>CM036259.1:22715192-23460192 GCA_020698575.1 Bostrychus sinensis | reverse complement strand
TATGACCACCTGCCTATTATTGGTGGTCATAATGTTGGGTGTTACGGCGATTTTCCTAACAACAAACTGAAATGGATTTACTTCCTTAGCAGTTTTAGCTACAGTGGACCGTCAAAATTTTATGATAAATATGAGTTTATTTGTCAAACTGGTTAGGGTTAGGAAAAGGGTTATGGTTATTTTATTTTATGTTGTTAGTCCAATTTGTCCCATTTTTTTTCTTATGCTGTGATCATTACACAACAATAAACTAACTAGCTTTAACACTTAATCCATTCACATTGTGACAGTGGCGTAGATGGTTAAGCATTCGCTTAGCAACTGGAAGGTAGCCGGTTCGAATATCGCCCGAAGTGCACACTGTTGTTGTGTCCCTGGGCAATACACTTCACACATTGCCTACTCCAGTCACAGTATGTGGCTGATTGTGACAAGAAGGGCGTCCGGCGTAAAATCCCTGCCAAATCACTGTGTTATTAGTTGCTCACCCCAAATTAGAAAATGGAGAAGCTGAAGGAAGAAAAAAAAAAAAAAAAAATTCCAGATATTTGGCATTAATTGGTCACCAACCAAAACAAGACCATGCAACAGTCATACGATCTGAGTGTATAATGCAGCATGTAAAGCTCCGCCCACAGTAAAATTCCTGTTTTTTAGTCAGTCTCCCATTCTTCACCTAACGCCAGTTCACCACTCTTCCTTCCTTGATCCACTTTTGATAGACACAGACCACTGCAACACCACTTTTAACACATTAACCTTGATAAAATGTTCACTTGCTGCAGTAATTTTTCACTAATGACCTCACTGTGTAGCTCATACAGTTACAGGGACACTGTTAGTTAGAGCTACTACTACTTTTTTGAATGAGAAAAGCTTGTATTGTCAGCATCATATCCATCTCAAGTGGCTCTGTTTGTTCTTTCATTCGAGTGTGGGCTACATGAAAGGACACTTATTTAGTACAAAAGTAAGAATGAGTTCATTTCTATCTAACACGTTGTTCCGAGTATCCTCACTGAGATCTCCTGGTCTCTTGTGAATTAAATGGATGTAATCAAAGAACATAGAGGCGTAACACAGCTATTTTAGTACAATAATAGGACATTAAAAGAAGATTGTGAAGCAGTTTTGACCCTGTTATGCAAATCAAAGTCGTCAATAAGAATCATATCCTGGAACATTGTTGAATTTAATTACATCTAGCACACTTAATGCCATTTTTGGTGTATACTGTCCCTGACACACCGGCGTATGCATATAAACATAAACACTAAAAAATAATAATCCATAATGCATAAGTGTATGGCACATGGGTGATACCAAGAGGACGTCCCACTTCATTAATTCATCCGTAATGAGTTTTGCAGCATGTAGGAGCAACTACCTTAGAGGCAGCCCCGTTGGAGCTGCAGCTAATTAATTCTGAATCTTCAATCTCCAATCTACACAGCTGCCTTTGTTTGCAGAATAAAAAAAAATAAATAAAAAAAAACATTCTCAATGCCTTTTTGTATCAGTAAACAAGTACCAATGTGAAAGATGGTGTTTCAGTACAGCCCCGTGGCCAGTAGGTGTCTCCCAAACTAAAGCAATGACAGAGGTGGAAAGTAACAAGGTACTTCAACTTTAACATGCTTTTACTTGAGAAGATTGGCCTAATCAGTAAAAGTATTTTTTGATCTGGACGTGGGTAGTACTCTTGCCTAACTACTTGATAATAATAATAATAATTTAAAAAAACAACTTTCAAAAGTAATATTTGCAGTGGTGGTAGTAGTAACAGCAGTAGAAGTAATGGTAGTTGTGATAGTAGTTTTGCTACTAGTAGCTGTGGTATAGTATTAGCTGTAGTAGCAGTGGTAACAATAATTGTAGCAATAGGTGTAGCAGTAGTAGTAGTAGCAGTACCAACAGCAATAAGAGTAGTAGTACTTGTAGTGGTGGTAATAGTATATAGTTGTAAGAGCAGTAGTTGGAGTATTAGTGGTAGAAATGTAGTACAGTGTTAGTAATGGTACTAGTAGTGTTGTGGTAGTATAAGTACTAGTGGTAGTAGCTGTACTTTAAAGTATTATGTAAATATCCAGTACTTTTTATCAATGTAATATTTTTGATTACTTTTACTTTTTAATAGAAGTATTAGTATTCTAAAGTGTACTATTACACAAAAGAAGTACAATACCTCTTCCACCTCTGAGTGAATAGTAGTGTGTACAACCAGAATGTACTAGATTCAGAGCAATAGTTGTAGATGTAGTAGTGGTAGTAGTTGTAGCAGTTGTACATAGCGGTAGTACTATTAACAGTGTAGTAGTACTAGTAATTGACGCTGTAGTGTTAGTAGAAGTAGTAGAAGTGGTAGAAGCAGCAGATTTTGCTGAGTAATAAAGCAATTTTCAAAAGTAATACTGTTAGTTGTAGTTGTAGTAGTAGTAGTAGTAGTAGTAGTAGTAGTTGTAGTAGTCGAAGCAATAGTTGTAGTAGTTGATGTAACAGTAGTAGTAACTGTAGTATTTCTAGTAATAGAAAGAGTGGACACAGTGCCAGATGTAGTAGTAGTTTTAGTAATAGTAGCAGTGGTAACAGAAGTACTACTAGTACTATTAGGTGTAGCAGTAGTAGTTGTAGCAGCAGCAGTGGTAGTAGTATATAGTAGTAGTGAGTAGTGAGTAGACAACTTTCAACAACAGTAGTAGTAGAAGTAGAAGTAGTAGTAGTAGTAGTAGTAGTAGTAGCGTTAGTTGAAGTTGTAAATGATTGATGACACTGATGCTAGTGACATCAGTAGTACTTGTAATAGAAACATTTGAAGTATCAGTGGCAATAGTAGCAATAGTACTATTAATTGTAGCAGTAGCAGCAGCTGTAGTAGTAGTATTACTTGTAGCGTACTCATAGTTGGAGCAGTAGTATTAGTAGCAGTGGTCATAGAAGTACTAATGGTACTATTAGTAGTGGCAGTAGCAATACTTGCAGCAGCTGTACTTTTCAAAAACAACTTTAAAGTAAATTATACTCAAGTAAACATTCAGTACTTGAATATATTTTGATTTGATATTTTTGGCTTATTTTACTTCTATTGTCAGTATAAGTAATAGTGTTTTGAAGTAACAGCACTATTGCTTGAGTACAGTACTTCTTCCACCTCTGATCAATGATTCCAGCTTTATGTTAACATTATCCTTAATGCAGGCTGCATTAACAATACTGTACTCCAATGCTGAGAACACAACTTAACACGGGGTTAAAGTGCCATAACCTTTGCTAATTGCTCGCGGGAACAATGGTACAACCTACACGAGCAGATCCAGTGAGTAAGAAGTGAGGGCAGGTAGGAGTCTGAGAGAGGCTGCTTCATATCCACACCACAAAGGGCTCAAGGACACTATTGGCAGAGAAAGAGCTCTGATTTGTGCTCTTGCTATTCTACTGACTGATTAAACCTCTCCGCATTCTCCTGTATCAATGGAGCCGCAACCTTTAGCAGCAAAGTCTTGTGTTAGCAGAGAAGAAAGTCAAAAGAAACTGTACTTTGAATGAAAGAGGGTTTTGTTCTTGAATACAGTTACTTTGTGTTAGACTTTTTTTGGCCTTGAACATGCTAATTGTGCAAAATTGACTTCTGTATTGTAAGCTAGGATGCAATTTTAACTCTCCTTATATTGCATAACCAGTCTTAAGCCATTAAAGGACTTGGGTGTCATTATGTGCTGTGACACATCTGACCAGTTAGCTCAATAGTTACTGTTAAAGGGGCTATATTATGCAAAATTTGACTTTTTTTTTTTTTTTTTTAGCTTTCATGTTATAATGCTATTCCCTCATCAAAAATAAAGCTGGAGTTGTGTTTTGTTTCATTCACGCCTGTTTCAAGTTATCCTGTTGTGTAGCTACAAACTGCTCATTCTTCCATAGCCTAACCCCCCTCCCAGGCCCCACCCACTCCAGGAAGCACAGACCAATCAACAAGCCCTCTCCAGTCTGCTCTCATAAGAAAAAAACAAAACAAAACAAAAAAAAAAACGGTGTTTCGTAAGTTTAAGGAAGTAAACAACTTTTTTTTCTCTGTTTCTGTTTAAGAACCCAACAGAGCTGCACTAGTAAATTTTACCACAATGTTTAAAAAAAAGTTAGAATTTGTATGAGATGGTCCTGGCATTATGAAAGAAAACTGGAAATTAATGGTTGATGGCACCAAAAAAGTCATTGTATGTGCCAGTTCCAAGCCAAGATAAGGGCAGAGTTGTGAGAGATACACAGTTAAACCTTTGCCAAAATACATCTGAAGTCTGAAGTTACTGGAGCAGCCGCTTCTATCTTCAGCCTATCTTTTCATTTTTCGGTGGGAAATCTGAAACAAATAGAATTTCCCATTGGGGATGGGATTCTAGATTCTAGAACTTATGGTTTGGCGAAATACTGCTCCTCTTCTGAGTGGCCCTCTTCATGTATTTTCCAGTATCTGGCCCTTAGTAAAAAATGTTTCATCACCCTCGGTCTACGTGATAGTTTAAAGCAGAACTCAGTAACTTTTTTACCTTAAATAAACAGTTTCAGAGTCTGTGTGATGGTTAAATGAGTTGTTGTGGGGTAAATGAAGTGTGCGGCATCTCCCCCTGCTGTCTCTGGGCTGAAAGTGATACTTGCAACAGTGAGCACCGTCGACCAAGAGTTACAGAAGTCATGGGTCTCACAATCAAGTGGAGATACGCGGAGGGGAAAAGGAAAGTAAAGATGAGCAGGAGGTCACACAGGAGTCAACTGGGCTTGTGAGTATTCATGACAGTGCTTAACTCCGAACTGTAGCGGGAGCTTTATGGAGCAAAGAAAGGCAAAAAAAAAAAAAGAGCGAAGAAACAAGCAGAGTTACTGAGTTCCGCTTTAAGGTAGAGTTAAGGTATACTTAATGAGTTATTGCTATCACTGACTAAAACAAATCATGGTAGACATGGTAGCTGGTCCTCGATTATGCTTTTTTTCAGGCTTTTTTGAATAATGTCAGACATCTTTGCATTATTATTATAATTTCACATTTTAAAACTTAAAATAATGTATATGTTTGGAAAACATCTTCTTTTGGGGAGCACTTTGCAGAGAACGCTTGGATTAGGTGACTGTCGCCCCTTGCTGGCAAAGGTGGAGAATGGCTAATTAGCACAGGTATTAGCAACATAATGCTAAAGGATAGATAAATGAGCTGACTGCTTTGCAGCAACAGCAATTTTGTTGAAATGATCAGAACAAGTCCAGTGATAGTCTATGCTCTTTAGAAACAGGCAGAAATACTTCTTGGTTTCACGTTTCTACGTAGAGTAGTGAGACCCAAACAAACACACAAACAAAATACTATGTTTTTCTAAGGAGGAAACAACATTATAACATGGATCAAGGCTCAACAAAGTCGATTTAGTAGAAGAGGGGACCTTGAAAGTCCCTTTCCTTTACAAATCCCAGATTAGGAAGCTGTATTATTGATTTTTCTGAACATTCTTTTATGTTATAATGTTGTTCTCTTATCAAAAAAATACCATAAGTTGTGTTTTGTTTCATTCAGAGATGTGTATTCCTCCATTTTCTGGTGTGGCCATTCTGAGGCCCTTAAAATGCTTGGTTGCATGAACCTCCACCTCTCCCTCAGACCCCGCCCACTTCAGGAAGCACTGATTAATCAACAAGAACTTTACATCCAGTCTGTTCTCATTCATTTATCCAAAAAATAGTGTAAAGCTCTGTTTCCACTGATTCCTCACAGCTATTTTTTATTTAGTAGAAAAATGGCATTATATAAAAAGTTTAAGGAAGTAAAGTGTTTAATTTCTTGTTGTTTCTATGTTCAAAAGACCCCAACACTTTGCACTCTGCTGGTCTCTTCACTTGTTTTTTTATGGCACCAGTAGAGTACTCATTTAAAATGTTTTCTTTTAATTACATAATGTTTTTAAAGGTTGTAACATGTGCATTTCTATCCTAGAGGTGACCAAGATTGGTTTAAAAATATGAACAAATGCAGAACAGAGTGCTACACGACAATCTAGCTTTTTCCAGGACCACTTTTATAACCACTGCTCATTGTATGTACCTCAAAGTTTGTTGAATCTGTGAACTGCGTGCTCAGGAACCCCGCAATTATCGACCCGTGTGAAAAAAAAAAAATGCCTCGCAGCTTGCCTTACATTTATCTTTGCCAGCACTCGACACTGAGCAGAATCTCTGAGCTCACACTCTCATCTCTTGCAGTAGCGGCTCTCACTGGCGTATGTGGAAGTGTGTGGCAGACGACAAGATGCCCGTGTTTGAGTAACCCAGGCCCGGATGTCACCAGTCACCATTAATCAACCCGGTGTGTCGTGCATCACACGGAGGTGCTCTGCCGCATCTGCTCTTTAGTCATATATCCTAATCATCACCGTATCAGCGCTCCAAATCTGTCCGCCAATACATTATTCAAATTTACTCCATCAGACGAGCCGTTCCAGACGACAGTTAAGTCCACCTCCAACGTACAATGGGCCCTAATGCCGTTATGTATCATTGTAATTCTCCGATTGCGAAGCCAGACCATTGTTCTCAATCACCTTAACTCAGAGAGACAGATGTATTACTCAAAATAAAAAGAATAAAGTGGAGTTTGGTATCATTTGCGACTATAGTTTGGTGTGATTTTGCTCTTTCAGAAAACCCTTATGGGAAAGGAGTCAGCAAAATGAGCCAAAACAAAAGCCTGTGATATTTTCCATCTTGTAAACTTATAAATCACTATGCTACATAGTTTTCATAACTGGCCATAGAACAGCTAATTAGAAATGTTGCCACTAAGTCCTTTGTCAATGTGCAGGAGGCATGTTGGGATGGTGGATGAAACAGAAAACCTATTTTTTTCAGTGGGTATCCTTAACAGAGCACATCAAAACTGCTTTCATCACTTGTCTTCCAAAAGAAACACATCCAATGCAAGACAATTGTTCAAGAACTATGTATATGCCTTGGACCCTTAGAATGTGTTGGACCTCTTTTATTAAAGCCAGGACTAAAAGAGCCATTTGTTGTTGGCATAGGTGGCAAACTTTGTTTCTTTTGGCTGGATCCAACAACAATCTTGACATTGTCACTGTCCTAACATAAGTAGGCCCCAATGCAAGTTAAAACAGGCCTGCTTTCAGGATGTAATCTTTCTCTCCTCATTCCATTGTTTTGGTGTTTTTTGCTCCTTAAAGGGGCTATATTGTGCAAAATCGACTTCTCTGAGCTTTCTACTGTGTTATAATGCTGTTCTCTCATCAGTAACATGCCTGGAGTTGTGTTTTGCTCCATTCATTAATCATTAATTCATTAATTCCCCCCCTTTTGCTGAATTTGTTCTTTAAAAACAAAACAAAACTGAAAACTACTGTAATTTCTCACTTAAAATGTCTTACTGACCTTTCCTGAAAGTTTAACCAAAATTCAACTCTATCCTGAAAACAGACAAAAAAAATAAATAAAATAAAATAAATATTCCCAGTGAAAACATAAGCTCCTTTGTAGAGATACTATGAATAAATAAATGCAAAGTGTGATTGTAAGTAAATAGGAATCTGCAAGCCACTTTTTTTTTCTCCACTAAAATGACACTACTGCTACATAGTGTTGTTAAGATCTAGCATTGTAAATATTGCTGAAGTCTCCTGGTACACCTTGTCAGCTGTGGGTGTTCTATAACTCCATGACAAATCAATCGTAAAATTGGCTGGATTGTTTTGACCGACAGACACCTTGAGCTCTTGGGACCTTAGCAACCAAATAACTAAGGCTCCATATCAGGACTACCATGATGGAAAAATATAGCCGTATTAGCTGCTTGCGGTTTAACTTGTGCTCTCTCTTGCTGTAATGTCATCTCAAGCTCCTAATCTGTTATCTTTTACCCTTTTCCCTTTCGCCGTGGCACTGCTGACCTTGACTGGACATATACTGGATTTTACACTTGCTCTTTGGCTACAGTATATGCCTGCAGGATTAGCTCGGCTTGCGTTTAGCCGAGACAATGCAACGCTTCGATTTATTCAAAAAGTCTCCCTTGACCTTCAGCCTGAGCTAATCTCACATCTCAAATTCACTTGCTGACCAAGACTTGAGCTGCTTTTAGCTTTTAGTCCGGCCATCCACGCAAGAGCAGCCAATGATATCACCCCTCAGGCCTAATTCCACCAAAGTATCTAAGTTTATTACTGCAAAATGATACTTTATTATCAGTTTGACCTTACCCGTCCTCAAAAATCCAAAAAGCCAACGTGCAAATTCATAAAAAAACAATCAAATGGACAGCACCACTTGTTCTGACCTGCGAGAACCCAACATTTTTAGACTGATCTCTGGCCGTCTGTAGGTTCAGGACTCATTACCATTTTTCTTTGCCTGAAGTGAAAAAACTGCTACCGATGATCCTCCATTTGACCAATGGATGGAAATAACAGGCAGTACTTTGAAAACAGTGCAGCAAACTTAAGAGCTAATTAGCTTTTAATATCAACATGCAAAACAGATGTATGAAGCAGACAGAGATTGCTGTATTTGAAGGCGTGGATGGATATTTGTATTAGACTTGATGTGACTTGATGTTGTGACAATAAGTGAGACATGTTTAATGCTTTATTAATTTAGATTAAAAGTGAGATAATATTTGCAATGTGGTAAGTGCAAACGTTTATTCATGTGCATTGTGCTGGATTAAAGATAGAAACAGAATGTCTTGGAATGTGTAAGAGAATAAAGATACAAGTGAGTCTGAAATGTGAAGCCATTTAAAGACACAGTGAGGAAGATTAGACAGAAAGTCGCACAATGCCGCAAGTTTAAGGGGGCTCTTTAGACGACAACACATTTTGCCGAATCTGCAATGTTTCAATTGCATTTTGGACTTTTGTTTACACAAGGACGAGGTTTCTGTTTTCCGAATTCGCAATCTTTTGAAAACGCTGAAAGAGGTGTTTTGGTCTCACTGTGGGGAGCTGCTCAAAGCCCGCACTCAAGTAAACTCAAAATAGCATTCTCATTGAAAACTATGACGTAACAGCCCCAATCTGAACAGCGATCACAAACTACAAGGCCTTCATACCTCATATATTCATAAGTAGCTGTCAGCAATATACACAGTATGTATAAATACTGACTTTTATTGAAGATTTTATCAGCATGGCTCTAGAAAAAAACACAAGATCCTAAAGTAGTTGCAGACCGGAACTATGCTGTTCCATCACTGTGTGGTGTAGAGCATTTGCAGGACACACAGCGCCGTTTGCTACAAGTACTACAGTTTATTCACACCTAGTCTCGTTTTCTTCACACCGCCGCATTTCCGTGTAAATGCGAATCAAAGGTGGCATGAGTGCTGCGTTTTTCTGGCCAGCGTCATGTAAACGGGCCCTAAAAGGCAAGCCAGCTATAGATTTCTTCGATGTTCGTCATGGCGGCCAGAAGGTGGAGGAATGCTTTGTGAGGATATGAGGAGAAAATGAGAGTAGGAGGAGTCACACAGGAGTCAACCGGACTAGTGAGTGCTTCAGATAATGCTTTACTCCAAAATGTAGGTGGAGCTCTGGAAAGAAAAATCAACAAAAACAGCAAAGGAACAAGTAATGCATGGTCCCCCTTTAAATAGAGTCTACATCCAAGTTATTGTCCACCAGGTTCACAGGTCCTGGTTTGTATACATTAGTTTGAGTTGAAATCCTAAAAACAATGACTCGAATTCAAACCAGATTCTACAGTCATATTTCACTTTATACTGTCAGTTCTAAATTATTATCCCAGCTTCATTCATAGTGCAATATATTCTCTGTCTAACACTCATATTACATGGACAATTACCTCTGCAAGTGTGTGGTACCAACAGGCTATTAGCTAGCAAGCCAGCAAGCAGCACTTTAAACAACGCAATAAAGTAACAGTCTTATTGTTATTTTCTGTTTTAATATTGTTACTATTTTACTGAACCGTGTTGGACACTATTTTAGATTTAGTGATTGGAACAGCACATATGAGTGGATCTGAAATTGACATTTTGGAGACTTCTCACTGTGATACAGGACAGACTCCTTTAAAATCTTTGGTTTTACTACATTTTAGCATTCCAGAAGCCTGGCTGACAGTTGGTGGAGTGTTTAGTTTGAAGCCTGTCATGTAAGGCCCAAGGTTAATTTCTCTGAGAACCAAAACTGCAGCCACAGCAGGGTCACCTCTGTGCCAGTGGAGAGGCAACAAGAAGGGAATGGCATAAAAACTATGTGTGGTTCTCAAACTGTGCTATGGGAACCACTGGTGATACATGAGCTTCTTCTGGTGGCACTTTTGCAGTTGACTTCAAAGACAATTTTATTCCTGTTTTAGTTATCCTGATGTTATCCTGTTTTTGTTCGGTGTAAGACCAGGTATAGTTGAGTCCTGATTTAGACCTGGTTTAGTCCAATTTTAGCCCAATAAAGATGGAAAATGGAAATCCAAATATTTAATGGTGGTACTCGCAGTGAAAAATTGGGGAACCTCTGAACTTAAAGGGAGCATTCCACATATCAAATAAAACTGCATAAATACTAAGATCCTCAGCGCCTTGAAAAACACAAGATTATGGCCCAAAACTTCCACTTTATATTGCAGTATAATACTACATTACAAGAAAGTTGTTGAATATGAGTAATTAAGTTTTACCTTTTGTTTAGAACACTTTAAATGTCAAAATATTGTCATGAAATTTTTTTTCTTTTTGCCTTTTTTATCATCAGCCTATAAGTGTGCAGTAATTTGCTCAGTTTTCCATTTATCCAGGCTTGGGACCAGAACAATGACCACGCTGGCTTGTGACGACGATAATGTTTAAATTCTCATATTTGTGTAGAACGACTGTCTTCAATGTGTGCCACTACCAGAGTGTTGTGTCCCGTCATCCTTTACCACAACTGCCCCTCTCCATTCCTCCCTACACTGTACCAGATAATAATATTATTGTTATTGCCTTGTTGCAGCCTGTGTCGGGCCCGGTCGGAGTGTATTTTCCTACCGCCACGTGTCCACAGACGATGGCAGCGATCCATCCTGGTGCCGGCGGCTGAGCGACAGATTCCACACAAGAGGGAAGCCCAAGGTAATCATTTGCATTTGTTTTTTATTGCAATCATTAGGGCTCCCCTGCCGGGCCCCTGCAAAGTCTGTGACACAGCCCATGTTTTATGTGGAGTCAGGGGAGGTGTCTGTGTGCGTGTGTGCGTGTGTGTGTGTGAGTGTGGCTGCAAGCGAGCCCAGCACTACACTACAGTGCTCTGATAAAGAAAACAAGCCTAACATGAATCACACACTGACAGCTGCCGGTGTCTTTGGAGTTCTCCTGTGTAGTCATATGTCATCAAAATGCAAAGAATATTAATCAAACATGGTTGGCATTCAGTATGTTTACATGCAGAGCTTATGGTTCGTTCACATGGTTCTCTGATGGTAAGTGTTTCATTTATTCATGTGCTTTCATCTTGGTAAGTTAGAATGGCCTTTTCCTTGACTGAAATTGGGGCTCTTTAAGTGCTGGGTTAAATGCTTTATCTACAAAGCCTTTTTATAATACAAAGGCAAAAAAATAAATAAATAAAAAAAATATGTGTGACAACTAGTTTGGATATCTTAAGTAACTGGTACACCACAGGTTGTCAGCAAAAAAAAAAAAAAAAAAAAAAAATTCATTTATAATCATACATTTTTATTAATAACTGTTAACGGGAACCACTACACAAAATGCAATAACCCTCATTTAGCCTATATTTGGTTTTAGGACATTTTAAACTCCTGAAATGATTGGGTGCAGAGGACACTATAAGGGGGTTCATGAGATATTTTCTGTCCTGTAAGGGGTCCCTGGCCCCAAAAACTTTAAGAACCTCTGTCCTAAGTGATTAAATAAAACTCATAGCAAACCCTATGGAAGGCTGTTCACAGTGCTGAAGCTTCGCTCGCTCCACAATAGGGTTTGTGTTTTTAAGTTTGGACAATGTCAAAAATAGCAAAGTTGTAAAATCAAATTTAGCGCACTGTTCCCTGTGTTGTGGCTAATGCTACTGCTAGAGCCCAGAGGGGCCTAAATACTATCCATGGAGACTCTGCAGACGCTAAAAACACAAATAATCACAGAGTAAGAAGTCCCTTTACATTTGTAATGTCCTGGTTTAGATGTGGCAGTAGTTCGGCCAAAATGAACAATGTAGTGTGTGCAACGTTCATGTACATACTTTGTTTATGTATGCTAATTAGCCATGTATTATCTCTTAACAAGCGTTCATTTGCTCTATAAATTATAACAGACCTGGCCTTTAGAAGCAGAGAAGGCTAAAAACAAGAAGATACTGATGTCTTCACTAATGTTACTGTCAGCGTAATGCACACTGCTGCTGCTTTGCTGTTGATTTGTACAGAAATTTAGCACAAAAATATTTATCACTTTTAATCTTTAAACCTACATTTAAATTGTTGGGTTTTTTTATTTGTTTTTTGCCAACAAGAGAAAAAAAAATGGTTTTATTGTTTAGCCATATTGCCCAACACTACTCCACAACTCCACTTTACTTTTCATGATTAAGTAACAGTACCCATTGGTTCCAATACACATAATGTCAGCGTTTAAACCACTGTCACTGCGAAGGACTCAGCACATCGCAATAATGATAACTTTCACTGTATTTAAGGAGATTGAAGGAAATGAAATTTTTGTCTCAATATTCAGTAGGCCATATTGCTTGATTTTGTTATGTTGTGCATCCACATATTTGATTTTTTTCCTATCAAAAAAGCTTTTATGTCTTTGATTACAACTGACCAAAAGCTTCAAGGAGTGGCATATGTGGGTTAACCTTGGGATTTTTGGCTTTACCCAGTGCATTAACTCAGGACACTCAACATAGAGCTGATTGTGTGTTGCCGGATCGTTCTTTTGGGATAAAAACATATAGAAGCATCAAAGTCTGGCACACATAATACAGCCCACAGCCAAGGACCACCATACAGAGACTTACAAAAGACAGAGGAATCCTTGATGAAGCGGGCCGGGGTCCTGACCTCTCTGTCCCGTGGTGCTGGCCCAGAAGATCAGAAGGACTACTCAAGAGGCTAGAATCATGCCTCTGCATCAGGATCCACTCATCAGCCTAAAGCCATTCCACTTTTTAATTAACAGGGGTTCTCATCCAAAATAGGACATGTGTGTAAAAAAAAAAATCCCCTCATTTGGATTTTTTTCAAGGATATTACCTCAGTAGTTACACAGCTGCTACTTCACATAAAAAGTCACTTTTTTAAGTTTGAGAATTCAGGGGAGAATCATTGGAAGAAATGTTCTGTGAGTAAATAGAGAGGTATAACTAACATCTGCTGGGTAGAGCATTACTTATCAAATTATGATTATTTTAGCACTTAAAGACTTAAATTGTGATTGAATTCTTGTTCTGTTCTGATTTAAAAGGCAACATGCAGGTTTTACCTCCAGGGAAGTTTTTAATACCACTAATAACATGTGATGGAGATTTTAAACCCATGTTGGTAAAACAATACAAACCAACTTTGGCTGTTCAGTGATTTTACACTCAGGTGCCAAGGCATAATAATTGTACATCCATACAGTGAGTTATCCTGATGGCAGACAACATACCAGCAAACAAATCACGCAACACCAACAAAAACTTTTAAGTTTGTTTTGTTTTACTTCTGGCTCTGCCTCTGACTTTATGCAAATGCAATTATCTACATACATTCAAAACATCTATCTTTTTTTAAACAGAGTGCTAACATTAAAGCCAATAGTGGAGGGCAGCAGTAGCTCAGTAGGTAGAGCTGTTCTCCCACCGCTGTTCAACCCAAATGCTGGCAGTTTAATCTTCGCTTTCAACAAAGCATACTGCCGTTGTGTCCTTGGGCAAGACATGTCACCCACCTTGCCTGTATGAATTTGTCAGTGTGAATGTGTCAGTGTGATTGTGATGGCCTGTACGCACAGAATGGCAGCCAAGGGTGATTTTAGGATTATCGCGATTTAGGGGTGCTAAGGTCCTTGTCAGCCAGGAAAGGTCACAAAAAGAAGCATTTAACACTAGATGCAACATAGAAAAGATGTGTTTTTCTATATTATGCTACCTTTTATAGAGTTGTAGCTGTCAATCATGTAGGATTATGGGTAGCCTAAAGGAAACATTAGAAATGTTATGGCAAAGTTTATGAAATTATTGCTAAAATCAAAATCACTTTGTCTCTCTTACATCTTGAGGTGCTAAAACCTACCTTAAAATTGGTCTAGCTACGCCCATGATGGCAGCCACGTCTACTTCAGTCTGGCCTGGCCACAAAAGTTGCTCACCACCAAGTGTGACAGAGTCTGATGGGGTTCTTCCAGAAAAAATGAAAATAAATGGCGTAGACATAAAAATATGTTAAGTGGTTTATTGTGCTCGTCCTTCCCAAGGGGCAAACATAGTGCTCAGGAACAAAGATTGTGCAAAAACGTATTTACAGTATTTACAAAAATGGCCAAGAAGCAATTCTTCAGACAAAAAAACTCTCCTAAGTTACCTTCATTGTAACAAGGCCTGGCCCACACTGCCTTGGTGGTGGAGAAAGGCCCCTCTTTTAACCACCAAGGCCCCTCCTCCCCACTAATTAACCCAAAATATTGGGGATTTCTCTCAAAAGCCACAATTAGTTACTGAACAAAAAATACCACAAATTCCCTCAAAATAGAATAAACATAGACATTATTATTATTATTATTATTATTATTATTATTATTAGTAGTAGTAGTAGTAGTAGTAGTAGTCGTAGTAGTAGTAGTAGTAATGTTAATGCTAATAACCAAGGCAGGCTAGCACATAATCAAAAGTTTTAAAACTAGAAGCACTTGAACAGTGCAGATGTTCACCAAGGCGTTTGTTTCATTAATGACCCTTGAGTCTGAAGTTAGGACCACTGCTGGAGCAAGGCTTTGAACCCAGGTCTTCAGTCCTAAGTGCTTACTGACTGAGCTTTAAAGGTCACTAAATTTAAAACATTTCTGGACCCGCAGTGTTTCAGACTTATAACAAAGACAGATAATCTCTTTGCCCCATTACTGAATGTTCTGAAAATCCAACTGAAGTCTGACCATTACTTTTTGCTAACAAACAAACAAGCAAAACAAAATAAAATGCCAAACTGATATCACATGGCCAAATGCATGTTGCATAAAGTTGTGCTGCAGTAACAAATCTGTGTCACATGTCTGGAGAGTTGGCTATATCTACTGTATATTTTACACATGTTCACACAAGAGCAGATGTGTCTTTGGTTTGAGTGAAGGGTGATCCCAGGACGAGCATGGCTGTATCAATACTAGATGTGACCTGACATGTCGCAATGTCTGTGAAACACCATCGCAATGCAACCAGCAAATTATCTCCTCTGATGCTTTATGGAAAAATCACGTATGTAGTGAATAGGAAGTTGTGTAAGTAAAACTGTGCCAACCGTCCGCCATCTTGGTAAATCCACAAGAAGACTTGGTTGGAGTCAAGTTGAGTCAACCAATCAATTGTACACAAAAAAGCCGCCCTGTAACGCGGTACATCACTAGGCAGCATATTCATTTTAATGATCCCCTGGCCTGGCTGCGCTGTGTCACTAATGTACCCCTGTGCTTGTCACAGAGCAGGCTTCACCATTAATCTTTGATGAAACAATGGCAGAGCCCAAGGTGAGATGGAAGAAGCCTCCCACGCTGCGGACAGACTCAACCTAGCACCACAAAATATTACACTCATGCAGCTCATTACAGGGGGAACTGCTGGAAGCCGGGTGGTTTTGTGTGTGTGTGTCTGCAAGCGGCCCGCACACACACACACACCTCTAATAGAAGCTTGGGTCGCCCTGGTGCTTTGGTCTGTGCCCTCCTTATCTGTTCTCCCATGGAAGAAAATCTGTCCCTCCCGCCATCGCTGGGCTTCTCAATCAACTTGGCTTCAACCTCCAAGATTCACTCCAATTTGGTCCTTTTTTCCCCCTTGATACCACAGCAATTACCGCGTCCGGGGCCATCTACATCCCTCGCCACGCGGTATGCCACTAGCTCATCACTGAACCGGGCTTTAAAGGGAAGCTCTTTCATGGCTGTAAATGAGAAATGGAGATGTGACAAATGGGAGACTGATACTATTTACAGTACAAGACCAGCATGTGACCGTTTACTTATGATATATATTATGTATACTGCGTGTAACTCTGTGTATGCTGAAAAGTTTTACAGAGCTGGGAGATAACATGTTTGGTAGTTGCAAAAAAAAAAAAAAAAAAAAGAAGTTTACTGGTGGTTCCTAAAATAGATAGTGGACATTTGGTCTGCAAGTCTGCAAGCTTGGCCAGCCATTTTTTTTTTTTTTACAGAATTTTCTCCTCCAGAGACCCACACACAGTTTAATGTTACTTTATGTATTATTTACTGTTAGCCAATTTATAGTGAAACTGTATACATACATATTCAAATCAATTCAATTCAGTTTTATTTGTATAGCCAAGTATCACAACAAAAGTTGCCTCAAAGGGCTTCACAACAGTTGATCAAACGTAAACATGCAATAAACATACTGGAATATAGGTGTAAATGCTCATAATCAGAATTAATGTTTATGCAACAATTTACAATTATAAAAAATATAAATGTTTTTTTTTTTAATTACAGTATAGAAAAATTCAGAGAAAAGTCTTTATAATTTTAAATGGCCCCATTCTACGCAATATAGTCCGCTAGCTTACAGCTAAACCCCTTATTACAGATAAACAGTTATGATTAAGTAAAGTAACAAAAATAAATAAAATGAAATAAATAAATAAAATTTGGAGCTTACCTTAAAATTTTAGCTCTAAGTTTGGCGTTAGCTCAATGCAAATATGCAATTATCTCCACTTGCTTGTCTACTTACTGGTCTTATTTATTTGGACACCTTTGCATTAGCATTTAATGTTTTATAACATTAATAATAGATGTGAATGCAGAACATCTTTTGGAGGGATTAAATGTTTTACTTTAAATTGTACAGAATGGGGGAATGGACAATGATAAAATAGCTCTTTAGCACACCTAATAGCAATTTGATGCTAACTGATAAATGACCTGACTTCTTTGTAGTGACGGCAGTTTAAGCACTGAAATGATCAGAGCGAGTCCGGTGACGCTGTATGGACTTTAGAAATGCACAGGTTTCTTGTTTCATTTATCTACATAGAGTGGCGAGACCGAGCGTTTTCAGTCTTAAGAAATGGATGGCCTCAGCATACATGATTACTCAAACATGCAAAAATGAAACAAAATACAATTCCAGGTATGTTTTTGAGATGGAAACAACATAACATGGTTAAAAGCTCAAAAATGTCAATTTATCATAATAGGGGACCTTTAAATGTCATGTCTTGCATTGTCAGTTTTTATCAGCATTTTACTTTTGTTTTGTTATATTATTAGAATCCTTAATTATTAAGAAAATTTTCACAGATGCTAAACCATTGGTGTCCAAGCCCTAGAAAATGATTGAAAGAATCAAAGTGGTAGTAAAAAAAAAAAAATAAAAAAAAGAAATCACTAGATATTCGAGATTCTTTGTACTACTGAAAGTTTTAAGTGTCTTTTAGTGATTCGGAAAGACTGCCATTAAAGTGACGTTGACAAGATGTGCTAATCATTTGAATGAGGATAAAAGAGCAAAGTTTCCCGAGCAGTCTATGGGCAGTCAGACTATCGCTGCTCCTCCTGAGTGCAAAGGTCCTGTCAGTGGAAAGGTGCCAATGGCCGACAAGATCTGTGCTGAAATAATGAGGGCTCTGCAAATGAGCGTGTCACACAGGATACATCTCCACAGAGACGCGGGGATCTCAGAAACACTGACAGTTCACCGCGGGGCCGGGTGTTGCTTTTGTCTGGTGACCTGAGGGCCGTTAGCCATCAAGATCACAAAGTAACAGTGGAAATGCTAATAGACGGCCAAGCAGGGTATGGAATAAAATGTATCCTGCAGCGCTTATGTTAAGGAATATGTTTCAATACGTTTTCAGTGGACTTAAGGACATAGGCCACAAAAATAGCAAATTCTTTACAAGGTAGACAGTTGCTATGTTTACATGCAGGTTGAGAAAAATGTATTGTTTTTGTTTGATTATAACAGGAGTATTAAACTGCATGTAAACACGTACTGTAACTCTGTTTGTGGGGGTAGTAATTCAATTTTCTGTACAAACACCGTTTTGTGGATGCCGTGGTAAACCCTTCGAACTTCTGTGACACCCCCCTGCATTGTTTTATGTAGTGCCCAGAGGTGGGAGACTGACTTGACTTAAATCAGACTTAAGTCATAATTTTTAGGACTTGAGACTTGCTTGACAAATATTGCAAAACGACTCACAAAATGACATTTGATATTGACTTGATATTCACGACTTAGACTTGACTCGGACTTTAGCTAAATTACTTGAAATGACTTGTTTTTACAGAAAATTTGGCCACTTTATTTTTACTTGGTGGATTATACAAATACCTCACATAAATGAGGAGTTCACCATATGATTTTGTGAGTCTTGAATGTCAAAGTTCTCTCAAATTATGTATTTATTTTTTGCTAATGCAGTGTATTGCCATTGGATGTATTCACTTTATAAAGTGATGTCAAATTTCTGTTTGCAAATTTCCACTTACAGTATGCATGTCTTCAGTCAGGTCTGTGTAAGATATTGAATATTCTTGGGGCAAAATAGTCACGCAAGGATGTCAGGACCACTTATTTAGTTTATGTTATTTTAAAAACCATCATCTTTGTGTATCCCTACACATAGTTTGTTGCCAGATACTGTGTATGATAACAACTGTCTGTAGACTTTTAAAGTGTAAAAAGAGTTTGGCTAAAGATAAGATAAACCTGAGTCCCACAGTGGGGAAACTGGAAAATGTGTATGACTTGATAAGACTTGTTAACTGAAAGCAGTGACTCGACTTGTCTTGTTTGACTCATCAAGATTGACTTGGACTTGCTGTAACTTGAAGGTGAAGACTTGATGCTTACTTGTGACTTGCACATGAGTGACTTCCTCCAACCTCTGGTTGTGCCAATTCAAAGTTTTGAGGATGAGGGGTGTTGAGAGGGTTTATGATGCTGCAAAGTGGTCCCTAGGGCTTTGCTGTTGATTTGATACATTAGTATAAAAATCAGCAAGTACTCCAACCATGCTAGGAGAGGCATTCACCAGCACTCAGTACTAAACAGACAAAACCACATTAGCCCAGTGTTTAGAGACATACTCACTTATTTTAGATGAACAAAAACACATATCATGGGCCTTGCTCACTGCTGACTGTTTGTTTTTTATTTTGGTCCATTATGATTTGTTTACATGGCTTTGTGAGACACATTTATCAAGTGAGGAACACATTTTTCTGTGATTTTGTTACCGGATAAAGTAGCTGCATTTTTCATTTTTTTCATTTTTTTTTTTTTTTATCATTTAGCCATACAGACTGTTAGCACTACTGGTAAATCCCCAGACCACTTGAATGTATGCGATTGAGGAAAAAATGATTTGACATGTTCACTGGAGAAATAGAACTAAAGATGGACTATGAGCAGAGTCAGAGTATCTGCATGTAAAACATACAGATAGAAAACAGATCGAGGACATGAGCTAGTTTGCTACTTGTAATAGTGTATGAGAGCAAGGCTGAACACATTTATACATACTGAGAGTAATTTAAGTCCATAGAAAATAATGGTTTACTTTGCAATTTGCTTTTGTTGTAGCTAAATAAATGCAATATTTTCAACTCTGCTTTGCCCAATTTTTACTTTTTAATAGTCCTAAATAAGACCAAAGTATTAGTCATAATGTGACCTACCTCTGCTACACGTGTATTTAAATTGTACTGTGGAATTGGCTGGAGTTTCTGGCAGCCTGTTAATAACCCAAGATAACCTAAAAAGATGAATGTTTTTTTTTGTTTGGAAGGTTACATACTTTTATCTTGCTGTAAAACCGTGCAAGGAGATTCAATACATTCATGACAGGACAGAATGTATAAAATCATTTAAATGCATTCTTAGATATACACAATGCCCACAGTCATTGCATACCATATACTGACAATAAGATGTAGGACACCAAAAAGGTGCAAAACAATTTTAAATGGTGTCAAAAATGTGGAACCAATACAAAGTACACTCTCTCTACTCATAGCAAATGGTGGAAAATGGCCAGAAACTAATTTATCATGTTGTCTGCATTTACTTTTTTGCCGTGGAACAGGGCCTGAGTTCTCCAGAGAATTTAAATGAGAAAATACATTCAGTGCAATAGGGAATAGTGGCTGCTACTGCTACCACTGCTACATCATTCATTCTCATGAACATGAATAAGGTTTGAGCGGTACAAATATCAGGTGTCTCTATTCTGGACCATTCATAGAAGAGGTTGGTCTTCAGCAAAGAACCACGCTGTTCTACTGAGTGTTTTGAAACATTTGTAAGATTTCATTAAAAAAAAGGGAATTAAAGCTTCTGCTGTGGATTGATATTTAAGAAAAGTCATGCATCATGCTTTTCTTCAAGTGAAAGTATACAAGTGTTTTTATATTTGAGTGTGTTTTATCACCTACCGACAGTGACACAGGAGGTAGAGTGGTCTTCTTTAACTGGAAGGTTGGCAGTTCGAATCCAGTTTTCCCCACATCTATTGATGTGTCATTGGGCAAGACATGTTACCCACCTTGACTGTATGAATGTGTTAGTGTGATTGTGGTAATGACTGTAGGGCAAGCTACAGAATGATAATAATAATAAAGGATATGATTTATATTGGGCCACTCAAAGCTCTTTATATTAGTCCATTATTCATTCACTCCTCAATTTATTTATTTTTATTTATTTATTTATTTTTAAAATAGGGACAGTACATATTAATGAACATATATGTAATATGTAAATATGTCAGATTCTAGCCAGTGGCTAATTTCCATCTGTTGTCCCTAGACAGGTTGATGTTATACAATACACTAAAACAGCTCACTAACTGGACATACACACAACATAACAACACTAAACATAATGACACAACAAATAAAAACAAACAGGAAGCACAGCTCATTTATCCCACAGGGGCCAGGTTAAAGGACCAACTAAAAACACATGGATCTGCTCAATATTAATCATTATTCATAGCTCAGAAAAAGTACAATCATATTGCACATAGCCCTTATAAAGTGCTGAAATTCATTGCACGTAGCCCAATAAATATTATTAAGTGCTGGATTATAAAAATATGTGCTAGTTTGTATAAATAAATATGTGCTAAGTTATATTACAGATGGCCCTCTTAATACAAAACAAAACACTAACAATTTAAGACAAGATAACTGAATTCATCGAAGTAAGGTGCTGAAATACATAATTTAGTATTAAGTACAGTAGCTACTATCTTAAGCAATATTTTACCCTGGGCTATGATTATGATTGCACTCCTGACTGGACATGAGCCACTCCTTTAAGTGACATTTAAATGTCGCAAAACTGGGGGAATTTCTTATAGTAGTTGGCAAAATATTCCAAAAGTTACTACTTTTGACATAGAGAACATTTTGTCCAAAAGTTGTTTTTCTCACTGGTATGTCGCAGTCACCCCTGGATATGGCCCTAGTGGCCAGAGATAAAGAAAACTTGTGTTTGATATACTCATTGAGTGGAGGAGGAGCCAACCCATGAAGACTTTTGTATACCAAACAACCATTTTTAAATTTTATAAGATTTTCAAAACTAAGTATATTGTATTTAGCCAAGATTTTACAATGACAATCACACTCGGTGGTGGTAAGCTATGTCTGTTTCATAGAGGTGACAGCCATTCTGTGCCTTCAGCCTCTCTGACCAGGAAAAGTTGATGAAATGTCTTACACATGTACAAAATGACAGTATGAACTGGGCAGAGCGGGATTCAAACTGCCAACCTTTCGATTATAGCACAACCGCTCTACCACCTGAGGCACTCTCGCCCCAGTGGCAGCTACATTTCTGTCAGTTTTCCCCCCAAGGCAGCTGTGTTTACAGAAGTAGCCACCAACGAGTGAAATTCTGAAATTCAGAAGTTACCCCCTGACGTCAGTGTTTTTAGGAGGGCATTTACACAGGATAAGAGATGTCTGTAATTTACTTGATTTTATGGACTTTATTCCAGATATGACATATTGACAACCACACAGATTTATAATAAAAATCGCTACGACACATGTCATCCATTATCTTTCGAGATTATGCTCTTCTTAAACAGCAGGCACCCCTCTTTCTTAATCCATTCTCTGAGATACAGCTCTCTTGATCTAACTTTAGCACAAACAGCATCCAAACTTTCCAAAAGAGCCTCCATGTTGCTCCAAAAACTTAGTCTAATGTTGCCATGACGACGGGGGTGTGCTTGTGCTTTATCTTTTGAATCGGAGGGGGGAAAAAAATCACGTTTACGATCTTTAGGAAACGATCTGCCAACAAAAACAGCCTGAATCACAGACATGAGGATTCACACGGGACTAGTATTATCAGAGGACCCCTGTGTTGGCCGAATCAACTTTATTGATCAAGTTTGTTGCATATATGGAATTATTTAATGGATTGGATTTTGGATTGCCCGTTGATAACGCAGATAACATCTTATGTATAAAATAAAAAGAGAAAAGAGATGGTTGAAAGACAGTTAAACACTTTAAGATACTTAGTTCTTACTTTCTGGATAAAAACGCTCTAGAGTGGGGTTCAATTTGCACAGTGACCAACAAAAAAGATTGCCTACTTTTATTGGAGATAACAGCACCATCTCCATCAGTAAAGACTTTCTACACGTCTTCTACCTAACCCTTGACAAGAAAGATTTACTACACGTGAAGCTGTTTGGTGTAGTGGCAGCCATAATGTAATTTCACAACCTGGTGATGAATGAAGCCTGCAACAAAGTATACGTTTCTGATGTAACGGTTAGTCTTTGTCCGAGTGAAGGTATATTGGGAAGAATGATGAGAAGTAGTGTTCCCTGGCTGGGTTAAGTCTTTGTGACAGAGTGACGAAGCTCAGCCATTAGGGGAAATATTAGTCAGAGCCACTCCAGTGTGCTTGTGCGTATTGAGAAGGTTGTTTAAATGTTCTTGGGGAGGGCATCCAGAGGCCTCAATGGAAAAATGAAGGCCGTGTCCTTTTAGAAGAACATGCACAACTCCAGCTCCTTGAACTTGGACCATAGATTGGGTAAATTGGTGCTGAACAAAAAAAACAAAACATTTTCAGTTGGAGAAATGATCATTCAGAGCAAGGATCAGGTGTATACAAAATGGAATAACTGACTGTAATTTTCATTGCTGGGATTGTTAGAGATTTTCTGTCTCCTGTTTCCTAGTCTCCTTCTCAAAATGCTAATAAAGGCATTACAGTAAGTTTTAGTGAGATGCCTTAATTAAGAGTTTTGATAAGAAAAATGGAATGGAAATTAAAAAAAAATAATAATGGGCCAAAATTATTAATTTTGGTGTGGCTCCAGGTCTATTTAGATCTATGGCAGTTTTAAGGGATTCTGTACCATTTTGAGATTCAGACCTAAGATAATAACTTCAAAAACAAAAGATTAGTTTTCGCAGATCTTATACTATTGTGAGATATAAGGGCTTTGTGAGCATTTACCCCTGAACTAGAGGATCTCCGAGTTCGAGTCTAGGTCTGGGCACTTCTGTCTTTCTTAAAAACCTGTCTAAAACTTTGGACAGTACTGTTACGCCAAAATTATAGTTACAATACATTTCAAGCTCTGATTTTCGCATTTCACCCTTGTTGAATGTGCATGCTAATATTTAGCCGTGTCTTACTTTACTTCCCTTTTCTCTGTGTCTGATGATGTCCACAACAAAGGTTCTGGTTTTCTCTGCATTGGTTTGTTGGTTGATTTGTCCAAAATACCACCTGAATTCAAGAATTTTCAAACAATTACCATTGCAAGACACAAACATAATCACACAGCCATAAGTGGCTGATAGTAAATAAACAAAATATTACTTTCTGTTATGGATGTAGATCACCATTTTAATCCATGTATTTTAATTTATTCTTTACCATTGTTATAAAGGCTTAGGTATACAGACTCTGGTGCTCCATTGGTGACTCATGTAACATTTATGCTATTTTTGACCATAAATATGTTTATTTGTCAAACTGGTTATGGTTAGGGTTATGGAAAGGTTTATGGTTAAGGTTAGAAGTAGGGTTAGTATTTGTTTATTTTGTTATTAGTTAAAGTATGTAGTAGTAAAACAACATTTGTCACATTTTGTCACAATTATAGTTATATAAAAATTACTTTAAAACTATTTTTAGCCAACAGTCAAACTGGTTATGGTTAGGGTTAGAAGTAGGGTTAGTATTTGTTTATTTTGTTATTAGTAAAAGTATGTAGTAGTAAAACATTTGTCACATTTTGTCACAATAAAAAAAAAAATACTTTAAAACTATTTTTAGCCAACAGTCAGTTTTTTTTTTTTTGTTTTTTTTTGTTTTTTGTAAGGCTTTTTTAGAATGTATAGTGTTCAGATGTATAGTGAAAAACATGGCATTGTCTTTTGAATAGAGGGAAGTGTTATAGTTGGGGGTCCACGTGGGATTTTCAGAAATTTAAGGGGGCTGCAAGAGTCTTGACTTTGGGAATGGCTGCCTTAATCTGATGCCAAATAAACTCTATATTTATTGTTTATTATGTGTGTGTGATGTATTGTAGGATGTTAAACTCTTTCACTTTCCCCCAATGAATACAGCATTTACCCCTGAACTAGAAGATTGTTAGTTTGAGTCCAGGTCTGGGAACATACAGTATTTACCATTGCAAGATTAAGACAATGCCTTGAGGTCTGCTTTTCTGAGTACTTTTTAGTTTGTGATTATCTATAGTTCATTAGATTATCTTAGCTATCCCTATAAAAGAGTTACAATAAATGCACTCTGCAAAGAAATAGAAGTTTAGCTCCAAAGACGCCTTTGCAAACCTAAATCAGGCGTCTGAAGACTGTGTATAGTTAGAGGTTCAGAGGTGACTGTTGGCAGCAGAACATTTCTCCACATAATCACACAAAACTCAGCCCAACATATAGCACTTTGAGCTCATCTTAAACCAAACTTTATTTATCAGTTCCGCTATGGCCAAATCTCTGACTCCTTACTGCCGACAAATCCAATTGCAGTTATTTTAGACTTTGCAATAACTCAATATGTCACAACCCATAAGGAAAAAGGGGTTAATTGTATCTTCTTGACCTCAAATGTCTGTGCTGCTCTCTTCTGTCCATACTTGCCCACAAAGTTATCCGAATCCGTGTCTCTTCCGCCCACTCAGGCCACGCAGCACGGCTCCGGCCTGTGTGCTTATCTGCAAAATAATTAATCAGACAGACAGCCAGCCAAGATAAGCAAAAGAAAAACACACTCAAATATTAGTCAGAAATTACTCGTGACCTTTTGTCAGCGTAACAACAACTCTCCCTTTGAGTTTTCTCTAAATCAACTCCAAATGAGAAAGTTTGTCTCGGCACTCGATGGACCTTGTTAACAAGATAGTGCACCCCCCAGACTCTCCGCAGATTACACCTCTTTTTTTTTTTTTTTTTTGCTTTTTGCTTTTAACTTTCTATTTTTAAGAGTTCAAAGGGAGCCGTCTCAAGCTGACAGGCTTGTTTGTTCTTTTGCTAGAAATGGCAGTTGAAGCCCATCTGAGCCATACCTTCTAACTGACTTTTCTATCTGCAGCGTGATGACGGTTGTTTGTAGTATTTTCCATCATTTCAGATCCTAAATTGAGGCTCAGACTACAGTTAGCGGCAATCAGAATGATGCCTTTATTGCCAGCACTGACTTATAGATGTCAGCTGCCATAAATAACAGCGTTGGTACAGTATTTCCTGCTCAGTTATATGCAGCTAGGAAATGAAATGGAAAAGTCAATATTGATAGATTAGATGTACTGCTAAAAATGTATATTATTTATACATTTTGCATTTAGACCTCAATTGCAATGTATTTGTCATTCATTCATTTTCCACAAGAGGCAATTTAGAGTCACTGATTCACCTTACATGTTTTTGGACAGTATTAGGAAGCTGGAGTGCCTGAAGAGAACCACCCCTTCACTCAGACTGCAAAGTTTCAAGGTAGGGAACAAAGGACACTGAATGTGTAGTGTTTATTTCCTATTTATCTCACCTCATTGTTTTGCCTTCAAGCCAGCTGGTCAAAACTCTGAAAATGCAAATGTAAAAATATGCAAAAATAAAACACAAGGTTTTATCGAGAGAGGTCAATTTATTATTTTTTTTTTGGCATATGCAAAAATGTACAACCTTCACTGCAGATCAGCAACTTTTGAATTGAGGCAATGTTATATTGCAGCTTATGTTATGTTTTTGCTATAATTGGTTTGTTTGTCTGTGAGGAAGATTATTAAAAAAGGATGAAGAATGAAAAAATGACTTCTTAGTCTTAACTTGAAAATCTAGTGTTTGAGTCCAAGTCTGGACACTACAAAGTATTTATTAGGGCTGGGACAATATGCTTTTGTCACAATAAAACGCTATCACAATACATTGGTGTGGTTATGATTCATATTACAATTTCAAAATATACATAAATACTGAGATTTGCTACTATAAATTATTGCAATATTTTCTTTTAAAATTAAAACTCAAGTTCAACCATAGATTTAACTGTACAAGAAACCAAACCACACCAGTATTGATATCTGTATTGAAGTATCAATACTTAGTACTGTGCTGCAAAATATTGCAATATATAACAAAATAACATTTTTTCCCAGCCCTCTTGACATTGTGAGATGTAGCTCATAATTAAATATAATGCAAATGAATCTCATGCAATTAAGACTCCTATCAGGCCAGCAGCTAATGTTCTGTATCCCCTCATTAACAGCACATATGTAGTCAGCTAGTTGCCATTTGCACAGTTTTGCAGCAATTGAAAATGTATTGTCTGTCTGACTCCATTAACCAAAATTCACAGCTCATGTTACACACGGGCAAGGTTTTATGTTTTAAAATTAAAAGAATTGATCCTTGTTCTGCTCAGAGCCAAGCTGCAAAGTGAAATATCTCATCAGCTCTCAAAGCAGACAAATAGAGAGTTTAATAACAGAAGATCAGGCAATAAGTCTCAATAAATACGTGTGAATAATAACTAATTCCCTGGAAATGTCAGCACAATAAGGCAGCAGCTGTTTGAAAAGACAGCTAAGTAGGAACATGACATCTTGAGAGATTATTGGACAGCTTCAATATTGTTGGAGGATACAAACTCTTAACACAGAATCATTCCGATGACTGTGTGGAAACATTGTATTTTGGAAAGAAAAGGCAACTTGTCAACAATCTTTAGCTTCTTTTCTATTATATTTAGCTCCAAATCCTGAGCGAATGTTCATTTGTGTCTCCATTTCGACCAGACACAAAAAGAAAAACTATTTCGTCATGTGCCGTGTCAATGTGACTTCACACCGAGTGGTTCCATTGAAACTGAATTGTAAATGATGGAAAATGTGACTTTGACAGTAATCCAGGATGATTTCCCGAGGATAAGGATATATTCATTGGGAGGAATTTGCGACGCCGTCCTGGATTTCAAACTCAATCAAATGAAAAAGTTAAGACAGCCATTGTGGGAGCTGTTTTTAGTGCACAAAGTCTTTCATTAGAACGGGAACAGCTCAAAGATGTTCAGAGGGATAACGTCGAGATTTGTCTGGATAAATAATCAATGACCTCCAAGTGTCTATCCGGAGACTTTGATACCTCTTTTCCAAAATGTACCCTTGTGATACAATTAAGAATACATAGTCCCTGTAAATGAAAGATGTTTGGACTTAAAGACAGAGTAAATAAAACAGTATGGCTCCCATTTGTTTGTAGCTTTTCAGTTGATTCAGTGCTAAATGAGACTGACATCAAACTGCTAGTATCAAGTTGTTCGGAATTAGGAGCAGGACGACTTTAGCAGACTGATTAGCTCTGAGTCTAATTACATTGTATGTTAAGGCACATTCAGGATTGCCAAGGAATTGGGCTGATTTTTAAGTGTTGCCATGGGTGAAAAAAATTGTCCACTGGTTAGGCAGAACTAGTTTGCATGCAGATTATGCTAACAATAGGCTATTGTGATAGACAATGTCCCAGAATTCCAACATGTTTTAAAGTATGAATGACTAAAGTTGTTAAAAAAAGGCAGAAAAACCATAATAGATAGACCTAAAATAGCCTAAAATGACAAATATTTAAACCCAGGCCTGAAGCCAGGCCAAAGCAGCATGACTCTGAGGAGCTCTATCTTTGTTTTAAGCCCAACACACACCAGACGCGCCAACGTGAGGCAAAAAATATGCTCCCATTATTTTATATGAGAGTCCTCAAACCAGGCGCGCAGTGGTGCTCAACCCTTTATGCCCCTGTTCTATTTGGAAGCGTCGATGCAGCTGAAAACACATGCTGCCTCGTGCTTCTGCTGTAAACAAAGACAGTTCTCTGCTCCATGTGACTCAAAGACACAGCTGTAAACACCGAGGGAGAGGGACATGGACATCAGAGGACAGAGACAGCAGCTGCCAACTCCTGCTCCACCCAATGCACAGGGAAACTCCTTCCTGTTGCTAACTTGCTAATGACTTGCTAATAGAACAGCCCAGTCTCAGTTTCTATCATTTTGTCTGGTTATTAACAGATAAACACTTTTTTTAAACTCCATGTTTTCAAGTGCTGAGATGCACTGCATTTGTTGTGAGTTGACGCGTGCCAATGACGTGCCACAGCGCTGTGTGACTGGTGTGCACTAGGCTTTATTTTCATACACTGTTCCGCTGGTTTTGGGCAGGTTTAAAGATGCTGTGGGCCGGGTTTTGAGTTTCAGACTTGGCAACCCATGGGCACGTTTCTGCTGGAGTGGTACAGTATGCTTGGTGAGGCATTGTCCTTTGACAAAATGTGTACAAAGCCAACTAAAGATGTGTATTGTACCCTTTTTGGAACCCCCTTGGTTTTGCTTTTACTGTGCAGTCAGTTTATCCATTCCCTCCCCACACTACAAGCTGCCACAAGCCTGACCTGTGACAGTTTGTAGTAAACCTGTTTTTATCCATCCATCCCATCCATCCATCTTCTTCCGCTTTATCCGGGGCCGGGTCGCGGGGGCAGCAGTCTAAGCAGAGATGCCCAGACTTCCCTCTCCACAGACACTTCCTCCAGCTCTGCCGGGGGCACCCCAAGGCGTTCCCAGGCCAGCCGAGAGACGTAGTCCCTCCAGCGTGTCCTAGGTCTTCCCCGGGGCCTCCTCCCAGTGGGACATGCCCGGAACACCTCCCCAGGGAGACGTCCAGGAGGCATCTGGAACAGATGCCCGAGCCACCTCAACTGACTCCTCTCGATGTGGAGAAGCAGCGGCTCTACTCTGAGCTCCTCCCGGGTGACAGAGCTCCTCACCCTATCTCTAAGGGAGCGCTCAGCCACCCTGCGGAGAAAACTCATTTCAGCCGCTTGTATACGAGATCTTGTCCTTTCGGTCATGACCCAAAGCTCATGACCATAGGTGAGAGTAGGAACGTAGATCGACCGGTAAATCGAGAGCTTCGCCTTTCGGCTCAGCTCCTTCTTCACCACAACAGACCGATACAACGACCGCATTACTGCAGACGCTGCACCGATCCGTCTGTCGATCTCACGCTCCATCCTTCCCTCACTCAGTGAACAAGACCCCAAGATACTTAAACTCCTCCACTTGAGGCAGGAGCTCTCCCCCAACCTGGAGAGGGCAAACCACCCTTTTCCGGTCGAGAACCATGGCCTCGGACTTGGAGGTGCTGATTCTCATCCCAGCCGCTTCACACTCGGCTGCAAACCGCCCCAGCACATGCTGAAGGTCTTGGCCTGATGAAGCCAACAGGACAACATCATCTGCAAAAAGCAGAGATGAAATCCTGTGGTTCCCAAACCAGACGCCCTCCGGCCCCTGGCTGCGCCTAGAAATTCTGTCCATAAAAATTATGAACAGAACCGGTGACAAAGGGCAGCCCTGCCGGAGTCCAACATGCACTGGGAACAGGTCTGACTTACAACCGGCAATGCGAACCAAGCTCCTGCTGTGTTTGTACAGGGACCGGACAGCCCCTAGCAAAGGGCCTCGGACCCCATACTCCCAGAGCACCCCCCACAGGATACCACGAGGGACACGGTCGAACGCCTTCTCCAAATCCACAAAACACATGGACAGGTTGGGCGAACTCCCACGAACCCTCAAGCACCCTATGGAGGGTATAGAGCTGGTCCACTGTTCCACGACCGGGACGAAAACCGCATTGTTCCTCCTGAATCCGAGGTTCGACTATCGGGCGAATTCTCCTCTCCAGTACCCTGGAATAGACTTTCCCGGGGAGGCTGAGAAGTGTGATCCCCCTGTAGTTGGAACACACCCTCCGGTCCCCCTTCTTAAAAAGAGGAACCACCACCCCGGTCTGCCAGTCCAGAGGTACTGTCCCTGACCGCCACGCGATGCTGCAGAGACGTGTCAGCCACGACAGCCCCACAACATCCAGAGACTTGAGGTACTCAGGGCGGATCTCATCCACCCCCGGTGCCTTGCCACCGAGGAGCTTTTTAACCACCTCAGTGACTTCAGCTTGGGTGATGAACGAGTCCACCTTCGAGTCCCCAGCCTCTGCCTCCTCGACGGAAGACATGTTGGCAGGATTGAGGAGATCCTCAAAGTATTCCTTCCACCGCCCGACAACATCCCCAGTCGAGGTCAGCAGCTCCCCACCTCCACTGTACACAGTGTTGGCGAAGCACCGCTTTCCCCTCCTGAGGCGCCGGACGGTTTGCCAGAATTTCTTCGAGGCCGACCGATAGTCCTTCTCCATGGCCTCCCCGAACTCCTCCCAGACCCGAGTTTTTGCCTCCACAACTGCCCGGGCAGCGGCACGCTTGGCCTGCCGGTACCCGTCAGCTGCCTCAGGAGTCCCACGAGCCAGCCAAGCTCGATAGGACTCCTTCTTCAGCCTGACGGCATCCCTTACTTCCGGTGTCCACCACCGGGTTCGGGGATTGCCGCCACGACAGGCACCAGAGACCTTACGGCCACAGCTCTGAACGGCCGCGCCGACAATAGAGGTGGAGAACATGGTCCACTCTGACTCAATGTCTCCAACCTCCCCCGGGATCTGGTTGAAGCTCTCCCGGAGGTGGGAGTTGAAGACCCCCCTGACAGGAGGTTCAGCCAGACGTTCCCAACAGACCCTCACAACACGTTTAGGCCTGCCGAGTCTGTCCGGCCTCCTCCTCCGCCAGCGGATCCAACTCACCACCAGGTGGTGATCGGTTGACAGCTCAGTCCCTCTCTTCACCCGAGTGTCCAAGACACACGGCCGAAGGTCAGATGACACGACTACAAAGTCGATCATCGACCTCCGGCCTAGGGTGTCCTGGTGCCACGTGCACTGATGGACACCCTTGTGCTCGAACATGGTGTTCGTTATGGACAAACTGTGACTAGCACAGAAGTCCAATAACAAAACACCACTCGGGTTCAGATCAGGGAGGCCGTTCCTCCCAATCACGCCCCTCCAGGTATCACTGTCATTGCCCACGTGGGCATTGAAGTCCCCCAGTAGAACAACAGAGTCCCCAGTCGTAGCACCTTCCAGTACCCCTCCCAGGGACTCCAAGAAGGCCGGGTACTCTGCACTGCTGTTCGGCCCATAAGCCGAAACCACAGTGAGAGACCTGTCCCCCACCCGGAGGCGCAGGGACGCGACCCTCTCGTTCACCGGAGTGAACTCCAACACATGGCGGCTGAGCTGGGGAGCTATGAGCAAGCCCACACCAGCCCGCCGCCTCTCACCGCGGGCAACTCCAGAGTGGTGGAGAGTCCAACCCCTCTCAAGGAGCTGGGTTTCAGAGCCCAAGCCATGCGTGGAGGTGAGCCCGACTATATCTAGCCGATATCTCTCAACCTCCCGCACAAGCTCAGGCTCCTTCCCCCCCAGCGAGGTGACATTCCATGTCCCCAGAGCTAGTTTCTGTGTCCATGGATTGGGCCGTCGAGTCACCCGCCTCCGACCGCCGCCCAAATCACAAAGCACCGGCCCCTTATGGTCCTTCCTGCGGGTGGTGGGCCTACGGGAAGGCGGTCCCACGTAGCCTTTTCGGGCTTGGCCCGGCCGGGTCCCGTGGGAGGAGACCCGGCCACCAGGCGCTCGCCTGCGAGCCCCAACCCCAGGCCTGGCTCCAGGGTGGGGCCCCAGTAACGCCGATCCGGGCGACGTAACGAACCTTGCTTTTATAATACTCATAGTGGGCTTTTGAACCGCTCTTAGTCTGGCTCGTCACCTAGGACCTGTTTGCCATGGGAGACCCTACCAGGGGCATTAAGCCCCCGACAACATAGCTCCTAGGATCACTCGAGCACTCAAACCCCTCCACCACGATAAGGTGGCGGTTCAAGGAGGGGTCCTGTTTTTATGTGAAAGAAGAAAAAAAAAAAAAACTCTCTTAATTCATTTAATTTAGGTGTGTTTGCAGTTCAAACCGAGCAGACAGTACAGCCTGCTTGTACCTGCTGACAGCTCGGTGGCTCACAGCAGGGGCAAGAGGCGGAGTGCTGCTGCTGTCACTGTTTTGTCTCCAACTGAAGTTTTTTAAAGTTGTTAAGGGTCACCCAAAATGTTGCTATATTTGTTGCAAGTCATTTTTATAAACCACAAGTTGCTGAGGGAGTCTGAAAAGTCACTAAATCTAGCTACAGATTTGCTAAGATGCCAAGTGCACCACTGCACAGAAGAGTCTTTCTCCTACTCCTCTGTTTTTGTGGCCTTAAAATCCATGTCCATTATTATTGTGAAGAATGATAACAAAGAAAAAGTCATTTTTAATCTCTAGGCACACTGAAGAAATCCTGCTTCCTATTTCGTTTACAGTTGCCCAGTTGTTGCAGCAACTCTTGCAGCATGTTGTGGGACAAGTGCCTCAAAGCTGCAGCAAGTGCCACAAAGTTGTGTTTGTATGGCGGGTACCACAATGCCACACAAGCATCTCCTGTGGCAGCTGTTTGTTTCACAGTAACTGCCACAAATAGCTGCCACTGTCACAAAATGAACTAGCTGTTTTTCAATTTCAGTGACCACAGCTTTTCAGAGAAATAACAACCTTTAAGCAAAATATTATTTGTAATTGCCTGTGTCTTGTGAAGCCCCTTGAGTTGTCTTAACACATAAAAGGTCCTACATACTGTAAATACATTTGCACTTGCACTTAATCTGGCATAAACATTAATCACAGCAAAAACACAGGTATTGACTCACAAATCTATGAGCACATCAGGAATGATAAATGCATGTTTCTTGTTTCTTTCCCCCCGTCTCCAGTGTCGAGTGAAATTTACCCACCGTTACCATTATGATTCATCGAGGGAAATCAATCAGGAGAGCTTAATGGTCCTTTTGAAGAGTACTAGTCAGACACACTGGTGCGCCGCTGTGCTATTACAACTATTGTTCTGCCTTACCTCGGAGGTGTCTTCATCAGCACGCCGAATAACAGGTAGCAGCTTGTAGCAGATTAATTACAATTCTCAGTGGAAAAGTGGGGAAATGGTGAGGCAAAAAAACAAATTACCATAGCAGAGACATCTTCATTTTTCAATCAAAGAGAGAATAAGGACATATTTGCATGCATGGTATTACCTTATTATAGTATATGGCTTAAGCTGTTTTAATGGAAACAGCAAGAGCTACAATTTCTGACTCGGTGGTAAAAAATACTCTTGCTCTAAAAAAACATACGTACGGCTCCCGCTGGCGTGTTGGTTTTCTGTTGATTCAGTACTAAATGAGCCTGACACCCAAACCACCAGTGCGTCCTGTGGGAGCTCACGGCACAATACGTGCTTTGGCTGCAATCCACGTTTTTTTTAACAAGCGGGAGCTCTATGTGGAACTGTTTAACACACTTCATATATCTCCAGACTGTAAAATTGCCTGTATACAAACCCTTCAAAAAAACATTTCACAGTATTATTTCAAAAAATTAGGCATTTGCATTTCCATTACATTTTACTGATTTATTTTTCTTTTCTAAGTGTTATAGACCATGAGTTACTGAGCCCTATGTTCCCCAGCGCTGATGTTCCCTGGTATCTATGTTCTTCAGGGAAATTAAAGGTGACCTCAGTAACTTTCTTATCTTAAATAAACTGTTTTGGTGCCTGTGGGATGGTTAACCGAGTTGTTGTGAGTATTTACAATTTACTATGAAATGCATAGGGAGTTTTATAGAGGAAAATTATGCAAAGAAACAAGAAAAGTTACCGAGTTCCCCTTTTAGGTTAAGTTTAGGACGTTAAGGTTAGGAGACACCAGGATCTAAGCAGGGAACATAGGTACTGGGGAACACATGTACTTTCACAATTGTGCAGGTAGCTATGTTGTTTTTTTTTAAATCAAAACAAAAAAATATTCATCAAAATTTGAATTTGTGTCCAATATACAAGCACAAGCATTGAGTATGCCCAAAAACCCAATCTGTGAGTCATTCAGGGGAGATCTGAACCAAAGAAAAAAGAAACCAAGTGAGCCTATACCACTTCAAAGTTTTAGGCAGGCATCTTTAGCCATGCACTAAATTAAGTTCAAGTTTTTTTTTTTTTTTGACAACATAAGAATAAGCTAACTATGCAAAGCCAAGCACATACAATTTTTTTTTTTTCATTTTAAGGTAGGTTTAGTAAATGGTATAGCAACTTTTAATTATTTTGACATGACTAGTAATCATATTTCAAAATAAAAATGCTTGTGCAGCCTCTCGCTCACATCGACATGTAAACATTACATCTTAACTGGGGGACACGGGTCACAAACAAACAACAAGACCGGATAGCATTAAACATGAGTAAAAAGACAGTATTTATATATGTAGCATCCTTACCCAAGGTTGAAGTATAGGCTTTTAAATATCTAAGTATTCAAAGTACAAAAAAAAAAAAAAAAAAAAAACTAAACATTTTTTAATATTTCAAATAAGTGCAGTCAAAAATTTGGGTAAAATTTCTGCTACATTAACATTCACATCTTCTTAATCATACCCTCTGTAGATGACACGTTAAACTCATTTTAGTCTAATCCTGTATAGTCTTTACCTTATAGAGTTAGAATAACTAGAAACATGTTTGTACAGAATCAGTGCAGTGGAAACTTTATTTCGTGTAAATCCATCAACGGAACACACAGGGACATTTAAAACAGATGTAAACCAGGACTAAAGCAGGTCTAACCCAAGTCTAAACTGAGATGAATCCATGTTATAGTCAGGACGATCCAAACAAAAACTGCAGGGAGCAATGGTAAACCAGGACTGAACCAGATTTAAATTAGTAATGATTATCTTTAAGGTAGATAAGTGACAAACCACAGGCAAAGAAGGAACTACATGAACATAGTCAGTTGTCTTTGGGTTTTAGGTCAGAAAGGCTGTTGGCCCATTATGGCAGCCACGTCTCTGTCCCCAGGGCAGCTGTGGCCACACTGGTAGCTTACCACCACCAGAGTGTAACTATGTAGTAAATGAATAATGGACTAGTGCACAATGGTTTGAACATCTAGAAAGGTGCTGTATAAACCAAGTCCATTATTATGATTATAAGATAGTGTTATATACTAATATACTATATACTGATCTGTTTTCCTTTCAGATACCAGATATTTTAGCTTTTCCGCTAATATTTCATTTATTGAGATTATCTGAAGTCTAGACATCCATTAGTTCATGTCTGAAATTTGTAATTTATTTCTTTTTTTTCCATCAATAATAAAGTATAGGCTTTTATGCATATAAATCCACATCTGTATTGTTGTATATGGAGTGTGTCTATGTTCCCAGAGCTCTATTTTCCAACAGCCCTATGTTCCCACAAGATTTTTTTTCCAGTATATGGGGCATGTTTAACTGTAACCCTACACTAAACCCTAGAAATATCGGAACATAGTGGGGAACATAGGGCCTCATTTTGAAAAGTATCTTAGAAGTGTGGGAACATAGGATAGTGGAGAACAGAGGGCCTCATTTTGAACAAAAAATATTAGAAATGTGGGACCATAGGGTAGTGGGGAACATAGGGCCTCATTTTGAAAAATATATTAGAAATGTGGGAACAAAGGACCTAATTGTTTAAAGAATTCTAGAACCGTGGGAACATAGGGCTGGGCTAACTCTGTATTAAAGGCCATACAGATAAGGAAAGCACCTTTCTGTAAGCAGAGTTACAGAATAAAGTAAACATTTTCTTACAGTCCAGACATCCTTCAGTCCATTTAGCCCAATCTCCGACTCCATCTCCGCTGCAGCAGCTAATCAGAGCCAAATCAGACGACCGGTGCCGAGCATGTCATTAGCGCCGCGGCTATATTTACATGTGCTAATCTGGTTATTGTCCTCTCTCTGATTATGTGAATAAACCCATTACACTGTTTACAGCCTTTGTGTGCAAGTATCACAGTAATAATTCTATCTTAATCCAATCTGCTGCCCTGTAATTGATTCAATGCAATAATTGCATACCTGCTAAGTGATGTTAGTCATTTAACCTACAGCTAGTCTAAATGCATGTCATTTTGCACTTGGTACTCTACTTCTATGAACACCGTGGTCCTCATAAATATACATAACTTGTCTACTGGCTGGATAACCTGGGAGTGTTTCAGTAGCTCAGTAATGGAACTGATGTGGCTAACCTGTATTTTAAGCACTTTTTTCACACTTTTATTGTGTGACAGGCATGTTCAATTACAAAGGACAAGACAACCATTTAACCATAAAGACTGACTGAGACAAAATTTGCATGTAAATGAGTTTGTGTGTGTGTGTTGGTGTGTGCACAAACAATGTATGTAGAAAAATATTATGTATATCTTTATGACATTTTTCTGAAGAGGACATTCTTGTTACTTAACAATCACAACGTAACACAATATAAAATTTAGGTTAGAGAGTATAAGAATAAAGTAATATAATTTGTGTTTATGTGAATATCACAGTCACAAGGGACAAGGGTTAAAATAGTATGAGAGTTTTTTGTTGTATATCATGTATTGTGTATAACATTTGCTGTTGTGCATCGAGACATAGGTTGGGAATTGGCGTTTTTGTTAGCTTTTGGCTGTTTTGAGATGCAAATGACTGGTAAAATTAATGATCACTGGCCAACATGACCAACAATTTTTATTATTTTTTTTTAGGAAAAAAATAAAAGACATTTTGTGAACAATAATATCCAGTATGTTGGTTGTTTAGCATCTGAAACTATGATTGACTCTGCTATAGGAGTATTTTGCTTCAAACATATAAGTAGTATAGTCTAAAAAAGCTCACTGAAGCCTTTTGTCAAACATTTATTTTACTTAGTGCACCCGAACACATTATAACGTCAGTAATGCATGGCCTCCTCTCTCCGTGCTCCGTCAAACTCTTTAAAGGAATCATGGCCTGCAAGTACATCTTACCTCTTTAAGAATGCGTGAAGAATATCAGAGCTACAGTTACTCTGTAAACCACATGAGTTAAGTCAAACCAAAGCGGCCCCCACAGTGCGTCTCTGGGCAGTTTCTCTGTGCCCTGACCCGCTCTGACAGTGCCAAGCAGTTAGGGAACAAACGCAGCACTGTGTGGGGCGCCACGTGGCTGCAGCTCCAGCCAATACGCATTACACACAGCGCACTCAGCTTGAGAGCTAAAACTAACATTGACGTGATTATAGAGTAGCACAGGAACACTTCCTGGTGTCACAAGTCTACGTAGAGCCATGAGACCTGAACACTTTTAGCTCTTGAGAAGAGGATGGCATCAGCATATAGTATTACTCAAACAAATGTAAATGAAACAAATTGATTTTGCATTACAACGGACCTTAGGTTAGCATTTCTAGTTTAGATAGTTTACCTATAGCTCACTGGTGACTTTACGATGTATAGTCACCATGTGTCAGTCTTCAAATGTGCATGGGGTGAATGGTTGTCTGCATTGTGACTAACTGGCCATTTAACCTTGCCTCAAGCCCATAGTTGCAAGGCTATCATCCAAACACCCACAACCCTAATGCTAGTAAGCAGAAGAAAAATAATAAATACTTTTTTTTAGATGTAAAACATATTGAAAAAGCATTGATGGGCTTGAATGCATTGAGCTAACTCTTCAAAATAGTCTGACATCTGCCTTTGAGGAAACCACACATTGGACCTTTTCTTGACAGCTGCGATTTTGCACTAAATAAAACATGAAATGTAGACATTGTTGTGTACCCATTTCTCAAGATCAAATTAAAGCGCTGGTGCACGTACACACACACAGATTACCTGACCTTAAACATAAATGTTACATAACTGCAAATGGCAGTCTTGTAAAACTGGAAGGCAAAAAGTCTCCAGAGTGAGGCAGAGATTTGTCTGCTGTACTGCACCAGGAGACGTATTACCTCGGGGAGCGTCGCCCTACCAGGCCAGCTATAATAAATAATGCAGCAAAAATACATCATGGTGATGTTTCTCTTTATCCAACATGTGTAGCTGTCAACTTTGATCAATACAATAACACTAAAGGCAATGCTTTATAAACACAAGGCTTTTTAATGTTTATGCATGTTGTTGAACCCAAAAAACACATTGAAATGCAAAATACTTCATGCCTCTGAGGAAAATAAAATCTATAAGGTTGACCAAAACTACACACCACAATATAGTTATCAAATAACTGGGGAAAGCATTCTTATTGAATAGCCTTATTCTCCCAGGCTCCCCCCTGAAAGCTTTCTAAATACCAATTTAAGCCAAGTATACTCTTTATTCACTCTCTGTCCACTCCTCTCAGCGGCGCCGCGTTCCATAACATGCAAAATGTAATAAGCTGCACATTTGAAATTCAAATGACTTCTCCCTCATCTCTCATCACACCGGTGTAGTGATCTAAGAACCACCCATCAATTTGAGCTGTCAGATCAAAAAGGTTTTCATTTGCATCGGCTCATATGAATTTTCATTTCACATATGGAGTTTTCATTGTGGGGCAACGGGAGGAGATGTGTGAATAATTAAAACAATTTGGAGCTTCTCCCTGCTTAAAATCAGCCTAAGTATATTTATAGATGCATAATAAGAGCTGGATATAAGAGCTGGAGCTTGCTTTCTTTTCCTCTTCTTAAAGTAATCGTCCTGTGGTTTCATTAGACCATGTTGGATGCCTAATGCTACTTTATATTGATGCCAGCGCTCTCATATTTTGGAGAAGTAGATAAAGAAGTGGCACACCAAATAATCAATGCAGTGGTATAAATAAGGCCAGTGAAATTTTCATTTTAAACACTCAACACTTAAAACAATGAATCACATAAACATGCATTTTAAGTGTGTGGCCAGAGGATTGTGTTTGTTAAAATGGTTCAAAATGGTTAAGAAAGCAATATTCACTGCAAATATAATGTAAGTGGTAAATGATGGCCTTGTTTAAAGGGAATGTATTATGAAAAAATTGAGTTTTTTTGAGCTTTCTACCATGTAATAATCTTCCCTCGTCAAAAACATACCTGGAGTTGTGTTTTGTTTTATTCATGCCTGTATTCTCTGGCATGGGCATTCTGAGGCTTCCTAATGCTCAGCTCCACAAAACCCCACCCACTCCAGGAGGCACTGACCAATCAACAAGCCCTCTACATTCAAGCATTATTTATCCAAAAAACGGTGCACAGCTGTTTCCACTGATTCCTCACAGCTATTTTCCAACCAAAATTGGTTTAAAAATATGAATAAAAGCATAATATCGCCCTTTAAGGCAAGACTCTATATAAAACTTAATAAAGATTATATTTTTTTAAACTAACAGATATAAATGAGAAACTTTTCTTCTATAGATCACTGGCATCAACATAGGAAAAATGACCCAGAGTGTGAGATTGCTCAGGGCTCATTTTTACTGTAGGTTTATTATGCGTTTGGATATAGACGGAGCATTCTATCCATCTTCTGTCCATACGTTGGTCTTGTTTTCTCAGAGCTTGGCAATACATGCGTTGACCCTTGGGGGACGCAAGTGAACACAGCTCAACATTCAGAGCAGAAAACCTTTTAAGAAACTAGAGCAAGATGGTCACAGTATAGTCAAATGCTGAAAGCACTACCGCTATTTTTACCTCATTTTCTTGGCTCTTTTTCACTAAATGTGGTCTGAAAACCGCCGCCTTTGACTGTCACCGAAACATCTCCTAGACTGCATCAGTGACATTAAAACATGGATGTCATTGAATTTTCTCAATTTAAATAATAATTTGGACAACTAGCCAGAATAAAACCAGTTTTCTCAAGAAAAAATGTTGCAACGGACATTCGACATCATATTTACGTATGAAATAGGAGTATAAATGAGCCTTAAGCATAGGTTTTTGTGGTCTTTGGATCAACATTAGAACCTGACACAATCATGGAAACAAAACTTGGAAATGCCTTGACAGAGCTCTCTGGGTGCTTTGACTATTTACTTTTGCATTAGGTTTTCTGCAGCCTTTTCATTTTTACTTGCATGGCCTTGCATTTACTCATGGCCATGCACCATGTATTAAGAGTGTATTAAGAGTTCCATGAATAGGCCTGATATCTCATATCTTTTCTCCATATTACCACAACTATCCCTTTAAGGTATTCCATTACATTAGAACAGAAGGCTTATATTTCCTGCAATATTAATCATTCCCTCAGTTATAATCAGAATATTAGCGCCTGCATTATGGCTTCTCAAATGGCCAACTTCAACTGTATAAAATTTCCTCTCGCTATAACTTTCCCTCTCGCTGCATGTGGCCAGCCTCCATCTGCAAACCGCACGTGTGATTAGCATCGGTGAAGTCAGCACAACTCTGTGAATTAGAACCCTACCGCCATTAATAACACCCGGGGAGAAAGATGAAAAACCACAAGTCCACTCTGCTGCTCGGTGCCCAGCGCTCCCAGGGCTTTTCTCCGAGGAGGCTTTTTGATGTAAAAGTCAAGGAGGGCTCTCTGTATTCCTTCGGCCTGACTACACAGTAATAGTCTGTGATCACACGTCTATTACTCACTCCTTTAGAAACGGGCTCCCGGAGTATAGTCATTTGCCATTTTCAAAGTGATCTGTATGTTTAGGGTTTCGCCGCTGATATGGCAACGTCTCTCAGTGTTTTCCAAAGGGCGCTAATGGTCAGTAAATTAAGCAAAGGCCGTCTTGAAGGTACACAGCCGTCAGAGATGGAACTTCAAATGGTGTTTTGACACGAGAGAGATAAGAACAATGATTTTAAAAAGTTAAACAAAGCATGGTACAGACCTGATCAAAATTTTTAGTTTAAAAATTGTTTACATTTTGCACTGTTGGATCTTAAGGAGGTTCGGAATAGAGCTTCTAAATGTAAAAAGAAGAAATGGGAATAAGACAAAAAAAAATTGAGTAAGCAATTTATTGAAAACAACAATTAAACTGAAATAGGCTGTTTATCAGCTGATCAAATGTTTAAGACAATAGCTCGAGAATAAAACTTTCTTCCTCCTTTCAATGTCCCATGTTTAGTGCTCCCTTGCAAAGTCCAAACGGGCAATTTTGTGGTGTTGAAGGAGATGAGGCCTTTGGATAAGTTTTTTATTTTATTTTTTTGTTTGTTTTTAAAGCTTGTCTGATGGTTATTGGGCTGCAGTCGGCACCAGTAATGGCCTTCACATGGGTCAAGGGTCGTGTCTTGACAGACAGCCAATGAGATATCCCCGGCTCAGCGCCAGTGAAATTTTTTACCACTTGACTTTTTTGTTCCATAAGCCTCCTGACTGTCTCAGCAGCGATGGAGAGGCTGCTTATGCAGCTCAACACTCTAACAACATTCAAAGAGAATAAGCTTTGTTGCCTTTGCCATCAGGAGGTCATGATTGTGTGAATAACTGACAGAAAATGACACCGAATTCACATTTTTGTGCAGAATTTGGTGTTTAAAGGCTGTGGTTTTAAACTTTTGATCAGAAATGCTTTACTGGTGTCATACAGAGACCGGTGAAGAGACCAGCAGACTGTTCCGTTGCACTCTTTTGAACAGAAACAGAGAAAAAAAAAAGCTCTTTCGTTCCTTAAACTGTCTATATGATGTGATTTTACTACAAAATAAAAAAATAGCTGTGAGAAATCAGTGGAAAAAGAGCTGTACACCCTTTTTTTGGATAAATGAATGAGAGCAGACTGAATGTAGAGGGCTTGTTGGTTTTTCCTCATCTACATAGAGCAGTGAAGACAAGCATTTTCAGCTCCTGAGAAGGGCAGTGCCTCAGCATACAGGATTACTCAAACATGCATTCATGAAACAAAACACAACTCCAGGGATTTTTGAGGAGGAAATGACATTACAACATGATAGAAAGCTCAGTAAAGTCGATTTAGTATAACAGGGGACATACTGGGCATCCAGTCTAGGCTTTGTGGGGTTTTTTTTGTTTTTTTTTGTTTTTTTTTGGCAAGCTTTATAAAGACGTGCACATTTTGACATCTACTTACTCTAGTGGCTGGAAAATATGTTATAATGTTGTTCTCTCATCAAAAACATACCTGGAGTTATGTTTTGTTTCATTAACGCATACTTGAGTAATCCGCGCAACAGAACTGCACTGGCCTGATTTTGTATAACACCAGTAAAGTATTTATTGAAAAGGTTTTATTTTAGTCAGATGTTTTTAAAGGTTATAAAATGTGCAACGCTGTTCTAGAGGTGACTGAGAAAAAAATAAATAAAGTAATTTAAAAAAAAAAGCATAATTTAGCCCCTTTTTAGACCTTGATGTGGAATTTCAGCACTCATAATGCCTTTAGAGATCAGTGATTAAAACTGTTACCTTCAACTTAATGGCAGGCCAGCATGCACTCTTGTTGTATTACACTTAATAAATGGGACTGACTTGTTCATGTAGCTGCTAAGAGGCTCCACATAATGTCTTTTTCAGTCAGGCTGCAAACATTTAGCCATTTTGACAGCTAAAAGCTACATTTTTAATATACTTTTTGATACTGGTCAGCATTGCCAAGTCAGAGTAAAATTTGAATACATACTTTCTTCACTATGTCTTCCTACATTTCCAACATTTGATTTCTGGCATTAACCATTGTCCAGTGTTATGCTATTTTTAAAAACATTAGGTTAACTGGGCCAGAACTCAGAATTATAAATACAGTAGATATAGCTGTTATAAAAATGCACCCATCTACTTGTAGAGTAGTTGTGGCATGTTTTTTTTTTTTTTTAATGTGAAAAGGACTTTCCACCAGGGCTAATTAACTAGCTCTCACCTTGCTTCCCTCAGCTAACACTCCTCCACACAGGAAATTAGAGCAGAGGCATAAATATCAGATATTACTCATTTGTTGTAGTGCTACACTTCTGTGCTGCCATATATGTAGGAGTTGTCATGCGTTAAAATCAACTTTTTTTTTTGCCATTAAACCTGCAATATGAAGCATTTTCAGTCTTTTTATTAGCAACTTCCAATTTCATTTTCATATCGATTTGTATAGTTTGTTAACGTGCAAAAATATTAAGACCATCACATTTGTATACCAGGAGCTAACTAAATTTTGACTAAACATCTTGGAATATTGCTTCTCAATTTGCATGGTGCAGGTGGTACTGAACGTTTGTAAATGTTTGCAAATGACCTGCTGTTTAGGATAATACAAAAGACAATAGCTGATATGAAGTTTATGATAATGCTTACATACGGAAGTGCTGAACTGCCACAGTGAAAGAAAAATATTGGTAGCGTTTCTCATTAATAGGATATTACGGTAAAATGAGAAAACTTTCTTGTTAAAATGAGATCATGTCTTCCCTTGATTGCTAGTTTGGTAGTGATACTGTTTATCTATATTACAGCTTCTTAAGAACATAAACAGTGCCTTCATTCGTCTTTCTATCTGCTATGTCCTCTAGTAGTCTGCTCTGATTGTCAAAGTGTAACATTTTGTGAGGCATGATGGAAAAACTGGATCTCGTTTTAATCACTGCCTGTATTTAAGGAACTTCTTATACGAGTATGTAAACTCATTTTAAACTGATAATTTTCTCATTTTAACAAGAAAGTTATGTTATAACAAGAAAATTATATTGTTAAAACGTGTTTACCGTAATATTATCACATTTTCACGAGAAAAATATCTCGCTATAACATGAAACTTTCTCATATTAATGAGAAACACTGCCATCTTTTTATTTTTTTATTTTTTTTCATTTACTGTGGCAGTTCAGCACTGCTGTACTTACAGCACTGGGGTACACGAGAAAATATAGGCAAGTTTTAAATGAATTTAATCAATAGCTGCTTTTAGCTTCTACAAAGAAGCATCATAAATTATTGCTGGAAGCCTGTACTTAAGTAGAAGTACTGATACTTCAGAATGTTATTAAAGGGGTCAGATTATGCAAAATCAACTCTTTGTGTCATGTTATAAAGTTTCCTCATTAAAAACATACCTGGAATTGTGCTTTATTTCATTCTTTAAGTAATGTATTCTCTGGTGCTGAGTTTCTGAGGCCTCAGAACGCTTGGTTCCACAAGCCCTCATTTCTCCCACAAACTCCTGCCCACTTCAGGAAGCACTGAGCACTCGACAAGCCCTCTACATCCAGTCTGCTCTCATTCATTTATCCAAAAAATGGTGTACAGCTCCGTTTCTGCTGATTCCTCACAGCTTTTTCATTTTGTATTTAAATGGCATCATGCAAAATGTTTAAGAAATAAAAAGCTTTTTTTCTCTGCTTCTGTTCAAATGAGCATAACATAGCTGCACTCTGCTGCTTGCTTCACATGTTTCTTTATGGCAGTAGTAAAGCAATTTTTGAAAAAGCTTTTTTTGTCACATAATTTTAAAAGTTGTAAAACATGCAGTGCTGTTCAAGAGGTGACATGATTGGTTTAACATGTAAATAAATGCATATTATATCCTCTTTAATGTTAGGTTATACTTTGTTCTCCGCATTTGTCCCATCCTTCCAATGCCGAGGGGAGCGTGTCAGGAACAGTGGGCGACCGCAGTGCAGCACCCAGGGACTCCTCTTCAGATCTTAAGCCAGGATTTTGGTCCTCCTAGCTGGAGGATTAGCTTATTGTACATATGAAACAAGAGTTCTCAGAGGAAACCCATCCAGACACGGGGAGAACATGCAAACTCTACAGAGAAAGCCCCATATGGTCCAAAAGCATAAGCACTTAACACAGATCAGTAGGCTACTTGTGTACGTAAAGTTCACTTAAGTATAAAGTTCTTCAAGTTGCACTGCAAAATCTTCTACTAAATCTGATAATGCTATAATATAATATATAATAATAATATTAATACATTGGTCTTATTTTGTGCTTTTTCCAGACACTCAAAGTTGCTTTACAATTAGGTCCATTATTCATTCACTCCTCAGTCACACTTAGTGGTGGTGAACAACTTCTGTAGCCACAGCTGCCCTGGGGCAGACTGACAGAAGCAAGGTGGCCAATCTGCGCCTAGGGCCCTCTGACCACCACCAAACACAGTCATACTGACACATTTATACAGGCCAGGGGGCTCCAAAAAGTAGCTCGGGAGCTACCAGTAGCTCTCAGCCACTTTCCAAGCAGCTCCCGAAATGTTTTATGAATTCTACATGATTAGTCAAATTTAATTTATCACTTGACTATAATGGCAAACCAACTTGTGTATGTATCCAATCAAATTCATAGGGGCCCGCCTCCTTTGTGCATAAAATTATTATTTTAAGATTAGGTGATAGAAATTTGTTTTCAAAGTAAACAGTGGGAATTAAATATGTTTGTTGTTTTAATGTGAATGTAATGCTGTAAATGCTCAGGGAAAATAAAATAAATTTCCTCTGGGTTGAAAGTGATAGCCCTGTGACTGAATGTCCACTGTCTAAGGTGTACCCCTCCTGAGGCCCATAGTTATTGAAATTAGTTCCAGTGCCTGTGACCCTTAGAGGGAATAAGCAGAAGATGAAGGAATAAATGTTACAAAGCACGTGTAGCTTTCTGCCATTTTCATTTTATAAAAGGTTGGAGACCCATGATATAGGCTGTACAACTATACTGTGCCTACACTCAGAACTCAACTCAATATGGTTGACAGTGCTCCCCACTTTGCCACTAAGGTCGAAAATACTCTTACTAATCCAGATATATTTTCTTCAAAAATGTACTTGCATTAAATTGTCAAGTTACTGTCTGAGGTGTATTTTGTGCTTTTACAATAACGCAATATTTAAACCCACTACTACTAGTACTTCCTATTACCAAAGCAATAAGATGACACCGCGATATTTCTGCTAAAGGTTATCATACCATCAGAACGTACCTTCAATACATTATTAGATTCATTTCTCCGGTGACTCAGTGAAGCCTCATTTGCATTCCCCCAGCAGCTGAAGGGAAGATTTTTAAATGCAGCTCGGCGCAAGGTGTCAGAGAAGACCTGAGGATAACGCTGAACTTCCTTTGGGCAAGCTCTCTCCCAGTTGTGTCCCTTTCCTGCCCAAACATTTTAGCATCATCCTGATATGTCTCGAGACGGAGAGAGCCGGGGCCCTCTGGAATACATTTGGTGGAGGTAACAAATTAGATGACTCTATTTATCTCCTGCCTGCTTTACCTGCTCTCTCTTGTCGCAAGCGGGAGGCCACAGTTGTGTCACAGCTGTCTTCTTCTGCGACTGCCCCTTTTAGAGAGAACGTGTCTGCGCCGATAAGAATCACTGTTGCTCAAAGGCGATCAGGGGAATCAGACCGGGAGCTCCAGTTTATATCAACTTGAGCAATGCACGTAGGTGAATTTAAATTACCCATTGTGAATGAATGGACGTCTGTCAGTGTTAACCCTGTGATTAACTGTCCACTATTCATGGTGACTTATGCCTGGGCTATGGACTGTGCCGTAATTTGGCGATGAGGGGCCCCAGAGCAGGTTTTCAATTGAGCCCCAATAGTCTGAAGCACGTTGGCTTCATTAAAAAAATAAACGTATTGTTCATCATTCAAGAAAATCCTGTAAACATGTTTATTTTATTATTTATTATTACTATTATTTTTTTTTATGTTTTTAATGAATTTAGCTTAAAAATATTTGGCGCCAACAATTCTAATAAAATTAAATTGTAATTAATTGAAATTATATATACAGTTTTCAAATAAAGTGCTGTTCTTGTCTATTATGAATATATAATGGACATAAATGAACAAGGGCCACTCACGGGGCCCCTAAACGTCCTGGGCCCCATTGCTGTTTCCGTGTCTGCAATGCCTGATGCTATACCCCTGGCATAAGTACAGAGTTTAATTTTAAATTGTGTTACCACTTCCTTCTGCAGCATGTGGGCAGTTATGGTAGCCCTTCAGGGACATTCTGTTGTCAAAAAACAAACCAAGAAAAAATACAGTAGGTCTTTAAAAAAAAAGGAATGTGTACTAAATATTTTTTACATGAATGTGCTTCTTTTCTTTTTTAGTGTTGTTTTTCGTAAGCATTTTAGCATCATCCTAATATGTCTTGAGGCAGGGAGAGCTGGGGCTCTCTGGAATACATTTGGATGAGGTAAAAAAAATACAAAATTAGGTTCCTCTATCTTGTGGCTACCTTACATGCTCTCTTGTCGCAGCAGGAGCCCACAGTTGTGTCACAGCTGTCTCCTTTGTTGCTCGTGCCCATCAGAATCACCACTGCTCAAAGCCTAGTGGGGAAATCACACCAGGAGATTAGTTTTATATCCACTAGAACAATGCCCAAAGTGAATGAATGTGATAATTAATGGGCGGCATATCTCCAAGAGTGTAACCCACCTTAAGCCCTAAGTATCTGGGAAAATCTGGCAAAAATACCAACTTTAATCTCCCTCCGGTTCATCTCACACTTGTTTTTTACAGCTGTGGACCCCTATGGTAGCCCTGCAGGGATTCTTGTCAATAAAGAAAGCCAGTGTAAGTATAATGGTGGCTTCATTTTACATAAACGCTCTCATTCCATGCATGTTGGCTCAAAACAAATGGAAGTATGTCTTTTCCAGCAGGGCTCAGTTTGTCTTAGCACCTGTAAAAATATGTCCTGCCCAGACATTTTAAGCATCATTTTGAGATGGGCGCATACAACATGTGAACAAATGTATCAATAATAGTATGTAGTATAATGTATATAATAGTATATGTACTTCTTTTCCAGCAGTGCTCAGTTTGTCTTATCATCTAAAAAAAAAAAAAAAACTGTTCTCTCTAAACCTTTTAAGCAGTTTGTTGATATGAGCTCAGACAACATGTGAACAAATAGATACAATAGTATGTAATAGTATACATACTTCTTTTCCAGCAGTGCTCAGTTTGTCTTAGCACCTGTAAAAACATGCCCTGCGCAAACCTTTTAAGCATCATTTCAATATGGGCTCAGACAACATGTGAACAAATGTGGGAATAATAGTATGTAGTATAAAATAGTTATGTACTTCTTTTCTAGCAGTGCTCAGTTTATCTTAGCACCTGTAAAAACATGTCCTGCAAAAACCTTATAAGCATCATTTCTATATGGGCTCAGACAACATGTGAACAAATGTAGGAATAATAGTATATAGTATACTGTATATAATAGTGTATGTACTTCTTTTCCAGCAGTCCTCAGTTTGTCTTATCACCTAAAAAAAGCTGTCCTGTCTAAACCTTTTAAGCAGTCTTTTGATCAGGGCTCAGACAACATGTGAACAAATAGATACAATAGTATATAGTATATGTCCTTTTTTTTGCCAGCAGTGCTCAGTTTGTCCTAGCACCTGCTAATGATGTGTCCTGCTCAAACCTTTTAAGCATCATTTTGATATGGGCTCAGAAAACATGTGAACAAATGTGGGAATAATAGTATGTAGCATAAAATAGTGTATGTACTTCTTTTCCAGCGGTGCTCAGTTTGTCTGCTCAGCCCTCAAAGGTCTTTCAGTTGATGTCTATAGGTGTTATGTGAATAATTAACCATTGTCCAGAGCGTATTCCACCTCAGCGCCAAAGTTTTAATAGGTGGTAAAACTACAGGCTCCATTTGCACATTCCATAATTTTTTACAGCTACAGTAGCCTTGCAGGGACATTCTGTTTTCAATAAGAAACCATGAAAAATACAGTAGCTCCAATTTATATTTTACAAGAAAATTTGTTGTGTTCATAAGTCTACTCATCCCCTGCCAGAATGTATGCTCCAAAAAATTTTAAGTGCTTCTTTTCCAGCAGTGCTCAGTTTGTCTGCTTCATTCTTATACATTATGACAGCCATTCCCAAAGTCGTGGCCCCCTTAAATTTCCAAAAATCCCTCGCGGACCCCCAACGATAAAACTTCTCTCTATTCAAAAAACTCTGCCATGTTTTTCTCCATATGTTTTTTTATAAACACATCACAAAAACACTGATTAGTGACTGATTAAATATTTTTTTTAAACAAGTATACAACTGTAATTAATTTAAAAAAATGTTTTATGTACCTAATGTTTTTAGGTACTTAATATTTTCATTGACTTTTGATATTTTTGTATATTTTATTTGTTTTTTATGAACCAAAACCATGTGTCTGAAATAATAATAATAAAAAATAATAATGAATTGAAATATAGACAGCTTCTGGGGGCCCCCCTGTAGTACCTTCGCGGACCCCCAGGGGGCCCCGGACCCCACTTTGGGAACCACTGCATTATGAGGTAAGACCTAGATTGGGTACAATTGTCTCAAAAAATGACTTCATGCGGTGCACAAAACAAGAATGCGCATACTCAAGGGCCCGTAGTGCGTGTGCTCTATGGGCCCCACAACCTGGAAGACAGAGGACATTTTTACAATCATGCACCAATACATTTGCACTCTACCTCAGGCCCAAAGGAGTTTTTGTAACCCTTATGAAATATTGGGCTACTAAGCCTGTGCATGTCATATAATTTGTGTTGTCCAGTAGAGTGTGCTATTGCTGTAACTAACTAAAGCATTACATGTACGCCCATGATCACTTTCACTTTGACATCGTCCCTCGTATGTGCATTGAGCAGAGAGAACAAGTAAGAAAAATCACAAATAAATATGATTAAATCTGACTATGAATGCTAATAATCCACTGTGAAATGATTACAGACACTGAGAATCACCAGTGACTGTACAACATAGGTAACGGCTAATGTTCGTAGTGAGAATATAGCATTTTCCTTTACATTTTAATGCCCAGATACCTTTCATAAAAATCAATCAGGAATTTATATGAATGTTGTCTAATGTTCCACATGCTTCGGTGCATTTTGTATTATTGCAATTGTATAAAATGACACAAAAGTGCTAAGTGTGCCAATGCTACCGCTGGTCGCTAACGCTAAGCGCTAATGTGGTCAATGTATTTTCCAGGGCCAGAATTACTACAATGAGAAAGCATGCACTCTTTGCACTGTAAATGATTTGGTTTTGATACAAATGCTGCTATTTCTTGGTTAAAAGCATGCTTTAAGCCATAATAGGCTGGTTTTGGCCATAGACATAAATAAAACACTAGAGTGGACATTCTAATGGTGAACTGCAGTAACTGACATCCAGAACAGCTGCCATATTATGACTGTAGACATTCTACCAAGTGCCATGTAATCAAATGGGAAGCTGCACTTGTTTTCTTAATATTCTTTTAATTAGTTTTGTTAATTTGATCACCTTTTTTATGTTTTTGCTTGATGTAATGTCTAGTCTTATTTAATGCACTTGTTGGCCACTCTAGTGTTTTATTTATCTCTATGGTTTTGGCTATAAAAGCATAAATAGTTTGATTGTTGCGTTCAGTGGTGCTGTGTAAATGTGAAACTTTTTTAACCTGTTTGTTCACAACACAACTGTTTTTTCTTCAAATGTATTGCTTTCCAAAATGATTTAGTTAGGTTTGTTTAGGTTTATGGTAAAATACATTTGTCTACAGGTTTAGGCAAGTGCTAAAATGCTGGTTATGCATACCTGGTACTTACTTTAAAATCCCATACTTACCAACCTGCAAACAATGTTACTTACCTGCAAATGTGTGAATTTGATGTTCAGTTTGTTTATTAAATTTTGTGATGCAGGTTTTTCTACTACCTACTGCTACTGCATTTATTCTCAAATGGGATTCAAATAAATGGGATAAAATTTCAGTGGCATTCTTTTGTTATGAGTGAGGTCCTGCTACACTAAATCTTCTGGTCCCTTTTCAAGTGTGGGGTCCGTGCAGAGTTAAAACCCTTGACAATTATCATTTTCTTTGCATTTGTATTTTTTTCCATATCCCAACATTTTTGCATCATTCAGATATGGGCCCTTTGGAATACATTTAGCCAAAGTAACAAATTAGATGACTCTATTTATCTCCTGGCTGCTTTACCTGCTCTCTCTTGTCGCCGCGGGAGGCCACAGTTGTGTCACAGCTGTCTTCTTCTACGACTTCCCCTTTCAGACTCAAACGCCCGTGCCCATCGCAATCACCGCTGCTCAAAGCCGATCAGGGGGGAATCACACCGGGAGATTAGCACGCAGCGGACACATCATGAATATATTCAACATGCGGCAAAAGACCGCGACCCAGCTGTTATAGGAACATTTGATATTACCATCCTCCACATGTGAAGCAATAATTGTGCGAATGAAAGCGATGCATATTATATTTTCATTCCTCTTTTCATGCTGGCTCCAGACAGTATAATAATGCCACGTTTTGCAGCGGGGAGGTAATGTTCTGAGTCGGCTGTCAGTATTCGCTCACGCCCTGTTGTTATAATGTACAATAAGTGAGTCGCAGGTGTGTCCTTCCATAAAAGACCTCTCACGCCGAGCTCAATTGCTTATTGAAGCCTCTGACACAAAAACAGAAAGAAAAAAAACAGATTAACACGAGTTTAGAAGGTATTTCAGATGCTGCTGAACTAACGCCGCTGTGGTTCACTTATGTGTTATTACTCATAATAATAACTTTTAAATTGCACCTTGGTTAAAAAAAGCGCTTTATGGATACCTGCATTTTTTTTTTTTTGGAATAATGTTGTATTATGACCAACAAACTGTGATGCACTGGTTTATTCTGACACATTTCTATCACAACCAGCTTTAACCTGTGCGTTTTTCTTGGCCTACTTTTGATAGATACCAGGAACACCCCTCAAGAGCTGCAGTTTTTGTTATACTGCTACAAAGAATGGACCATGAGGCGCGACTCACAGACAGAAGCTCCAATTTATTGGTAGGAAGCCAAGCAAAGCTGTCCAAAATAAGTAGACAATTGCCAGATCCAAATGGATTCCAAAAACAGAGGTTAGGATAAGACCACAGATGCACAAAGTAGAACTGACGAACTGACACAGGACAAAGGGAAGGAGGGGCTTATATACAGAGCAGGGAGGAGACAATTAGACACAGGTGAAACACATCAGGGAGGGTCAGGTGATCACACGAGGCGGGAAACCAAACAAAGACAGGAAGTCAACCAATCTGAAACGAGACAAGAGACCAGTAACCAAAATAAAACAGGAAGGGAATGATAAATGAGTAAACAAACATAAACAGAACTTAAATCCCAGGGCTGAATGTGCTCTGACCCTCTCGTCAAGCCAATTTTTCCTGCTTCTAACACACCAACTTTGAGGGCAAAAAAAGTTAGCCTAATGATGAAAGACATGATATTTAACAAGGTAGAGATGTGTGCTGGTTTGTATCATCTAACGCTAAACTCAGAGCTCCTGGATGAGTTGCTGATGCGCTCTCAGGCCTCTCCTAGGAAGAGTCACCACTGTTTCCAGTTTTCTCTATTTGTGGATAATGGCTCTCACCATGGTGCGCTGGAGTCCCAAAGCCTTAGAAATGGTTTTGTAACCCGTTCACTTTTACTCAGTTTTCCAGAAAATGTGGTTAATCACAGTTAATTCATGATTGGACAAGAAGGGCAATTACTTTTTCACATTAGCCCAGGTAGTTTTTTCCCCGTTATAAACAAAATAATGCATTTTTGTTAAATGTTAAAAAGTGTCTAATGATCTGGAACGTCACAAATATGCAAAAAAATAAGAAACCCAGCACTGAATATTTGTGTACTGTGGCAGAATGGTTGACTTGTAGTTAGTAGAAGTGGGACCAAGTCACTGTTTTGCAAGTCACAAGGAAGTCTTAAGTCTTTGGTCTCAAGTTTGAGTCAAATCCCAAGTCAGTGCCTCACAAGTCCAAATCGAGTCACAAGTCCTACACTTTCAGTTTTGAGTCCTTTCAAGTCTTTTACATTCTTAGGACTCCAAACTTAATTTTTGTCACGTTTTATAGTGTTGAATGTACCCTCATGTCCCACCTTAGAAAGTTAAATACATGATGAACAGATGATAAATTGTTTGCTGTACTATTTGAACAACCTAAGACTAGAAGAGGCTTACAAAGAAAATGGTTTCTGAATGCTTTTAAAAGTAAAGCCAAGTTCTTCAATAATGATTTTCAATAAAGCTAAATACCTCACCAGTACATTGTATATTTACTGTATCAATAAATTGTGCTCTACTGGCCTTGTCAGATGTTTACAGGCTTCAAAGAAGAGTCATTCTATCACATTTGAAGATTTACAAAGTGAATACGGCTCACTATACACTTTACTGAATAGCAACACCTGTGGAAAACAGGGGTACTGCACTAATCCTGCTCAAACACAGAGACAACACTGCAGAAAGCTCCAGCTGGTGTTCATCTTTCACTGTTTACTGTCTGAGGCAGAGGGAGCTCACCGTGCACAGGTAAAGATCTCCTCTGTGTAAATCCACGATGCACGTCATGTGATTCACGTAAGTCTCTCTCAGACTCCACATATTCGTCTTTAGACCTCTATTGCAAAGGGTTATTTATTTATTTATTTCATTTATTCATTTTGTTTTAGTTTGTGCATCTGAACGCCTCATGTCTGTGTCTGTGGCGAGCTGCTCTCAGCTGTGAGCGGAGAGGAGAGCACAGAGGCAGCATCGTCTCCTCCTCAACTCTCTGCTCCATCTGTGTCCTTCTGGCATTAAAATTAAGTTATGATGACTAAATAACTCTTTTATGATTGTGTTTTGAGTAAAACATCAGAGGTACTGTCTGAAATGTCCCTGGGTTCTCGCTGATAGAGTGTTATAATTAGACGCGTGTATATTTGATATTATTAATGGTTGTAAAACTTTGACGCTCAATATCTCTGTGATTTCTGAGCCTATCAGCACAAAACAAAGACTGACATGAAGCTTAAAGTCTCCTTTGTTGCTATGTCAAAATGTCATATGCTGCTACAGCTCAATATACTTTGAAATGTGCATTAGAAAACACATAAGTAACATGCGCAGAGAGACAGAGAGAGAGAAAGCGTTACGCATTACTGCATGAGGAGTTTAATTATGTCATTAAGTCTTTGGTGTTCAAGTCCAAGTCGAGTCTTAAGTCATAGTTCATTTCATCAAGTTTAGTCTAAAGTCATCAAATTAGCGACTTGAGTCTGATTTGAGTCCAAGTCATGACTTTTAAATCCACACCTCTGGTAATAAAAGCATAAAAGATGCTATGCCGTTGTTGGTGAGTTGTTGGGTTGGAAACGTGATGGGTAACACATTTTACTGTGGCTGTAGTAAAATTGGATAGATCAGCTTTAGGTCTTAGGACTGCTAAAGAAAACTGTGAGAGTTGTATTACATCGATGAACTCAACAGAATATACACAACTCCATTTACTATCCATAGTGTGTGATTTAAATGTTGCAGTCTTTACAATGTTCTTTAGTGTTAAGTTGAGAAATAGTGGGTATGAATGAATGAATAAATACATGTTTTATTTTGTCTTGCATACAGTACAAACATGCCCAGCTCTTACTTGGGCCTATAAGCTGCCCTGGGGCAGACTGACAGAAGTGTGGCTGCCATTTTGTGCCTACGTCCCCTACAACAACAGTCTCACTGACACATTCATGGATAGGCAAGGTGAGTGAAGTGTCTTGCCCAAGGACACATTAACAGTATGCAATGCCAACTGGAATGGACTGTATGATAAAATGTCAAGGTAATCTGACAAAGTTCATCTGTTGGGTGGGATAAGGGGGATTTTCCTCTCTTCTGTTTTTTCTGTCCCTGATCTCTCCCACCCTCCCTCTGTTTTAACTTCATGGGGGGATAAAATAAGTTGACTTTGTGCATGACTCCAAATGACACGTTCAGAAAATTAGGGCTGTGTCCCTTACTCTTTTACTCCTTGAGGATCGCTTTGCAGCCTCATGTTGTTTCCTCTCCAGTCCCTGTCGCAGCAGGCTGTGACAGCCAACAGTGCTGCACTCTCGCAGACGACCTCCTCCATTGTCAAGTTTTTTAAAAGTGCATTCAGCTCCTGCCCAAACTTGAAAATGGCTGGCTTCACACAAAAGGACACTGGAATAACTCACTCAGATTAATTTCTTTTATTAATTGTTTTCTCTTGTTGTTGGATGTTTCAGTTCATTGTTTTCTAGTCATTTTTTGGCAGGTAGACTTAAGTAGACATGAACATTGTAGAATGGTTAAGTGGAGTAGGTTGATAACCTACAAAGACACAAAATGCACATGAACTAATTTTAACACACATACTTTAACTATTACAATTTAAATAACATTTTATGAAAATAAATGAATGTTTAATTTAAAATTTAAATACATTTATTTATTTAAAGTAACATTTTAACTTGAAATATATGCCCATTAAATGAATATAAATTGTACAAAAACTTATTTAAATTATTGCTTTTAACTTGTATTTTACAAAAATAAATTATGTTTTTAATAATGAAATAGGGGTGCACGGTGGCAGAGCAGTTAGCGTTCTCGCCTCCCAGCAAGGAGGTCGTGGGTTCAAGCCCCGGGCCGACCAACACACCATCACACGAACTCTCTGGGTGGAGTCTGCATGTCCTCCCCGTGTTACCGTGGGTTCTCTCCGGGTTCTCCGGCTTCCTCCCACCGTCCAAAGACATGCATGTGTTAGGTGAATTGGTGACTCTAAATTGACCCTAGTGAATGGTTGTCTGTCTGTGTTTGTCTCTGTGTCAGCCCTGCGACAAGCTGGCCCCTGTCCAGGGTGTACCCCGCCTACGGCCCAAAGTTACTGGGATAGGCTCCAGTCACCTGCGACCCCTAACGGGAATAAGCGGTAGAAAATGAAAAAAAAAAAAATAATAATGAAAATAGCTTTTAACCAATTAGTTTAACAAATTATTGTTTTTAAACTAATTTATTAAAGCCAATTGTTTTAAATGAATACTAAACAAACTAAGAAGATACACATTTAAATGTACATTTTTGCCTACCAGTAGTGTCTTTTGTTGAAGCTGAGTGGAACCTTCTTTGTTCCAAGCAGTGAGCCACAGGTGAGATTATTGATGTGAGTTGCAGTGATTGGGAGGCAGGAAAAGCCAAAAGGGCGCTTGATTTTGCTCAGGCTGCAGCCAAACATGGGCGGGCAGCAGGAGCACCTCACCAAACACAACACTGCTGTAGTTTTAACTTGACATCCATGATTGGATACTCGCCTCGCAGATTGACATGGGAGTGATGGGACAACAAGCCTGAGCAGCACAGGACAGACAGAGCAGACACACCCCTCCACTACGTTCTACATACTGTAGCTGTTAATTTTAGGATGAAATGAGCTAAATGAATACTAATAGCACAGCCACAGCATTTATCATTTATCATTTGCTTTAGTTTGTTTGCACCTACTCCGTTATGCAAACTCATTTAATGAGCCGCTAAGTTTTATGCAGGTATGCAAGTGACACATTGAGAAATCCACGTATTAAAATGTGAAGGTGTTGCTTTCCAGGATGTCCAGCCTATACTTCCATCTTGAAATAAAATGCTTCTTCATATGTGATATTTAATGTGGTGTTTGTCAATAACACAGTCTGTGCAAAATGAGCGTTCTCAATGGCTGTACACGTGTCCAAAGTACATCCCATTGTCTGTTTCAGTAATCCAAGCACAAACTGTGCATCGTGTATTGCCATAGCAGATGATTACTGTCTGTGCTGTTAAAAGGACGTGAGAGCACCAGAAGTGGAAGGTAGACGAGATAGAGCCGTGTGCCAACTATCTTTCCCCCCACACACTCATTATGGATCATGAAGACCCTCCAGCTATGAAAAAAAAAAAATGCTTCATTCAAGTAAACAAGTGACTTCAAAGCCACAAAGGTGTCGCAGCAAATCCGAATTAATTAATTTCCTTATCTGTTAATTGCACTGTGTGTCATTAAAGATGGTTGGAGTGAATAATTGCTTGTTCTTTCATTTGCCTCATGCACATTTCAGGGTGGCATTTTACTTCAATGGAAAAAAAATAAAAATAAAAAAGGGCCAGATGAGTGTTTCAGGCTTTGACGTAGAAGAAGGGCTTGTTTTGTACAGTGCTGTCTGTGCTAACCATTCAGTGTGCATGTTATTGTTTATGATCAGGGTTGCTTGGATACTTTAAAAAGGTATCAGTGGTATTGGTCTGCAGGGGAAATGGATGGACCATGCATTTAAAAATTTTACTTGAAATGTATAGAGACAGGGCTGGGATTGTTCTGTTTAAATTAAATTGTCTAAGTGTTAACTCATTTAATTTTTTTCCCCAGACATTGACATTTTAAGTTGCAAATGTGACCAGTGCTCCAATCACACAGCTAATAATTAGGCCCGAGCCCCCAGAGATGGCGTAGGGCCTATTGTGATTGAACAGCAGTGCGCGAAGCGCACTGCCCCAAAAGTGCGCGAAGCGCACGTAAAACAGAGCGCGAAGCGCTCATCCCTCACCAAACACTCACGTACACACTCATGGCATCGTGCACTTTCAGTGCATATAGGTATGTGGTGGGGAAAATGCATATTTATAATTGTTCAGAGCTAAAGTAGCTCAATGGGCGAAGCCCATGCATAATCGTGCTCGTCAGTGACCCAGGACCCCCATGAACAGGTAGCAATGCGCGCGAGCTTTCCGAAAATATATATATTGCGGTAGCCGCGAAAGCGGCTATATTGTTATTGAAAGGAATATTATTATTATTCTTTTTCTCGTTTGTATGCGGTATCGCAAATTTCACCCAGTGAACATTTACGAACTTGCCCAAAAATTTGCCCAAAATTCAGGTTGGTGGCAAGCTAATTTTTAATATAGACCATATTAACAAATAATAAAATTTGGCGCGACAGCGCCACCACAAAATATTTTTAACATTGCGCCTATGGGAGTACGGTCAAAAAAAATGTCATCGTATTATCACCAAATTTGGTACAGAGATGCATTATGACAGGACAAGTAAAAAATATTATTATGGCAATGCCGCACGACAAACAGGAAGTCATCCATATTGGAATAAAAATCCCAAAGCATGACTCAGCAGTTTTTGTACACGTCGTACTTTTTCTATCTCCTCCTGGGGCGTTTATCCGAATGTGCTCAAATTTGGTGAAATTTATCTTGAGAAGTGTGGCATCAAAAGTTATCCAAATTTTTGTAGAATCTTTTACGGTTTTCATGCGGCGAAGCCGCAAACTTTACGAAATTTTTATTGATTTTTACGTAAACATAAAATGCTACAGTTCGCGCAAACGAACTCCAATTTTCCTCAAATTTGAAACACTTATTAACCTCCCAGTCTTTGATCCATTTAGAAAGAAGAAATAAAATTTGGTGAGTTAGCGCCCCCTACAGAATGAAGCAAATATTTATATGGCACGCAAAAAAATTACTTTTTTAGAAATGTACGAAATTTGGCAGAAAATTCTGTTATGTCACCCTGATCAAAAAAGCCAATGAGACCTATGTTATTTTTTTTAAGGTGTTGCCGTGGCAATGATTGAAACCGCCCATTTTATTCTAATGGAAAAACACAACAAATCCTCCATGCAGAAGAAAAAATTTAGTTCATCATAAATGTGCAAAATTTGGTACACATGTGCGTCTCACCCCAGCAACAAAAAAAGTCAATGGGACCTATGTTCTAACTCTAACTGTGTTTCCGTGGCAACAACAGAAAACCTATCATTAAATTTGAATGGGAATCCTACACAATGTAATCCTATGGACCACAAAATTATGTCACATTTGGTAAATTTCTACAGAGCCAAATGCAGCAAGTTTAGTAAATCTGGCACAGCTCCGGGTCGCGGCGGGCGAGGGCCTATGATTGCCGCTTGCGGCTATATTTCTTATTCTTTTTCTTCTTACTTCACGGTATCGCAAATTTCACCCAGTGAACATTTATGAACTTGCACCAAAAGTTGCCCAAAATTCAGGTTGGTGGCACGCTAATTTTTAATACAGGCCATATTAACAAATAATAAAAATTGGCGCGACAGCGCCACCCCAAATTTTTTTTAACATTGCGCCTATGGGAGTACGGTAAAAAAAAATCTCATCGTATTATCACCAAATTTGGTACAGAGATGCATTATGACAGGACAAGTAAAAAATATTATTACGACAACGCCACACGACAAACAGGAAGTCGTCCATATTGGAATAAAAATCCCAAAGCATGACTCAGCAGTTTTTCTACACGTCGTACTTTTTCTATCTCCTCCTAGGGCGTTTATCCAAATGTGTTCAAATTTGGTGAAATTTATCTTGAGAAGTGTGGCATCAAAAGTTATCAAAATTTTTGTAGAATCTTTTACGGTTTTCATGCGGCAAAGCCGCAAACTTTATGAAATTTTATCGATTTTTACGTAAACATAAAATGCTACAGTTCGTGCAAGCGAACTCCAATTTTCCTCAAATTTGAAACACTTATTAACCTCCCAGTCTTTGATCTATTTAGAAAGAAGAAATAAAACTTGGCACGTTAGCGCCCCCTACAGAATGAAGCAAATATTTATATGGCACGCAAAAAAATTACTTTTTTAGAAATGTACAAAATTTGGCAGAAAATTCTGTTACGTCCTCCTGATCAAAAAAGCCAATGAGACCTATGTCATAATTTTTATGGTTTTGCCGTGGCAATGATTTAAACCCCCCATTTTATTCTAATGGAAAAACACAACAAATCCTTCATGCAACAGAAAAAATTTAGTTCATCATAAATGTGCAAAATTTGGCACACGTGTACGTCTCACCCCAGCAACAAAAAAAGTCAATAGGACGTATGTTCTAACTCTAACTGTGTTTCCGTGGCAACAACAGAAAACCTATCATTATATTTGAATGGGAATCCTACACAATGTAATCCCATGGACCACAAAATTATGTCAAATTTGGTAAATTTCTACACAGCCAAATGCAGCAAGTTTAGTAAATCTGGAACAGCTCCGGGTCGCGGCGGGCGAGGGCCTATGATTGCCGCTTGCGGCTATATTTATTTTTTATAATTTTGTATTAAAAGTGGTTGAAAAACATCTAATTGTGACAATTTGAGTTTAGGGCTAAGAAAAACTGAAACTGTGAATGGAAACATTGCATCCTGTATTCAAAAACTGACAATATATCTTTTTAAATTTGTAGTTTTTTGTACTAAAATATGCAGTGTTACAAGCTGGTTTGGTAGATCACATACACAGAAATATTCACAATCTGGCTGTGTATTATATTATATTTAAATGAGAGATGAGATCCCATTGGTCACTATTGTTACTGTTCACTTTTCCACTCTAAACTAAACAAAATAAAGAACAACTAACAAAAAAAAAAAAACACTAGAGATGGTGTGTAACAAAAATAATGCTCCTAGTAGTGATGGGCGGACTGATACTGCAGTATTGATATATTCATATGTAACAGGCCCCTATAGCTGCTGGTATTGCTTGTTTTGTTTTGACAGCAATAGGCAATGCTATGCTAACATGGTATTGTGTTTTGCATAGGGCTGGAGGTCCAATGCAGCACGTTACGTGCTAAATGTCATTTGTTTCCCGTGTGTTAGGCAAATTAAACGGAGCACCTCCTAACATAATCCTGGTGTCATCTATGTCATGTGACAGGAAGTTAGCTGTTTTGTTTGTCCTACCAGCAAGAACTCACTACTGTGGACATTAAAGTTGTTAAATGTATTTTTTTAAGGGTAGTAATATTTTGATTGAAAATTTCCCAAATAAGTAATCGGTGTTGGACAAATCTTAAAAGTGTGGTATCACCCATCGCTAGCTCCTAGCTTCATGTCAACATACCGTATTTTCCAGACTATAAGTCGCTCCGGAGTATAAGTCGCACTAGCCAAAAAATGCATAATGAAGAAGCCTAGAGCGCCCTCTAACAAACACGTGACATATTTTAATATATAAGTTGCACCTGAGTATACGTCGTAGCCCTCGCCAGACTATGAAAAAAAGTGCGACTATAGTCCAGAAAATACGGTATATTAATCTGTTTCTGTTTGAGAATTTGTCAGAGACTGAGTTCTGAGACGGAGTTCCTCTCCAGGTGTTACCTGAGAAAAAACACCTGTGGTCATGTGACAAATGTGAAACAAAGCTGCATTACCTGATTTTGTGAATGTAAAAAAGTGATGTGTCTAAAAAAATGCTGAGTTTGAATGATGCACTCTTTCCTAGCTCCTCTTCCTTTGCGATGCTCTATCACAGTCTCACACAAAGAAGTATGTACACAAGCCAGGAGCTAACACAATAATATAGCAGAGATCTGGAGTTTGCTTTTAAGTCTTAATAATAATAATAATAATAATAATATCTTTACCAAAATACAAGGGGAAAAAAATCAGGTAGTGCAGCCTTATTCTTAAAGGAGGGAGCATCCTCATACTCAAAACCAGTGCAGGCGCACATGTGCACCAGATCCTCTGGAGCCCATACACAGTAAGCATAGTGACAGAGTGTGACAGTGATGTCTCCGTCTAAGAACTGAGGGGATATACAGTAACTCTCTCTACAGCAGTGCCCACACTGTTGAATAAACAGCCTCTTCAGGTCAGAGCAGCCCAGAGTCAACCTGATTTTCAATTTTGATTTGATGATTGATTTGATTTTTTTAACACCATGCCTTTGGAACCAGCATGAGAGCTTTGCTTTTTAAGGTGTTTTATTTATTTTGTTTTTATGGATTTAGTATTTTTTCTGTTATGATATTTTTATTATTTAGTAGTTGTAGTTACAAAATGCTTTGATTTACAAACACAATTTTAACCAGTTTTTATCCATTTAGAGCAGAACACATTGGTAGAAGTACACACATGCACTTAATCTGCACCAAAAAATGCTGTTGCTTCCTTATTCCTCACTGCTGATATAACAGTTTCCATAGCATCTCTCCTGAGGACACCCCCCACCCCCACCCACACCCACCCCCCACGGCTGCACAGACTCCAGAGATAAGGCCTTATCTCGCATTACACAACTCGACAACTTGTACAGGAGGTTATCACTGTTATTGTATGTGTTCGACAATGCCACAAATTCAGGTTCTAAGAAATATTGCGACAATTACTTCTTTGCTTGGCATTTGAATTGGCAGCTAGACACTTAATAGGCCTTGCCATGGCTGAATGGTGCTCTGCAGTGGTAAAGCCTTTGTCCGACATCCCAATGACTGTCACTGCCGCTGTTGACCTAATTCAATTTTCTTTTCAATTACCTGCAGTGTATTACCATCAGCGGCGTTGGGATTGTGGTATAAATCACCGGAGTGGACCCCGTGGATACAGCGGACAGGCACCCCGCCGTGTGATGTAGAGGCTGGGACTGTCTGGCCCCTGTCGTCCTTAAATATGGTTTAGATGGCCACTTTTGAGCAGCTAGACGTCTGCCTCGGGGCCACTTTGTTGGAGCACAATGTGTAATTACAGCTACTCAAAGGTTAGACAACACAATAAAAGATCATGACAATTGAACGGTTGAATTTGGGAGCTGAAATTGTTAAATTGAAATAATGGTTCTTGAAAGCAAATCTATACAACTATAACATACAAATGATGCTCTTTCATTGTGTGTGTGTGTGTAACTAGACAGCAGACAAAATAAAGAAAGCTAAACACAAGGCTTGCTTTTCTCATATTGGGGGTTCTCCTGTATGTCATTTATATTTGTAAAAAAGCAAAAGTTTCCCAAGGCACAAACGTTTAGTGCACATTCAGTCTACCCATGAGCGACTTCAGAACCTACTTTGCCATGAGGACTAGCTTCTTTGATGGACAAGGGTTCGATGATGAATTGATGGGTTGGTCGCGAACGAGCCGGCACAAAGAGCTAGCTCTTTAAAGTCAACGGCTCCCATTCGTGAGCCTTTAAAAAAACAAAACAAAACAACAAAAAAACAGGGCAGATGATAACAGAAAGAAGAAACCACATCAGCCTCGGAGCTGAGGCATTTGGTCTTCCTCGAGGCCAATCTGCCCTGAAAAATAAAAGTTAAAAGTTACAGTTAGATAGTTGATGGTGGTTAATTCAGAGAGAAACACCTGAAGCTGTTCGGAGCTACTTTTTGAGTTTTGAGGTCAGCTGTTGCTGTTGTTTTTGCCTTTTAATAGCTTTTTGTTACGGGTATGTGTAGTAGACTGGTTCTGTAAACAAGTCGGTTCATTGGGTAGTTTCAACGCATCAGAACTTTGGAATACTTCAGTACAATCCATGTATTTGAGTTATATATGAGTACATAATACAACTCAAAACTGTGCTAAATTTGGCTGAAAAATAAAAGGTTTAGGTGGTCAAATAAAGAACCATCTGGGAGCTGAAAGACCCGGTTCTTTTTGGTGAGATGAACCAAATGATCTGGCTCAAGGTATGTTTTTAATTAGGAAACAACATTATAACATGGTAGAAAGCTCAGAAAAGTTAATTTTGCATAATATAGCCCCTTTAACCTCTTCAAGTAACTTCTTAATCTTATGAACTTGTCTGTATCGTAGCTTTGCTCTTTTTCTTTTCCTCGCTTTTTTTTGGTTGCATTTTTTTCTCCAGAGCTCCTCTTACATTTCAGAGCAGTCATAGTAAACAAGTCCAGTTGACTCCAGTTTAACCCCTTGCATGGCTGGAATCTTTTTTTTTTTTTTTCTTCCTTATATCTATGCAAAGATTTCCTCTGCTTTTAATGACTTCAGATCACAAAAATCTCAGAATTGGAGTAGATCCTAGCTTGTTATAAGCTAGATCAGTGTAATACACATGCTAACTTTTCTAACCAGGTTCTTCAGTTCCATTTTTAAATCAGTTTTACTTGTATAACCCAGTATCGCAACAAAAGTCTCGAGGGCTTCATAACAGTTAATCAAACACAACACACAATCAACACAAACAATAACTACACTAAACTAAACAGACCAGAAGCTAAAGTAAGCTAGCTGAATTTTACTGCCTGGGTTAGGGTTAGGGTTAACCCTTCTCCTGAAAAAGAGTGCTTTATTGTCTGACTGCTAAAATGCGATGAAATGAGATGCACTGTTGGGCAGGGGAAAAAACGACTCAGTTCGGGAGCCCAGTGTCTCCTTGTGAGCCCCGTTTCTCCACTCAAGCACCGTGTTGTGGAGCCCGGGTGTGGGGCTCTCAGAGTGGGTTCCGTCCACGCTCCATGGACAGAGAGGGAACAGCGGAGAGACCCACGACACCTCAGCAGACCCATGTCAGACAGTGTCCTGGTGTTATATAAAGATTAGAGGGAATATTTGAAATTGGGAGCTGTCCTGGGATTATTATGAAATATGAAATTTCAATATCTGTAACACTAAATTAAGGTACATTATCAGGGCAGTGGCGTTTGGTCTGCGTTTAGATCCGTGACAGATTTTCATAAAAGGTTTCTTTTTACCACTCAGCGCAAATGCAACGTCCTGTGCTTGGAACTTTTAGTCAAGCAACTTCAGCAGTAAACAGGATTAATGTGGTGTAGCTGAGTGGACTTGGAGGACTCTGATATACTTGCATTCCCACACGTGCCACAGCTGCCTCATATCAACATTTTGTGACATTTTCCACATTTATAATGCGTGTATTTGGTATTAAAATATGAAAATCTGAAAATTATCATTACAAGCTCTTTTCTGATTGGTTCTCTTCACTCTGTGTTCATTCATAATGAAGCTTGATGGTTATCTGTTTACAGGTGAGAAGAGGATGAGGAGGAAGTGGTAATGAACCTCATCAAACCTTTTTGCTGTGTCCTGGAAAATCTCATCCACTTTCTTCACGATAACGAAACACAAAACATTGTCCTGGTTTCTGATAAAGTTGATACATTGTAAATAATATTAGCATGCTCATTCACATCAGACCTTGGACATAATAGATTTTAAAAGTAGGATATTTTTGTAATGTGGGCCACAGGACTCGGGAACACAACAACAGGTTATGTGTTCTTTATTAAAGATATGTACTGAAGAGTTGGATAAGGCATGAGGCCACAGGCAGGACGGCTGGAGAGTAACACCAAAGGTAAGGACAGGACCTCGCAGGTGAGCACCGGGACACAGCACAAGCCGGACAGCACAGGTGAGTCCAGGAGACCCAGCACGAGGATGGATTTAGGGACATGTAGAGCTTGTGTTGTAGATAATATGTGAACTTTGCAGAACTGAAACTGGTCTTGTCTTATTGTTTACAGGTGCTGCTTGGACATTAATCCTGAGACGGACTCCAAAGCAAAGATGCAAGGTGGAGACATCAACGCACGCGTGAGCACCCTTTAAAGAAAACTTGTGGACTTTGAACGCACCATACGGGGTTAAAAACTGATAGCAGATAAGAGACATCGCACCCCCCTTCTCTGAGTTGTGCCCCTTTATTTCAACAGCCAATTGTAATCTGAGTAACTGTATATGATACATGACAAACCTAGTTTAAAAAAATTAAAACAATGGAAAAGTCTAAGTAAAAACATTGATTTATTAATGCATTCTATACACAAAAGTATAGATTTTTTAAATCTCTTTTTTTTTCCAATTGTCATGAACTACCACCTTCACTGGGCCAAGTAGACTTCATTTCACTTATGATTAATCTGACCATAGAACAGTTTTCCATTTATCTCAGATTTCAAAATGAACTGGCCCAGCAGAAGTTTACATTATTTAATTATCAGTCATGACTGACTGACTATGTATTTTTTAGTTATCATGGTAGAAGTCATAAACTTTTCTGAAGTATACATTTTGGCAAAGCATGTGTATTTTGTGTTGCCTAATGTATAATGTTCAAACGTGAAGTTTATTTAAAATTAGAATAGAGTTATGTGAAACTGAATTGAAATGTTGATAATTTAATGAGTGTACAATGATTGCAGTCTTTTTATTAAAATCAAATAGTTAAAGATCAAATGCTTATGACTTATTTGCTTTTAATGTGAGCAGATCCATGGAATGTTTGTATGGTACATTGTAGGAAAAGCTAAATATTACATAGAATTTGTTTTCATGTAAAATCAGAGTAAACTACTGGCTACTAGTTGCTGTGCTTTCACAGTAAATAAACTTAACATTTTTCACAATAATAAATTGTAATTTCACAATATTTTACTGTGAATGTCAGTGTAGTATCACAGTAAGAATTTGTAAAATCACAGTAACTTATTGTAAATATTTCACAATACATTACTGTGAAATATTTTAAGTTTATTTACTGTGAAAGTCTGACAACTAGTAGCCAGTAATTTACTGTGATTTCACAGAGAAAAAAAGTGTCTAAGTGGGCATTTAAGAATAAGCTTATGAACGCAGTTACTTGCATCAAATGTATGTGGCATATTTAAGTTTAAACATAATTAAGCTCTAATTTTCTTGTTGTTTAAGACAATTTAAGACCTGTTTTAGTGCAATTTATTATTTGTTAGCACATGTAGAATATTTTTAAAAAAGAAGCATCAATTTGGGTGGTGTGCCTAAGAATGTACTGCCTAGCTCAAGACTTGGTCTGAGTCTGGTGAAGTCTTGGGAGGGTTCATTGACTGTTACAAACTCCTGCTGAGGTGAGTGCATTGATTTATTCAAGAGGGAGCTCTGAAAACACCCAATAATCGATACGGGCGCTTTAGCCGTTGTGCATGAAAAGAGAATTATCCTGGGCATGATGGACCTGCTGAGCCGCACTAACACAACCAGCAGACGCCAAATGAAGTGTCATATTGAGGAACGGGGGCTTGTGCAGGACAGTGGCTCAGTGGGAGAGGTGTTGAAGACTGTTATTGGCAGATCAAGTCAAGTTCAAGAGGCTGACAGGGCGTCCGGAAGAGTCTGTGCCACGCCAACTATCACACATTCAATCACGCTAGAAGTTTACCTCAATTTTTAGGTTTTACGCGTGTTGAATACAGAAGAATGTTGACATTACACAGGCACAGGTCAGTAACTTAAAACAGTGGCTCCCAAACTTTTTTGTCTTGTGCAGTCTTGCTTTTGTGTACTCCAAAAAGTGGTCATAAAAAACCTTTATATTATAGTAAAGATATTTTACTATATTGTAAATACTAATTCTGCCTATTTGTACTTAAAATAAACTATTAAAATCAATTATCTGTCTGTATATAACATAAAATCTAAAATAAAAATACAGTATTCAATGTAAAACCTGAATTACGGAAATGTTATTTGTTTAAGTATTCCACAATTCACTCTTTCACAGATTGGAGAGCCTCTGCCCATCTTTCTAATCATGTTACTAGACCTGAAATCAATTAAGTTCATGAGCTGTTAGAGCTTCTCCTAGTTGAATCTTTTTAAAATGTCATGCTTTTTTTCATTTGTTGCCCCTGTTCCAACTATCGTGAGACCTGTAGCAGGCATCAAATTTGAAATGAGCATTAAAGTGTAAAATTTCTCAGTGTAAACATTTGTTATGTTATGTACGTTCTATTGTGAATAAAATATTGGCTCATGTGATTTAAAAATCTTTTAGTTTTCATTTTATTCAAATTTTTTAAAACTTTCCAACATTTACAGAATCCAGGTTGTAAAACAATTTAAGCTTTGTTACATTTACTTACAGGTTAAATTCCTCAATTTATGGGGGGAAAAAAAGTATTAAAAATATATATATTTTAATAACTCCTCCTTGAAACAATCTTTTAAGCCTAAAAAATATGTTTAAAATTCATGTTCAAATACTTTTTTTTTTAGCAGTTTTACAAATATTTTCTTATTCTGTTGGAAATAAATTATGAAGTAATTACATTCTGCTTGCCACAGAACAATACATTTTGAGAATTTATACATTTTTTTCCGCATTATTAAAGCTTCCAAATTCAATCTCATAAAATGTCAATATTTTATATACTTATTATACTAATAAGTCAGCATAATCATCAGTTTTAATATTAATAAATACTTAAAATTGTTCGCTCTGAGTGCTGAAACTATTTTAAGCAATTCACTTTTTTCCCCTAAATATTTCAATGTATTAAATATTGCCAGCATTGTTGAATTTATTACTGAATTTTAATAAACAAATGATAAAAAACAGAAGCATTCGGAGAGTGCAGACATCCATGAATGCATAGTGACCTTTCAGTTCAGGGATAAATGCTGCCTAGTCACAGAACAGCATTGCGTGTTTTACAAACTTTACCAACAATGTCTGACTTTTTTTCAATTATTGCTTTACCACTACCATAAAGAAACAATTTCAAAGTTAAAAGAAATTAGTCTTTCAATTCATTACATTGCTAAAAGAATGCATCACTTCAATCACAAAGCAAATGGGTAAGCTTTACAGATGGATGCTTCCTACAAACTATAACACATGCTAACATCTGCTGTTTTAGCTATGGGTGTCATTTCAGATAATAATTACCTGCTTTATATTCTCCTCCAGTGATGAGGATTCCTTATTAATCCTCTTTCTTAGAATGCGCACAGCCAATAACTAACAGGTGTGCTTTGTTTTCTTATAGGAAACACAAATGGCCCTAATTTTCTGAGAATACCCAGTATGTTGTGTTTATAGTGTAAACAGATAAAAACTGAAACTGCAAAAAACAATGCATTTTAAAGTTGATTGGCTGTGTTTCCATGATGTATTGCGTCTACATTATGTACGCATTAGGGAACAGTACAAGGCACAGTTTTTAGTTTGAAAACGCTGTTGTTAATAGTTGAAAGCTGTGAAATCTTTATCATTGTGAGAAATAAGGGCTTTATGACTAAATGGTTAGAGCATTTACCCCTGAACTAAATAATCCCCAGTTGAGGTCCAGTTCTGGGGACTGTATATCTTTACCACTGTGACATAGGACCAGTAGCTAGGTCTGTGAAGTCATTTAAAAAAAGTTAAAGTACTTTTTTTTTACCATTGTGCAAAGTGGATAGTAGTAGCAGTAGTAGAAGTGGTAGCAATAGAAGTAACTGAAATAGGATGTAGTAGCAGTATTATTAGTACTACTACTAGAAGTATGTACTATTAGTAATGGTAATAGTAGCAGTAAGTGCATTTAATTGTATACTCACTGGGCCTTATTCATTCATCGTACCCTTTTAACATGCACATTTGTACTTAAGCCCTTCTCGGGAAGTTTTTTGGCATTCACCATTTTTTTCTTAACTTTCTTAACTTTTTTTCTTAACTGTTCTTCTGGAAGAATAAATCCCAAGAACAGGCATGAAGACTCTTATGCACTGAATTTCTGCACTTCTCATAGTGTTCTGCCCCACTCTCTTTATACACTACTATACTCCTCTGGCCTGAACTGTATCCCCTGTTTGTTAGTTTTTAGTTTTAGTTTTTAGTTGTTTTTTTTTTCACAACTGGCAAACTATGCAATGAAAAGATTAAAGTTATCATTAACTTCAGTGAGTTAGAGACTGAAATATTCATCCACTGTCTGTGTCTTGGTGCTTTTGGACATTGCTGTTGAAGCTGTAAAACTGACTGTAGATGTAGTTGTCAGAGGGCTGCTCTGCCTGTGAGTCTGCTGTAGACAGACGTCAGCAAACTCCTGTCTCATGTCCATATATACAGTTTGGAGGGTGTTTCTTGTTGTAATACATAGTTATTTCTATGTAAATACCATGTTAATGAGGAGCATGTTGTTCTTGCAGTCACTGGCGTTACATACACAACTGAGAAGAATCTGGCTTCTTGAGAACGTGTCAGGAATTCAACGTAGAGTTCTCTTGAGCAGTTCATAGAATGGCTACTTAAGTAACTTTCTTAAAGAGAACATTCATGAATGAGGCCCAATATCTTTTTACTTTTACTTAATAATAATATTACTTATACATCAGTAATATTATTCATGACATAACAGTACTTTTTATTTTCTTTCAAACTCTACAGAGTTTGCGCTTGTACTTTTTACAAATGGATTAATTGTTAGGCGGCAAATTTATTCTTAGCAAACATCTGTCTATGGTGGTGTGGGTACCAGTCTGTGGGATATACAGCGGGACAAGGCTCCTGGGTCACATGATCATCTTTTTTGGGGCTAAACTTCCTCATACTGGCTGGTTAATGAAATGAGAGGCCTGGGTTGACTCGCTTGACTTGTTAAACTCGCTCATGCTCTTAATGAGGTTAATCACCGTGTTCTTTTTTTAATTAAGCCCTATTTTTCTCTTGACAACCTGTAAATTGAGCTGTAGCGGGAGAGCCGTATTGTAAATTGCATGTCAAGTCCTAAAAATCTTTTTTTTTTTTTTTTTTTTTTTCTGAGATGTTCACACCACAGCAGAAGAGCAGTGAGCGTGTCATACTTTGATAATAAACTGTGAGATTTGAGCCATGCATTTAAAAGGGAGCTAATATGCTACCTAGACAATACAATATACAGTAAGGTCATGTAAAATATATCACATTTTTATTTGGTAACACTCGCTATAGAGACGTATGCAGCTGTCTAGGTTCAACAGACCACAAACGTGTTAAGTTGTTATTATTATTTACGCAGCAGCAGTACGCATTGTGTTTTATGTAGAGTGAAATGAACTTTTTGCACTTTCAGACACAAGTGCATTTTATATAAAGGACTCTCCCACTCAATACTACCTAACAAGATAAGGCAGTATAAAGTGGAGATGCAGATAAGCTAACTTCTGCTGCAAGTTGAGCAGTCCATTAGGTTTAGTGAGAAAGGCCTTTGTACTGAGGATACAGCCACTAGTATGATACAATTTGTGAACTGTTGATGCTAATGCAAGCACCATTCAAAGAGGCTATATTATGCAAAATCAACTTTTAAGCTTTCTGCCATGTTATAATGTTGTTCCCTCACCAAAAATATGCCCGGAGTTGTGTTTTGTTTCATTCATGCCTGTTTGAGTAAGCTTTTAGTCTCTGGTGCTGACTTTCTGAGGCCTCAAAACGCTTGGTTCTACAAACCTCCGCCTCTCCCATGAATCCCCGCCCACTCCAGGAAGGAGTGACCAATCAACAAGTCCTCTACATCCAGTCTGCTCTCATTCTTTTATCCAAAAAATGGTGTACAGCTCTGTTTACTACGGATTCCTCACAGCTATTTTTCATTTTGTATTGAAATGGCCTGCGCTTATCCGTTTATATAAAACAACAACAACAACAAGCAAAACAAAGCAACATGCAATGCTGTTCTAGAGGTGACCAAGGTTTGTTTAAAATGATTTTAAAAAAGCCCTAGTCCTTGGCCTCGCTACTTTTGCTGTCATGAAATGGCCTTTGGACTTGAATTGCTCATCCAATGGATCTTGCTAATTGTTATTGGTGGTCTGAACAGGTCAAACCATTAATCTGTCAGTGACCTTGCAGAAAAAATGGCACTGTATTTGTCACTGAGTGTTTACCATAGACGTTCGACACAATGTTGAACAAAGTATGGCAGGGGTCTCCAACCTGTAGCTCAGGAGCTACCAGTAGCTCTCAGCCACTTTCCAAGTAGCTTCCCCAAAGACTTTATGAATTCTATGAAAGATTGATTTGTCAAATATTTTTCACTTTGCAAACCAACTTGTGAATGTATTCAATCAAAGGTGTACAGCCCCTTCATGTACAAAAGTATAAGGCTATTATTCGCCAAAGTAGTTATCATTCAAACAGTTGCTTGACGGGTCAGTAGTGATACTAGCTCGACCACAGTATTTTCAGATTGAGCGAATAAAGCGTTTGCGTTCACAAATGTAATAAGTGTGTGTCAGTTGCTGCACACAGATACAGAATTCACTGCAGTGAACTAAATATTTCTTGTTTTAAATTAAAATATGAGTTGTGTACACCAACATTTTGTAAATGTCAAGGGAAAGTTGAGTTGAAAGTGACTCTGTGACTAACTGACTACTGTCCAGTGTGCACCTCACTTTCTGCCCATAGTTAGTGGGATAGACTCCAGTAACTAAATAAATGTTAGAAAGCATGAGTACCTCTCTGCCATTTTCGATTTGCAAAAGTAAGGGGAAAAAAGGTTGGAGACTCCTGAGGTATGGGGTATAAAGTAAAATCACAGTCCAGATTAGTTCTTTGGGCTTGGAAAAAGACATCTACTTTAAAAACTGTTTCCATTTGTTTTAACTTTTTTATTAATTTCCACATTGCCATATTTATTATTGTTTCAACCACACATACATTTCGCCCCGCTCACCTGTCTGGATGAGGCCCTGCTGCATCCTATGGACTTCCTCAACCTACCTCACCCCACTCCCTGGATGAATCCTTACAGAGCTGATCTATGATCCTATAGATGAGCTAAGGGACTAACAGTCCTAGACACATTGCCTGTCCGTCCTGGGAGAGGATCTCTCCTTCAGTTGGGCTCCATAAGGTTTCTTCTTTTTTCCCACAGCTGGGTTTTTTTAGGAGTTTTTCCTTACCGAGAAGGAGGGTCTAAGGACAGGAGTGTCCTGGGTCTGTTTAGTGTAGTTTTTGTTTGTGTTGTCTGATTGTGTTTTTATCTTTGATCAACTTTTGTGAAGCCCTTTGAGGCGACTTTTGTTGTGATACTGGGCTATACAAATAAATCTGAATTGAATTGAATTGAATACAGAGTGTAGCTTGCTAAACTAGCAGTACTGGGGCGTGTGCCTATGTTCCCATATTTAAACCTATCCTAACCATAAACTTCAGAAATGTGGGAACATAGGGCTGTGGGAAAATGAAGCCTGATTTTTAAATATATGAACACAGAGCTGTGGGACCATAGAGCTGACCCAATTATTGTTGTAATATTAATGCAACAAATGTTTACCCTGGTTGTATGGTATTATAGCATGGTATTACAGTTGGATCTTGTCAAAAATAAACAGGATTAGACTCTCTATCCCAATACAGCCACTTCTGTGCATTAGGTGAACATTTTTGCACTGAGGTATGACGTGCCCCAGTAACATTGCTTCATTCTGCTCACAGTCTATATGCAACTTCACAAAAAAATGAATCTGGCCAAATCAAGAGATATTTAGTTTGTTTTGAAGTGACATTTTGACCAAAATCACTCAGCAGCTAAAGCAGTAGATTATAGTGTGGATAAGCATAATAATTAGATCAAATTTAATATAAACATATTGCTAAGTAGCAACATTGTGTGTGTATTCTTTCTTTGACCTAATTTATTTGCTGCTCTCAAATGCAGTAGTGATAATTATGCTTATTTTAATTATCACATGGTCAAATTAGACAAATGACCTAAAAAATATTGTTACTTTATCATCTTTAGCCGCTTTTGCATTTGTGCACTTACATCAAAAGCACACATTGACCTTAATATTTGAATAATAGCAGTAATAAAACCTCATGGTGTGTTCTACAAATAGACAACTTTTATTTTGTTGCCACGGTGACATGCTGCCGTCCATGTTCAGCAGACGGTAAACCTGTTAACAAAAGGCTTACTTGTTTGTTTTGAGAACATACCTTTGCATGTATGCTCTCCTAGACACGACTGAATTCTAAATAACAGATTTTTTTCGCTCCTCACTGCAAAGTATTACATTTTACATGCTTCCAGTGTGTTAAATGAACTGTCATCTGAACTCTCACTTCAAGTTGTAAGCCTTAGGTGTTGCGCGTTAACATGATCGACGCCCACCGCTTTTGATTTAGGATGTTGCCCAAACTTGTCTCAACATGTGTGCAAAAAAAATTTGATTTAAGAACGTAATAAGTCCATTTGCATCCTCAGACAGATTGAGTGTGAATTATTAAACGGGCGGATGATCAGAAATTCTAATGCCATCGCAAAAGTTGGACTTAACTTTCTCTCGCTTGCCGAGTTTTATGATCAAGTGGTAGGGGAGCGGAGGGAAATCAAGTTAGGTTCGGAAAAGGACAGGGCTGAGGGGAGGCCTGAGGAGACAATGAGCGGCGCTTTATTTGCATTAAGTAAATTGGACTTTAGCTTGTATAAACAGTTCTCAGAGGCAGCGCGGCTCCGAGGACGGGAATAATCTTATTAGTTCAGTTTAGGCTGGCGGAGCTAAATGACCAACACCAGTCACTAGCGCTCAGGTTTGAAGGAAGGTCCAGAAAATCTGCCTCAAACACCTGTCTCCTGCAATTTAGGTTTTGGCTATGGGACTTTAAAGGCCCATTACTTTAACTTTGAGGAATGTTGAAAAAAAAAAAGTTAAAGCCCCCTCCTCTCCTCTTATATATTTGCATTTTTTACTGCTGTTTTGTGGTGTTAACCAGTGGTTCCTAAAGTGGGGTGTGAGCCCCCCTGGGGATCTGTGAAGGTACTGCAGGGGGGCCCCCCCAGAAGCTGTCTATATTTTAATTCAATTTAATTTCATTCATTATTTCAGACCAGGCCCGTCGACAGGTTTGCTGGGGCCCAGGGCAAAAAGGCTTCATATGGGCCCCCTTATAATAGAAAATATAAGAAGAGGAACCATTTCTGGGCCCCTGTAACCCTGATGTCCCTGATCCGAATGGAACCATCCCCATTTGTTCTGTCAGTCCCTACTCTAGTTCCCCCTTTGTCAAAAATGCCTCTTTGCCAAAAAAGTCTCTTTATTTTCTAGTGATGGCTTCTGTTATGCGGCTAGTGAATGAAAAAATCTTTGAAAATTAGAAAAATGGGGTAGTGCATCTTTAATGACAACCAGAAGCACTCACAGATCACCAAGCCATTGGTCCTACTTGTTGTAGGACTTGTTGTCCTACCTAATTGTTAAAATATTGTGCCTAGACTCTGGGCGGCACGGTGGCATAGTGGTTAGCACTCCTGCCTCACAGCAAGAAGGTCCCGGGTTCGATTCCTGGATCGTGTGGAGTTTGCATGTTCTCCCCATGTCTGCGTAGGTTTCCTCCGGGTGCTCCAGTTTCCCCTACCACTAAAAACATGTACAATAGGTCCAGGACTCCCCTGCAAAAGAGATTCTGAATCTCAGTGGGACTTTCCTGGTTAAATAAAGGTCAAATAAAAAAAATAAACAAACTCTAACTATGCAGTATCCCTAGTTCAGTCTCTAATATAACAGAAAAGAATCCACTAAAATAAATTATTTGTTCCTTTACTAGCCCTATCATGGTTTAGGGTTTAGCGTCTTTTACTAAGCCTTTGTAATAAGTATAAAATAAAATAGACCTGGTCCTAGGAAGCAGAGAGGGCTAACAATAAAAGATATCTGTTTTCACTGTGAAAGTATTGCACACTGCTGCTGCTTTTGCTTTGTCGTTAGCATAAAAACATAACTATCCGAAACCCTTAGATAAATAACATACAATGTTTTACCATTTTAATAGATTTTTTTTGTCTCTTAGGGGGAGGAAAAAAGATGAAATCACTAATTGGATGAAAATAGAAAAAAAAAAAAAAACATTTAATTTTTTTGTCATATCGCCCTAACTTCAAAATAATATTATTCAAGTTGAAGTAAAAAGTATGTTGTGATAAATTTACTCTAAGAAGTACTTCGCAACAAAAGTTAAAAAGCAGTCATCTGGATTAGATTTTTCAAGTTGAAGACGTTTCACCTCTTATCCAAGAGGCTTTCTCAAGGATAAGAGGTGAAACGTCTTCAACTTGAAAAATCTAATCCAGATGACTGCTTTTTAACTTTTGTTGCGATGCATTTACCCTGGACGAGTGAGAGTCTTCACAGACATCTAAGAAGTACTATTTATTCAAGAAGTTACTCTAATAACTAATATATGGAAGTAAATGTAACTCATTACTACCCTTCTCTGTCTGTCCCTCAATATTAACATGCATGCCTAGTTCTGAAGCTATGGGAGGAATACAAGGGTCTCACAACTACATTACTTCTTTGTTACTTTTTATGTCTGCTAATGCATGATGGTGTCTGATGAAAAAACAAACCATTGTTTATTTGTAGCCACAAGAAATCCAAGCAAAGTGAGGTGTATCAATATTTAATAGAAATGACTCCGACTGCTCTAATGTGTTTACCCTTCTGGAGGTTTCTGTTTGTTTACTCAGCCATGTGCCTTGTTGTGCTATGGTTTATTGCGCAAATTTCACAAAAAGGCCTGCACCAGTGAAACAGTGGATTTTAAACCAAATTCCAGAGAATGAAATTTTTAATAGACAAGCTTTGTAGGAGGTGCGTGGTCAGTCAGCTGTCCGCTCTCAACATCATTACTGCACCATGTCTTTGAGCAGTAGAGAGTGGTTAAGCTTTCCTAAAATACAAAGCAAATGTGAAACAACAATTTGATGTTGCAAAAAAGAAAGAAAGTTGAATTGATGAGGTTTACAACTGTACACTGAGAAGAATACAGAATACAGAACAATACAGGTCAGCCCAGGACATTCACAAATGCTTTACAAAATGTCTGCATGTTCTCAAAAGTACAAACCCCATGTATGTACAGTAAGTAAAACAGCAGGATTGTTCACAGTAGATCATAAACAACAAATCGGGTACTAAGACATTTTACCATGATGCATTTGAGCCATCAAGGGTAAACGCAGGTCTAGACGTCCCGCAGCACGAATCATGCGTCCAGCGTGTCATGAATCAGATTTTGATGTGCGAATGGCGCGGCACGAATTGAGCATTGACATGTATGACGTACGAATCAAGCATCTACCCCCAAAACGCTCGAGTTGAAAAATCTGAATTTTGGTGAATATTCATGGCGCATTAACCAATCAGGATCCTGCTCCTGCAGTGACGTGGGAGGACGGAGGAAGCAGAAATCCTTCGAAACAATCACAGTGGACTTATCGAGGCTGTCAATGTGAACCTGGAGCTATAAGCTACAACCTTCTACTTTTATAAAGACAGCAGTCAAAAAGATAATAACAAGATCTAGCTAGATAAGGGACCTTAACTTTATTGTGTGCTGAGATGAGCTGGTTGGATTAGCAGTATCTGCACTCTGCAAAACAACTGGGAAACCAGAGTCTGTGTACAAAGTGCTAGCCTAGCCTATACCCGCTACCCATTAGAGACCGCTATGAAACAAAAAAAGACTTCTCCATGTCTCAGCTCAGCTGCTGGGACTGAGTGCTTAAATACAGCAGTAGTGTCCTGGGGACATGTCCTCCCAACATGGGACCACAGGTGAGCAAATGGCCTCAGTTGGAATTAGCCCTGAAACAGCGGCCATTATCCTGGCACAGACTCCTCTCATGACGAGAATTCACGTCTGAACACATTCGTTTTGATACATGAACAGAGCGTATTGGACACGCACATCAAGCGTCTGACTTCAAAATGTTCAAGCGTACAACTAGATGCAACTGACATGCTTAAAATGGCTAATTTGCACAGCTATGACTAACAGATAGATAAATGAGCTTACTGCTTTGTAGTGACATAAATTTAAGCACTGGAATGATAAGAATGAGTCTGCTAACTCATGCAGGACCACTTCCTGGTTTCACTTGTCTACGTAGAGCCGTGAGATCAAGTGTTTTCAGCTCTTGAGATAGAGGCAGGCTCAGCATAGTGACAGTGGTTGATTTTCAGGGCGGCCGACACAAGCACTCTGGGTGGAGTCTGCATGTCATTCCCATGTTGCAATGGGTTCTCTCTGGGTACACCGGCTTCCTCCCATCTTCCAAAGAACTGGATGTGTTTGGTGAATTGATGAATTGCCCCTAGTGAATAAATGTGAGTGTGTATGTCTCTGCGTCAGCCTTGCAACTAGATGGCCCCTGTCCATGGTGTACCCTGCCTAAGGCCTAACGTTACTGGGATAGAAGCAGAAGAAGATGAATGAATGAATATTTGAATATCCCACTATTTACAACACATAACACAATTAAAGGATTCAGAAAACATGCTAAACTTTTCTATCAGTACTGGATACTTGTGATCTTCAAGCCTCCCAACATTAAAACTGCATGGTCTCCAAAACGCTTTCCTAGCTCCCGGTGAACACAGTTTGCCGTACTATTCAAAAATAGAAGCCAAATGCATTTGTGATTCATCTGATCATAATACAGTTCCTCATTCTGATGGTGTTTCTGGATGTTCACTCTCATTCTGTTTTTCTTTAACATTTTACACAATGTCCCCACTTTTGGAGTTGGGCTTTTACCTGCTTAGCTGCCTTTGGTGCTAGCACTGGTTTGAGGAACCCCACCCCTGCATACGCACCATATATGAACTTTTCCTCAAAGACAGCATTGCCATGTATCAGCAGACAGATCAGTCTCCTGGCAATTGCACCGGAGAAACCCTTATGTCAACTCCCCGAGACTGCGTGGCTTCACCCTCTCTTCTGAACAAATAAGATCAGAGTCAGAATGAAAAACATTATTACTGCTGACGTCTTTATCTCCGCGAGACTTTATTTAATAACCAGTTCCTTCCGAGGCTTCCTGGAGGGGCTTATCCTCTAGGCAAGCCTCTCTTCGCAGCTGCTTAGTTATGTACACTGTGTTGCCGGAGGGAGACTGATGCTTCATAGCTGTTAGCTTTACAGTCGCGCGCTGTCTGTTGCCCTGACTTCTTTCGTGTTTGTTTGAATAAAGCCCCAGGGAAGTGTGTTACTGGGTGAAGGTGTTTGGAATGGGGAAGGGTAACAGACGTAAAAAAGCTTGCAGTATTATGTCATGTCTGTATCAATAACATAGTAGTGGTGGGGTTTACATGCAGACATTACAAGACCCTTTATTGCTATGAACTTTATTGCTATTGCACTTACTGCTTACTGGATCATACTATACCATTATGCTAGTACAGGTCTACAAGTTGAGTATGGGCTCATTACAAAGCATACAGATTGCAGTTGAAAGTACATTGAATTGACAAATGCCAGCCAATGGATTAAAAATAGAAACATGTAATAATTTTATTTTAATCAAACTGTTTTGGAGCCAGTGTGATGAATAAAGAAGTTGTTGCAGGGTGAATAAGGCCCCCTAAAACCTCCTCTTGCTGTATCTTGGCAAAAAAAAAAAAAAAAAAAAAAAAAAAAAAAAAGCAGCCTTGCAAGAATGGGAGAACTGAAATCTTAGAACTTGCAAGAAAGTGACAAATCCCGGACATAACAACAAGCCAACAATGAGTTTATTTCTTGTTGGTCATGGCAGAGCAGCCAAGTATAATCTTTGTACGGACACAAGGAGGAAAAAATGAGAGTCAAGCTGAACAAGAGGTCACACAGAAGTCAACTGGAATCCTGAGTTTTTAAGATAGTTATTATACTCTCAAATGTAGCAGAGCTCTGTAGTAAAAAATGTGAGCAAAAACGGCAAAGAAACAAGCAAAGTTGTTAAATGTGCGCTGCCCTAATATATATGAATTACAAGTCAGGTCATGCTTTATGTGCAATGATTGTGCAGGCTGCCGTATCTACATTAAGTAAAATGTAAATCATTGTTCCACTTAAAGCCCTGACTACTGTATTCTGAATTTAGGCAATTGTCAGTATGTGAACTCCTTGATTGGGGAACTATCAGTATCGACCTTTAAAGTGTCCAGAGTGGAGCACTCCACTCCAGTAAGAGTCAGTGTAGTGTGTGCATTACCTGCTACTGCACTTTACTATTGGAATCCAATGTGAGTCCACTGATGAATGAAGTTTTAGTTTTAGAGTACAGCTTGTGTTGTGTAGTGTAGAGCTTGTGATTGAGAGAGGATTTACAATTAATGGTACAGCAAGGGAATCAATTGCAATTAGGTGTCTGTAACACACTGCGGCTGATAAGCATCCCCACCATCGATCACCAGAGCGGCACTCGGCTCTGTGAACCTGAGGCGCTCTGCATGTCTTCACTCAGCAAACCTAATTGACCCCAAAGGGTCAAAGAACAAAGCTCAGGATTTGTCATGACTTGAGCATCAGCCCCTAAGGGAGGTGATAATGCCTAGATTTGCATTAAAGTGTACATATTTTTATGCAGATTCTCAGTAATCTTCAATACAGCAACACTGTTTGGGCAATATGGTAGCACTATGCTCTGTGCTAATGCTAAGCACTGCAGGTTGGTTGTAATTCTTTTGCAGTCACAGCATTGTTCGGAGATTTATTCAGACCAAAACCTCCTGAACAGCTGAAAATATTGTCAGTTCATTCTAGCCACAGCTGGATGTCAGCTTCATGCCTAGAACAATCTGTTGTTGAGCAATAATTATCGTACTGAGATATTTTCAATAGTTTTTAATATGCTTATTTTTCAATCTTCCCTAAAAAAAATCTCTTGCAAAATATCAAATTTTTGCTGTATTATTTGTAGTTTTGAATCCAGCCGCAAAGGCTCTCTAACCAGTGTACTTTTCTGTGCCAGACCCAAACCAGGATAAATGGAAAGTCTTGCAAGCATTCTGGAAGGACATCTGGGGTAAAACCTATGCCAAAATAAATATACTCATCAGTACATACTGGGAGGCAGATGGTTTCCTGTGGTGACCCCAGAAGCCAAAGCCAAAAGAAAAGAAGAAGACTTTTGTGGATTTGGTCACACAATAAAATAAAGCTCCTGATGTGCCATGAAAGGAACCTTTCTGAAAACTTACCAACCAGTTATTTGTTTGCAAAAAGCATGTACTTCAGATGAATACCTAGGTGATTGATGAACCATTCTCCCTATCATGAGACTTTTATCCAATCAGATAAATGTCCTGCTGATTACATTATACTGTTGCATGATTGTCAAACTTTAAGGGGCTATATAAACCAATTTTTGTCACTTTAAAAAAAAGCATTGCACATTTTACAACCTTTAAAAACATTATCTGACTAAACAGAAACCTTTTCATACAGAAACAGGTGAAGAGACTAGCAGAGGACAGCAGAGTGCAGTTCTGTTGTGCTCTATTAAACAGAAACCGTGAAAAAAGCTGTTTACTTTCTTAAACTTATTTGTATGATGCCAGTTTACCACAAAAAAAGAGAGCAGATTGGAAGTCGAGGCCTTGTTGATTGGTCAGTGCTTCCTGGAGTGGGCGGGGGTTCATGGGAGAGGTGAGGGGTTTGTGCAGATGCAAACATATTGTCCTGAATTGACACAAATTCCATGAAAAGTTGCCGCACTAGGACCATCAGTAAGTCAGTAATGTAACCAATGTTGTCTCTAAAATATCGTAATTTACATAGCTTAAAATCCCACTCTCAAAATATAAGAAAATGTTTTATTAAAATAACATTTGCTTTGCCATCCTCTGTGTTTCAGATCTCTTTCTAAAAGTACATTCCATCTCCGTGTCATTGCCCACTCTACATCATCATTTTCTTCCTAATAATTACCAACCTGTCACTGCCCCTCACTAAAGGCTTGGTGTTAATGCAATATCAAATTTGTTCAAACATAATCATAGTTTTTATAATTTAATTAAGAAGATGGCTTGAAATGGCCTCAATTTGAAGGCCGTTTTCAATGGCCCCAATCAGAGCCTGTAGAGCGCCCGGGAGGGATGTTGACCTTGTCATGAGGCGGCAGCGTTTAGAGAGCGAGGGCGAGAAATAGAAGAGGCCGAGATTAAGAGGAGAGAAGAGAGCATTCAGCCATTGACTCAAAGAGCAGGGGCGAAAGTGAAGGTGAGGGAGAGTGGCTATAGAAAAGTGTAGGCTGGAGATGTGAGGCCAAAAGTCGTCCTGTGGCAAAAGTATAAAATATATGTCTTACAAATATTAACCCTCTGGGCTCTACGGTGGCCATTTGTGGCCACTTCACTTTATTTTTTTTAACCATTTGAGTTGTGTTAATGATAATGGCATGACACTTCCCAGGGGTCTGGACTTTTATAAGACCTTTTAATTTTCATCTTCAGCTCTGTAAAAATATCAATAATAAACTGTGTACACACAAAAGTCACACTCAGCTCTATCGTGGCCATTTGTGGCCCATTGACTCCCATTATAACTACCATTTTTGATCCCTTGCAATTAACAGTATAAAATCAAATAATTCATGTAAAACGGCTTTCATTGTAAACTCAAGACATGAAAATATGTGTTTTTGAGGTTTTTTGGCATTTCATGTCTTTTGTCTATTTTTTGTCAAGGGAGCAATTTTAGGTAATATTTTAAGTTTCCTATAGGGGAGAATGATGGCTAACTGCACTCCAGTGAAGCAAATTAATGAATCAGTTTTGATATAGGTGTGCTCTGGGGGTCTGATACTTTGTGTTTGTGCATTTGAAAAAAAAAAAAAAAAAGATTGGGGGGTGGTATTGAGGGGGTAAAGTGTCAAATTGCAGGGGCAGCTTTGAATCAAAGCTGCAGCAGCAGGTAAACAAAAACAAACACTGGCACTGTTTATAAATTTGTCCTGGAGTTTATTCAGGTGCAGCCACTATCAACACTCTAAGTGAATCCTAATCTAAGAAAGTAAGTCACTCTAGCTCCCAGATCATTTGTGCCTCTGGTAAGATGGTAAAAATGCTGTATTCATTGCTTGAATACACCAGATTCTGTGGTGTGCTCTGAGAGTGAACTGAGGGAGCTAACAGGGGGTAACATCCCTTGTAGCAGTGTTTGTCCATGTTCAAAATAAGTAATATTACAATAAAAACTAATTTTTGTTACTGTTATGGATAATTTACTGCCATGAAGATTTGAAAATGTTAGGGTCCATCCATTACAGGGAGTAATGACATCTCCTTCAGATACAAGAGCACTGTGGTTCCTGGTGGTGGAGCACTGGAGCAACTCTGTACTCTCCGCAGGGTGCTTGAGGGTCCAAGGGAGTTCGACCTGTCTACAGGCGTTTGACCGTGTCCCTCATGGGTCCCTTATGGGGCGCTCTGGGAGTATGGGGTCTGGGGCCCTCTGCTAAGGGCTGTATGACTGAAGCAGGAGCTTGGTTCATGGCAGTAAGTCAGACTGTTGTAATAAAGAAGAAGCTGAGTTGAAAGGCAAAGTTCTCTATTTACTGTCCATCTCTGTTCCTACTCTCTTCTGTCATGAGCTTGGGTTAAGACCATAAAGACAAAATCTCAGATACAAGCAGGCAAAACAGGTTTCCTCTGCAGGGTATCTGGGCACTCCCTTAGGTTGTTTTCACACATGTTGCTCCTCGATGTGGCCTCAAGGCACACTAGATGCAGTTGTGTTTACTTTTCTGTTAGTTTGGTTCCTGTTCACACGCATTGTTTACCATTAGCCTCAAACACCGCATCATAAACCACGTGATAACCATCAGCTGACTGACAAACTTGTTTCCATGACAATGGGCCTCAAGCACTACATTTCGAAGTGTTCTGAAGCGCACCATCACAAGCCATCACGCGCCTAATGTGTGGCTTCCCCTCTCCGAGGTCTGTCAAACTGTTTATGAGGATACATGCAGAGGCTGTAGACTTTGCAAAACAGCGCTCTCAAGAAAAGAAGAGTTTAGCTCTGTGTGTTATGCCGTGGAACTCTGTACAGGATGTGGGAAGATTTTCCTACAATGCGCCATGACGCACGGACTGTTCACGGGATACTACTTCATACACAGTGTGTTTTTGGCTGGCATTTCTTTTTATGCTCACTGAGAAGAATCACTTACTGGACACCAGCCTACTAATCCAGGTGGGTTTACTCTTGCAAATGAATGACAGAAATTATCTCTAATGAAGCCACTAGTGGGTCGGCCTGAAGTCAGCAGCTTTCACCCCACAGACACCGCTCCAGGGAGCAGCGAGAGTCGGTGGTGCTGCTCCGAGACCTCCTGTTTAGAGCAGTCTGAGAGCAGTCTGAGAGCGGTCTGAGAACAGCTGTTTAGTGCACACCTAGTGCGGTGCGGCTGCTGTGTTCAAACTGACCCAAGCACACCGCACTCGGGTCGAAAGCTCTTTTGTGCCGACCTAACCAGTGTCAGTGTGAAAACGCTCTTAGAGACAGGCTGAGGAGCTTGATCACCTGGGAGGAGCTCATACAAGAGCCACTACTCCTCCACATCTAGAGGAGCCAGCAGAGGCTTGAGCACTGAATGCCTCCTGGATGCCTCCCTGGGGAGGTGTTCCAGGCATGTCCCACCAGGAGGAGGCCCCAGGGAAGACCTAGGACAGGCTGGAGGGACTACATCTCTTGATTGGCCTGGGAATGCCTTGGGATTGGAGGAAGTGGAGAGGGAAGTGTCCAGGGAGAGGGAGGTCCAGATTTAGTCTGTTGCCCTCTGTGACCTGTCCCTGGATAAAGTGGTAAAAGATGGATGGACTGTATGGCGAATGACTTCTCTCTATTGTGAAATATTGATGTTTGTCTTTTATGACCTGAAACATATAATGTTAGTTATATATAATGGTCAACATATTAGTGGTAATATGTAAGGCATCTGGTATTCAGAGGGTTAAATTATAGGATTTATATTAAATTTGGGTTTTATTATTAGGATTTATGCAAAATAAACAAAATTAAGCAGTGAAAGTAGCAAATATGTTCAGTATGTTGTGTTTGCACAGCATTTCTGTAATGTAAACAAGAGCTGAAATTGCTCCCTTGTCCAAAAATAGACAAAAGATATGATCTGGCAAAAAAACTCAAAAACTCATATTTTCATGTCTTGAGTTTACAATAAAAGCCATTTTACATAAATCATTTGATTTTAAAGTGTCCATTAGGAGGAATCAAAAACTGTAGTTATAATGGGAGTCAATGGTCCACAAATGGCCACAATAGAGCTGAGTGTGATTTTTTAAGTTTTTTTGCCCCTGCACTCAAAACTAATAATGCAGAAAAAAAAAATGTATACTGTTTTTTATTGACATACTCTTACCTCAAATGCTGAATATAAAATAATTTAATTTACATAAATTATTTGATAAAAAATAGTGATTTTATATTTTTGGCCCTTATATAATAATGGACATTGTGTGGTTTAAATAATTAATAAAAGGGTTAAATTTTTTAAATTGAATGAAATTAAATTTTTTATGACAACAGATGTATATCAAACAAATCAAGTTGTTGAAAAATATTGGAAAAATATTTTAATATACATTATTTTTATAGCATTTTTAGAATGTAAACAAAGGCTGGCCAAAAATGGCCACAATAGAGCTGAGTGTGAGTTTTTTATGTTTTGCCTTCCCAGCTCAAAAATAAAAAAGGATTTTAAAAAGTGGTGTTGGTAATTAGTTACATGTCCTAGGCTGTACCATTTGCAATATAAGTAAAATGACTGGCAATGCAATTATATACAGTACTCATTTTTGAGTTTTTTTGACAACCAGCGCAATGTGCAAACAAACTGGCATTTAAAGGGTTAAAATTTAGAAGAAAAATATATTTTATATTTATGAAAAGAAGAAATGTTACTTTAACACATTATGCAGTAAAAGTAGCAAAAAATTCAAAAAATCTTAAAATTTATGGACTTCCATTGTTGGTGGCCACAAATGGCCACGATAGAGCTGAGTGTAGAGTAAAAAGGAACAAGCCCAGAGGGTTAAAGTAGGTGTTTTCTTAGGTTTATCTTTTATAAGTACAAAGGGGTCTTGAGGTAGAACATGTTACTGCATTTAAAGTAAAACAATGCAACGTTTATTCCCAAATAATAAGCCTTAAACTTATTACAGCTTTAAAATGTGTTTGATGTTTTTTCAAGAAGATTATCAGTTCCTGTTTAAGAGGCATTTTCTTTTTACATTACTCTTACAAAATTCTTTCTTGGCTGCAGAAGTTGCTGCAATCGTCGATTGGTGGAATAAAGCCCAACTTAGACTGAATGCATTGTGTGTGCGTTCTGTGTCCAGTACGACCTCCGTAACAAATAGACGCCATTTGTGTCAGTTCGTGACTTTACACCAGCTGCGTTGCAGTACGTAATTGGTGCTCCACCAAAAATACCCAAGGAGTCTGCTTTTGACGGATGCCACAGCCTGCATGAATCAAGCTGAACAGTCCAGATTGAGCCAGATAGGAAGTCAGACCCAGGACCCAGGAGTGAAAAGAATTTGGTATACTTCAGAATAAAAGTGCATGTGCATACTGTCAACCATATTACTATGTTAACATTAGAGATTCAATACTATTAAATGTAAGTAAAAAGAAAGCATTTATATACACTGAACAAAATATAAACACACCACTTTTGTTTTTGCTCCTATTTTTCATCAGCTGAACTCAAAAATCTTAGACGAAGAAAAAGATCTATGTACACAAAAGGCATATTTCTCTCAAAAACTGTTCACAAATCTGTCAAAATCTGTTTTAGTGAGCACTTTTCCTTTGCCGAGATAATCCATCCACCTCACAGGTGTGGTATATCAAGATGGATTATCCAGGCAAAGGAGAAGTGCTCACTAACACAGATTGCAACAGATTTGTGAACAATATTTGAGAGAAATATGCCTTTTGTGTACATAGATCTTTGAGTTCAGCTCGTGAAAAATGGGAGCTAAAAACAAAAGTGTTGTGTTTTTATTTTTGTTTAGTGTACGTACATAGCACGCTTACCAGTGTTGGGAGTAACAGTAACGAGATTACAATTGTCAGTAATGTAGCGGGTAACGCGTTACTTTTGAGCCCCCAGTAATAATATTACAGTTACTAACAAAATACCCAGTTAGTTACTCGCATTAATTTACCTGCAGTTTACTGCAAGGACATGGAACGAAAATGCATTAAACGAATAGCGCTAATACGTTTCTTAAATTCTTTTCACCCGTTCCCTTCTCTGCTCCTTTTTATGCCTGCAGCGGCACCTTGTCCTGTCCGCGTGCTGGTCCCCCTCTCCGCGTGCGTCGGGGTGCATGTGTGTGTCGGGGTGCATGTGTGTGTCGGGGTGCATGTGTGTATCGGGGTGCATGTGTGCGTCGGGTGCATGCAGCTGCTGCTGCTGTCAGCGGGGACAGCGGGGAAAGAAGAGACCTGCACCGCTTTGGCGCTAACAACAAATGCATTTTAGCTTCAGTGTAGTGAAATAAAACTGTGTCCACAGGACTTGAACGCTGCACAGGAGCAGAGGTGAACTTAAAGGGCAGTATTTGCTGTGTCAGTCTGCCCTGCTGCTGAAATGAATGCAGCTAAAAAAACTTGAACGCCTGTAATAAGAATGTAATAACAGAGCTGGTCAGCGCTACAGTGAGGCTATAGGCTTCGTCTATTTAGAATTGGTTCAGGTTTAGGCCTTCCTGTTAGGAAGTAATCCAAAAGTAAAGTAACTAAGTTAATTTCATGAGTCAGTAACTAAGTAAAGTAATATATTACTCTTTAAAAGAGTAACTAGTAATTTGTAACTAGTTACTTTTTTTGAGTAACTAACCCAACACTGACGCTTACCCAAGGTAGAAGCACAAAAGTCACTGAAAAAATATCCAAATGAATGAGTGGTTGTTGTCAGACAGGCAAACGTGTTTTTGTTTACATGTAGCTTTTGTTGTTATGACATAAACTCAGAACTCCCAGTGTATCTTGGTACTCTTTCATGAACTCATTGTCTCACAGCTGACTCTGGACAGATATGTGCCGCACATGCAACGCATTCGGTGTAAATTTGTGTCCGCAAGATTATTGTGTCGGAGACATACTGCACATGCAACACTTTCACGGTAAACTGGACAATCCCTTATCCATCTTGAATAATACATCCATTGCCTTGCTTCAGGACACTATAAGAACATGGTCCAGCACTGGTAACCTGGTCAGTTCTCTCCTTGTCTGCCGGTCTTCAGTTCAGCCCGCTGTAGCTTTATTTTAAAGCAATGACAAGTTTGAGCTACAGCACTGATGTACATTAACATTCATTAGATGCATTTCATTAGTTGGGCTATATCATCCTTTGCAAACAGAATATTTGTTCACTCACATAATGACAAATAAACTGCAGTCACTCCAAGCATCTAATCTAAATCCGTGTTTTCTCCTAGTTACAAAGCTTCTAATACCCCGCTAATGCAGCATGCATACTGTCGCAAAACTAGCTCAAAATAGGCGGTGGGAGTGAAATTCACATTTATGAAGAAAGTTATAGAAGACCCACATATCTAAAGCCAAGGAAGAGTGGACTCTGTACTCTTACTTAACATAAGAAGTATTTTAATTTGATGAGATACTGATACAAACTACTCCAATCAGGCATAGCAATACAACCACCTTCCTATTACAGTAGATCATGTGTTGTATCAGATCACATGGGCCAGCCTTTACTCCCCACATGAGTGTGTCCAAAACTGCAGCTCTTGTGGCGTGTCTGCAGTGATCAGTGTCCAGTAAGTGTGCAAGGAAGAAACAGCAGGGAACCAGCAACATTTGACATGTGGGGAGTGAAGGCTGGCCAAGTACCACCTCCAAAACAATCTGGCTTTGGGTATCATCTTTAATATTAATCTACATTTTGACAAAACCAGGATTAACACAGAACTAAAAGACCAATCCAGTACAAAAACCTAGGACTAAACCTGGACTAAACCAGGACTAAAGCAGATCTGCATCAGGACTACACAAAAGACTCCTGAGCACCACCAGTAGTACTCATCAGAGTTTTAGAACAACCATTCTAGACATCACAATTTGTCTCTTGTCAAACTCACTCAAATCCTCATCCTTGCCCATTTTTCCCTCTTCCACGTCACTCATATTTTTACGGGTGCCCATTTTTCCCTCATCAAACTCACTCCAATCGTTATGCTTTTCTATTTTTTCCTGGACAAGCTTACTCAAATCCTTTGGTTTGCCCATTGTTCCCTCATTGAGCTCACTCAAATCCTTGCATTTGCCCATTTTTCACTCGTCAAACTTACTAATATCCTCATGCTTACCCCTTTCTTCCTTGTCAAACTTGCTCCAATCCTCATGTTTACCCCTTTTTTCCTTGTCAAACTCACTCAAATCTTTGCGTTTGCCCTTTTTTCCCTAGTTAAACTCAGACATATCCTTACAGTTACCTGTTTTTTCTGCACCTAACACTTCAACCTTGAGGACAAAATGTTCCATTGCTGCCTAACATATCTCCCCCACTAACAGTCATGATGAAGGGATATCAGGTGTTAATCACTACACCTCTCAGTGGTCATAATGTTATGCCTGACTGGTGTACAGCAAAAAAATTGTAGCAGAACATTGCAGCAGAAACAGAATAGCCACAGGGAGTCCTTATATGAAGTGGCTGATTGAGTTTTGAAGATTTGTCCCGCAGTTCTCAGACAGTGGTCATGAAGTGATGAGATATTTCGCTGGAGGTTGGCCAGGCTTTAGGTGAGGAAAACTTATTGGACTTGATTGGGAAAGGGTCAAAGTTCACAGATGAAGTAATGGAAAAGTAGCAGTGCGGTGGTTTTAGAGCCTAAACGACACCGTCAAGCCAGTCAGTCACTACTTGTAAGAGATGGAAAGACAAAAACAGTGAAAATTAGGTAAACTTGAAAAATGTTTATGCTCTTTATACCTTCCATTAACCTGACTCACCAGCTGGTCTGTTGCATAGAACTGTCCGGGAGGAATTCAGTAGAAAGCATTTGCAAAGGGATGGAATTTTGAAGCTGGAATCCAGTGTTGTTCCACTTATTAGGGTTCATGGGTTCTCAATCCTATCCCAGTAACTATGGGCCTTAGGCAGGGTGCACTCTAGACAATGGCTAGTTAGTCACAGGGCTGACATAGAGACACACACAGGCAACCATTGTGACCACAACCTGGTATTACTCACAACAGTAAGCCATTATTACAGTTGTAAAAATACTATAGTCTCTAGTCTCATGTGTACTGGAAACCCTAGAATCCATATGTCACATTTTATAGAAATTAGCATTAGGCATTCCACAGCTGTCAGCGCTGACGTCAGATGACAAAGATGGGGCAGTCACTGCATTACAAATGATGTCTAACTGAATGAACTATTCATTAGTGAGAAGAGAAAGAGTGGCTTATTTTAGGCACAGCTGAAACTTCACTCATGGAGAACTACAGGGTGAAATATTTCACTACTGCAGTTACAGTTTTGTGACGTTAGAGTTTTTTGTGAAGGGGTTAACACCAGCTCAGACGTTTCACGCAGAGTTTTGATGTTCTCTCTGTCACACTGTTGGATCTCTTTGAGAACTCTGGTTTGCACTCATCGTCAAAACACATGCAAGAATGAATTAATGAATGAATAAGTGAGTGTGAGTGGTTGTCAATCGTCTTTTTTTTAAAAAACCTTTCATTTTCCTGGACTTGAAGAGGTCAGGCCAATACAGGCCACTTTTCACAGGTACAAAGTGTTCCAAAAAATAAAAAAAATACTGTACCACTTTGGAGCCTCTGCCATTTTGCTCAATCAGTGTTGTCCAGTGGCTAGAACAAGAAGAAAACTTACTTGCCTTATTGTGAAAAAAACAAAGAAACAAACAAGCAAATGCTCTTAATGTATCGCATTAGTTCACAAACATTGTAAATATATATAAATGCATGATTGTATACTTTCATACTATAGAGTCATGGGTCACCAGAGATTTTAACAGCATTGTCAGAAATAAAGTAAAAGGTGTATAGGTTAAGGTAGAGTTTATTGTTGCTGAGGGGAAAAAAAGATCTAACTACAGAAGATTTAACTACACTCAAAACAATGACACCAGTATATCACAAAGAACCAAACTTCTTACAAACAGCAATAAACCAGATCAGAAAGTTGGGTCATAGTTATTTTAACTAATCAAAATCAATGGATCAATCAACACAGCTATAAATTTGTTCCAAATCATTACAGCTCTCAACATCACAGATCTACACATGGCTTCAGTTCCAGGTATAGGTCGTAAAGTAATTGACCATTAGAGGGTTTCCTCGTCAAATAACCATGTTTATCTTTCACACAATGTTAATGACACAAATGGAAATAACTAATAAAAGTTATATAATATTGCAGTTTACCTTGAGTTAGTGTGGAGCGTGTAAAATCCAAGTCGTCAAGAATAAATGAATGATTTGAGTTTTGTGATATCCACTTCTCACTTTTTCCAAATTTAAATGAAGTTGGAATTGTCTTTGAGAATGAGCCCAATGATCTAGTGAAACTATTCAAAGACTGAAGACACTCTTGGATGGTTATAATGCCACTTGTGATAATGGCCATGAGAGGATGAGTGCTGCCTTCTGATTAACATATAAAAGATGTGTTCCGTATCCACTGCCTGTATTTGTTATGGCTGTGTGTCATCTCTGTCTGGTGTTGCGGAAGTGAGACACGATGTATTCTTCTGTCTGGTGTCATAATGAAATAACCGGAGACAGTGCAACCTTGGCAATTATTCAATGTATTTTGATGATACTGATGCTGGCTCGCTTCCATTCTTTGTAATGTATGATGCAACAGTTACACCAGGCGCATAAATAAAACATTACAATAAACATACAACCCAACAGTCTGTGTGACATATGAATATGCTAATAGGTCGGCGTTAATTTTTTATGTTGTTTAAAACTTTGCTAAGGACGCCCTCGGATTCCTCCTACTGTACGTGACAGAACTAGGTAATGGAAATTTAAGATGGCACATGACGAGCCCGAGGAGGAGTGGGTGAACTTGTAGCGGAAGACGGAAGATGCAGACTGCGCGGCTTATGAAACACAGAGCAAACAGGCCACGCCCTGATCAAAAGGGGAATTTTTTTTTTTTTACCTAACTCACCAGTTGGTCTTTTGCACAGAACTCTCTGTACATATACGTATATAATTTGGCTGTACAAGTGCCATCTTTAAAATTAGTCTACATTTTGACAAAACCAGGATTAACACAGAAGTAGCTGTATCACAGTTTGAGAACCACTCTTCTAGACATCACAATTTGTTCCCTGTCAAACTCACTCAAATTCTTACACTTGTTAATTTTTTCTTCATCTAACTCACTCAAATCTTTACATTTGTCCATTTATCACTTGTCTAACTCACTGAAATATTTACATTTGCCCATTTTTCCCTTGCCAAACTCACTGAAATCCTAACATTATCAAATTTTTTCCCCTTGTCAGACTCACTCAAATCCTTAAACATGCCCTTTTTTCCCTTGCTAATCTCACTCAAATCCTTTCACTTGCCCATTTTTCCCTTGTCAAACTCACTCAAATCCTTACACTTGCCAATTTTCCTTTGCCAAACTCTCTCAAATCCTTAAACTTACCCATTTTTCCCTCAACAAACTCACTCAAATATTTACACTTGTCTATATTTACCACGTCAAATTCATTCAAATCCTTACATTTGACTATTTTTTCTTTGTCCCAAAAAAATATATACATTGCAATTAGTGTATAATAGAAAAGATTAGACTATGGCTAAATGGCTAACGATGGCTAACTAAATCAAGACTAAACTAGGTCTAAACCAGAACTAAAACAGTACCGGTACCACAGCTTGAGACTCACTGTTCAAGTGGGGGAACTTTTTAGGTGGAAAACACTGCGCGGCTTATGAAACGGTGAGCAAAAAAAAAAAAAAAAAATTAGAGGGGCCGGGCATTTACCAAGTCAATGGGCGCCACACTGTTAGCGGTAGATACACCAGCCGATAAAAAAGAAGTTGGATCGATGCGGTGATGGACGCGGTGACACAGGCCGGGTGTGTGTGTGTGTGTGTGTGTGTGTGTGTGTGTGTGTGTGTGTGTATGTGTGTGTACTCCCCGCCACTACAGCCTTTCATGGTGGTCAGTGCACCGTCTCGTTACCTGGGTCGACCCAACAAAACAGCATGTGAGGTCTGCTAACAACATGGCCATCTTCCTGTCTTGTGAACAACGTACTTTTTCAGAAGTAGTCAAACTGTGGAAGTTTAAAGTTAACTTTAGTGTTTTTTTGGGTTTTTTTTTCATAGATTTTAAAACACTGACTGTTGGCTAAAATTTGTTTTAAAGTAATTTTTAAAACAAGTTAATAACTGTAATGTTTATGTATATTTAATGTTTTTTATATTTCCACTGACAAATTGTCTTTTTAAAAATGTGTATGTTTTATTTGTTGTTATGGACCAAAACCATGTGTCTGAAACCAAAATTGAATTGGAATTTAAATTGAAATGAAATACAGACATCCCCGGACCCCACTTTGGGAACCACTGATGTCATGTGCCATGACAATGACCTCCAAAAATGTGATAAAGGTGAAAATTTTTGTTTGCCACAGCCATATAGAATGTCTGCACACAGCCAGCATGGGGTCTCTATGCACTGTATCCTCCCAGCAACATGCATGGGACTGTCATATCCTCCTACACCCCAAACTTTTTAGTCTCACCTTTCGCCGTAAAAAAAAAAAAAACGCACCAACAAAGACAGCCATAGAAAAATCTAATAGTCAATAATTCCTTTTTTTCATGGTTTCAATGATTAACTTCAGTCCTTACCATACAAAGCATTGTTTATGAAATGTAATCCCTTAAATACCAGTTTTTGTTAATTTCAAATTTTGGCAAAATAATCACAAAAAAATAGATTTTTTCCCCTTTCTGTAAATGCAAAATAGTTTTTGTGTGTGTGTGTGTGCGTGTGTGTGGTGGATTATCAGAGCTTGGGAGGGTCAAAAAATGCCACCATGATTGATTTTATTAGAGTTAAAATTTTTGTGTAGTCGCAGATGAAACATTTTTGTCAGACCTTTCATCCTAAGGCGCAAAAAAATGCACTGCCATAGAAAAATGATCTAATAAAGTATATATATATTTTCCATGGTTACAATGATTAAGTTCAGTCCTCACCATACATAGCAAAAATTAATTCTGTTCATGAAATTTAACTTTTTTAATTCCAGTTTTTGTCCACCACACACAGAGACAGTGCTCAGTCTGAGCACTGTTTCTTCTTTGCACTGATGCAGATCTTGGTGAAGACTACACTTTGGATGTGTGCTCACCAAATAAACTCATTTCTCAACACACACTTTCACATCAATTTATGAAAATCTTAAAACCCACCCAAATCATTTTAGTTCAGCTTTTTTTTTTCTTCATTTGCCTTGCAAGGCAGACAATTTATACAAACACTAATGGGGCCATTTCCCCATTCCCCCCATCTACAATATATAAAGGAATGGCGCCACCTAGTAGAAAACAATAAAAACAAAAATTCCAATCCCTCACTATCATAATTCCATGAAATACTTGATAAAAATGCAAAATTATAGTAATGAATTATAAAGTAGTATATTATAAAAATGTCATCTGAATAGAAGTCAATGGCACAAAAAATGTTTTAGGGGTAAAGGTGTGACTATTTTTAAGAGAGCATTTTAAGTTTTTTTATTTTATTTATTTATTTATTTATTTATTTTATCCTGAAATCTGAAAATTCCTCCCAAAATACACACCTTGGATACAATATGCCAATGTCTTAGAGGTGTAGGAGGGCTATCTCAATCCCTAAAGCAGTATTTGCCTTAATATTATAGCTGTACCCAGAAATGCAGGTTATGACAGACAAGTGAAATTAAACACAATAAAATATAAAGAAATGATTTTGGTTGCCTGTATGAGCATTTGTTGTCTTCACTCCTCTCTCTCTCTGATTCAGCCATGACTCAGTCTTTGTCAGTAACAGGTGAAATTGCACATGTTGTTTGTGTCTATTCTACCCATGACTGAATGCACCTTTCCTCGTTTAGGGGATACACTTATCTTCTTAAGTGCAGTTCTCCCTGAGTATGCTGTGAGACTGCTTCACTCAACAGCCAGCTTTTTGGGATAAAAGTCCTCTGTTTTCCACAAAACATTGATAAAGTGTTCCAGAGTGTGGCGAAAGCTGTCGGGTTTCCAATCCTTTGAGGCGACTCCTTTAGAGACAAAGTGTATCACCCATTAATGTAATAATCCCCACAAATGTAATCAAAAGGTGTATGTTTTAAATGTAACAAACGCACAAATGTAACACTGCAAAAGTTTAGTTTATTATATTTATGGAAGGGTAAAATCATGACTTATTGTAAGTGTTTTTGTTTGTTTGTTTGTTTGTTTTTTAGCATTTTTATTCTTGGTTGATTTTTTCTTCTTCTTTTGGGTGCACTAATTAATTTAAGTGTGGTTTGACTGATACAGGGTTTTTTGCACATTGTACTTTGTTTCTGTGATCCCTTTAATGTAGGCATTGTGACCAGTTAGGTAGAAATGAGGGGCCCCAGTGCATGTTTGCAGAATGGGCCCTTAATACATCATACTTTTAAGTTATAAAAAGTGCACTGTACTTTCTTAAGTCTTTAAAATATTCAAACATCAGTGCCACAAAAATAAGATGTTTAAGGAAAGGGTTGTTTTTTAATCAGCCATGCCTGCTGTGTACTGCCCAGACTAAACATAACCCACTACTATAGGATGCTCAGTGGGGCCCTCTCATTTCCTGGGCCCCAGTGCAGCTCCAAAGCTTGATGTTACGCCCCTGAGTGTGACCATCTCAATGTTTTCTTGCCTATTAGGTTTGATTGTTTCTTGTTTGTTTTTCCTTCTTCTTACTTGTTGTTGTCTTTTGCTTATGGCCCATCGTGGGAATTACTTTTTTTTTTCAGATTCTGTTAAACTCTGCTTTGCAAATAGAGACTTAAATATTTTTATATTATATTTTATGATGTAACCCACTAATGATATGCTTAGACGACAATTATTATACTATTTTGTCAAAATATTGTTTAATAAAGCTATATCTGTATGCTGCATGCCAGCACAAAACAATGCAAAAGCTGCAGCACTGTGCATTCACCTCACAGTTAAAAAAGTGTTTTAGTTGTAACCCTCAGTGCTTAGATAATGTGCATACTATATGATATAGATATGTTGCAATTTAGCGACATTAGGCATTAAAGTCAATGTTGTAAATTCTCTTGCTTTTTTATGTATTTTTTTGCTTACAAGTTAAAGTTTGCAAAAAGATTAAAAAAATAACTAATAAATGTCAATGTGAAGCTTTTCCAGTAGATTACTGACATAAAGTAAAAAAAATGTATTGCAAGTTTTGAGTCATTTAATGTTTTCATATCATGCTAAATGAATAAAATGTGTTAAAAGTGGAGCAGGTGCAGCTGAGTTTAGCGTCTCTCACAGAAGCTAAATGAAGGCGGTGCAGATTTTGCCCTATATGTGTAAACATGCACAATTTTGCATTATTTAACAAAAAAAAACTAAGACTGAATATTGAACTGAACTGAGGCTTAACATTCTTAATTAATTCTGTCAACACATTACACAAAAAGGCTTTTACAGAGGGGATTTCAGTAAATTAGAAAATACTGACAATAGCCTTACAAAATCAAATTCCTCGTTTTTAGGAGTAAAATGCCCAATAAATCAGACTAAGAATTACACATCAACAAATCTTTCTGTAAAAGCCTTCAAAATATTAAGTAAAAGATTGGAAATTTTGGCGCTTGTAGGTCCTATTGAAGTGGAGATTTCTGACTCAGAGCATAAGAAAAATTTCTTTTGAGAAAACAGCCTTTAAAAATTTATATTTTCAATTGGAATCTTTGGCTACAGGTGAGTAAACGTATTCAACTAAAAACTTGAATGTGTAATTTTGACATTTTTGTTGTGTTAAAGCCACATGGTAAGGGAACAAACTGGCCCAAAACCTCACAACTAAAAAACTGCATTTTGCCTGTGTTGTCTCCCTTATTAACATTTTTTTATTTATTTTTAAATGGAAATTTGCTTTCTATGTCATTTTAGGTGAGGCCTTGGAGGAACCATAGGTCAATTCTTGGGATTTTGCAGAGGGCTCCTTCAGATTTGTCCACACTTTCAGCCGCAAAGAAAAATCCTGGAGATAGGAAAACAGTAAGAGTAGTGGTGGAGTGGAGTAGTTTTCTGCTTTCCTTGGCTGCTTACCTTGTTGTTGTAGTAGTTCATAGTTTAATATCTATTCTTGTTCTCATTTAACCTAACATAACCACTCCTCACTAAATCCGTGACAGCAGGTAGGAGATAAGTTACTAACAAATGTGTGTGTCAGTCTGGTTGATGTATTACCACCACATGCACAAGATCATTTTAGAAGCTAAGTGTGTGTTGCATGCATAATATCCATTATTCCTCAAGGTAAGGCAGCATTACCCATAAACTCTTCTTACAACAACATAGCGGCCTGCCTACTTCTTTTATTTATCACAAAATCTCTCTCTCTGTCTTAAATAGAAAGTATAGAATCAGGGTAGCTCCTGTTTTTTTCTCATGGAATTTTAAGTAGACTTTTATTGCTATTTAGAATCAAATTTAATGCCAAGATTGTATACATTTTACAATATTGCATTGATATATTTTATGCTAAATGTCAAAAAAAAAAAAAAAAAAAAAAAAACAGCTGCAGTGTGCATTACTCTCACAGACATCAGTGAAAACATCAATGTCTTTTACTGTTACCCCTCTCTGCTTCTAAAGGCCGGGTCTAGCGAACAAATGGGTCTTTAGTAAACATAAACAAATAAATAATCGTGCGTAAGTTAGCACTGTACATCACACCACACAGTTTATTTTTGCCAAACTGCTGCTACCTGCCAAATGAGGACGTTACAGACTGAAACAGCTTCTTTCTCTTTAATTATTAGTGTTTTTTTCTGCAGAGTCTCCACAGTCAGTATTAAAGCTGCTCTGGGCGCTAGCAGTAGCATTTTTCACAGCACTGTGGGTAGTGTCTAGCACTAGGAGGACGCTATTTCTAATTTTTTTCAAAATACTATTACCCTTCACATAAAAAATAACTTAAATGTGTTGTTGATAGTCGAACAAACAAAGAAGCTAACTTCCTGCCACATGACCTGACCAAAAAACTCCTGGTTGGGGGTGTTTTGACAGAAAACACTGGAGCAAGTGACCCCAAAACATTGTATTAACGAGTATCGATACTTTATTTAAGTAATCAATACCCAAATGAGTAAAAAAAGTATTGATATATTGATGGCACGCTATCAATCTGCCCATCACTAGTTCATTATTATTAATTTGATTTTTGGGGGGGGCTTTTAGGTTTTATTAGGACAGCAGAGTAGATTTTTATTACTACAGTAAATGCTATTGCAATTTCTCACAAAAAAAATTAAATTGTCTGTTTAAGAACCTCCAGTGTTACTCCTGTCTCCTTATGTCTCCTGTTTAATCGTATATTGCAGAGCTAACATTTGCTTTATTAATATGTGACTGATACACAGCACACTTTCTTCTCTTTTTACCGACAAAACCTTAGCCTTCTGTTCCCGCTTTTACTCTTCCTTCCTTTACCAAGATACAATAAATCACCCCCAAAACTTTTTTTTCTGTGTCTGTTCACCTTCCTCTAAAAGCTGGGACCGCATTGCTGTGGAAAATGTATCGAGCCAAACCGCGGGAGATGTGCGAGCAAATGTTGTTTTCCTCGCCACTCTAATGGAGATTCTGCTGCTACCGACACCGCATACCCCCCCACCCTCACCCCCTCCCGCACGCTCCCTCTGTTCTTATCAGCAGGAGGGAGATTGAAAGTTTCAATTGGGTTTATCGTATCAATTGTCCAGACTGACATTCACTGTTAAGGCCTGGCAGCATTGTCATGGCTGCGGAAAAAATTCACCGGAGACAAAGTTATGGAGCGTTTTTGGAGATATGATGCTAGAATGATGGATGTGGATAGACAGTATAAGAGGGGATAATAATCATTTGTGAAATATAGGGAATACATTATGCATTTTTGTTGATGTTATAGTATACAGAAATGTGGAATTTACTTCTGCTATAATTGCAGATCAGTTACTGCTAGAAAACTAAACGGAAACTTTGTGTAACCACCCCCAACACTCTGGAACCAGCTGCCAATAGAGATTAGACAGGCCCTTCATGTTTTTAAATTGAGATGTTGACATTTTTATCTTATTGTTTCTTTTATTTATGTTTTAGTGGCTCTGTGCTTTTAATTTGTTATTTATTCATTTATCTTTTAACTTTTGTTGTTGCTGTATTCTGGTTTACAGCACTCTGGCCAGGGTTGTCAGGTCTCAAAGTCAAAATTCCGCCCAACAGCAAATTAAAAACCGCCCAAAACCTGCAGAACAGTGAATGAAAACACTGAGTGACCATAATCAGTGCCAATGCGCCGAAAAAATTACTCCTCCGGTAACACAGACGCGCCCCCCACCCCTCTCTCACAGACAGAGCAGCTCCTCAGGCACAGAGACGAACTGAGTAGGCCTGGCTTCAGTCTGATTGGCTTTGGGTTTTAAAGATTTGCCATTCAAAATACCCTAACATTTACAACAACAAAAAATAGCTCTGCCCAACCCTCGGACAATTTTTTTCACCTGCTGCAACACTTAAAAAGCCACCAAATACCATGGGAAAACCGCGGACTGACAGAGTAAAGTGGGTGGCCACCAGAGGGAACGAGAACCTTACAGGAATCCAAATGTTTTCAGCAAGGAGAAGTAACAGCTAGTGCTGTAGCGCCTTGAGACCAGCCTTGGTCTCATCTGCTCTTAGTCTTGAAGTCAATTTTGCTCAGAGATTTTTCTAAGTAATTCATTAAGTAATTCATTTCTTTAATCACTGGCTCCGCGTCAAAAAGATTAATGAGTAACTTAAAACAGCAAGAAGTCAAGCACTAGACTATCAGTGAACCATTGATTTATGTTTTTTTTTTTGTTTTTTTGCTTTGTTTTTTTGGTCTTGGTTTTAAAAAGTCTTGGTCATTTCTTGGTCTTGGTACACTGTGGTCTAAGACAGGTCTTGGTCTCAGTTAATATGGTGTTGACTACAACACTAGTAACAGCTGATTATGTTAAGTTATAAAACGTAAAAATTAAAAAAAGCTTGAAAAACTTGAAAGCTTGAAAGTGGAATGTGTCTCCTTTAAAACTTTATAGAACCTTGAAGAAGCTGCCTCTACTATAGGCAATAGCTGTGAGTTGTTGTTTTATTCTGTTGTCCCAGTACAGGGTCAGCACTATGTTCCTACAGGTCTATGTTCCCACATTTCCAAGATTTTTTTTTTTTTCAATTTATGCCCTTTGTTCCCACATCTCTATGTTCCCACATTTCACAAATTGCATTTTTTTTTCTCAAATTAGGCTCTATGTTCCCACTTTTCTAAGATTTAGAATTAGGTTAAGGTTAAACATGGACCATTTACTGGAAAACAATCTAAGAATTGTGTGTACATGGGGCCTAATTTTGAAAAACATACTTTTTTTTTCTGTTGTCCAGATATGGAATCAGTTCTGTGTCCCCACATTTCCAAAATTTACTTTTTTTCCTACTTTTTTTTTAAGAGTCAGGGTTAAACATGCACCATTTACAGGAAAACACTCTAAGAAATGTAGGAACATAGGTCTGTAAGAACCTAGACATTCTCCCCATAATAGAGTCCAGAGTCTACTGGAGTGGTGTAAACTGTTGTGAATGCATGCATGTCTACTTTCATGTTTAAATTCTATAAAGACACTCAACCCTATCTGGTAAAGAATTATCATAAGTTTAAATATTTCCTGTCACTTGGTTTTGTTTTGTTTTCCTAATAATAGCATTTAATATTTTGTCATTAGATGAGTAGAAGTCTTTAGTTGTACTAAAATGCAAAGACAAAGCCTAGAGCTACGTATTTAGCAATTAGCAGCAACACGCTAGAGGCAGACTTTAGATTCAACATTTGTTCGTGCTAATAAACCCAAATGAGTTTTTGCAATCTTTAAGCCCATCTGATCCGGGAGGCTCAACATGCCTATCCTCTCTCATAAATCAGAAATCTGTTTGCAGAATTTGTCCTTATTCTTCCTGTTTTCTTCAATTCGTTAACAATCATATAACACTTCAAAGTATGGGTTGTTGTAACACGCCTCGTTCCCTTAAGTATTGTTAGAGCCACAGTGGTGAGGCTGTGGCAATTTGCCGTGTTAGCCAGCCCACCTCTCATTTCTGCTGCTCTAAATGTGTATCGGACTGAAAACGTTAACAAGAGCTGCCTTCTCCCCAGACTTGTTAGCTGGTGTCAAGGTGTCTTTTTATGGCCAGCGCAGCTCCGACAGGTCCCTGGGCAGTCTGTGTTTGGAACAGGTTAACAGGTTTGTTATTCTGGTCAACTGGAGAGGCTAAGGACTAAAGTGGAGGAAAAAGTAAATTTTAAAAACATGAACATAAGGGTTCAATCTGTTTCAATCAATTTCAGCCTTAAATGAAATTGTTGCTTAAAATATCCATCATCAAGGTCCAGACCTCAGTACTGATAAATTGTATTGATAAACCTGGACTAAACCAGAATTAAAGCAGGATTAAACCAGAACTAAACTAGGTTCAAACCAGAATTAAACCCGGACTAAAGCAGGATTAAACCAGAACCAAACTAGGTCTGCACCAAAATTAGAAAAAAAAAACAAACAAAAAAAAAAAACAGAACTAAACCATGTCTAAACCAGGTCTATGCCAAGTCTAAACTAAGGATAAACCATATCTAAACCAGGCCTAAAAATAGAGAAAAAAAAACAGGTCTAAACCAGGATTGCACCAGGACTAAACCAGATCTAAACCTCGACTAAACTAGGACCAAACCATGTTTAAACCAGGACTAAACCAGGGAAAAAAACAGGACTAAACCAGGCCTAAACCCGGAAAAAAGCGTTACTAAACCAGCACTAAACTCAGTCTAAACCAGCACTCAACCAGGTCTAAACCAAGGTTAAACCAGGACTAAATAATGAATAAACTAGGTCTAAACCAGGATTAACCCAAGACTGGACTTGGTCTCAACCTAACACAGTGAACCTTAGTTTTTCTAAAAGTCTGTGTACAGCCCTGGGCAGAATATGCTTAACCTGACTCACCAGCTGGTTTGTAACACACACATGAATGCATGAAGGTAATTAGATAGATCAGAAAACTTTCATCCACTGTATTTCATCTGCTCATACTGTAATATTAAAATACTAACAAAATATTTATCACAATTAATGGTGAAAATGAACAATGTACTGACAGAAGACATAGTTTCATTGTTATAATTTTAAAACTGAGAACTTTTGTGAGTTGATTGAGGTTGGCCTCTCTGAACACCATCAACCACACTGACACATTCATACAAGTAAGGTGGGTGAAGTGTCTTGCTCAAGAACACAACGGCAGTATGCAGTGCTGGCGGGGATTGAATATATAGGGGGTCCTATCTTGCAATAGAATATTTCCTGGCTCGTTCTTTCATAATTAGTATTTTCTCCTTAAAAAAGTCAATAAACATGGATTTTTTCTTTTTGAGTTAGGCAAATACTGAAGATCTATAGGTTTATAGGAGCAATGCAATGTTATAAAAATAGATTAAACAGCTACTTGATTGAATTTTTCTCTGACTCTCGCACATGCACTACATCATAAAACCTGACATTCTGTCCATGATTCTGTTCGCTTCACCTCAATTTGATGTGATTTATTCCAGGTCTTCTAAAGTATAGGCCTCTAAAATGTAAAAGCAACAGGCGCCCGAGGGAACAGAGGTTTGTGATGGAAATTGATTAGTAGCTCTTCAAACCCCGAATCAGACACAATGGCCCGCTAATGACAACATTGTGAAGGTGCAAATTTGTAGGCAAAATGTCACAACTCGCATATCTCTCACCAAAGGCCTGGACAATGTGCAACAAAACATGTATTAGTATTCAAGTAGCCTGCTATTATTCAAACTAGTATTATTTTTTGTATTAAAGGTGAATAACTGCATCAAATTGAATATATTTGATGAAAAACATAACTAAATAAACTTAAAACTTGCTTTAGTAGAGCAATGAGCCATGTTTATTTACAATAAAATACACAGTGAAGCTATATGCGAAGCTATATCCTGTCCCCAACTCCACCGCAGCAGCACAACCATCATCTTCCTCAGCCTCTCCATGTCCTCCTCTTCACCACCACCAGTAGTCTAGGTGGGGAGTGTTCCCCAATGGACATAGAGTATTGAAAAATAAAAATAATATATATGTATATGTATAGTGTTTTTCTACCCGTGTACCCAAAGTAATAATAATAATAATAATAATAATAATAATAATAATAATAATAATAATGCATTAGTCATATATAGCACTTTTCTAGATACTCAAAGTTGCTTTACCATTTGGTGCATTATTCATTCACTGAGTCTACCGCCCCTCCGACCACCACCTAACATGGGCAAGACACTTCACCCACCTTGTGTGTATGAATGTGTCAGTGTGACTAAGGACACAACAACAGTATGCAACGCCAGTAGCAGGGATTCGAACCGCCAACCTTTGGGTTAGTGGGCAAAATCCTTGAAAACATTTACGAAGACTGAAGAAATAAAGACAAAAATAAAGACTCTTAATGCAATTACTGCTTGAGAAACTTTTTAAATAAATTGTACTTCTAAAAGTATAGCTTTATTGGCAATTCTTATTTTGAAGTAACAATACTCTGACTTGAGTAAAATATTTGCCTACTCTACCCATGTCTTTATGTTACCTGTGTATTGGTTTCAAAAGTATTATCTTGGAAAAAAAAGATTTGAAAATTAGTGTTTCTGTGCTTTACATTGTTATTTCATAAAGATGTAATTTATTTTTTTCAAACTTTTACTGTTTAGATTTCGAAATACCCGAGTTTTTTGTCTGGGGGTGGAGTGGGTTTAGCATTCGGTTGGTGGGCAAACTGTTGTTATGTCCCTGGGCAAGACACTTACTCACTCTATAGTCACAGTATGTGGTTGGTTGTGACCGGAGGGGCATCACCAAGCGACTGGTATACTACATATGCAACCAAGAATAAGAAAGGGAGCATCCAAAAGAGTATGTTTTGTCAGTGTAACATAATTCAGATGATGATACTTTTTACTCGAGTGATATTAATTTACTTATTATACAATTTTTACCTACTCTACCTACCTGATCAAACGTATTATTCTCCTATTCTGCCTGAAACTCTGTCCCGAACCACTGACGATGCAGTTCCCAGCCTTATGTGACCTTGCAAATCCCCTTTAAAAACTGTTATAAAATATTAGCTAATCTTTCCACTATTCAGAATGACATGGATGGGGATTTTGAACAGGTGCATTACCGCCCAAGTGCCTCGGGGGCCAGAGATTATCTGTCGCGCCGCTGAAGCTTTACCCCAGGACTGAGTGAATAATGCCACGAGCTCGGCGGAACTCACTGACTCACTTCTCTGACTGTTTCCAATCCAAATGTCAATATTAAGCCTCTACTGTATATCCCGGCAAACTGACATCCCAACAGCCCTGCAGTTATTTTGCAGCTTAAAAAAAAAAAGTCAGAATTTGTAGTAATTTGTAAACTCATCTATTATTTATCACCAGCTCCGGATGATATAACTTCCTCTTGGTGGGTGAATATATCAACAACTGCCTGCTTGGTTTATGCTAATGTTGATATTAAATATATGGTGTGTAATAAAAACGCTGTGTCTTTTTTCTTCCTCGCTGAGTGGAATGGATGGGAGGTTGCAGGAGTTCTCGGAATGTCACCTACTCAGCATGCAATATTAGATGAAAAAAAAAAAAAGAAAAAAAAATTGGGGTGGCAAAAGCTAACGAGACGTGCTGTTCTCAACACTTGTCAGCGTGTGTCAAGATGCCCTTTGGCAAGTCGTTTAACTCGCCTGCGTCTTCAGATGAGATGCATGGGCCTGTAATGAGGACTTCCAACCCTGGATGTGTCCCTCTTATACACGGGGTTGCCTATATTTGAATTACATTTAGATGGAAATTCATATACAGAAAAATACAGTGTATGTTATTTATTGTATCTAAAGACTAATGGTACTGAAAATAGCTGTTGGCACTAAAGGAGCGCAGACCTCTTTCAAGTAATCTTGGACTGGTAATGATATAGTAAGGTCCTTGTCTGTACTATTCCAGTCCAGGGGTTAATGCTTTATCCAAAGGAGCCACAAAGGCGTTATATTCCATGATGTGGAAGTATGGATGAAAAATACCTGGATCCACACTAAATAGCAATTATTTTTACCTCTACTGACCCCTTGTGGCTGTTATTATTATCTTTGTGCCAACTGGAATATCAGGTACTACTGATGGTACTCTTTTGCAATTCAAGTACTTATTTTAGTCAGTTTTAGTGCTTTAATTATGGCTAGTTATGGTTTAGTCCTGGTTTAGATCTGTTTTAATCCTGGTTAAGTCTAAGTTTTAACTACCTCCACCAAGGAGGTAATGTTTTCGGGGGTGTTGGTGTTTGTTTGTTTGTTAGCAACACAACTCAAAAAGTTATGGACGGATTTTGATGAAATTGTGTCAGAAATGGAATAAGAAACAAGTGATTACATTTTGGGGCAGATGTGGATCACCATCTGGATCCAGGAATTTTTAAAAGAATTTTTACTATTGGAAAATGGGGCTAATTTTTCCATTACAGCTTCTAACTCAACAAAAAATGCCCAGAATCATTGGCAAATAATTACAGATGACATCATGGTAGATGTTATGATCTGACATAGTTTGACCTGGATCATGTTGATATTCTGGATTCTGGTGATCCAGAAGGTTCTAAATATAGGGGGTACATATGAACTTGGATATTGCACAGCAACAAATACACACAGCAAATAACACCAAATGAAAGGTGAGGTTTTTCTCTTTCAGTAGTATGTTCACAGATTTGATGTATCTTTAATATTTATTGAGCTAGATCCGGGCTTTTAGGGGTTTTTCTCCGCTGAGTGACCGTATGGCTTGGCGGGGGTCTGCGCTCTCCGAGTTCTTCTAGTTCAGTGTTGGTTTAGTCCTGGTTTAGAGCTGATTTTATCCTGGTTAAGTCCAGGTTTAACCGTGACCTTGTTTAGTCTTTATTTTTGGTTTATTCCTAAATTATTCCTATTATTCCTAGTTAGTTCCCAGTTTGTGTTAGTCCTGGTTCAGCCAAGATTTGTGCTCATTTTAGTTTAATAACGGTGGTACGTGGAAAGCCAAATATTTTGCTGAGGTGGCACTTGGTATGAAAAGTTTGAGAATGAATGGCATTGATCTTCACAACCATTTATGTTGACAGCCACATGGATACAGATGCACACCCTTTTGACACTCCCCATTCTGACATTCTACCACTTGTCAGCACAATATGATCCCAGTCTAAAGTAATAGCAGCACCAAAGTATTGTTTTGCATTCTAAGCACCTTAATCAAATTCTGTTGTTGCGCCTTTGGTTTCAAAAGCACAGCGCATTAAACTTTCAAAAATGAAGTCTAATTGTACATTATTAATGCCGCCACTCTTTTCGCATGATGATTAGTTTGCCTAAAACAATAAACAGTGAAATTGGCTGGAATAACATGTCGGCCATTTCCATTGTAATGGATCCAAGGGAATGGGGGACCTTGACGAGCGCATTCTAACGGCTTCACCCAATGACTCCTGCAATATGAAACAGCTGTCTACCAGCAATACCCGCTCCAATCGCTCATTAATCACCTGTTTGTCTTAAATACTGCCGCACAGAGGTGGCCGAAAAGGTGCCAGCTATTTTATGCTTTCATTAGAGGCTAACGGTTATGATTAGCCGAGGGGCATTTGAAGGTGCTTTTCAAGTTTTTACACTAGGCGGATTATTAACTCTGAGCTGAGCCGCAGCTGTGATGGCGGCTCATTTTTGCTTAAGTGTGGAAATAAGGAAGGTGTGTGAAAGGCAGATGGGATCACAGTGAAAGTGAGATGTTTATATGGTGCATGCTGTGTTCTATGGTGCGGCTGCTAGGGTGGTACGGTCAGGCAAGTACGATTCAGTTACCATCGTCTTAAAGAGTGTACCATACTGTGCCACTTTTAGTAGCTCCCTTGGCTTTGGTGGTCCACTTTCCAAAATGTGGAGGTAAAAAATGCAGTCTGTTAATGCAGAATTCCCCCTTATGAAATCCCTAAAACGTCACCTCCGCCCTTAAATGACCAGCCCAAAAATGACTTTAAGAATGTATTACTTTTTGGTGTAGCTTCATGAGGAGATTTTAAAGCATTGCATACCATTGTAAGATACTGACTCCAGCCACAAGGGTCCAGTATAGGTACAAAATATTTGTTTTTGCTGTGCACCGCTGTAAGATATAGTATAACCCCCAATTTACATCAAAAGGAGCAGGAGTGCGGGACGACACACAAATGAACTGCAGGAATGAGGTTGGAGATCTATTTACTGAGCAGCTTCGTGGTGATCTGCAGAGCTACAGCCGAGGAAACACAGGCAACAGGCTCCAAGTGTCCAAGTAAATTTCCGCTACACTTTCAAAATAAAGGCTCACAGAAACAGTGGTAATGCTAAAAGCTAATTTGTGACACCAAGCAGCCATTTTACAAGGAAAACATGCAGAAGTTGAGGGCATGGGGCTCAGTGGCCACAGCTTTGTGTTTAGGGGGGAGATCCACTCATGCAGTGGAGCAGCAGCAGCTCTGACGTCCTCGGTGTAAGTTGAGGCTTTTAAACATACATGCAAAAAGATCTGCTTCTGCGAGGCAACAGGTGTAAATTCGGGGTAAAGCCTTTGTGGTTCAGTGGATGGAGCGTTACTTGCTAAACTCTCCAAGATAGGGGCATTGTCTTAGTGGAGGTCTGTGCTCATTGGCTTTAAGTTCTTAGATATTCTCTCAGAAGAAAACTTTAAACTTAGTCCAAAAATATTCTAGTCTGATCTGCCTTATCTATTCAACAGGTGAACTGAAAAGGGTCTGGAACCTCTTCTGTTCAAACATTTTTACCAAAATCATGTTACCAAGCTAAATCCTAAATTTAGATAAAATGGCTAAAATTTGGTGAAATTCATGTGTCCTGTTAGCAAGATAACTTAAAAAGCAAAGGTCAGATTTTGATGACATTAACAGCAAAGGTCAGTCATTTAGAAAGACTTTTGGAAGATACTGAGGCTCAAAGATAGCAACTCCTGTCACAAGAGGTCAGTAAAGTAACAAATGGTTAGTTTTAGTAGATTTTTTACCATCATGACATGGAAGTACTCTGTGGCTCGACACATAAAGCTCCTAACCCACATGATGCCTGGTTCATGTCCAGACGTAGTATATGCAGTAATGGGGACTGTTAGGTAGTACTAATTTAGTCTGTTAACAACAAAACAGAACAAATGTTTAGTTTTGGGTGTGGATCTAGGGTAGAACTGTATTATTTTGCAGAGGTCTGTGCTCTTTAAGTGTTTCTGGTTTTGGCACTTGGTTACCCATAACAAGTCTGTTCCATATATTGAGCAGGTCCGTATTGCACTTGATCCATGCGTGTCCAAAGAACCTCAGACTCCCTGTTGTTCTTATAATCATTCTTGTTGCAGGTCTCATACTAACCTCTTCTGTTCCTGTCCCAGAGGTGTGCTGCTTTCCCAGCCGACTCTGGGTAGAGGACAATGTGGGGGACACGGCGGCTTATACATGTTAATGCTCCCCTTTTTTCCTATTCCACTCTGGTTAGATTGATGGCTCAGCGGCGCTTCTCATTGATCAATCAGACACAATCTGCTTCTCAAATGAACCCGGGCCGGAGGGATTGTGCATTCTTCCGGGGGAACCACGTCCCGAAGGGTATGACAGTGTGGCTCCTTGCCATCGATTTGTTTTCAACTTATTTGTGTAAATACTTTGTAACCTTGCCGATTTATCACTTCTTCTTCTTCGCCGCCATGTGAGAAAACTACAATAGATACCAGCCGACTGCTTAACACGGCAGTGCTTGTAATTTCCATCTCTGCAGTCATGTCTGGAGAAGGATTAGGGGGGATGATGAGAATTAATTATGCATTTCATCAGCGTGATGGATACCACGCGTTCAACGCAAAACTATATTTCCCCGGAGAGCTGCGAGAGAAAGTCTGCTTGTTCCGGGAGTCAATCCTTTTGAGAAATCCTGTCACTTCTCACTCCCTCTTGCTCCACCAAGATGAAACTCGCAGCGAATAGAAAAAAGTTTTTATGGCTAACAGAGGTGAGCATAACACTTTCACTTCAGGTAACTGGGAGATCGAGTGTATCCTTCACCTTTAATGAACATTTCTATATGAGGAGCATTCAACAGAACTTATATTTCACACTCACAACATTTGTAAGATGCTAATGAATAGCACAAGTCTTTTCAATGCAGAATGTGCCACATATGGAAGTAAAAAACATTTCTCTAAATTTCTGTTCCAGAAGGGTGGTAATTGCAAACTTTATACTGCCAGTTTGTCCAAATATTTCTGTAATTTCTGAACAAAGAGTACACAATTGTTTACATCAAGGTTAGTTGAAAGAAATAAAGCAACATTTTCAGATAGAACACGGTATTTTAAAAGCAATCTTTTTTTCTGATTTTGTGTCAGGGCCAAAATGTGGGTTGCTGAAAGGTTGAATAGTAATAATGGGAATTATTTTTATGTTTGGCTTATTTGAAGCCTACAGATTGCTGTGGTGTAATTACATTCATATTGACCTCATCCATATAGAGTATATGGTTGCTATGTGGGTTTCTGAAGGTAGAATATGGTTAATAATAATAATAATAATAATAATAATAATAATAATAGCGCACTGGTCTTATATAAAACTCTTGTATAGCTCTGTTTCCACTGATTCCTCACAGCAATTTTTTCATTCTGTAGTAAATAAATGAATAAATCCATAGGCACTCAAAGTGTTTTACATCAAGGAACCATTCACTCATTCACACTTACAAGCAGTCACGCATTCATCCACTGGAGGCAAGGTGGGTGGTCCTGTGTCTTGAACTTACAAACTAGCAGAGGACAAAGGGAAGGAGGGGTGTGGTGACAAGTAGACACAGGTGAAGCACATTAAGGGAGGGTCAGGTGGTCACACAAGGTGGGAAACCAAACAAGGGCAGGAAGTGAAGGGACCTGAAACGAGACAGAGGTGAGTTAAAATAATAAAACAGGAAATGCACAAAGAAAACAGAAAAACATGACGTAGGTGCTAGTGCTGGACATGACAGAAGTGACCAAGGTTGGCTTAGAAATATGAACAAAAGGATAATATACCCCCATAAGTAAAATAATTTTGAAAAGAAAATCTGAAAATGGTATGGCCTTTGCCTCTTTGTCTCCAATTATACATTTTAGTTTGAAGAAAAAGTTTGACTTGAAGTCACCAGATGTGTGTGCATGCTGATGATAGTGAAGGTGTGCTTTGGTTTTGACTGGCAGGAATAAAAAATTCATCACAAAGGACATGACTTGAACAAATTGTCTCAATGGCCAGGGTAACTGCTCCTAACTCTCTAGGTATAGGAAGCAGAATACTGACTATCTTGTTCAAATGTGCTACACTTCTCCTTTCCAGTGACAGGAAACGGTACCCCAGCGCCCCCTGTTGCCCAGCCGCCTCTGTTCCGAGCCTTCTACCACCTCAGATGCTAAAGTATTTATGGACTTGCTCCTCCATCACTGAATGAAATATTTCCATGTTTTCCTGTATAAAACCTGTTTGCGTAAATCAACAAGTGCGCTCCCGGTGGCGCCCCGGAGCACCAAGTGAGTGTAGTGGCAGATTCATGGCTGATCTGAGGGACCGGCCATGTCTCACCAGTGATCATCCAGCAGCTGCTGAGCCGTTGGCTGCCTGCCACCGACCGCCTGTTTGTACTGCTGCTCAAAGATTACACAGACACACAACACATTAACACAAAGATATTGTTATTAATACCTACAAGATGCTTCCTTTCGTTATTAATTTAGCTTGATCAGTTAAAAGATGGCTGTAGAGATGCATTTTCTGTGAACTATTTGGCATGTTTTAATTCGATGCATCTTTTTTAATCCTGACCTACTTTTTTTCCCTCTCTCCATCAGCCGGGGCAGTTGACAAATGTGTTGTCCCGTGCGCTGAGGGGAGACGAGACGCTGATGCTTCCTGTCCAATAGAGATCCACCTCCAGCAGCGTCAGCTCTGTCCTTATTTGTCATAAGTGTCCGCTGTTTCCCATGGCCGAAGACAAAGGCCAGAAGAATGTATGAGGGACATGCATTTTTAATGTGACATCCTCATCAAATTCACCACATCGGGACCGAGCGGAATGCCAATGACGCTTTCTTCCACCTCCAATTACCACAGCCAGACCCCGCGACTGTATACGAGGGTAAACCATGAAGGGCACATCTGACTGGAACCATGACAAAGTCTGGACAGCTCCATCCATCGTAAGCAGCCAGCACTAGGATGTGTATGTTGTTTGAGGCTTAATTAGCGTAATATAGCACAATGACTGGAAGACAGAAGACTGAAGGGAAACGTGTGAGTGTTACTCTTAATGAGTTAAGGCTACACTTTTCAGAGTATCCTCAGCAGGCAATACAGGTCTATAGCCATTTGACATTTGCTTCTAGTAGATCATTACACCCACAGTATAACAAATATGTAATGTTATAAAAAGCAACAATAACAGTTTACAGAAAGTAAAAGATAATGCCATCCCGTAATTGCATATGAGCATAGCACCACTGTGGTTATGGTCTAGTAAAAAAAACAACAACATAGAATTAAATGTCAACTGTCGCACTACATGCTGCAAGAGATGTGCACAAAGAGCACTTAGAGCAAATGTATAGGGTATGTAATGTCACAAAGCTGCAGCAAGTTGCGCAATACAGGCCACAAAGTTGTGTTGAAAAGTTTGAGTAATATTATGTGGGTGATAGAAGAAAGTTGTAGCGTCTTGTGTGGCAGGTTACATAAAAAGTGGCATATTCCATAAATTGGTGGCATAGTTGATGGCAGGTTAAATTTTTTAGCATATGTTGGCACTTATTCAGGAAATGCTGCAAATAGCTACCATTGCAGCTTTTGCTGCTAAATCTTCTGTAATACTGCATCCATTTGTTTGGATGAAGTAGGGAGTTTAAATGGGCTACATTATTCAAAATCAGTTGTTTTTTAGCTTTCTACCTACTTGGAGTTGTGTTTTCTTACATTCACACACGTTAACGTAATCCTTTAGTCTCTGGCATGGCCAGTCTGAAGCCCCAGAACACTCTGTTGCATGAACCTCCGCCTCTCCCACAAAACCCCGCCCACTCTAGGAAGCACCCACCAGTCAACAAGACCCCCAACATCCAGTCTGCTCTTATTTATTCCTCCCAAAACGATGTTCTATTTCTTTATGGCAGCAGTTAAGTAATTTTTGAAAACACACAATATTTTTGTAATGTTTTCAAAGGCTGTAAAACATGCATTGGTGTTCTACAGTTGACCAAGATTGGTTTAAATTGTAATTGAAAGCATGATATATCCCCTTTAAGAGTTTAGAACTAATAAAACCTCAGTTTTAAATTTTACAAAATGTGTATTGAAACACCTGTTATCCATTTTAATTCATAATGTTACATGCTGTTGGGCCAAACAAACAAAAGAGCAACAGTCCTATTGTTTGCTCATGTTTAAATTCTGACGGTGAACATAAACATTGAGCAGCAAAACAGCACAGTTACTATAACAATCCTACACAGTATCACATATACAGTATCCTCCATTGTCTACTTTTGTAAAAGCAAAGCAGTCCAGTCATTCATTCTTTCACACTGTCAAACATGGCCTTTAAGATATCACCCTGAACTATACCAGTCGCCTACATAACCATTTACAATGGACACAAACATAATGTCTGTCTGCCTTTATTGTGGCTCCTGCAGCACACTGATGTCCTCACTGATGCTGGGTAATGGGAGATATGTGCCCACAGTATATCACCATAACAGTGCATTTATATACTATGATATGACTTCACTGGGAGAGCTATTTTGACCAGCCTCACCTTTATCTTGTTGCAAATATGCTGACCATTACTCGCTAGCTATTATGTGACAGCTCCCAAATGTCACCCGAGATGGAAAGATAGTAGGATTCACTTCTCCGTTTGCACCGAGCCCGTGTAAATAATTCCTGCTGGCACTAAACCGCAGCTTTCATCCGTGATGTTCTTTTGCAGTGGTCGGTGGGTCCACACTCCATCATTATAATGAGGGAGTCTCAATTAGACAAGGTCTACAATGGGGGTTTTAAATGTCACAGAGCAGGTCCTGACATTTCTCCGTTTGATATGGAATCAGAATGGGCGCCATGGAGTTCACAGAGAGAGCTAATCTCAACTGCGGAAATAACTAAATCTACCCAGACAAAGGGAAGAGTAGTTTCGAGACATTTACATACACAATGCTAACTTGCCCCGTTTCTTTTTAGAATGGTAGAATCTATTAACATTAGTTGTGTAATTAGCCTTTGGAGGTTGCCATGTCAAAATCATGTTTGTGCCACGCGACTAATAACATTTTAAAGGTTATTCAGTCTCATGATCAGAGCCAACTCCAACTTTAAACTTGTTGTAATTGTAATGACCATGACTCCTTTTAAGAGAACTTGGAGCGTAGGGATAGGAATGTCAGGAATCATGGAGCCAAGACTGTTATGCTATAACTAATTGCTTGAACATTTCAACTTAATTAATGTGTCGAAAATTCACTTTATTCGTGAGTATAGACCAAGCCTATGGATGTATCCTTGAGGCTTGCTGTTCAGTTTGTTGTAGCTAACAACTTGCTTTATCATGTCTGTTTTGACGCATTCTATTTTTATGGTCTCAAATCTTGTAGTAGTAATATTGTGCAATTGTATTTTGTAAATGTTTTTTTTTTTTTTTTGTTATCCTGTATGCTGAGGCGCTGGCCTTCTCAAGACCAGAAAAAGCTCTGGCTCAATCTAAATACTTTAAATTGTACCTTCTAACTCCTGCTACTTCTTGTTTTCCTTAACCTTTGAGAGCTACGTCATGAAGTCAACAGTAAGACTCCTCCTGCAGTAAAGAAAAAAGCTTTAGCCGTGTTTGGAGGATCTGACTGTCCAAACCCAGCAGCAGGGACAAGAAAAGAAGTCACGTGGACCTACCGCTGTGTAATAAAACCTACAACACCCAGAAAGAGGATTACAATAAGCGCACCTTTAGCTCCACTGCACTGTTAAGGAGATTTTTAACATTACAATGTACAGAAATAATCCAAAATCACTCCATATAAGTAAAACTACTGCTCTGTTTAATAAAGAGCTCTGCACTAACACTACAGACCCTAGAATCATCTCTGACTCACAGAAACTCAGAGGTTTAAACCTGAAACACTGCTGTAAATACACACACACAGGACAGGCTGTGATAATTATTTTCTGACACTCAAAGACAGCAGCTCTCTCACTGCTCTGGACAAATATTCCTCCAAATCCTCCTCCTTTAGTTAGCAGCATTAACACCACACAGAGGTTTGTTCCTTTGGTGAATGCCGCTGTAGATTTACGCAGATTAACCATACGGTTTTTAAGTTTCATTTCTCTAAAACGTAAACAAAGGTGCGCAAAATGGCTACAGCTCACAACATCACACAGCAATCATTTATCAGAAGTCAGACAATAAATTCTGAGGAGGCTCTAGAGTGCTCTTTTTTTATAAAGTGGGGTTTATGCAGATACTTTTATGGACTAAAGTCTGAGGCTGTGACACTTGTTTCGGGAGACAGCGCAGTGGATTGTGTTGATAAGGAACCTGCGGAGCTTCCTATGCTAAAGGAGCTATTTAAGGAAGCAATGAAGCCCGTTTCCCTAACTCCTTCCTTACTGAGAAAACAATCTGAACAGTTCTCATCATGGCGGACGATGACGTACATCCGGTTAGAGCTTAAGGAGCTAGGAAGTTCTTTGACAGTTAGGGCTTTTTGGATTCAACCTCTCTCAATGCTCTACATAAACACGTGACTCCCCACCTTCTCCAGCAAGCACTACTGCCTTAATATCTACCTGTTAGCTTCATGTTGCTAATAGCCAGAGGAAGTTCAATGCTGCAGCGCTAATGTACAATTAATACAGATAAATAATAATAGTACGAGTTAATGACATGAATTATCACGTTAATGAATAAAATGGAATGGATTATCACAGGTGTTTTTGCCTAAAGAGCAAAGTAGTAATGCACCGCTATAGAAATTCCTGGCCAATACCGATAACAATATTAAACAGAAGGCTTGGGCCGATAACCAATATTAGGCCGATATTTTCTAAACACTCTTTTGAATGTTTAGAAAACATTCAAATCACATCCTCTGATGTCATCAAAGTAGCAGTCCTTGTATCTGGGATCCTGTGTGGTGGCGATACAAAACATAAGATCTGACTCCATTTGAGAAAAGTGATAAACGTCTCTTTGCTCAAAAGATGTCTCAAAGCTCTCACCAGAGAGGATCACATCAGCTACCAAAGCCACTGCTCTCTTGGAGATTGTAAAATATTCCCACACCACTGCTATTTTCTCATGTATTCTTTTTGAAAACAAGCCGCGCATATCCTACATCACCCACACTCCACTAGAACCAGACAATTCCATGGTGAGTTAAAGGGGCAGCAGCACAGTAGAGCGGCAGTGGTGACTAGGACCGCAAACATTGGTTATCTGGCATCGGAGCATGCAACCAAATTTGCCGATAGGCTGATGCCAGTCAACCACGTGCATATTGACCAGTACCGATACTGGGCCGATATATCAGAGCATCCCTCGAGCAAAGTAATGGTTTGTTCATCGGTACAAGCTAAGGTAGGCTAACATAATACTGTAACAGCTTATTTAAGAGCAATTTATTCATGATTATGATGTCACAGAAGTAAAAACAGCGAATCTAACTGGTGTCATTCAAATGTGTTGGGCACCATTTAATGACCTATCCCTGTCCTGCTGTTCTCCAACAAAACTCGCAAAGCATTCTGGTATATTTTGGCCACCTAGTGACCATCGCTGCCCATTACTTTTCAAAATGCATTGTGGTCAATTTTGAGGGCACTACCCATAATAATTAATATTAATAAGTAATTAATTTCAAACAATACTTTTTAAAATGTATTTAATGTAGACAACCTCTGGCGGCCCGCTGCAGCACCTTCGCGGTCCACCGGGGGGCACCCAGACCCCACTTTGGGAACCTCTGCACTAGACATTCGAACATCACTACAAAATGGTGTGACCACTATATAATGCAGGTATATATACGTATATATGAATCAATATGTATAATAGTGTCCGAATGCATATTTAATGTAGAGTTTAAAAGAAACTTAAGTCAGCACAATACTGGCTTTTCTTTTTTTGCATGTTTACTCCCTGTCCTATTCTACTAACAAGCTGTTGTTGAGTTCTTGCCAGAGAAGTAAACATGACTTGATAAACATGATCCACAGTTTCAAAAGGCTGTCAAGATTTTAAAGTGTTGGAAATGGCTTCAAGGGGTATTTGAGACCCATATCTCTTTGGTTGAATGGGCACAACTAGACGGGCTAATTCTAATGTTATGAGAGACCAAATCTGACCAACATATGACCAAATCAGGCCTGAACAACATGCTTCTTATGCTCCAAGAAAACAGCCTGTTGCCCTGCCTATCCATTTCATAAGAAGTGGATGGATAGCTGTGACTCTATGCAACCAGCTCCACCCCGATAAACACCGGATTGTTCCACAAAGATGGAGAGAAAATGTCGACGAGGACAAAGAGATAGAAATCCATTTGTAAGACTGGGCTCTGACTATTTGCATGGCGATGAAGGCCCTGAGTGTTTCTCCCTGTGAATCTTAGACAATACAGCCTGTGTTTGTTCTTCCCGGGAAGTTTGAGGACCCGCAGAGGCAGTGAAAGGGGAGGTCGTCAGTGCAGGGGATTACGCATTGTGAGGAGCACACGTACTCGCGCTGTGCCCATTGTGTTGGTGGAATTACACTCCAGCAGCAGGGTATTTAGTTAAGCAAGATTGTGTTTTCTCGCCTCTCAGAGATGATCTCCTTTAACGGAGCCGGGCGACGAGAGGCTCCTGGGACGGCTCGAGTGGACAAACAGGTGGGTGTGGTGATCGACATTATTCAAGTCCTTTCTCTATCAAAGCTTCTTCTAGATGTGTGTGGAGAATAACCATTATTTTATGTGACTTTTGCCATTTTGTCTTCTGTTTGAAATGATTTGTAGGAAAAAAGAGGCCTTTAAAGTGGAACTCTATGGAACTTTTCTCTTTCTTTGCTGTTTTTGCCTTATTTTCTTCTACGTATCACTATTGTATATACTCACAAGACCAACTAACGCCTATATGACCCCGCTCTTGCCTTTACTTTTGTTTTCCCCTCCTTGCATCTATTCAAAGTTTTTTCTGCCATTTTGACTGCTCTGCCATGATGAAAATCAAGAAATAAAGCCATTGCTAGCTTGTTGTTTTGCTAACTGTAATTTGCCGCTTTTTTGCAAGACTTGAGACTTCCATGACACCAGGTCAGCAACGCTCATACAGTACTTGCAAGTGTCGTTTTTGGCTCAGAGGCGGCAGGGGTAGATGCCAGACACTTTATTCCCTCCACAGATACTCATTCAACCATCACACGGAGTCTGATATCTAAGGTAAATAAAGTTGCTGCTGTATTGCTAAGTTGGTAGAGTTGTGGAACAGGGCCACTACAGCCTGCCTCAATGTCATGGGTTTGAGTCCAGACTCTTTGTCGAAAGTCTCTCCCTGTGCTCTCCCCATGATTTCCTGTGCACTCTATGTACTCAATACAGTCCAGAAAAGGCCATAAAAATATCAACATTAAAACAAAAAATGTTCCTGAGTTTTGCTTTAAGAGATCATAGTATCATGGCCAAAAAGGGCAGGTCATAGCAACAAAATACAGAATACAATTGAGAAATGCTAAAATCATTAGCAAAAGACACTTTCTGTTTCTTATGAAGTGGTTCTGGTCTGAGTCCGAGTCTGAAAAACATCAACAGAAAGATTGTTTACAAGAAGATACCCGGTTCTTAGCACTATTTCTTTATCTTTGCTACATAGGGTGCTTCTAGTTGTTGTGTTTTGTGATTTCTTTGCTTTGCAATTTGTTGTGACTCATTGTTCAGGCCCATTGTAATGTAGGCTTTATTATCAAGCTTGCATTGGATAGGTTTGTCTACACCAGTGGTTCCTGAACTGTGGTACAGGTGTGAAAAAATGTAAAAACATGATTTACAAACAGCCTTAAATTTTGAAACTGGAGTATACATCAAAATACAGTCAGAGGTGTCTTCTCACATTGCCAAAAAATACACCCCCCCTCTAGTGTTGAGCAAATTTGGTTTAATGTTCATTCTACATTCTAAATATTTCTTTCTTTCTTTTTTTAAAAGATATTTTTGGCCATTTTGTAGGCTTTATTGATAGGACAGAGTAGTGGAAAATCAGAGAGAGCAGGGAGAGACATTTGGCTAATTGTCAAAGTCCGTATTCAAATCTACAATGTAAGGCAGGCTGTAGTTGCCCTGTATTTGAGCTGCACAGATTTCTTTCTTTTAAAGTGAACTGGTGTTGCTCACTGAAAATGCTGTTAATTTATTACTGATTAGGGACTCTCATGGCAAACTTAAATTTAAAATGTCATGTCTTAGCATTCTGGGGTGGCAAAGGTAGTCATGCTGTAGTAAAAAAAAAATGACGGGTAGTGTTGCTTTAAATGTTTTTTTTTTTTTTTTTTTTTTTTCAAAGGATTCAGTGTGAAGCAGAGGAGCTGAAAGTCATTTTAGTAGAATACAATCAATTTAAAAACAAAGCCCGCAGGTATTTGTCACGGAGCACAAATCAGTAAATTTCCTGCATCATTTAAGACGGCTGCTGGCATTTTACCAGTGTTGCGCTCCTGAAATAAATGTGATTTTGAAAAATGTAAAAGAATAGGCATTTAGAGAGTATTAATAAAATGTCACGGCGAAACATCGATATTTCAGATCATTAGAGTTTGTGGCGTCTCTGAAACAGCTTTTTTTTTTTTTTTTTTTTTTTTGCCATTGCTTAGTGAACTGACCTGAGGCATAGAAGCAACAAAACATGCTGTCAGTGGATTTTACCTTGAGAAACCACACCATGTTTATTCAAATGCAAAATAATAACTCTTTTTTTTCTTAAGTAAAATTGCATGCACTGTGTTGTTCATTCAAAAGTCAAACAACCACTATCTGTAAGAGCATAGCCAAAGAAAAACATTTAATTAATGAATGTGCAGTATGAAATTTTAGAAAAGCTTTTTTTTTTCTGTGAAAGAAGGGTTTTAATAATTGTTTTAAGTAAATTTCAATAATGCGTGAAAATGAAATTAATTGTTGGTGTGGATTTGGATTACTAAAATTTACAGGCACATTTTCATAAAACTTTCAGAAAAGGTCATTAATGAGGAAAGGAATAAATTATTTCCTTACTATTGCAAAACAGAGCTAATTTTGGATTATTTTGGATTTTACCAATACAACTCAATTTGTTACGAATGGATTTTGAGGCCAAATTCAGGAAAAGTCAGTATAGAGCCATCAAACACTGGATCCAGGATTTTTAAACATTTATTTATTTTATACAAAGGGCATTTTCTTGGTGGAGGTTGACACTAGTTCAGTGACACACCAAGTACCATCCCTGATAATCTTGGATGTTCAAAGTATTATTTTATCTGACTAAAATGGATCTAAATCTGGGCTAACCTAGGTCTAAACCAAGGGGTAGAATAAAATTAACAGAAAAAATGATGGCCTAGTACGTAAGGACAAACCAGGGTCTAAACCAGGACTAAGACAGAACTACAGCAGAACTGAACCAGCCCTAAACAAGGTCTACACCAGGACCAAACCAGTTAAACTAATCCTGGACCAAACCATCAATAGAACTGTCTAAAAACTAAAAACTTCCTCTCCTCATTATTTTTTTCAGTTTTGTTGCCTATGCTGGGTGACTCTTTCATGAAGAAGCACAGGTATTAAGACAGTGCTGGCCCAACTCCTGGGTATATGATATATTTGCTGTGATGACCCCTGAAGGACACTTTATAACACTTTATTTTAAGGTCCACTTAAATAATTAGTTAATTAATTAGCATGTTAGTTAGTGGTTATTTCATTCATTGGTCAACTTTAAATAAAATGTTACCCAGATTTCTTTCATAGGGTGAAACACTCTATGTATTATGTTGAAAGTACTTCCCTTTCCATATATTTCTGTCAAAATGGTTGTGCACAACAGATCATCTAACCAGTCAGGTTAGATTTGGTGTGCTTTTGGTGCACTTCATATTCACCCAATACTTACTGGGTTAACTTTATGTCAAAAAAAACCCAAGTTGCCTTATTACAATAGTCGCCTTTCTCTGATTCTTTTTTAAAACGCTCCACAAAACTTATCATTTTCCTTCCCCATGATACATCTCACCAGAGATCTGCACTTCACTTCTCCTGCTGCAACAGTGTCTAAACAATCAAATCAAACGAGTGACTTACTAACAAGTACATGATGGGTTTGACATCCTCCCCCTTCCGTTGTTGGCGTTCGCTTCCCTGGACTCATTCTGGGCTCCTGATCCCCGGCAACGATTCCTTCGTGTCAGTTCTTATTGTTTTTTTTACTGCACTGAGCGGTAAACAACAAGTCTCGTGATGGCTTCCCTTGGGATCAATTAGGGGTAGTTTGTCTTGGAAGGGTGATCTTAAAGAAGTGATGTTTAACAGATGGCTTTCCTCCAACTCTGCAAACAGCTGCTGTAAATGGTGCCAATACGGTCTTATACATTAACATTCTTCCACTGTTCATCCATTTGCAAGCGTTTTTTCCAATTAATTCTACAATAGAGACGTGTTTAAGTGGTATAATTAATGATCATTCGAACTTTCTTTCCATCTTGATAGGCGGCATTGATACCGAAGTGTCATCCGCAATGTCAAGCCACTTCTTTATTGCATGCCTTTTAACTTCTACATTTGATTATCTCCAACGCCATGAACGGTAAAAAAATAATAATGTTGCAGCGCATCTACTGCTTAACATTCTGACACCACAGCTCATTGTCATCATGTCATGTGGCAGAGGCGGCAGTGCACTGTACATAGGCTACGGGAGGTCTGCCTGAAATGGGAGGAAGGCCAATTAGAGGTAATGAATGGCTGTCAAGCACAGGACACTCTGCATGTACCGTGCGACGTGTTGGAATAAGAGTTGCTTTTGAAAGAGGAGAAAATTGACCAAGGGAGTATAATGGTGTCACTTTAGATTTCTCCCTTTGATTTCCCTCCAGTCTACATCCGTAAGCGATAGCCGGGCAAAATGGAGTTATGAATTGGTCCGTGCCATAAGGATCAATCTGCTCTGAGAACTTTTTTTTTGTAAGGTATGGTCCTTATTAGGTACTATCAAGATAGCTGTCACACACAGACATGGTTTTTACTTGCTCACTAACACCTTTGCTATTTACAGGCTTGGAGCTATGAGATTTTTTTTTCTTTTTTGGCATACTCATTATTTTTTTCCCAGAATTTCATCATTCCAAAGGCCAGTCCTGTTAAATTGGCACCTAAACATTAGTTGCACGATCCCAGCCACAGCTAGATCCATGTCAGTGTTGAACAGTGAATCATTTTTTGAATCCCTTAGTGGCACATTTTCATTTTTACAACCCTGCTCAAGCGATGTCATTTCAATTTAAAATTCCACAATTTTGTAGCCCTTGTGTTGGCTCGAAATCTCCTACAGCAGTGATTTTCAAACTTTTTTATACCAAGGACAACTTCAAAATATTTTGCTTTCAAAGAACCATCTTTAATAAATCAGTATGAGCATTACTAAAACCAGGATTAAACCAGCAGACAAACAGGACTAAACCAAGACTAAGCAGTAATCTAAACTTCAAATTTAATCCCAAACCAAAGCAGGACAAATAGAGGCATAAACATTTCTCTAAATTAGACTAAACCTGGACTGCAAAGACTGTCCTGCAAGTAATTATGTTGCTGTTTTATCATTTCTCCATTAAATTTGTGATATAAACTTACAACTTTCTTGATAATCCAGCTGGTAGCACGGTGGCAAAAAGGTTAGCACTTTTGCCTCACAGCATTTAGATCCTGGGTTCAAGTCCTGGACCATGTGGGCTTTTTCTGTGTAGAGTTTGCGTGTTCTCCCTGTGTCTGGGTGGGTTTCCTCCAGGTGCTCTGGTTCTTAAGTTAATCATAGGACTAGCAATAAGACATACATTGACAGACAACATTTACTCTTACATACATTTGCTGTCAAGCTTGAGCACCCGGAGAGAACCCATGCCATTAATTAGTTAGCGCATGTTAGCAGAAAGGACAGTTACTGCCATTCAAATAAAGGACATTTACATTTGCTGGTTGGTCAACATATCTGGTGCATGACAATTTTGTAGGGTAAGGCTCTACCTTTACCAGAATAGAAGTGACTTGATGGCTATGGAGAGCTGTCATAGAAGAACATGGCTATACTTGCTCTCTAACACCTTTGCTATTTACAGGCTTGTAGCGTGGAGATCGTGACATACTCATTATTTTTTCCCCCAGAATTTCATCACATTTTCCTTTTATTTTTATTTTTTTTGGAAAGGCCAATCTTGTTAAACTGGCATCTAAACATCTTCTTGACCTGTGGACTATCCCACCCACATCAGTCTTCGGGTGGATTATTTTTTAGTTGTTTTTTTTTTTTTTTTTTTAGTGGAAGCGTTGGCATGTTGGCAGATGAGCGGTTGCTGGGAGTAACATCATGGAAAACTGTTGTCTTGTCTTGTCTTGGCTCAAAGAATCCAGTTTGGGCGTGTATGAAAGACCGGAACGGCTCACGATTCACTGGCCACTAATTGGAATGTCACTCCACAATGCTCCGAGATATGAATACAGGGCTACATAAGCACAAACATGCGTGCCTCATTCAGCCTCTGTGTTTAAATTGAATCTCAGAAATGAAAGCCCGCGTCAGTAATTGATTTTACCAACTCATTACAAATGCCTCTCGACAGCTAATTTACTTTTACAAGTTTAAACATGACCATTATGAGCTAGTAAAGCATTAATACTGTAACTACTCTCAAACTACTTCTCACGCTACACTGGAGGTCCTCTCTGGTGTTGGACGACTCTACATAGACATTTCAAACTAGAAAGTGCTCCTTCATGTTTCTAAAATCTGTTAGCGTCGTGTTGCTAATAGCCATGCTAATTATTAATTTTATGCTGTGTCAGTTCCCCACAGTTACCAGCAGGAGGCGACAGACACGTAATATCAGCATTCTCTGCAAAGTCAAAGAATCAACTTCCCAAAAGAAGACGTTTTCCATACATACATTAAGTTATAAAATGTAAAATATGAATGCAAAGGTGTCTAAAAGCGCTCAAAAAACCCTAAAAAAAAAAAGCATATTATAGGGCCTTTAAACTGTTAACAATATGGCTCTTATAAAAATGCATACAATTACATGGTATATATTATGATTTTATTTATATTTTTAAACAAATCTTGCTCATCTTTAGAACATCATTGCATGTTTTACAACCTTTAAAAACATTATGTGACTAAAAAAAGAGTTTACAATAAATACTTTATTAGTGCCATAAAGAAACAGGTGAAGAGTTACTTACTTTACTTCCTTGAACTTTTTTTTATGAAGCCATTATATCAGTGGAAACAGAGTTGTACACATATGCCTTTTTTATGAGTGTCAGTTTTACTAAATTCAATAACTATGCAATGCCCGAACCAAACTAAACATGACATAATGGCTATATGGGGATCGTGGGGTTTTCTGAGGCGTCAGAAAGGCAGCACCAGAGAATGCAGGATTACACAAAAAAAAAAAAAAAAAAAAAAAAAAACAACAACAACTCCAGGTGTGCTTTTGATGAGATAGAAAGTTCAAAAAAGTTGATTTAGCATAATATAGCTTGATGTTTCATGTCTGATTAAAATTCTTTTTAAACACTGTATTTTTTTTTTAAGATTTGATAAAATACTGATTTATTTTTAATTGGGAAATTTCATGGTTATTTCTTTTTGTTGATTATTTTTTCTTCAAATATACCATAAATATGATTACATAAGACAACTCACACAACTATTACAGGCCATTTAACAACTTTATTGCACACAGTATAAAAGCCCTATTTTGCAATAGCACAGATTCCAGATTTAAACTCCTGGATCCACACAGTGTTTGGAATCCATGCCCTAAAACAAATCAGAAACAAACAAACAAATAAACCAACAGACCAACAATGATGTAAACATAAGCTTCTTTGTGCAAGTTATTCAAAATAATGTGGAAAATGCAAACTTCATAGGCAGTCTTTTAATGCTTTCCTGTTGTCATATTAACTTATTACAGAGTTCTGCCTTATTACACGTGTATTGTTTTTGAAGCACTTTTGCAAAACTGTCAGCAGACCGCCATTGTCCCATTGTAGCCCTGCAGACAATGTGTTTGTGCATGCATTTCGAGCGCGTCTAATGGCTGACTTTGCCCGTCCTTACACTCTTGACCCTGATCTGGGCGCTCGTTGTAATTGCAGCATTGATTGTACTATAGTTTGCCAGAGCCATGTGTCTCTGTTTTCCATGTCTGGGGAGACATTGATCTAATTAGAAGTCTTCATTAGTCAGCGGCAGAGTGCAGTGTCATGCTTAAGGAATGATGTCTGCCCCCCCCCTTCACGCACACACACACACACACAAATACACACACAATGCGGCGCCTTGTCTGAATCTCAAACAGAACACTGCTTCAGTAGCCCAGGCACGGCCAACAACAAAAAAGAGAGCGCAGACAAAGACTGCTTTCTTGTATAGAATTGTGCTATGGCTTTCTTGGAATTGTTAGATCACATAAATCTTCTCTTTAGACTCTCTGGAAAAACAGACAAGACAATTGTGAAGTTAAAGCTTTGTTATATCCCAAGTTTTATTGGAATATAATATGTAATTGCCTCTTATTATGAGTATAAGTATTACTTAATTCAATAACTATGCAATGGTGGAACTGAATTAGACATGACATAATGGCTATTTGGAGATCAATGGGTTTTTCCTGCAAGATGCTCAATTAGCCTTGGGCTGTAGAGAGTCGCCAATCGCTTGTTTTAGTTCCAACTACCGTTTTATAAATAGATTTATATTAGCGCCACAGAACGGCAAATACAGCCTGCCTCTTTGTCATGGGTTTGAGTCTGGACTCTGACAGTTTGCTGATTGTCTCTCCCTGCTTCCACCCTGATTTCCTACTACTCTGACCTATCAACAAAGCCTAAAAATTGTCAAAAATCTATATTAAATCTAACATTTGCATTCTTAAGTTGTTACCAAATTGCTATTTTCAAAGTTTTACCAGCCTCGGGACTACAGATGACAATTAGCTTAACCATGCTGCAATCAGGCTCTTTTACAGTCTGTACTAATGTGCATTGTTCCTACTAATTTAATTAAAAATAAATTAGTTCATGGCCATGTTTTTTTTTTCTCCACAAGGCATCACTAACCAGACTTTTTATGCCAATCTCAAGCCCAATAAATGAACGGAGTTGCATTAAGAAAGACATTTGGCATAAAACATATATAATTTTTAAAATTAAAATCAGTATTATTTTATGCATGCAAACATATGGTTTACTTTGGTGACCCTGAATGGAAAAGACAATTAATTTCTATCAAAAAGATGATCTAAAACTTGAAAATTCAGCAAAATGTTTTTGTAACTTTGCCTTTTGGCAAGTTTCAGAGGGCAGACACTGTTGAGCTCCATTGTAGTAAAAAAAAAAAAAAATCCTGTGCGGCCTTTAAAGGATTTTTTTTCCCATAGACAGCAAGAAACGCCTGGAGTTCAGCTGACAGGACACCTACAACTTCCAGAGTGGCTGTATTTTATGTAGTAGTTTTTGATATTTTATGACATTGCTGCATTATCCCAGTTTGTGCTAGTTGGTCAGACCTGATCACCTGGTTTGTGAAACTCAAGGCCCACATATGCTAGGCCTGCAGCACTCTTTCTCTATGGGCTCCATAATGCCAAAATAAACACTGAAGCCTAAAAGTTTTGGGTCATGCGTCAATAAGCAACGTTAGAAATAATGGCCATAAATCCATTCGAAGCTCTAATAATACATCAGTTTTTATTTCATCATCTTGGACAAAGGCAGCAAATGTCAGTGTTTTGTAACAACTGCTGTGATATAAATGTGTGTTTGTACTGGTTCAGCTCATCTTATTGACAAGGTTCTCTGGATTATTTTTTCATAATGTATGCGAAACGTGTAACACTTGTTTGGTTTGTTCACTTTGGAAGGCCTATTGCCCGTTTCTTATGAGAGTTGCGTCACTTATTTTGACAATTTTATATTCTATGACCAAATATTCCGAGTTTCCATATATTGTATAATTTATATGACTCTCTCATTTCTTAGTGAAGGCCCTGTCGCCTCAATAACAGTGTGTTCTACAGCAGTGGTGTTCAAACTTTTCACCACCAAACTATTAATACAATATTTGACTTTTAAAGCACCATCTTTAACAGTGCTATATTATTATGCAACATGAGCTTTTGTAAGCATGCTATGTTTCCTCATCAAAAACATACCTGGAGTTGTGTTTTGCTTCATTCAACTATGTTTAAATAAGCCTGTAGTCTCTAGCTCTGAGTTTCTAAGGCCTCAGAACACTCACTCCAGGAAGAACTGACCATGTAACAAGCCGTCTACAGCCAATCTGTTCTCATTCATTTATCCAAAATACAGTGTACAGCTCTGTTTCCTCTGGTTCCTCACAGATAGTTTGCAGTAAAATGGCATCATACAAAAGGTTTAAGGAAGTGAAAAGCTTTTTTCCTTCTTTCAAAAAAGCATGACAAAGCTGCACTCTGCTGGTCTCTTTACCTGTTTCTTTATGGCTGTAGCATTTATTAAGTTTTATTGGAAACCCTTCCTTCTGACACATACTGTATTGCAATTAAGTGACAAAGATTGGTTTGAAAAGATAAATTAAAGCCTAATACAGCCCCTTTAACTGACTGAAATTAGCCTACACCAACGAGGATTAAAACCAGGAGTAAAATGGGGATTAACCCAGAAAAATGCATCCCAAAAAACAGGTTAAAACAGGACTTAACTGTCTCAAAACCATAGGACAAATCATTACTTCACAAATGCATTAAACTCTAAATTAAACTAAATCAAAACTGCAATCAATACAGAAGAAGTCTGCGTACCACCAGTGGTACCCTTACCACAGTTTGATAACCTCTGACCTATTGCACCTGCTGTAGGGCATCTCTTTGTCTCATATCAGCTGTATACTGTTTCTAGTAAGTCTTAAAAAGAGCCCAGTAATTACAGTCTTTGCCAACTTGTTAATCTATCCACTATTCATCTAATTTAACCTCTATATAAATTAAATTCATCTTCCTTTCCTCCCTGACATGTATTTATAACTTTATGTAAGTAATGGCTTATTTTTTAAACCCTATACTTCCCTGCTGATCTATTTTTCACACTTGTGCCATTAATTAAACTGTTAACTTTTTTTTATTCTGCAGACATGATCGTGCATACCAACCACATCTCCCAGGGGGACGGCACCCAGCCCTGCCCGGATCATGAATTATTGTGGCGTTGAATGAAGAATTGGCCCGCACATTGGACCGCTGACACTTTCTATCTTCAATCCGCTAACCATGGGAAGTGGCGAGGAGAGGCGCTGGACGGTGAAAATGCAGAGTGTTTTGGCGGTGGTTACAATGTTTTGGGTGATCCCCGGAGGGTCGCTGAATGATATGAGATGCTGCGGTCGGGGATTGTTGGACAGGCAGCAATTGGCCCAGAGGGACACTCATCTGCATCGCCGCCTAAAGAGGGGCTGGATCTGGAAGCAGCTGTTTGTTCCCGAGGAAGATCCCACTCCTCGAGTTATTGGCCAGGTAGCCGTTCAGGACTGGGCGTCCTTCCACGTCCTTCACACAACACTGGGCTTTAAAAATGCATGGGTTCTGGTCGACTGTGGAAAATATCAACTCCCAAAAGTAATGTATCAGTACAAGAGATACAGATGGGTAAAGCATAAAGGTTCCAAGGGGAAAACACAAGGATTCCACTTTTTTCCACTTCAAATACATAGTGGTTAAAGTACTTGACAGTACAAATACAAGACTGGAGTACCTAGTATTTATGAACCATACACAGATTTTAGCAGCCATCTTGATTTTTCAGATGTATCAACGACTTGTTATAGGACATTACGAACATTTTATTTTACAGAAACATATTAATCCTATTTTAGCACTTGGCTATTATAACGAGAGAAACCACACTGGTAATGGTTGGTAGAGACGTTTGCCTACTAACCCAGAGGTTGCTTACTATTGTGTCCTTAGGCAAGACACTTCACCCCCCTCATCTGTATGAATGTGTTAGTGTGATTGTGGGTTTAGTGGTGGTTGGCCGTAGGCTCAGATTGGCAGAAGCCCCTGTGTCAGTGTGCCCCAGGGCAGATGTGGCATGTATTTTGTAACATAAATAATTTATTTTCAAAAAGGTTTTAGTCTTTAGTAAAATACTTGATATTCCCACTGGTTAGTTTTTAGTTTATGTACTAACCACCACCACAGACTTCCTCCTTTCAAAAAGGGGTTGGACAATTTGTAGAGCAATATAAAACAACTATTACTATTCATTAAAACTTAAACTATTTTAAATGAAAAAAAAAAAAAAAAACATTATAAAATCCACCGCCCCTTTGATCTACTGTTTCACGAGGCACATTAGCAAAAACTCAAATAATGACCAACAACTAGTTTCGTTAAGGTATTGATAACAAGTTAATAAACATTTTTGTTAAATGTAAAAATTCATAGCCTAGAAATCTAGACGCAACCTAGCAGCAGAAAATATTTTTTGCCTAGCGGGTTGGTCTAGTAACACACCATAGGGGCCAATCTTGGCTCCGTCCAGGGCTTCGTCGGACCAATCACAATGCTCTATCTGTGTAGCAGGTGTGTAGCGAGTCGAGTAGGCGGGGCTTAGCACGATGATGACAGGGCTGGGCGACGGTGCAGAGCAGAACAACTGCGATGGCTGTGGCTAATAAACAGCAGTCGTTTGAATTGCCCTTGACATCAATTTTGGAAGAGTTAGATTTGGGTTTTTCTTTGAAAGTGGAGCAGAAAGAAGCACTCAAATCATTCGTCTGAAAGAAGGATGTATTTGTTGTTTTGCCGACCGGTTATGACAAAAGTCTAATATACCAGCTGGCTCCACTGGTAGCTAAAAAAGCTCACCTTGTCTGTTGCTCTGATTGGTCAGAGCGCTGGTCTGTTACGTGCGGAAGCAGTTTGAATGACATCCGTTGATTCCACCTCTAGGCTGGAGCTCTGTCTATGGATTGTCCCCAGACTCTACATTTAATGTTATAGTCTGGCTTGTCAGGCTAAAACATTCAGCTAGATCAACCATTCCTGGAAAGTCAAGACTGCACAACAGTCTGAAAATTCCACACGGACCCACAACTACAGAACTTCCCTTTATTAAAAAGACTATGTCATGATTTTCTCCATATAATTCTTTAAAAACCTTGCATAAACAGAGACAGTTAGCTAAAAGTTGTTTTAAAATAACATATAAAAAAACTATGTAACTAATGAATTTCAGACTCAATTTCTTTTTATGTACTTAATCACACTCTAGTCACCCCCAGCAGAAGGTTTGCGGTCTCCCATGGGGCCCTGGATCACTGAGCTAGATAAATTACTTTTTAAAAGTTACAAATATATTCTAAATGAAACTATTCTGTAAATACACATCATACACCACAGGAGTAAATTTGAGACAAACTTAGGTCTTCCTTGGGAATGTCTTGAAATTCTTCCCCATACCTTATCGCACTCCTAAATGTTGTGTTACTTATTTTCAAATTTATGATACATATATAAAAACATGATTTGAAAATTATGGCTACAATTTTAGCAGATTAAATTGTTGAAAATGAAAAGTGTTTAATCTGTATTTTCTTTGAATTTTCTTGCAGCTTAAATCCGACTACGACCGAGGCAACTTTACCATCAAATACATCTTATCAGGGGAGGGCGCGGGGGAGGTGTTTGCCATAAATGAGTACACAGGGGAGATCCGGACTTTGAAGAAACTGGACCGTGAGCAGAAGGCCTTCTACATCCTCCAGGCCGAGGCCATCAACAGACTGTCCGACGAGCCTGTGGAGCCCCAGTCTGAGTTCATCATCAAGGTGCAGGACATCAACGACAACGTCCCCCAGTTCCAGAACGAGCCGTACGTGTCCAGTATCCCGGAGATGAGTCCTGTGGGTGAGTGTCAAGTTTCATCTGTACCAATACAGATCTTCTTTCAGTTGTTCTCCTCACATCAAAGCATCAGCCTTCATCTGACCCTGTTCTCTGCATCATTTTCTTTCCTCTCATACCAACTAACTTCATGTTCTCTTTCACTACATCCATAAATCTCCTCTGTGGCAGCTCTAACCTCAGCATCCTTCTACAAATACATCCACTATCCCTCGGTTTGATCCCTGCTACCTAACATTGCATACTGTTGTGACTTTGAGCAAGACACTTCACCCACAGGGCAGGTTTTGTCCAGTGAACTTTAAGACCTTTTTAAAGATTTTTTTAATGCAATTTACAATGAAATTTAATACCAACATTGTCATCAACCTAAAAATAATTAAAAGTAAAATATAAATGAAAGTCCAGTGCTGCATAAAAAAATAATCATAGAATTTAACAGATTCATAACATTTTATGATAACGTTTTTCAAAAAGCAAGGTAGACTGTTATTGTGGTGATAATACTTGGAAAAAAATATCAGAAATTTGAAAAATTTAACTGATATTGACTGAACAAAATGCAGTGTTTACTGATTAGATGTAATACTTTTAAGGCCTTGATTTTTACACAATCAAATGTACCGTATTTTCCAAACTATAAGTCACTCCGGAGTATAAGTCGCATCGGTCAAAAAATGCGTCATGAAGAGGAAAAAAACATGTATAACTCGCACTGGACTATAAGTCGCACTTATTTAAAAAGGTATTTTACAAAATCCAAGACCAAAAACAGACATTTAATCTGGAAAGTCAAGTTATTCAACTACATAACAGCAAACAGAACAACTGTGTCCGCGCTAAGTTAACGTAGCACATTAAGAGTTATTCAGCTACACAACAGCATAAAGAACAAACCTGGGAGGCTGAAGAGACTAAAATAACAAAACAAGCCACAGAGTCTGAAGAAAGTCACCTGTAAGGAAGTTCCCTGAGCTCTCCATCTTATTCTACATCACTACTGACAGTAGTTGTCAGAAGCCTAGAGCGCCCTCTCGCAGCTGTAGATGGTAATGTTTATTCCTTGGTTCATGTTAAATTTGATATATAAGTCACACCTGACTACAAGTCGCAGGACCAGGGAAACTATGAAAAAAAAGTGTGACTTATAGTCCAGAAAATACGGTAATGCCTTTTTAATACTTTTAAAACCTTGGGACTACCCTGGCCGACCTTGTCCTTATGAATGTGCTTGTGTGACTGTGTTTAGTGGTTGGAGTGGGCACACATTGACAGCTTCTTTTGTCAGTCTGCAGTGTGATTGAGGAGTGAATAAATACTGCATCAAATTGTAAAGCGACTTTCAGTGTCTAGAAAAGCAATATATAAGAATGATGGGTTATTATTGTTATTAAATTCGAAGAGTAGACTGAAGAGTAGGTTTAATTCTAGATTAGTCCTGGATTAGCCCAGTTTTTGGCCTGGTTAAATCTTAGTTTATCCCTTTTTTGACCTTATTTAGTAATACTTTTCTCCATTAAGACGGTACTTTAAATAGTCTAAGACAGCAGTTCCCAAAGTGGGGTCCAGGGCCCCCTGGGGTCCGCGAAGGTACTGCAGGGGGCCCCCCAGAGGCTGTCTATATTAAGTACATAAAAAAATTGAGTTTGAAATGCATTGTAAAAAACAATGCTGCAAAAACTCAAAGCATCCCTCAAGATTTTTGAGTTTTGGTGATCAACTCAAAATCTCAAGTTTTCAACAACTAATATTTTTTTACTCACCAAATTTAACATCCATATGTCTAAAAACTTGAAATTTTAAGTTGTACTCACTATCTTTATTTTTTCCAACTCATCTTAAAGCCAACTGACCACTGTTCAGAAAAAAGTATTATTGATAATAATAAAAACTATATATACCACATTTAACAAAAGAATAACTTTTTCTGAACACTGTAAGTTGGCTGTAAGATGAGTAAAAAAATAATGATAGAGAGAAAAACTTAAAAATTAGAAAAGTTTTTAGACGTATGAACATCAAATTAAGTGAAAGTGTTGAAAACTTGAGATTTTGAGTTGGCCCCAAAAATCTTGAGGGATCCTTTGCCTTGAGTTATTGAGTTTTTGCAGCATTTTATTTTATTTTTACAGTGTATTTGTTTAAAAATATAACTTTAAAACACTTTTTAGCCAATAGTCAGTGTCTTTTGGAATGTTTTAATAGAAATATATGGAGAAAAACATGAAAATAAAATTTGGGATCAAGGGAAGTTGTATTGTTGGGGGTCTGCGTGGGATTTTGGTAAATTTAAGGAGGCCGTGACGCTCCTGACTTTGGGAATGGTTGGTCTCGTAAACCAGACAACATTGTCTCACCACTGTCTTTTACATCGTTCCTTTTATTCTCGATGATTTCTTCACACATCACACCTCACAGTTTTCTCCATAATTTCTGACCTTTTTGCAAACGCCTCTACAGAAGTTCTTGAACCGGGCAAACAGTGCTAAGTTTTGTTTTCAGATCCACCAGAGGCAACATCTCAGTATTTTGGAGTCTCGTTCTCTTGTCTCCAGCTTCATCAGTCATACAGTGGCCCATTAAAGTCGTCCCTGATTATAACTTTTAAATTTAGAGCAATGAAGTGGAAGACACATAATAGATCCCAAGTGCGATGTAAAAGATTTAGAAAAATGCGCTTTTGTGAGCGATCTTTTCTAATGTACCTTGTCGTTTCTTCTTTTAAAACCTGTGCCAAAAAGCTGTTTGCTCATTTTTAATTTATTACAACATGCAAAAATAGCTTGTTTACCATTAACCATAGCTCCCGAACTTATAACAATGCTAGTTCTATTATTTTTCTTGAAATTATTGACCTTCATTCCAGTTTTATATTACATTTTTTAATCATAAAACTCTTACATTTTGAAACTTTCTATTGTTTTTCATAATTTATCAGTCTTTTGGCATTTTGATTCTGTATTTCCAACTCAATTTATCATTTTTATTCAGTCATAAAAAGTCTGGCTATATATTTTCCTTGACTTTAATGCCTTACAGGAAATTATACTCCTGATTTAAGCAATTCAATATAGACCACCGCTTTTTACAAAAGTATATTTATGGCTTTTAATGATGTGGTTTCAAAAACAATGAACAAAGGTTATATAAAGATGTCTGTCATGTGTCTCCATTCAGGAAGACTAAAGAATTGGATCCTCTATCATAGCTGGATACATTTCTTAAATAATAGTATTATAACCACTGGCCTTTAATACCACAAACATAGCCTTTTTCAATTTATATGTAATCTGCTTCTGCGGTATAGTATCGCCAGTGTAATAAATCATAATGCATTTGACTGTGAAAGCACTGAGCGTGAGGACAAGAACTGTGTTTGCTAGGGACAAAAACGTGGCACAGACAAAAGATTAGAATAGTGAAGTTATGGAGGATGTCAGTGGAAAGAAAGTGAGGCCCTAAAATCAGGAAGAAGTAAACAATAACAATAATAATAATAACAATGCTGATGATGATGATAACTAGAAGCAATCGGAGAGCGCAGACCTCCACCAAGCCATACGGTCACTCACCTGAGAAAAACCTTTAAAGGCTCAAATCTAGCTCAATAAATATTAAAGATTCCTCAAATCTGTGAACATACTACTGAAAGAGAAAAACCTCACCTTTCATTTGTATAGCTACATTTGCTGCTCTGCAATGGGCTCTATGCACAGAACTGCGTGACGTATTTCCGGTTAAAAATAAGTCCGCTGAGTCACTTCCGGCTATGGCTGACGGTAGACATCGACCTCCCGAAACATATAACGAGTTTGTTTATTAATTCATTTTCATTTGTTTAAAGAAAGCCATTTAAAATATTCGTCTCATGCTAATTAGCATTAGCAACTTACCTTCAAAGTTAGCTATGTAGGATGATATATAGAATTTAAATCCTTTCTCCATTTTGCTCTGTGGTGTCGAGCTAAACAGACGAACAATGCGCCTAACATCATTTATTGTGACTTTAGGTAGCTCGAGTAGACACCGGGTAAACTCCAAAGACTCAGCCATTTTCGTGTAAACAACGCTGCTCCACATTGGCTCTCCCAACCGGAAATGACTCAGCAGCCTGACATAGAACGCGGAAGTAACGTGTGCATATAGCCCATATTCAAGTTCATATGCATCCCCTATCTTTAGAACCTTCTGGATCACCAGAACCAGAATATCAACATGATCCAGGTCAAACTATGTCAGATCATAACATCTACCATGGTGTCATCTCGTAATTATTTTGCCAATGATTCTAGGCATTTTTTGTGGCGTTAGAAGCTCTAATGGCAAAATTATCCCTATCTCCCAATAGTAAAGAATTCTTTAACAAATTCCTGGATCCAGATGGTGATCCAGATCTGCCCCAAAATGTAATCACTTGTTTGTTATTCCAGTTCTAACATTTCCTGAAAATTTCATCAAAATCCATTTAAAACTTTTTGAGTTATTTTGCTAACAAACAAACAAACAGACAAACAAACAAACAAACAAACAAACAGACAGACAAACAAATGCTGGTGAAAATAATGTGCTGGAAATAATGCAAGTTTGCATTTATGGTTGGTTTAGGTCTCATTGGGTAATATTAAGTTAACTTTACTTATTTGTTTTAGTTCATTTCTTATTTTGGCATTCATGTTTGGGATTGTTCGAAGTTTACTTCTGAGGTATTTTTAAGTGTACTTCTGATCCTTTTTAAAATGTATTTTTATCTCATGGTTCAGTAAATGTCTGGGCTATTTTATTTTTTCACTACACTCAGTTAATAAAAAGATTGAATTGTTTTCCTTTTTAGCATCGTGCTCTTAACACAAAGGATAAGAGTTGTTGGAATGATGGAAGCCAAATCAAAAAAGCATTTATTGCTTTTTGTTGTTATATTGTTACTTTTTAACCTTGGTTTAAGCCTTTGTTCAGCTGTTGTTTTGGTTTATTTGAAGCTGTTTTGGTTTTGGAAACTGCTTTGAAGTTTACTTTTCTGGTTCTTTTAAATGTTTTGTTCCCTTTGAACTTGAACGTTTAACCTTTTGTTCATCTTAAGCAACATTTTGAATTGTTGAATAGTTGTTTTGTTCATTGAAATGTGTGTTTTGGTTCTGGAAAGAGACCTTTGTGACAGATGATTAAGTAAACAATAATAATATTTTTCCTATCATGGTTCAATAAATGTTCTTATCTGGGTTATTTTACATTACACTTGTTTGTGTAATAAGAATTTGAATTTGTTTGTTTGTTGTTTTGTTTGTTTTTTAGCATTGCACAAAGGATAAGAGTAGGAATGGCAATAAGGCAGCAGTTATTGCTTGTTGTCATTTTGTTTCTTTTTAACCTTGGTTTAATCCTTGAAGTATCACTCTCATAGTTTTTATAGTTGTTTGGTTCATTGAAATGTATTTTGTTTCTGGAAAGAGATTTTTGACACTTTTAAGATTTGTTTTGATACATTTAGGTGTTGTTGTTGTTTCTATTTACATTGAATTTGTTGTGGAATTGTTGTTTTTTTGTCCTTTTGATATATAGTATTTGTAATAAATCATAAATCTTGGAATTTAATGTCTAGTAGTGAGTCAGGTGAGCATTCAGGGCAGAAAGAAAAGTCTTATTGCTTTTGTGTGCAATGGTAAAGGATAATAAAAGAAACAGAAATGTAAAAAGTGTTATCATGAGTTAAGAAAATGTTGGCATTTTTGGAACAATTTGCTCGTAGTTTGATAGTGGGCATTGTTTTGTTTTGTTTCTGTGCTTGTTATTGTGATATTGTTACCTTGGTTTCATCCTTTGTTAAAGTGTTGTTGTTTTTTTGTTTTGGTTCTGGGAACTTCTTTGATGCTTCTAAGTATATTTTTCTGGATCTTGAAAATGTTTTGTTCCCTTTGAACTCAAACTTTTCACCTTTTTTTTTTTTTTTGTCTTAAGCAACATTTGGAATTGTTGAATAGTTGTTTGGTTCATTGAAACATGTTTTGGTTCTGGAAAGAGCTTTTTGATACTTCTAAGATTTGTTCTGATTTATTTAAGTGCTGTTGTTGTTTCTGTTTACCAACATTTAGACTTTGAATGTGTTGTTGAATTGTTCTGTTTTGTTCTTTATAGTATTTGTAGTAGTTCTTCAGTTAAAATTTGGGAATGAAATGTCTAATGTAAGGACAACTGGTGAGCATTAAAAAAGTGATACAGTCTTTGTGTTTAATGGTAAAGGATAATAGAAAACCAGAAATGTAAAAAATATAGAAAGTGTAATCATGAGTAAGTAAGGGAAAATCAAGGAATCAATAACATGTTTATGTGAACAATTTCCTAATATTTAGCTCCCTTTTTCTTATTGGGTATTGTTTTGTTTCCTTGCTTGTTATTCTGATATTGTTCCTTTTTTTTTTTTTTTTTTTTTTTTTTTGTTACCCACTGATTTACACTCTCTACATTTTCATTCAGGGCATTTAAGTAAATTGCCATAAAAATGCGTCAACATCATCTGGAGAGGCCAAAAGTTGTTAAAGGTTTTGTGGAATATTAAACGGTGTAGCAATTGTAATGCTTGTTTATTTGGTAGCTTGCTAACAAACCCTAAATTGCTATGACATGCCAAAAAAAGTTCCTGTATTTTTTTCAAAATTTACTTTGAGATCGTCAACAAAACAACATCCCATATGGGGATCCTTAAAATGTAGTTTATCAGATTTGGACGAAATTTTTGCACAAGAATCATTTACTTCACCCTCATCAAAAAAGTAAAATAGACCCATATCTTCCCCAATGGGAATCCAATGTAATATAGTGAAAAAATGGAATAAAAAAAAAGGTAACTCTCAACCAGCTCCGGTTGCAGCAGGCGAGGGCCTTTCATCCTCCGTTTGTGGCCAGTGGTGGATTGTAACAAAGTAAAAGTACTTAGTTACTTTACTTAAGTACAATTTTCATGTATCTGTACTTTACTTGAGTAAATTTCACAAGGGGTACTTTTACTTTTACTTCAGCAACAACTTTATTTCAGCAGTTTTTCAGCAAAATCCCTCACATTTTACAGATTCATTAGTTCTTGAATCTGTGCAAATTACTTTCACCTTTTTACTCACAAGTACATTTGGAAGTAAGTACTTTTAAACTTTTACTTAAGTAGAAATTTTAAGGTGATACTTTTACTTTTACTTGAGTAAATGTTTTGCTCCGTTCTTCCACCACTGCTTGTGGCTATATTTATAGTTATTTTTATTGGGGAGTTATTATAATCTGTTACCAATGATTACTTCTATTGTTAACTTCTTCTGTAATAATAATAATAATAATAATAATAATAATAATAATAATAATAATAATAATAATAATAACAACTTTATTTGTATAGCACATTTCAAGAACACAGTTACAAAGTGCTTCACAGATCATAAAAACATACAAGATATAATAAAAAATAATATCAAAAACCTAGATGAATAGGTAATAACATGAATAAAATCAATAATGAAACAATAAGCATGAGAAAATGATTAAATTAACAATAATAAAAAAAAAATACAGGGTTACAAAAAAGTTTTTTATAAAAATATGTTGTCATATGCAATTCCAGAAAAGAGCAGTAACAACTGGTGAAGAAAAAAAAAAACCCTACCCTTAAAGCATGGCAACAAGTGAAACGACACTTAAGGATTCTGGAACAATATTCTTTTCTAGCACCTGTTTATGGTAATCCGGATTTTCCGGTATCAAGCACAGATGTGGGCTTTAAAGTTTGGCGCGATGCTGGTATACTACAAATCCAAGACCTCTTCTCAGATGGGAACTTAAAATCTTTCTCCCAGCTCAAGACTGAATATGTTCCTCCCCAAACACATTTCTTTTGTTACTTACTGCTTTGAAGTTATTTGCAATCTATTCCAATTTATAAAAACGACAACAACTTAAATTAACTTGAAACTATATTACTCACTCTTCATTTTAATAAGAAAACTCTGAGTTATTTATATAGTCAGATGTTTGCCAAATGTATCCCCATGAAAAGTAAAATATGCTGGAGGGAAGATTTTTGGGACCTACCTGGACAAAACAAGATGGAAAAGCATATTGTTAAATGCAAAGAAAATAACATGTTCCAACAGAGCATATGAAACCAATATAAAATAATTCATAGACTCCATGTGACACCAGCTATACATAGTAAATATAATCCAATGAGTTATCCATTATGTTGGAAATGTAAGCACAGTCTGGGCACATATAGTTGTTTAATGTGGTTGTGTCCTAAAATGCAATACTTTTGGCAGTGTGTCAGAACAGAGAATTAACAATCTTCTCAACATTAGCGTTGCATTTGGTCTCTATTACCTTGTTTTAGGATTGGAGTCAAGTACATTCTGAGAATTTTACTGTTTACAGCTTGCCTCACTATCTTGCAAAAATGGTTAGATGAAGAACCACCAGATGTCCTTATATGATGTAAAAAAAAAAATAATTGATGCCTTTAGAAAGACTTTCTTATGTCCTAAAGTATCTTTACATTCTTTTGTCAATAATTGATCCCCATTGGCCTCTAATTTCAAAGAGGAATGGAGAAAGGTTATTTGTATTGGGTTCTCAGGTGAAATAAAATAAGAGATTATAGATATTAATCTATATTATTTGACTAATTGTATGGACTCTAACGAATTGACTGATTGTATTTATAAGCTGCTAGAAAAAAATATGGTAATATATTGATATGAAATTGAGAACTAATGAATTGATCTCTGTATGCAAAGTTATACAGTCACAAGAAAAATTAGGTGCACCCTTTGGAAATACTTGGATTACTGCATGATTTGGTCATAAAATGTGATCTGATCTTCATCTAAGTCACAACAATAGACAAACACAGTTTGCTTAAACTAATGCTGCCAAAAAAATATGTTAATGTTTTTATTGATTATTTATGTAAACATTCACAATGCAGGATTGAAAACAGTATGTGAACCCCTAGGTTAATGAACTCTTCAAGAGCTAATTGGAGTTAGGTGTCAGCCAACCTGGAGTCCAGTCAATGTGAGAAGATTGGGGGAGTGGGTTAAAGTGGCCCTGCCCAATAAAAAACACACTCCCAGTTTTGAGTTTGCCATTCTGAAGAAGCATTACTTGATGTGAACCATGCCTCACACAAAAGAGCTCTCAGAAGATCTACAAATAAGAATTGTTGACTTGCATAAAGCTGGAAAGGGTTACAAAAGTATCTCTAAAAGCACTGATACAACAGATTGTCTATAAATGGAGAAGGTTCAGCACTGTTGCTACTCTCCCTATGAGTGGTTGTCCTGTAAAGATGACTGCAAGAGTACAGCGCAGAATGCTCAGTGAGGTGAAGAAGAATCCTAGAGTGTCAGCTAAAGACTTACAGAAATCTCTGGCACATGCTAACATCTGGGTTGATAAATCTACAAAAGGTAAAACATTAAACAAGAATGGACTTCATGGGAGGACACTACACAGGAAACCACTACTGTCAAAAAAAAAAAAAAAAAATAAAAAAAAAATATATATATATATATATATATATATATATATATATATATATATATATATATATATATATATATATATATTGCTGCACGTTTATAGTTTGTAAAAGAGCTCCTAGATGTTTCACAGCACACCTGGAAAAATATTCTGTGGACAGATGAAACCAAAGTTGGGTTGTTTGGAAGGAACACACAACATTATGTGTGGAGAAAAAAAGGCACAGCACACCATCATCAAACCCTCATCCCCACTGTGAAGTCTCATGGAGGGAGCATCATGGTTTGGAGCTGCTTTGCTGCCTCAGGGCCTGGACAAATTGCTATCACCAACAGTAAAATGAATTCCCAAGTTTATCAAAACATTTTGCAAGAAAACTTAAAAGCACCTGTCCACCAACTGAAGCTCAACAGAGGATGGGTGATGCAACAGGACAACAACCCAAAACATAGAAGCAAATCAACAACAGAAGTGGCTTCAACAGAAGAAAATACTCCTTCTGGAGTGGCCCAGTCAGAGTCCTGACCTCACTCCAATTGAGATGCTGTGGCATGACTTCAGAAGAGTGATTCACACCAGACATCCCAAGAATATTGCTGAACTTAAACAGTTTTGTAAAGAGGAATGGTCCAAACTTCCTCCTGAGTGCTAGGCAGGTCTGAGCTGCAACTACAGAAAATGTTTGGTTGAGGTTATTGCTGCCAAAGGAGGATCAACCAGATATTTTTTTATTTATTTTTTATTTAACGATTTTTTAACCAGAAAAGTCTCATTGAGATTCACAGATCTCTTTTTCAAGGGAGACCTGGCCAAGAGGTGTCAACAACACAACCCACGTTTCATACAAAATGCAATAAAAAAAAAATTGTAATAAGAGTTATTAAATCCAAAATTTCACATACCTTTTCCATCCTGCAGTGTGAATTTTTAACTATTCAATAAAAATATAACAGTTATAACAGTTTTATGAAAGCAGTAGTTTAGGCAGACTGTTTGTCTTGTGACTTGTGACTTAGATGAAGATCAGATCACATTTTATGACAAAATCATGCAAAAATCCAAGTATTTCCAAAGGGATACTCTTTCTTGCAACTGTATTATTCTATACAGTGTTGTGATACTCATATGAAAAACAAAACTGTACATACATATATTATTATTATTGCTAACACTTTATGTCTGTAATCTTTTTTTGTTTTTTTGTTTTTTTGAGAACATTGAGGGGAAAAAAAAGAAAAGAAAATGGATCATCCTGGCTTTCAGAAGGGAGTGATATAGTTGAGTGGAGCGTGGGGCCAAAGAGACCAAAGAACCAAGGTGAGGTCTCGGAGGATAGGGTCAGTGAAGAGTAGAGGCTCCATGTGTGAAAACATCGAGGTGCAAGTGAATCATAGCGAGGGGCAGGTGGGTGCTGTGTGAGCTGTGGCTTCTGGGTTTGAAGAGGCTGCAGAGGCTGTCACGCTCACCTGAACCCCCCCCCCTCTCACGCCCCATCTTCATCAACACCCCTCCCCCGTAAGCCTCCCCGCTGAGCCAGACAGGCACACCCCGCGGGACAATGGCATAATCACTTTACTTCCTACTGGAGCTAACAATCACTATATTTACATGCAGAGCTCGGTCAGACCAGCAGGCTGCATGCTTACAGATTGATTCAGCAGACTATCTGGGCTCTTTATTTGTCTAAGTTTACTCGAGAAGAGGAGAAATGAACCACTGTGTCCATGCTCCTCACAGATTAATCCTGCTTTTCTATGGTCTGTGGATTTATCAATAAAATAATGTCAATCCCAACAACCACAACAATTTAATAATAATAATAATTACAATCATAATCATAAATAGTAAATTAAATTGCAGTAATAAAATAGTAACAAGCAACTAACAGTAGAAACAGCAATACAAAAATAAAATAGCAAATAAAAAAAAGATAATAGATAAGAGATAATAATCCAGCCACAGGGGGTCATAAGCCAGTATCCTTTTGTTATGCTGGTCCCAAGCCTGGATAAATGGAGAAGAATGTGTCAGGTGTATATCAATAAATTAGAAAAATAGTTGTCAGTTTTATTTAGTAGTGCAATTCCAAGTGAAACACATATATTTTACTCAAAATCTGTACCTGCAGAGTGAAGTATTTCAAGCATTATTCATTTTAAGTATCTCATTCATGTAGAATATTCCATAATTTTACATGACTTTTCGAATTGAATTTCTAAAATAAGTTAAAGGGCTATATTATACTTTTTTCAGGCATTTTAGAAAGATGTTTGATGCCTTTGCATTGGTTTTCCATGTTTTATAACTTAAAATAATGTATATTTATGGAAAATGTTTTCTGTTAGGAAGATGTTACTTTGACTTTGCAGAGATAGCTTGGATTAGGGGCTGCTGGCAACAGTGGGGATGGACAGAGCATAAAATGGCTATTTAGCGCAGCTATTAGCAACATGACGCTAACAGGAAGGTAAATGAGCTGACTGCTTTGTAGTGACAGCAGTTTAAGCACTGAAATGGAAATGAAATGGGTCTAATGACAGAATATGAGCTTTAGGAATGTCACGTGTCACATGTCTATGTAGAGCAATGAGTATTTTCAGTTCTTGCAAAAGAAACATCAGCAAACAGGATTACTCAAACATACGTGGATGAAACCAAATCCTACACCAGGTATGTTTCTGAAGTGCAAACAACATTATATAAAAGCTAAAACAGTAAGTTGAGTTAGCATAATAGGGGACCTTTAACTGTTCCACACAATGTTTCAATTTATTGATGTGCACCTGTAGATGCAGCAACAGTCTGACGTTATTCTTGTGCATCACTTTGATTTTGTTTTTTTTAATCATTTCTGAAATTAGGGAAAGACATGTGCATGCAGTTTAAAACTCCTGCTAAAATCAACTAGAGCAATGTTTCTCAAACTGTGGTAAGGGTACCACTGGTGGGACACAGGCTTCTTTTGGCGGTGTTCAGGAGTCTTTTGCAGTTCTGGTCTAGTTTAAAGTTAGAGCAGTTTTTTTTTCCTTTTCAGCCCTGCTCTAGTTGGGGATGTAATTGTCCTGGGTTTTGTCCTGGTCTAGGCCCTATTTATCCCTATTTTGTCCTTATTTATTACGGTGATTGCAATTAATATGGTACTTTGAAAGCCAAATATTGTTTAATATGGTACTTGGTGTGAAAAGTCTGAGAATCGCTGGACTAATGAAATAATTCAACACTGGTAATGTTGTCACTTTTCCTTACTCCATACCCACAGGGACCACAGTTGCCCAGGTGACAGCCACAGATGCTGACGACCCCATGTTTGGAAACAACGCCAAGCTCATCTACTCCATCCTACAGGGGGAGCCGTACTTCTCAGTGGAGCCCAAGACGGGTAAGTGGCGCTCATCATCAAGTCGCTCAGCCGTAATCAGTGCAGGCACTACATAGCTCTTGGCAACCAATGTTTGGCACTAAACAGACGTACACTAGAGGTTTGATTGGGCACAAATAATGTTTGTCTTTACAACAAGTGGCTCTGAATAAAAATGAAAACAATGGGAAATACACCAAAACAAAGTTGTTCTGGTGTTTATACTCACACAAAAAAATAACATTATGTAAGATGCATATAGGTATTTAGTCTCAAATGTGCTATATGTAACTTTTTTTTTCTTTTGGCTGCTCCCAGGGGTGTTGCTAGACATGACATCCATCTTTCACAGGCCTGTTCAAAATATACTATAGTAGTTGTGTTTTAACTATATGCACATTATAGAAAATGAAGTTTGAATCAAAGCCTCTCAGGATCTAGAAACGAACGGGGGTCCGTCTGCAGGCCTGTCAACAGGGAGGTGGGTGGGTCAGGGTCAGAGGGGCCTAGAAATGGTCCTTCTTCTTATATTTCTCTTGAAATGGGCCCATGTGAAGCCTTCTTGCCCCAGGCCTCAGCAAACCTGTCAGCGGGCCTGTCCGTCTGTTGCAGAAGCTTAGCCTAAAGCCCTGGCAAATAATACTAGGTTATTAAGGATTTATTTACTGGGGCAGAGCTGATTTATACTGGGGCCTAGTGATACCCCTGGCTGCTACCTTTTTTGTTAGGAGACCAACAGAAACCAGCAAGGTGATTTTTTTTACACCACATGCCCTTCCTGTCGTAAACAGCCACATACAGTAGGCAATGCAGGTGCAAGGCCGTGGGACACAACGGCGCTTGAGCAAGGTTCAAACTACTGATTCTCCAGTTGGTGGGTGACAACCAACTGGGTCTCGGATGCTAATACTTGCAGGTGTCTTTTTCAGCCTAGAGACAGCAGGGGGCGCTTTATTCACCCCAAAACATCTCATTCAACCATCACACAAACTCCCAAACAGTTTATTTATGATAAAAAAAAAGTTACTAAGTTCTGAGATTTTGTACCATTGCAAGACTTTTGTGGTTAACTGAGAAGACACTAACTCCAGTTACAAACGGCCTTCAAAGGAACAAACTACTTGTTGTTGTGATTTTTTTTTTTTTTTTTTTTTTTTTTTTGCTATTGTCAGAGATAAGGACCCAATGGACAGAGCATTTAACCTTGAACAATAGGATCAATGCTTCAAGTCCAGGTCTAGGCACTTTATCTTTATCATTTCATCATTGTGGATTTAGCCAAACCCTTATGGAGGTCTACCCTCTTCTACTGGTTTTAACATTGCACAAGTGTTAGGTTCTGCAGTGAAAAGGAAAAAAAAAAATCACTTAATAAGGGAAAAAAAATCTACAGACTCAAGATAAATATCTGCCTGTCAACACCAGCTGGGCTTAGAGAAACAAAAAGACAGAGATAAACCCATATCTCGCCATGTTAATTTCATATATACATTATTTAGCATACATGGAGCTTAGGCTAAGTTGTTATTTTTTATGCCAACAACTTCAGACAACCCTGAGTTATCTCTCTGACACAAGACGCCTTTACCAACAGGAGCCAGCAGCGGATGATTGATGACTTCCAAGGTAAAATCAACAGAGAAATGTGCCGTTATTTCATTGTGCGGATTGACGTTTACCCACAGCTCCACTTCGGTCAGACGCCGGGTGCACTCGTCGATGCGAAAGCCTTTGTGTATTGATTAAATTTGCTTTGGCTTTAACTTTATTCCGGTGTATTTTCCCGCCTCACTTACAGTACAACGGTGCCTGGTGCTGGTAGGAGCTAAACTTGTTTACTTGTGTTTAGCAAAAAGAGAGACGCCCACGGAATCTGCTCGATGCTGTCTTTATTAATGTCTTTTCTTGTCTGCTCTGGGTCTGCAGGTATAATAGTGACGTCGGGGCCCGACATGGATCGGGAGGCCAGGGAGCAGTATCTGGTGGTGGTGCAAGTGAAAGATATGCTGGGTCTGAGTGGCGGTTACTCCTCCACCACCACTGTGACCGTCAGCCTGACTGATGTCAATGACAATGGGCCCATATTCCAGCACCGTGAGTACATTACACTGTATCAATCACACTAAACCCTTTCATGGTACTTTACATGATAGAAGCCATAACATTTTATGTAGCTTCAGTAGTAGTGCATTTCAGAAGAAAGCATGACAGGAAAGTGGTGTTCTGACATGGAGTGTACATTGAGTGTCTCAGTAGAGCCTGGTAAGGATAATGCATCTTAGTGGGACCTTCCTGGCTAAAATAAAAGTAAAAAAAAAAGAAGAATAAAAAAGAAAAAAGAAAAAAAAAAAGTCAGAATTCTGAAAATAAAACCCAATTCTGACTTGGAGTTTCACAATTCTGACTTTAATTCCAGAACTCAACCCTAATAAAGAAAAATAAATAAATAAATAAATAATAATAAATAAATAAAACATTGAAAAGCAAGTTTCCCAATTCTGACTTATATGTCAGAATTCTGACTCTATTCTAAAAATACTGATTTGAATCTCAGAACTCAACCCTTGTAAAAAAGAAGAAAATTATGTTGCCCAATTCAGACTCTTGAATTCATCTCTGAATTATTATTTTTGAATCGTTTAATTAATTAATTAATAATTTGAATATTTTGATAGAATTCTGATTTTATTTTTAGAAGTCTGACTTTAATCTTAAAAATCTAACTTTAACCTCAAAACTCAAAAAACAAACAAAAAAACAAAAACAAAAAAACAACAACTCTATTCTGGCTTTAATTTAATTCCATAATTGTGACGTTAATCTCAGAACTCAACAGTAAATACATTTTTAAAATTAAGTTGCCCAATTCTGACTTAAATCACAGAATTCTTACTTCAATTTCAGAATTCTGACTTTAATCTTGAATTTCTGACTTTAATCTCAGAACTAAAAAAAAGAAAAAAAATCTGAGTCACCCAATTCTGACTTTATTCTCAGAACTCAATCCCCAATTGTTTTTCCTAATCCTCTTTATGCATTTACATATGCAACGGCATGTTATTTTAGAGTAAAAAACATGACTTCATCTGTGGTATGTGCAAACACTTCCACAAAGTTTGCAGAGTTCAACAGTCTTCAGACATGTCTTCCATTGTAGAGTTCTTATAAAGCTAGAATTGCATGACAGTAGTGAACCCAGGACATGTCAGAGTATCAAAGTAAATAATAATTTATATTCATAAAAATAATTAAGTATATTCAATAAGAAGACACTGTAAAAACATGCTGACTAGCATCTTGTCCTGTATAGCTATTCCTCCTGGTAATTGCATAGTCCATTGCATTGTTGCATGCCCTTATTGTGTGCTCACCCATTACAGTATGTCTTTAATTTTTCCATTAGGGTCAGGCACGGTGTTTTTTCACATCTCTTGGTTGCAAAGCAGCAAAGTGCTTAGCACATATGCCTTGGAGCAAGATAGTCATCAGTTTGAATGATAACAACAGTGGTTGGTGCTGTATAGTGAATTACGCCCAATTTTCACTGAACATGTTGTGTGTGCGGTACACGTCCAGTACGACCTCTATAACAAAATAGACATCATTCAAGTTAATGCATGAGTCCACACCAGCTACGTTGCAATACGTGACCTTGTCTGACACTCTGCAAAAATACGCAAGGAGTCCATTTTTGACACATGCAGCCCTCATACATAAAGCTGAACAAACCTGTTCAAACATGAAGTCAGACACAGGACCAGTGGACAGAATCTGGAATATTTCAAAATAAAACGACATGCGCAAACTCTCGCTAACATAGCTATATAAACATATAGGGCAGGTGTCTGCAAGCTATGGTTTTAGAGCTGCAGGTGGCTCTTTAGTCCTGCTCTTATGGCTCTTGTGGCATCTTAAGGCCTCCATACACCAAGGCGACTGATCGCCCATCTGAAGCCGTCTTAACGGTTCTTCCACGTCGCTCATTTCCATCCTTTTGATATGTATGAGCCGTCAGCCCCCATCGCTCCAGGACGAATGCCGTCTGACTAGTTTCCTGCCGATTGGCCTTGTTGAATCGGCGTCTTTGGTCTTTGGCACGAAACGCTCTGATAGGCCTAGCACTACAGCTGCCGCGCCAATCAGCTCGCGGGAATTTTAGCAGGAAGTGACGGAGTGACGAGAGGTGAAAACCGCTGTGGCAGCGTACTGTCACCATTTTTGCATTCTTTGCAATTCCGTGCGGAAAGTTATCTTATTCAAGTAACAGAGCAGCGGCACCTAATCCACACAAACAATGTCCAAACCGGCCATTATCACACTTCTCAAATGTTCAAACAAGCTGAGAACAGTGACAGACCAAGGCGCGCTACATGCATATGTACTCCGCAAACATTGTGTCACTTCCGTCTTTTCGGTGGCACTCTAGGAGTCGCCTTGGTGTATCTAGGCCTTAACATTAGGTTATGCAATAAAGGAATAGTAGACGACTGATTAGAAGAGCCACACACAAGCACCAAGAAGCAGTTACAGGATGCAACTCTAGTTCTCTGTAAGATAATCAGTGCAGTATTTAACACAGTTCTCTGTTAGTTTGCAATAATTAATTACCACAATAGGTTATATTTCAGTTATAGACTAAGCCACTTGTGACTTGGTTGTATTTTTAGGAAAAACTGTCTCTTTGGATCCCAAAGGTTACAAACCAGATTTCTAGACCCAAAAACTGTCACTTTTTTTTTTTTTTTTCACAAATTAGGTGCATTTGAGCTAATCAAGAGATAAAAATAAGCTTCCCAAATCCATACAGTTTTCTGTCACATAATTCAAAGGGCTTAAGTTTTTAACATGATGGCAATTTATTGATAAAAATAATGATACTGTAAATAAATGTAGTGACACAAGTCTTTATATAAAACAATTTTAAGTGAACTATACTTTTCTTTTGGTTAAAATGGGGACATCTGCAACATGGTTTATTGAAAACTGGGACATATTAGTGTTTTTATAGATACATGTTTGTGTTGGGACATGCACGCAATGCATTCAGTGTAAATTAGGTGTTAGCGAATTGTTGTATGTAGAGTACATGATGCATTTGGGATTCATTGTTGATTTTCAAAGTGTATCCTGCCTGCAGAAAAGATACTGTACCTTTAAGGTGAATATAGAGTGTGAAAATGCCAATATCAAAATAACAATAACAAAAAACACAAAAAAGACAAGTCATTTGAATACCCTGTTGCACTAGGAATGACAAGGACAACATTATAGCTACAAGGTATGTATTTGATCACACGGCTGCTGCTGCTGCTGCTACTGTTGTGGTGGGCGGCTGGTGCGCCTCATTATTCGCCCTGTAGTGGAAATTAAAAGCAGACAGTTGGAGAATGAGAGGGGGAGTGAAAGAACAGGATAGGGGATGTGCTGGGACTGTTCATCTGAGTGTGCACGTGTACTTGCGTCGCCCACTGGACTGAATTTAATCATTCAAACATGAAAGGACATTTGTCATGACCTTTGGAAACAAACCAGGCCGCGTGCACTGATAAACCTGCTCCGGGAAAAAATCAATTCTGCAGAAGTGAGATGGCAAGGATGTTACTTTTAAATAGTCAATAAAATGCAATAAGTTTTGGGTTTGGCTCCAGTATATAGTGGTGTGCAAAGGTTTTAGTTATGTGTGAAACAATGCTGTTAACTATGAGTGCTTTAATTAATACTAGGAGTGGGACTTTACGTGTTAATTACAGAAAAAAATATGTATAAAAACAATAACACATTAAAGCGTGCTTTTCTATGGGGAACCTTTCTCAGTTCCTATGTTTTCTGCCACACACAGTAACTAGACACCAACACCAGCCAAAACGCCATTTGTGGATGGATTTCGGCTTTGGCCCGTTGGATATGCTATATACATGCCTATACAAGTACACTAAATAAATGTGGGCCTTCTACCGAGGCCACCCTGCCCCCACTCAGCCAGGTCAGTAATGGGTGAAGGGCAGAGTTATTAGTTTGGTGTGGATCCAGTTTACTGCTTTAGATCCAGGAGTGTTTTAAGGCATTCTGTACCATTTTGAGATACAGTCCAAAGATACCAGTAGATTCTTTACCATTGTGAGACATAAGTGTTTTGTGGCCTAATAGAAAGAGCATTTACCCCTGAACTAGAAAATGTTTGAGTCCAGGTCTGGATCTTTATCATTGCAAAATAGAACCAGTGCCTTGGCAGACATCTATGCTCTCCTGAAGCGTCTAGATTTGATTTTTCTTCCTCATCAGTTCTTATTGTGCGTGATTTTTACACATTACTGTGTATTTATTTGAAGACAAAGCCATAAGATTGCCTCAAATTAGGTTAGTCAAAGCGTTAACTCTTTCTAACTTGGCAAAATGAGAAATACTGAATTTATTGCTAATGATTTCTATTGGACTCGTTATGCACAGCTTTAATAAACACAATGGCACACATGCTTTAAGTTATGAGGGAGTTATCCATTGGTACCAATATAGTTAGTGGCAAAAAATAAGGTTAAGATATTCTTTATTGTCCCTGTTGGGAAATTTGTTCTCTGCATTTGACCAATCCTTCAATGCTGCTGGAGCAACCTGTCAGGAGCATTTGGTGACCTGCTTAGCAGTGTCCAGGGACCCTTCTCCAGATCTTGAGCTGGGATCCTGATTAGGGGTATCTAACTGGAGGATTAGCCTTCTGAAGATATATTTTTTTTTAGGTTGATGAGGGAATACCAAGAGGAACCCATCCAGACACAGGGAGAGCATGCAAACTGCACACAGAAAGGCTGCAGGTCTGGGAATCGAACCAGGGACCAACAGTGCTCAGCACTTTGCCTCTCACACCCTTTCACAGCATTCTTGACTCCCAAAAACTTTAGAGATTGTCCATTTGGATTTTGCCTTGGTTACTCCGGAAACATATTTTACTTACATTTTTGATGATGGCAGAATGGTAAGCCCTCTTCTCAGCCACAAAATTGTGAGTTCAATCTCCAGGCTTGCCAGCTCTCTGTCTTCTGGCTTCCTCTCACTGTTCAAGGGCATGTGTGTATACTGTAGGTGAAATGATAAATGTAAATTGCCCCTAGTGAATGAATGTAATAGTGAATGGCCCTGGGACAGGCACCAGCCACCTGCAATACTTGACAGGTATTAGTGGAAGAAAATGAATGAAAAATCCATGTTGCTCTATTTGTGCTAGCTCATGGGCTTTCTCATTGTGGCCCTTGCAGAAATCTTTACAATTGTTCGTAATGACTGTGCTATCAGACATTTGTCACAGGCTGTCTTTATCTGTTCAAATGCAGGTCCGGTTGTGACGTGCTAAACCTGACTGAACAGAAAGTGTGAACAAATGTGTACAGTAGGTGATTGGTAGCTATAAATTGGATTTTAGTAGGTTTCTGAACTCTCAAAACCATGACATGGGTTATTGAACTCACATTATTTGAATCAATGACTATAATAGGTTCCAATTCTGCCAGTAAAACAACTTGAGGAGTGAGTCAATAGAGGCTACAGTCAATAACCTGACAAGCTCTATGTAAAATGGATGTGTCCCGGGCAATCTAGATCAATTTACCAGCTATGCATATGTTCTGGGCATGCATGGGACTTAGTTAATATCCATAACAGCAGGTGGCGCTAGTGGCAGAAGTCTGTTAATAATGGGTTTGTGTAAATATACTCGCGCAATCTTATGTGCTACATTAAACGCGTCTCATTGTGTCTTATTACTTCTATCCTGTATTCCCTGGACTGGCTCCCTGTCCAGTTCCAAATTCATTTTAAAATGTTTGCTTTTAGTGCAGTCAGTGGCCTTGCACTTATTTATTTGTGTGAGATTTGAAGCCCTCACCAACTGAGCAGAGCTCTACAAACTCCTGGGTGGTGTCTCCAGGAGGTCCCCCGGTCCCTGTGCAAACAGTGGGGGATCGTACCTCTTCAGTGGCCGGTCCTCTGGAACTCTCTGCCCACTGAGTTGCTTTCCATCACTTACCTGCTTCTGTTCAAAGCCTTATTCAGAATGGCTTCTGGCACTTAGTGGCACTGTGACACTGCTCTGTTTAATGTTGTAATGTGTTCTGTTTATGTATTTGTATTATGTTTATTGATTTTTTGGGTTGTTTTAATGTTGTTGGTCAACTCTAGTTGTTGTAAGGTGCTATAGAAATAAAGCCTGATTGATTGGATAAGTGGCTAAAACAGATTATTACATATGTTATATTGTATTAATTATATTTTTACCTGTACAAAGCTACAAGCTAAGGTAAGCTAACTGCTGCACTCGTCACGCGTCACAAATGTAGTAAATAGGGTAATATTGGCAATTATGACATCATACAGATAATTCCGATAATTAAAAATTCAACCAATAAAAAGACTGATGATAAAAAGCCCAAACTGCTTTGACTTTGCCGTCTTTGCCCTGTGGTTTTCTCACTGACAGCTCTCAGTCTGTGAGTGTCCCCCAGCCCTGCCCTTACTGCAGACTGTTGCCCCCCAGAGCAGGCTTTCTGCATGTATGTTCCGTTGCAGTCTATGAGAACTGAAGGAGGCTACTAGTTTTTCATATCAAATATTATAAGTCTCCTAAAACCTGATCATGATAAAGATGTGAAGACTACAGAGCAGCCTGCCCCGCTGTCTTCAGCCAAACACATGGACAGCGCTGTATGGCGTATGTCACCACTTCAAAAGTTTAACACGTAAACAATGTGCGGTCCTAAAAGGGCGTGTTGTCTGTTAGCATTTGACAAAATGAAAGAACGATGTCCCCGGACTGTGTTTGGAGCGGGAAGAGTTTTTCAGCACTCCTCTCATAAAGTGAGGCTGGATACAAGTCCCACTGCTATTCTGCTCGGGCTTCCTCTCTCACACAGAGCAGAGCAGGTTCAGATCAGCCCAAAGCGGAGGCAAGATGCTTTGTGCGGGACGGGACAGTCTCTTTTCCGTGTGAACTTTTCATTAATCCACAGATCTGATCGCCTCGTTCACAGCCTGCATCTCATGTGTATACAGAGCATGCTGTGGGTAAACACGTCTGATTGGATGTTCTACCATAAGCCCCGCATCTTCCACCTATTAGAAGATCACATGGGGTAAAAAACAACGTTAAAATGTCTTTATCTGTGTGTACAGTGTAAGTGTGTGTTATATCCATCAAATCAAATCAAATAATTTTACTCTATATTCATAAATTTGTCAAATATATTTTAGGTTTTATAAATAAGATCAGGGTTAATGAAGTTTGGTAAGAGCTATACTGTTATATTAAATTGTACGTCTCTCAAAATCAGGTTGCGTAAGGTAAAAAATTAGATACAAAATCTTATCGGAATGTAAATTATTGGGTTCATTATCAATAACGGTTGCAAGAAGCTTCAAATGATCGGTTATCGGAATCGGTTCAAAAATTCGTGCATCCCTAGTAGTAAACATGGTTAATAGTTTACTGAACACAAATCCCTTATAATTTAATGTTAATATGATGGATTCTGAATGGTGCACACCACCAAGCAGAGCATTCAGATGTTTAATTGTCCAAAACTAAATCCAGTGTCTCCCACTATGTCAGACGGTGCAAAACACACTAAACAGACTCAAAACTGTCCGACTCTGCCGGACGACTGATTTTTGGCCCGGTGTGTCTCAGCCTTTAGATTTTAAATACACATGTAATAAAAAAAGAATCTAAAATGATTAAACATCTTAAAGTCTGTACATGAGTTCACTCACAGCATAAAAGGGCAATGCTGGTACAATATCAACAGACTATATTGAAAATAAGTATGGTCATTTACTGCTTTATGAACAACAATTGTTTGAAATCTTTCGACAAATGTTTCAATTTTCAGAACACTCTTCATGGTTGACCATAAAATAATCCTTGTCCATTCTCCAGTTTAAGACACTGCACTCTGTATTGTCACGTCACTGCAAATGATTATGAGCATTTTTTTTAACTGTAGCATCTGGTTGCAGAGCAGCCGGGTCCCTTCCATTGGTGGCCGTCGTCCAAATGCTGTCGCTCAAAGACACAATCGCATATTCTCATCTTCTTATTAGAGTTAGGGCGGGATTATGTGGAGTTGCCACAAGTTATCAGTGATTCACGCAAATTGACCCTCCACCGCCGTCTTTGGTACCTCTTATCACTGATCATAAGCACTCTCTTCTGACTGGCTATTAGCAATGCACACTTCACACTTAGTTAAAACAAGCATTCATTTTAGTGTTATTTCCCACTTTGATTTTGGCTTTAAACATTTCATTATTTGTGCTTTTACTATAATTTTAAGTGGGCATAATTGACAATCATTACCTTCTAACACTAATAATGGATCTCACAGATGCTAACTACAGCAGCATAGAAAGCTTTAGAAAGGCCATAAAAACATGCATCTTGTTTACCTTAAACAGCATTCTTTGCATTATACAACACAGAGAGGATAATTGTAGTCTCTTCTTAAATCAGGTAGTCTGTTCTTGGCACAGTGGGCTGTCAGGATGCACTTGTCCATAAATAGTATTTCCGCTTGTGTGGGTACTGTACCCTAAACAAGGGATGACTAATAGGAACTTTGTGAATACTTTTCTTCAAGAGTTAGAAGCAATACAAAAATGTCTATATAGTATATCTGACGCCTGAGTGTATCCACTGAACAAATGTGTGTTAAAATGTGCAAAAAACAAAAAAAATGATGTTGTAGTTAAGAGACTTGGCCTTTGTAACAGTGCAAACATGCAATGATTGTTTTGAAATTTAATTGCCACAGACACACACTCAAAAACAAATAAAAACAGACAACAAAATGCACATTATGGACTTGCAACATCAGTGCAACACAACACAACTATAAAGAGATTCAATCGTTTCAACATGCATAGTTATCAACAGCTAATAATTTAATTATAGGTGTTCATTGTAAAAGCGCACAGCAGCAGGGATAAAAGAGTTTTTGAGGAGTTCAGTTCAACACCCGGGGCATCAGCTTTTGCTCACTAAAAGAGCTCTCGAGTCTATTGAACATACTCTGGAGAGGATGAGAGACATGAGAGACAGAACCGCTCTCAGTTTATGACTTTATTATATGAAACTACATAATGTACCTAATAATAACTAATAACTGATTTCCTTAGTAAACTGTAGACAGGGGGCGTAATTTGTTGATGAGGTCCTCCTGACCACGCCTCTCCCCCCTCACAGTCATACCCTGTTCAGGAAGCACTGCTACAGCTCACACCTCCCCCACAGCAACAAAACAAACCCACCCCCAAACTGCAGCGAACGCCACTCAAACAGTGCTTCTTCACTAACGTGTTTTTGTGAGGCGCGCTGAAGGGGCAGGAGGGACAGCGGGGAGGGAGGGCTCTTAAAGTGACAGGGACCTAATCTGAGTGTTTCTCACAGACTCAAATGATGACTTTCTTCAAATAATTGTTCTTCAATGATAATTGCATTTTCTGACCAACAAAATGTAAGACCTTGATCCAGATGTGTCCTAGATTCATTTAAAAGACTCACAAAAAAGCATAATATAGGTCCTTTTAAAAAAACAGACCCTCACTTTGTGACATTAGCAGCTGTTTGTGGAAGATCATGTGGCAGGTACAGCTGCCATTCTTTTACATTCAGCATGCTTCTACGACTTTGTGGCATCAGTAAACCTGTGAAGTTGTTCCATGTACAGCAGCAGGTACCAGAAAATTGCATATGCCACAAAGTTAGTTGTTCCTATGAAGTTACAGCAGGTAGCACAATGTTGTGGTATGGTGTGTGTCAGGTGCCACAAACTTCTGGCATGTTTTGTGGCAGATGTTTCATCACCTAAGCCGGCAACTGTACATGCAAATGGCTCCTGCTGAAGAGTCTTGTGTGTATTTATTTTGCTTTGTGATTGCATCAACTCTTCAGTCTAATCGCATCAACGTGAATGTTTTCTACTTCCTCAGACCTCTACACCTTCGCCGTTCCAGAAAACGCAGCGGTGGGCACTACGGTGGGCAGAATTATGGCTTTGGACGGAGACACTGGCATCAATGCCAAAATGACTTACAGCTTGGAGGATGACCTGGAGGAGAGCTCCACTTTCATCATCCACACAGACCCCGAGACACAGGAGGGGGTGGTGCTGCTGGCCAAGGTGGGCAATCACACACTACTCACACGTCATGGATACAGCTGCTTTTGGAGCGAAGCTCTCTGTTGTACTTTGCATGGCTTATGGCTGTGTTCTCCATCTGAAAGTTTGGCACAGAAAGTACTGTGGTCGATACTTTCATTTCCCTGGGATACAGTTTGCTTTAATGTTTAACAACACAGAAGATTATGATTTAGATTTCATGATCACAACTGAAAAGATTATTGACTGAATCATTTGGGAACAGTAATGGCTGACATGCTGTTTTCTTATTACTCACATAACCAGAAAATACAGCATTATTGAAGTGTAGGCTCACAGCTGGTAACTTATTGACATCGACAAAACAACTCAGCGTCTGGTTTTGAGTGTAATTATGGTTTGGCACTTTTTATGTACAATTAGCAGTATTTACATCACTTCAAAAGTGCACAGTGCATATTAAAGGATATTTTTTAAATCTTTCAGCTGCTCCCTTTTGTCCGTTAGGGGTTGCCACAGCAAACACACAGTGTTTTGGAAGATTTTTACAGTGGATGTCCTTCCTTTAGCAACCAGCCTCATACTGTGACTGGAGTAGGCAATGTGGGTGTCCTGCCCAGGGACACAACAACAGTGTGCAGGTGGGAACCGCCCACCCTCCAGTTGGTGGACAAATTTAACACACCGCGCAATTGTTGCCCCAAATTAAGAGTAATTCAACTTATAGTGTTAATTTCATCAATGATTACAACAGTAAATATCATTGTATTTCTATAATACAAAAATATAGACGAAAAAAATATGTACAGCTCATGAAAATAGGAAGAGAGAGAAAAAGTGATTTTCATGAAAAAATATTTTAGTCTAATGTCACTGCCATGTTATTGAAAAAGTAGCAGACTCATTTGCTGAAAAAGAACACAAGGTGAACAGGTGTAAAAAATACAGAACAGAGAAATTGTACATTTATTTATTTAGTGTCTGCATCTGATTCATCAAGACTGTCAGCAATACCCACATCATCTTAATTAGGGATTTATTCTGGGTAACAATGCTCTTTATTTTGGCATCAATCATTTCATGAAAGTACAGTTATTATGTATACATTTTTTTTAAAAGTTCACCATATCCAATCTCTCTCTGCTTGCTTCAGGCATACACCCAAACCCCCAAAACCAACAGCTATTCACAACTAACATGGCCAAAACAGCAATCACAACTTTGCATTTTAACATTCACTATTTCATATATAGTTTTCATGAAACTGTGCAAAAGGTAAACATTTTTGAATGAGGGTTCTTGACTTTCTTTGATGCTGCAAGCATGAATGTAATTATATATTCAAGCCAACTGGCATATGTGAACAATGGTCAGTGTCATTAAGTGCGATCCTTGATATCAAGTGTGACATGAAGGATCTCTATATATACTGGATATATATATATATATATATATATATATATATATATATATATATATATATACTGAATATATATATATATATATATATAAAAAAAAAAAATTGTCCTCTCGCCCTCCGCGGGCGGTTTCATCCATCCAAGCTCGGGTCCTCTACCAGAGGCCTGGGAGCTTGAGGGTTCTGCGCAGTATCTTTGCTGTTCCTAGGACTGCGCTCTTCTGGACTGAGATGTCTGATGTTTTTCCTGGGATCTGCTGTAGCCACTCTTCCAGTTTGGGGGTTACTGCCCCGAGTGCTCCGATGACCACGGGCACCACTGTTGCCTTCACTTTCCAGGCCTTCTCAAGTTCTTCTTTGAGGCCTTGGTACTTCTCCAGTTTCTCGTGTTCCTTTTTCCTGATGTTACAATCGCTTGGTATTGCGATGTCAACCACAACGGCTTTCCTCTGCTGTTTGTCCATCACCACAATGTCCGGTTGGTTTGCCACTACCATTTTGTCTGTCTGGATCTGGAAGTCCCACAGGATCTTAGCTCGGTCATTCTCTATCACCTTTGGAGGTGTTTCCCATCTTGACCTCGGGACTTCCAGACTGTACTCTGCACAGATGTTCCTGTACACTATACCAGCCACTTGGTTATGACGCTCCATGTATGCTTTCCCTGCCAGCATCTTACAGCCTGCAGTTATGTGCTGGATTGTCTCAGGGGCCTCTTTGCACAGTCTGCACCTGGGGTCTTGTCTTGTATGGTAGATCTGGGCCTCTATTGCTCTGGTGCTCAAGGCCTGCTCCTGTGCAGCCATGATCAGTGCCTCTGTGCTGTCCTTCAGTCCAGCCCTTTCTAGCCATTGGTAGGATTTCTCGATGTCAGCCACTTCAGTTATCTGTCGATGGTACATCCCATGTAGGGGCTTTTCCTCCCATGATGGTTCCTCCAGCACCTCGTCCTCTGTTTTCCACTGCCTGAGACATTCACTGAGAACTTCATCTGTTGAGGCCATCTTCCTGATGTAGTCAAGGATCTTGGATGTTTCATCCTGGACAGTGGTTCTGACACTCACCAGTCCTCTGCCTCCTTCCTTGCGCTTAGTGTACAGTCTCAGGGTGCTGGATTTGGGGTGGAACCCTCCATGCATGGTTAGGAGCTTTCGTGTTTTCACATCTGTGGTCTGAATCTCTTCCTTTGGCCAGCTTATTATTCCCGCAGGGTATCTGATGACCGGCAGGGCATAGCTGTTGATTGCCCGGACTTTGTTCTTGCCATTGAGCTGACTCCTTAGGACTTGCCTTACTCGTTGGAGGTATTTGGCTGTGGCTGCTTTTCTTGTGACCTGGTCCAGGTTGCCATTTGCTTGTTGGATTCCAAGGTACTTGTAGCTGTCCTCAATGTCTGCTATTCTGCCGTCTGGGAGTGGGACCCCTACTGTATGGACTACCTTCCCTCTCTTTGTCACCATCCGCCCACACTTCTCAAGTCCGAATGACATTCCGATGTCATTGCTGTAGATCCTGGTTGTGTGGATCAGTGAGTCAATGTCTCTCTCGCTCTTGGCGTACAGCTTGATATCATCCATGTAGAGGAGGTGACTGATGGTAGCCCCGTTCCTGAGTCGGTACCCATAGCCAGTCTTGGTGATTATCTGGCTGAGGGGGTTCAGACCTATGCAGAACAGCAGCGGGGACAGAGCATCTCCTTGGTATATCCCACATTTGATGGACACTTGTGCAATTGGCTTGCAGTTGGCCTCAAGGGTGGTCTTCCACTGCCTCATCGAGTTTGCAATGAAGGCTCTTAGAGTCCTGTTGATGTTATACATCTCCAAGCATTCTATGATCCATGTGTGTGGCATTGAGTCATAGGCTTTCTTGTAATCAATCCAGGCGGTGCACAGATTAGTGTGTCTGGCTTTGCAATCCTGAGCGACTGTTCTATCTACGAGCAGCTGGTGTTTAGCTCCTCTGGTGTTTTTACCAATGCCCTTCTGTGCTGTGCTCATGTATTGATCCATGTGCCCACTTATCTTAGCTGCTATGATGCCTGACATGAGCTTCCATGTGGTGGGGAGACAGGTTATTGGTCGATAGTTGGATGGGGCTGTTCCCTTCAGGGGATCCTTCTGGATCAGGATTGTCCGGCCTTCAGTTAGCCATTCAGGGTGGGTCCCATCCTTTAGCAGCTGGTTCATTTGTGCTGCCAGGCGCTCATGGAGTGAAGTTAGCTTTTTCAGCCAGTAGGTGTGGATCATGTCAGGCCCTGGTGCTGTCCAGTTTTTCATACCTGAGACTCTTTGTTGGATGTCTGCCTGTCTCTTTGTGATGGTTACTGGTTCTTGTTCAGGGAGGTTGCTGTGATCTGCTCTTAGATCCTCCAGCCACTGTGCACCGCTGTTGTGTGACGCCTCCTTCTCCCATATGCCTTTCCAGTATTGTTCAGTCTCCAGCCTTGGTGGGTCTGCTCTGTTGTTATTACCTTGCCACTGAGAGTACACTTTAGCTGGTTGAGTTGAGAACAGCCGGTTTATTCGCCTTGCTTCGATTTCTCTCGTGTACCTCTGTAGTCGGGTGGCCAAGGCTTGGAGTCTTTGCTTGGCAGTTTCCAATGCTTTAGGTATGGACATCTTGCTGTACCTCTTGGGTGCTTGTTGTTTCATTGCACCTTTCTGGAGCTCTGACAGTTGGCTCACTTCTCTCCGAGTTGCCTTGATTTTAGCTTCTAACCTTCTTTTCCATGGTGGATCTTTATGGTTGCTCTTTGGTTGATAGCCAAGCTTCTCAAGGATCACTGCTGCTGAAGTGTATATCAGCTCATTGGTTTCAGTGATGGTCATCGTAGGTATTGTTCCCAAAGCTGCATTCACATCTTCCAGGAGACTTTCTGAAGGTACTTCACTCAGCCTGTGTAACTGGTGTCGGGGTTGCCTGGTCTTCATTTTAGCCATGATCTTATCTCTCAGGTCAGTTGCTGCCTCGATGGTGCTTATTGGGGCTTCGTACCCAAATTCTGGATGGGGAGTTGGTGTTAACTCCCCTCTGACCTTGCGTCCTGGCTCCCCCTTGCCGTAGCATATGTGTTGTATCTCATCAATCTCAAGTTGTGAAAGCAGGTGCCGCTTGTGGATGTTGGAACACTGAGCTACTAGTTGTTTAGCAGTGAGTGTTGATTGTGGGTTTCGAAGTTGCCATATTTCCCACATTCTCTTCATGTAACCCCTCTGACTAGGGTTACTGGAGTAGTAGCATTCCAACAGAGCCTTGTTCTCGCATCTCGTCCACTTCCGTCTTGTTCCAGTAGCCCACTTCTCATCAGGCTGCTCTGGTTCCCCAACACCTGACGCAGACCTTGTTTGACCGGGCGACGTCTGAGCCGGTATGTCTCATAATTCATTGTCTCTCATCATCATTATATATGAGGTAGGCAATAGCGCAAAGGGTCTTGCCTAAGGACCCACACTGGAAGTTGGTATTCGCCTCGGCCGGGATGTGAACCCGGGTCCCCTGTGTGAAAGTCGGTTGACTAACTCACTGAGCTACCCAGCCGCTATATATATATATATATATATATATATATATATATATATATATATATATATATATATATATATATATATATATATATATATATATATATATATATATATATATATATATATATATATATATATATATATATATATATATATATATATATATATATATATATATATATATCCTAATCCTAATCCTAGATGCTACTGTTTAGATTCCATAGAGACAGAACACTAGAGTGGACACTCTATTGGTTAACTGATATCCAGTGTGTAGACATTTTGAGCTAAATAAACAAATAAGAAGCTCCACTTGTTTTCACAATAACCAATTAATTTTGTTCATTTGATGACTTTTTTGTGCTTGATCTAATGTCTAGTTTCACCAACAATGAGGAGGAAAACATGTTTGTTTATGTATTTTACAGTTATGTCACCTTTGGCTATTACTAATTGGCTGCTGTGACATGAATTGTGATTTTTCAATTGATTTAGCTACATTCCTTCAGGCATACACTTTTACATTGCACTATTTAAATTCTTTCACTAAATGAACAGACATTAATTAACAGTATTTGGACCTTATCTCTATGTTGGTGTTATGGTCATCTGTTCTAATAACTTTGTCCAAACAAACTTACAGTGGCTCTGCATAAAAATAGAGACCACTGCATTATTAATAATGGTAACATTTATTTGGGTATTTCTGTGAAAATACTGATCAACGTTGTATTGTTATGAGTTCAAAACTATCGTTTTCAATTTCAGAAATTTTTCCTATTGTGTTTGTCACTATTTTTAGGTTACTTATCATTAGCATTAGCCTAAACTTACAGCCAAAAGATGGCAGCCGGAATTGCCACCACAGTGGTTGCTATATCCTCTTCCAGGCCCGCTGACAGGCTTGCTAGGGCCTGGGGCAAAAAGGCTTTACATGGGCCCATTATAATAGAAAATATATAAGAAGAGGAACCATTTCAGGGCCCCTCTGAACCCGAGGCCGAGGACAACAGACCCCTTTGCCCCCCTTCCCTGTCAACGGGCCTGTGCTCTGTAGTGTTCTCTAGTGTCATGTTTCCTGAAGTTGATGTGTTGTTTCCTTCACAGCCGCTGGACTATGAAACCAAGAGGCGTTACATTATGGCTGCCGAGGCGGTCAACGACCACGTGGACACCCGCTTCCTGCCTCTGGACGAGTTCACGGACAGGACCACGCTGAAGATCGTGGTAGAGGATGTGGACGAGCCCCCCGTTTTCCTGGAGGAGCGGTACGAGTGGAAGATCCCTGAGAACGTGCCGGTGGGGACCGTGGTTGGCAGCATGAGCGCCAGAGACACTGACATTGTCGACAGTCCCATCAGGTAACGTGCACACACACCCCTTACGGGGGGTGTGTGCACACAGACAGCAGGAAGAATGGCATGTGCCACCCGTCTGGCAGTATGATAATGACGAGCGGGCCGCACGGTGGGAGGGGGAAGGCGGAACATCCCTCGACAGCCTGCCCAAGGCGCCTTTCCTCCACAGGGTGAAAAATCATTCCATTTCGAATAGTGTTGCCGGCTCGCTGCATCCATTTTTACCCTTGATCTCTGGATACCCTGTACATGGTCATATTTATCTCATATTACTTTAGAAGGAAATGAGCCCCGCTGAATAAATCATGACATTTTTTTATACCTCACAGGCTTTTCTATCTATTGCCGTGGTATTATCACAAAGCGACGTAGCCTGGACGTGGGGGAATGTAATAAAGCACTATACAGGGTGGCATATGGAATTGAGATTTGCAGTCATTTGCAAGTGAGGCACGTCGCATTGAGACAGCAGCGCTACTGGAGCCTGTAGTCCGTCTCAGCACAGCTTAAGAGTGGCAGGTGCTGCATATCATCCCCTGCCCTGCGTCTATTACACTCCCTTTGGTGACACTGGCACTGACAGCTGATTAATGCGTCCACTCGGGCATTATTGGGAGGCTTTCGACAGTCGTAGAGAATATGATTAAGTTTCCTCGGGTCAAATTGGCTTATTTCCGATGTTGTTACAAAAGTGTGCCAGATAAGACTCATTACTCAAAGCCCTACATCTGTACTGTCAGGCTGGATTGTGTTGTCAAAGACAGATGTTTCTCTGAGTAACAATTCAGTTAGCAGAAGTTAGAATGTAATTGGACAAGTTTACATGACAGTTACAGAACACAATAAAGCTAAGTGCAGTTAAAACATTAACATAAATGGAGTTACGCAATGCTCTTACAAAACAGTAAGCAATACAATATTAATTTAAAGGGGATATATGATGAATTGACTTTCTGCCATGTTATAATGTTATTCCTTCATCAAAAACCTACCTAGAGTTGTGTTTTGTTTCATTTACGCCTGTTTGAGTAATCCTGTACAGTGTTACCCATGGAGAATTTGTCAGTTAAGGCGGTAACCAACTCATTGCACCTCAAAATTCTTAATCAACAAATTATTGTCATTTATACACCGTATGTCCAACCCCTAAAATCCCACAAATCTAAAAAATACTGCATCACAAAAGCATCACAATAAGTTTTTTTTTTTTTTTTTTTGGTAAGCTTTTTTACATCAGACATATACTTCTGATAGAGTATATTCAATGGTAATCAAGGTGATGGATGCTTGTTGCTTGCCACCTTAACTATATAGTGCTGGGGAAAACCCTGCTGTATTCTCTGGTGCTGCCTGTCTAAGGCCTCAGAACACCCGGTTTCACAAACCTCTGCCTCTCCCACCATTCCTGCCTACTCCATGAAGTATTGACCAATCAACAAGCCCTCTACATCCAGTGTTTTTAAAGGTTGTAAAACATGCAATGCCGTTCTAGAGGTGACCAAGTTTGGTATAAAAATGTAAATAAAAGCATAATATATACCCGTTAACAAGTAATATCAATATTTACTTAAAAGCTATAACATTGACTTTTACAGTATTTCTCAATCTCCAATATATCACCACTAATACTTACCTCGATAAGTTAAGTTATGTTTGTTGGTTTGTTTTTAGCAAGATAAATTGAAAATTGGTTGGGTTTTGATGATTTTTTTTTAGGAAAGGTCAGTAATTGTCCAAAAAGGAATTATACTCTGGTGTGTACTACAGACTTGGGACAGACAGACTGTCCCAACTCCAGCTACAATTACTAGTTCATTCTTTACCACTGTGGGGGAAAAAATGGCTTTGTGGTTCAATAGATACAGCATTTACCCCTAAACAAGAAGACCCCTGATGTTGTAGTCATAATGGTATGACTGATTTTCAATAAGTTAGTTTTTTCCAGCATTGGTTTGCCAGTCTGTTAGCTGTTTTTTAGGAGTTTTTTCAGGTTGTAATAGGCAAAATAATAGCTTTTTATGTGGATAAGGACCATTTTCCGGATGCAGGATTTTTATGTTTGTTTGTTTGTTTTATTGTGAGATAAGGCCAAAGATCTCTAGCCACAAGTGGTCAGTAAAGGAGCAAATTATTATTTTAAGTCAATTCATTGCCATGCTCCAATGTAAGATAGGGTCAATGCCTTGGTGGAGGTCTGTATTTTGTCTTATCATTGCTTTAACACTGTTCGAATGACAGCATGCAGTGATGGCTGGTGGTGACTCTGGGTGGAGGGACTAATGCATTGATAATAACACACACTACTCAGTATTAACACCAGGCCATAGACAGCAACTGCTCCAATTCCACACTAAGAAAATATTATTTAATGGCAAGTTCTCACACAAACGCTCACATCTCTATTCTTCTTTGCAGCGAGGCAAACGTGTTAATAAAATACGTTAATCACTCTACGCTGTAGTCCGCGGTTTCTGTATAATGTCCGTTTGAAAACATAGCCAACGCATTCATGCGAGTTTGTCCCAAAAACTTTGGAGAAATGACTTAATCCTCTTCTGTGTTCAAAAACACCGCTCTGCTCTGGGTGTAATGGTGATTTAAGTTAATTTCAGTGTCTTAGAAAAATCCTCCATACCAAAGACGTAAGTCTGCGTGCTCTTTGATTGGCCAAATCGAGATCTCTGGGCTAAAATTTTTAGCCCCTAATGCTGCGTGGAGTGTGTGTGTGTGTGTGTGTGTGTGTGTGTGGAGGGGGGGCTCTCCTGTCAATCACTGTTCTAATGTAACTTGCTGTGCGGCTCTTGGGTTAATTAAAAAAATAGCCCCTTTTCCATTCTTTGCTGCAGTATTGGTTCATTTTTTAAACAAAAACCAATAGCGAGCATGTAGCTAATACAAGATTAGAATCTCATATTAGACACATATAAGATTATTAAAAATTATATATTCATTTACTATAAAAACTAAGTATGTTTTATTTTTCAAAATGACAGCAAATATTTACTTCACCTGGAACATTATGTACTCCGATTCTTATTTAGTCATGAAAAGGCACAACCAATTCCCTCAGTTTGTGTTTTCCTGTCCTACTGCTTTTAAATTAAAACCCCTGCTTTTTTAAAAGTCTGAAAAATCCATGGTCAGATAAAAGCAAAATCAATTTGATAGACTGCGGCCGGACCGGGATGTATGTTTACCTTGCTTTGTTTTGACTGCGTTGCCATGTCAGTACTGCACGCCTGTATTTTCTCTTTGTTGGATATCTGTCAGCCGATGAGGAAAAAAAAAAAATGGAGCAGTTTGCCTAATTAATCTCCCTGTGGTATCTCAATGTTTTGTTTGGCAAGAAAACAACCTCGCCTGCTAAATGTGTGTCTTGGTGCTTTTTCTTCCAGATACGCCATCGACAAAAGGAGTGACGGCGCAAAAGCATTCAGAATAGACCCCAACAATGGAACCGTAAGCGTTGTTAAGACCTTAGACCGGGAGACTGCGGACTGGCACAACGTGACGGTTACGGCCACAGAAATAAGTAAGGCAAATGCAGCCAATTTATGAAGCATATCATATTCAGCTGAAAACATGCACTGCAATGTTTTCACAAGACACTGCTCGTAGCACAAAACTTTTTTGCTTTTATATAGTCCCTTTAACAACTTACGTGACTAAAATGATAAATGCAATATTTTGTAAGGGCAGTTTAAATAGATACTTTTCGAGCTGCAGTAGGTAGTTGTTGGCACACTTCTAGTTTGCAGAAGCAGACACTGTCACAGAGACCACACTGCTGAAAATAATAATGCATTAGTCTTATACAGCACTTTTCTAGACACTCAAAGTTGCTTTACAGTTTAGTGCAATATTCACTCACTCATTAGTCACACTCAGTGTTGGTCAGTGTTGAGCTTCCTCTGTAGCCACAGCTGCACTGGGGCAAACTGACGGATGTGTGGCTGCTAATCTGCACCTATGGCCCCTCCAACCACCACCAAACACAGTCACACATTCATACATTATGGACAAAGTGGGGAAGTGTCTTGGCCAAGGTCATGACAGTATGCAATGCCAGTAGCAGGAAACACATCGCCAACCTTTGGGCTTTTGCACAAACATCTCTATCGACTAAGTTACTGCCGCCCCAAGCAAATGGGGAAAAACAAGTATGTCTGTGTAATTAAAGTAATGTTGGAGGTCTCAAATCTCAAATAGTTTTTCTCGGACCTCCTTTAACACTATCACCAGTGACCTGTAGCTTTTAGCCTTTAGTTGAAGCCTAAATGCTGTATTTGTAAGCTAGTCGCTAATGTTCTCTACCCACTTACTGACGCCATGCATACATTTTTGATTTTTGTTCAATATATTGGAACAATAAAAGTTAATTCTTTCATTCCATTATCTGCACCTGCTTATTCCTGTTAGGCAGGGTTCCCAGGTCTGAAAGTTAAAATCCGACCAACAGTAAATTAAAAACCGCCCAAAACCCACAGAAAAGTGACTGAAAACACCGCATGATCGTAATTAGTGCTGCTGTGCCAAAGGAACGCTCCTTCAGTGACACAGACGCGCCCCCGCCCGTCTCACGGCAGCTCCTAAGACGCAGAGATGAGCTGAGTTGGCCCAGGTTCAGTGTAATTGGCTTTGGGTTTTAAAGATGTGTCTCTCAAAATATGGAGAAATAGCCTATCTCTTACAAAAAAATAGCTGTGCCCAACCCGCAGACAATTTTTTTCACCCACGACAACACTTAAAAAGCCGCCCAATCCCGCTGGAAAAACACAGACTTGACAAGCCTGCTGTTATGGGTCGCAGGTGTTAGGGGCCTATCCCAGCAACTATGGGTGGGGTTCATCCTGGATGATGTACTGTTGGCTGACACTCAGATATACAAAGCCAACCATTCACGCTCACATTCATTCACAAGGGACAATTTTTGTTTAAACTCTTCTCCTTATAATAATTGTTTCATTCACTGTCAGATTATTGCTTTATTTTTCTCTGTATTTGTGCACTGCACTAGTTCACTCTCCAACAGGCCTTGCTGAAAGTACTGGAATAGCCACTTTCCCATTAGGTTTTACTGCCACCACTGCATTTATGTTGTCTTTGTCTTGATTGAATGTGAGATGTGCCACTTATAATTGAGTGTGTGACCATAGCCTGCCTTTACAGGCCTAAAAATATTTTAGTATTTCAATTAGGCATTTTTTTTACATATTTAAACCCCCCAAAAAAGTCCTGCATTTTAAATTAAACTTGCTTTGCCAAAATGTGCACACTGCTCTTGTTAACAGCCAGTAAAAGGTTCTATAATGATTTGTCACAGAATGTCAGTACTCATTGTCGGTGCCGTAGCCGCGAATGAATTGAGCAAAAGAGACATTTGTCAGTGCTAAAGCGTTTATGATGCACGCGCCCGGTGGACTGGTGTAAATGTGTGTGTTGACTCCCTCAGTGCAGCTCCATTCATCCTCCTCCGCGCTGGTGTTCATCAAAGTGCTGGACGTAAACGACAACGTGCCCAGACTCGCCCGAGATTACCAGCCATTCATCTGCGAGGGCACACAAGCCGGAGAGGTAGGTGTACTATCCCTCACCACAGCTGAGGATACATATATATGTCCAAAATCACTCACTACTTGACTTAGAGTCGACTAGAGGCACTTGGAGAAAGGACAGACCACCACCAAGGCATTACATGTCAGAAGAAATTCCTGGATTCAGACAGTGATCCAGATCTACACCAAAAACTATTTGTTTCTTTCCACATTTGTGACATTTCATGAGGAGTATATGGAAATCCCACAGTAACTTGTCTTAATCTACATGCAGAGCAAACAGCTGAATTACTGAGAGCAGAGTGGTCGGGGGGGTTAACAGGCAGTGCTAAAACTTTAAAGCGCGAAATGCTAAATGCTAATAAACATGGCTAATTTATGCAGCGATCATATAAACTGTAACACTGTAGAATAAAAATTAAATACATAATCCAAAAAAGAGCCGCAGACGGCAATCTGTAAAAACAATCCTGGATCCAGACAGTGTTTTGAATCTAGACCAAAAATGAATCATTTGAGAATTGCCTTAAAAAATGACTTTTTTAATTTCTTGATTCACAAACAAACCAGTTCCTGCAACAACAACAACAAAAAGAAAGTAATGTTTATACAGTAATAGTCTAAAGTTTGGACACACCTTCCCATTTAAATGTTATATAGGACAGTGCTTAGCAAATGTTTCACACCAAGTACCACCTCAGAGAATATTTGGTTTTCAAAGTACCACTTTTAAAGGGATAAAACAAATACTAAATCAGAACAAAACAAGGATTAAAACTGCACAAAACCAGGTTTAAACCAGGACTAAACTCATAACCGGAAATAAACCAGGTCTAACCTAGGACTAGATCAGACCTAATACCAGACTAAAACACGATGGTCCACATAAATTTTATCTCGAGAGCGGAACTCAAACAGGAATAACACTGGATCTAAATTAGAATTAAATAAGCAACTTGAACTAAAAAAGACTCTTAAGTACCACGAGAAGAAGTTTTCATAACCATAACCAGTGCTACCTGATGCAGTTTGAGAACCACTGTAATTAAAAAAAAAAAAGTGTCCATGTCTTTGACTGGCACTGTAAGATCTTGAAATTGTTCTTTTGGCAATTCATTCAGGATAGAGCACTTTTATTTTCAGCCAAAACTTATAATATAATATATAATAAATATAATTTTACATCCATTTAATTCTGCAATATGTGAACTTCTGTAGAAAAAAATGAATAGAGCCATTATTTATAGAACTTCCTCCTAATACAGCTTCCTTGAAAGACTTCCTCCTTGAAAGGCACTTCTACAGTGGAGGAACATTTGTGACTCATATCTGAACATACAGTCTTGCTTGTTAAGGTTAATGGATTAGAAACAGATATTTAAAATATTAAAGGAAACCTATGGTCTGACAAGCCAGCCCCACACATTTTATTTTTAAAAGAAGTGGCTCTGGTTCCTGCTTTAGAGCTTGAACCGACGTATCTCAGCCTCTATGTGATTTTTTTTTTTTTTTGTCTTGTTGCCATCTTAAAAACAGGAAAGTCTGTAAGTCTTTTAACAACTGGCTTTTGCTCCTGTCCCTGTTCAGAAACAAATAGCCAACAGTAGTGGTTCTCAAACTTTTCACACCAAGTACCATCACAGAAAATATCTGGCTTTCCAAGTACCATCTTTAAAGGACTAAAGATCTTGACTAAATCAGCACTAAAGGTGACGATCGCCCATCTGAAGCCGTCTGAACGGTTCTTCCACGTCGCTCATTTCCGTCCTTTTGATATGTATGCGCCGCCAGCCCTCATCGCTCCAGGACGGATGCCGTCTGACTAGTTTTCTGCCGATTGGCCTTGTTGAATTGGCGTCTTTTGTCTCTGGCAAGAAACGCTCTGATAGGCCTAGCACTACAGCTGCCGCACCAATCAGCTCACGGGAATTTTAGCGGAAGTGACGGAGTGACGAGAGGTGAAAACCGCTGTGGCAGTGCGCTTTCTTCTCCTTGTTGGCCTCTGTTCTTCTTCAAGTAACAGAGCAGCGGCACCTAATCCACACAAAACAATGTCCAAACCGGCCATTATCACGCTTCTCAAATGTTCAAACAAGCTGAGAACAGTGGCAGACCAAGGCGCGCTACATGCATATGTACTCCACAAACATTATGTCACTTCTGTTTATCTTTGTTTACTGGCTAGCGCCATCTGCCGCTTTGGGGGGGTAGGTACATCACGCACATGCGCAAGACATGGTCTTTAGGTCGGTTGTCGCTTTGGTGTATGAAGAGGGGAAAAGGTCATCCGACGTGAGGAAATGGGAGGGAACGAGAGGAGAGGGGAAGAGATGAGCTGTCGCTCCGTCTTTTCGGTGGCAGTCTGGGAGTCGCCTTGGTGTATCGAGGCCTTAACATAAGACTAAACTGGGACTAAACCAAGACTATAAACCAGGACATGACCAGTACAGAAACAGGATATGATCAGGATAAAACCAAGAAAGAAAGAAAGTCACACGTGCAGCCATGTTTGTTGTTGATAGTCAGCACTTTGCTTACGACCTGTCCTTCCGTTCTCTGATTGGTTACTCCTCTGTTAGTTCCGCTCCTGGAAATCAAACTCAAACCAAGCGGTACCAGACTAAATTCTGTGAATGTAAAGGAAAAATCATTTGTCTGGCTGGCCAGGCTAAGGAACCTAACCAGAATCCTCTTCAGATTCTTCCTCGACATGTTCATTTCACCATTAAATCCTACCAAAAACTTGTGAGTTGCCCTTTAGGTATATCCAGATGTGTACTATTACTAGACTTGAATACAACCAAGATATTCTACAATTCATTATGAAAAGGAAATGTGCCTATGTTCACTAGCAGCTATGTTCCCCAGCTTCTATAGACCAGAAAACATTGTTACAGGCATGTTTGTGAAAGTACCTATGTTCCCCAGTACCTATATTCCCTAGTCCTTTGAAACCAGTGAAGATAAGTACTGGAGAATGTAGGTACTTGTGCATTCTAATAAGTTCGGATGTTCCCCAGTCTTTACATTATACATAACTTTATTGTTTTTTGGGGAATATAGGTACTGGGGAACAATGGTATGGGGAACATAGCTGACCCAGTGCAAAATGCAAGTAAAATGTCTTAAAGACATTACAAAAAAGAAAAATAGTACTAGAACTATTCATTTGTGCAATTTAATATTCAATCTACAATCAAATATAAAAAAAAAAAAAATATATATTCCATTGCATGTGTGTGCCCTTGTATCATATCATCCAGCAGTTGATACTTTTTGTTTTGTTTTGATCTGGAGTCAATCAGTGTTAATACTAGCAATGTAATGAAAGTTTCCAGGAAAATGAAGTAGTGCTAATTTATTTGCAGCATTCATACAAAAGTACTGTCGAGAGTTCAAGCTGGTACTTTCTAACGACTGACCGAGAACTTCATATAACTTCTTATTTTGTCTATTTGTGGTGGGAGAAGGAGATCAAAAGTGCATTTCATAGAAGGAATGCGTATTGTCTGTACATGTTTTCTAGCAGCTATTTACACAATATTTCTAAAGAATAATGCCGTCTTTCTATGCATTCCCTTCTCGTAGCTCATTCAGCTCCTCAGTGCCGTAGACCCAGATGAACCAGTGGAAGGACACCACTTCTACTTCTCCATGGTCCCCGACAAACACATCAACCCAAACTTCACCATACGAGATAACCAAGGTAACGCTCAAATACAGCACAGTACACAATTACTCTCATATACTGTACTGTATATACTGTATGTAAGCACATGGAAGATTAGCATAAAGAGCAAATTTCTCTCAAGTTGTATAGCTCTGTTGTATAAATAAAAGGTAAACTGCGTTTTCTGCTTTTTCTGATGATGAATATAAAATACACGAATTGTGAGGCTCAAGGCTTTTCACATACATTGAGAAAAGTACTTGAGTGATACACTTAGCTGTAGACATCTTTTGAATGCAACTTCAAGTCCTCAATTCCCTTCTTTGAAAGTTTTGCCTCTTCATTACTTTTCAGCATTCCAAGAATAATTGTTTGACATTGTCTTACAACCTAGTTTGGAAAGAGTCAGAGAATATTTTGGATCTGCCACACTTTGTAGCACCTGCCGCACACCATGCTTCAACTTTGTCATGCTTGCTGCAAGATAAGTTAAAATAATATTAGTCCTGTTTTTTGACGTGGTTTATTTCTTTTTTAGTTCTGGTTTCAGACCTGGATTAATTCTGGTATTAGACCTGTTTTTTTCCTGGTTTAATTCTGGTTTTAGACCTGATTTAGTTCTGGTTCTAGACCTGTTTTTTGCTGGTTTAGTTCTGGCTTTAGACGTAATTTTTCCTGGATTAGTTCTGGTTTTAAACCTGGTTCATTTATTTTTGAGTTCTGGTTTTAGACGTGGTTCAGGTCTGGTTCTTGTCCTGTTTTTTCCTGGTTTAGGTCTGGTTTTAGACCTGGCTTATTTCTTGTTTAGTCTTAATTTATTCCTGGTTTAGACCTGGTTTTAGGGTTAGGGTTTCAGACCTGGTTTAGTTCTGGTTTTAGACCTGGTTTATTTCTTGCTGAGTTCTGGTTTTAGTTCAAATTAAGTCCCTGTTTTATCCTTCAGCATAGTCCTGGTTTAGTCCATATTTAGGAACCTTTTTGTCTTTGACAGCCAATATTTTCTGTAAAGGTACTATAAGTGATTTAGTAACTCCACAATGTGCTCACGTACCCTCAGGAGCTCTTGTACCCCTTTTTATAATATATTTGGAAGTTTTGTCCAAGCCCTTTGTCAGTCAGTGGGACATTATCAGCTGAATGGACTTGTGGCATTAGCAAGTCCCTTTGGATAAGACATAAAACAACTTATGTAAAACAAACTTTGTCTAAACACCTTGTTAAACCCTTTTTTTTTTTCAGACTAGAGATGTGTTTAATTAGCATTAGGAGTGTGATGAGATCAAAATGTCACAAGTGTCACAAATGTCAGTGTGTGAATTTACTTTTGGGGCTGCATCTCAAATTCAATATGTAGGTTATTATTCCCACAGACTGAGTTGGGGGAGAGTGCATAAAACATCAGACGAAGGAGTTAGCAAACATGATGGAGTGCACGGGTGAAATCCAAAATGCCCCCTGCCACTTTTAAATCAGCTGCTCCCATTACGCACATCACTGCTGTGAGTAGGGCAACAACTTCTGGAATGACATTGTGTCTTTCAGCTGTATTTACAGAAGTCACAACACATAGAGATATGCAGTAAACTCGTGCTGATAGAGGTGATTTTAAGTTTTCTAACAGTTTTTGTTTCAGGAATCAACGTGCAGGGAACACATATAAACAGTTTAAAAGGAATTAATAAAAGACGCATTGCACGTGCATGTAATTTACAGCGATGTCGGCGAAACTTGCCCAACTGTTTCAGATCCTATCTCTAATGTTGTAGTCAAAAACAATCAGAAAAGACATATTTACTTACTTAGTACTGACTTTTAGGGATAGAATGAAGAATGAGAAGGCAGTGGGGAGAGAGGAGGCAGTGCATCACATCTGAGAGGTTCAGGGGCATTAGACCTTTCTATATATATATATATATATATATATATAAGGGAAAAAAAACATTTGTGGTAAAACCTTGAGCAGTATTTATGTTCTTTAACAGCATATAATTCATAAAAATTAAGTTATTGCTATCAAATCCTGTCTCAATCTTGTGAGCCTGATCTCGCGTCTCGTGGGATTTGTATCTTGTCACACCCCTAATTAGCATATACAGTATTACACACGCAGTTGGCAGAAGTATTGACTTTCATCAGTATTTATGCTGCTAGTCACATAAGACTGACCTGACCTTTTAAAGTTAGTTTTAAATATGATTTATTAGGAGCCGTTTTTTGTTTTTTAGTTGCTCTTTTACATAAACATCTTATGCTCCATATGAAGAGAAAGTCTAACTTTTCAAAATAGTTAAACCCTTAAACAAAAACCACATAAATACACAAAACAGACATTAACACCAAACAAAGAAAAAACATAAGTTTCCTACCTCTTGTTAAGCCTTTTTGACTGAACCTGCACCAACACCTACCATACACGTTGTTCATTTCTCATCCAACAGTGCTTTTTGTTTATAATCTATGTCTGTGTGCAGCATCCCTATCCTGTAACATAGCAGTGCTACCAGGCCTCTGTAGGTTTATGGCTCAATGCTTTTCAGCCAAGAGCATCTTTTGAGCAAATGAAGTTGGTCTGAAACCATTCCCATTTAAACCTGGTGCCGTTAAAATGAATTCCAACTCACCAATCATAACCAATCATATATGATGCTGACTGGATGTGTGTGTCTTTCAAATATTGTTGATGTCCGGAAACACTTCTGCAAAGGTAGATTCTATGTAAATCTGTGTACAGAATCACTAACATAATAATATTTAATTTCAACTTTAAGCATATGTAATTTTTCATTCCATTATTTGAGTGAAAAAAAATCAATATTCTGGCTGTAAAATAAGCTCTTTTAGCTAGAGTACCAACCTTTTCCCTGAAGTATAAGGCATAATTTTGTTCAGTAATGAAAATCAAGGTAAAATCATATCACAAAGCCACACAAATGGAAATGAATTGCTTTCTTCAATTTATAATATATTTAAACTGTATTGTGCCACTTCATACTGGACATATTTCTTATCATTCCAACAAGCAGCTTCACGATTTCCAGCCCATAGCAAAGGTTCATTTTGCAATGCAATTTACTTTCAGTTAAATGAAAGAAATAATACATGTAACCCGAATGGCCAGTAAATATTGATTCAAGTGCGTTGTTAAAATTGCAGAGAGACGCAGCCAATAATAAAATATATGCATGCAGGGACAGAGCACAAGTCCACAGAATAATGAATGAAGAAAAACATATTGAATAATTGGCTCCACACACGCCACCAGGCATATTGTAAAGTCACTGCTGAGTGTCTTGATGAGCCTGCAACAAACTTTTTATAAGCTCAAAATCCATTCCCTTGTGTTTCAAATTCTGCCCAGTGTTGCTGTTCCCCCAAACCATCTGGTTGCATATAGGCATATTGTATACTCTTCTGCTAAGAATGATGAAAAATATAGTTGTCATTGTTGGAAATTAACAACAATGTTTGCTGCACCCCTGCTTAAATTACCTATAATTCGTAGTTTGTTAGCAAAGCATATAACTTTTAGCCCAGCTATAAATGAACAAGTGAGACGCATTGGTTAAACAGTGAGATCATCTGTCAGCAAAACATCTCTCTTTAAGGTACCAGAATCTTATTTATTGACATTTTCATTTGTTTAATGTCATATTTCTGTCTAGTTTTCTTTTTTCTTGCTGTTTTGGGGACTGTGGCTATTATTCCAGTGTATAAAGATGTGCAGAAGCTTGGACTCAACTAATGAAAGTGTCCCTGATCAAAATGGAAGCATCCCCCTTTTGTTGTGAGCTTGGGACATGCGTAATTTGACATTGGCACATTACACAGTATATCAAAAATGAAGACTTCAGCAGGACTCACAAAATGTATCTATCACAAACCTCAAATACATAGTTTGTTTTTTTGTTGTTGTGTAACTGGGCAAAAAAATGTTGACGATATATTTACTTTCATTGGGTAATGACACAAAAGTACCCTTGCTACAGCATCATATGTTGCTTATATACCATACCATAAGTCATGTCCTCTCTGATCACTAATGCTGTATAAAACTTTATAGAAAGTATTAGGAATTTAACAAATTGTGCCACTACTAGAGAAGAAATGATACACTGAAGTCACGATTCGATTTGATTCACAATTTTATGTTCACGATTAAGATTTTTTACGATTTTGCAGTAAAATTATGACCAAAATATTTTTTTACATAGCTTATTTTTATGTCCTTATCAAACTTAAATTGTTGTACATTTCTTATTAACAGAAATTCACTGAAAAGTAGACATTAAAACAATGACATGTCAAAATAACAAAAATATATAAAATATTTAATATAATAGCCTATGTAATAATATAATTTGTTTGTGACTTTTATTGACACCTTTCTACTATCCAGCAAAAACATACACTATAGTAGTAAGCAATGCCTTAAGCGTTTAATTCAGCTTTTTTACATTCCCGGCACATCGTCAGACTAGTGACTTTACGAGTCCTGTAAACTAAAACTTGATATAAAATAATATTTCTTTTAAGTAAAATGGGCAAGTAATGATATCTAGTGCCAAAAAAGTGAGTCAGACATGTACGATTACACTTTGGTGGGCTGCATGCTGTTTTAATATTTTTCCCTACCGAATCAAAATTTCTCTCTTTTGTATTCATTTTTACCCATTTTACAAAGAATCATTACATCCCTAGCCACTACCAGAAAAGTAGTTTTCCGTAAACTATTTTTCAGACACAATTTAAATTTAAATTCAGTTCAATTCTATTATTTCTCTGAGTAAATTCTTTTTCATATTTTATTAGGAATGTCAGGAAGTAGTTATTGTGGTAGTCTGTCCTGCAACTCACCGACCTCAGACATCCATTGGTACAGGGGATGGTCCTAGTTGTTAAGTATCCATCCCGTTGGGTATCTATTGCTCCACTAGGAGGCTAATGACGAAAAAGTACAGCAGCTGTAGTACAAATATTCTAAATAAAAAATCAAATCATACATTTTTAGCTAGTAAAAAGTGCATTTCTTCTGTCACATGTACAAAAAAGTCTTAAGGAGCTGTGTCCTGTCTACTTATGTGTTGTTGTTGTGAGGACTAAAAATCACCCATAAGCACGAGTACAAAAAGTGCTTGGCAAAAATTATATGTCCTGTCATAAATCAATCAGCTGCATGCAGTGTCCGCAATCACCTTGTCAAAAAGCTCTCAAGGATCTACATTCTATTTAGAGGCAATTGCAAAAAAAAAAAAAAAAAAAAATCCCCAGTAACTCCTTGTAACTCCTGTGTCAAAGGGAGCATTGTTTGAGCTTTATGTTGTGCATGCATGTGGCCAAAGGCAACAAAATTCATCACAACATTTATCATTCCTCCACACAGACAACACAGCTGGTATCGTGGCCCGCAGGAGCACGTTCACCCGGAAAGACCGGACCCAGTACGTCCTGCCCGTGGTGGTGACGGACAGTGGCTCCCCGGCCCTGTCCAGCACCAGCACTCTGATCATCAGTGTGTGCAGCTGCCAGCCCGCCGGCCACTGTCCCAACAGCGGAGTGGAGGCCCTTGCCCTGTCCATGGGGGTCAGCATGCAGACGCTGCTGGGGCTCATGGTCAGTCTGGTCACTCTCACAGGTATGGGATAATTGGATGATTTGACAATTGTTAATTACAAAAAAAAAAAAAAAATTATGAAGCTAAAAAAATTAAATGTTCTTTTGGGATGAAAAAAATCTAAGGCCATATGGCTAAAATATAAAATAATGTGTTTTTTTTTTCATATATATATAAAATATATGGTATACAAATTTTTTCTTCTTTGTCTCACAAAAAAGTAATTTAAATGTAGGTTTATTATTTTCAATGTGAATGTTATATTATTATACTGATAATACACATTTCTTATGATAAATAGAAAACAGTAGAAGTATGCATTGCCCTTACATTAAAAATAAATGTTTTTGGCCCTTTTCAGTTTCTAAAAACCAAAACTTTTAATTAAAAAGAAAGACAAAGGCTTGGTAAAAAATGCTATGAAACTCTTGGCTAGTTAGTGGTTCAAATAGTTATTCAATATCTGTGGCTTAAACTGTGCTAGTTTAGTTTGGGGGCATTGCAGAATTTAGAAGTTTTGTGTCATTAAAACCAATGTGATAAAAACGAATCTCAACCAAAATCTGCAATTCCAGCTTTGATTTTCAACTTGAATTAAAACATAACATTTCACTGATGAAGAGGCCAGTGTCATACTCCCAAAAAGTCTGCGGGTCCTTCAGAAAATCTCTGTAATTAGTGAGAGCATGAAATGAATCTGTGATATTTTGTTATAAAAAGATTATTCTCTTCCAGTGGATATTTGGAGCTAAAGCTGTTGCACATCACAGCATATTGGGCAAGTATAAATGTGTGTTAAACAGCAGGACTCGACATTAACTCATTTCCACCTTCCATTCCAATCCCTCCCTTTTTTTAAACTCACAGTGTGCCCCTAACACATGCATACACTTTTAAAATGCTGAGCGCTTGTAGTGCAATGATGTCAGATAATGAGTGTATTGGTTGCAATACATCAGTAGCAATGCTGTCCTGGGACACTGATGGGTTTGCATAGTGAAGAGCTTTATTATGACCTTAGCTGCTTTGTGTCCTCCTTGTGCCCATCACATGAAAGATTAATGACAGTACCTGCTTCGCTAACATTCTGCCGGACTAGAGAACACAAAATAAACACTTAGTTGCATCATGTTGTAGCATTGGAGGTAAACCTGGAGACAATGAAAAGAATGATTCATTTCTTGACTTGGATTTAACCCTTTCATGCAGTTACATTTTTTTCAAAATATAAAAGTTTTCCTCGATGTCACCTATTGGACAAACTTTGCAATGAAGATTTCTCAAAATCCAAGATACACTATATTTCCAAAAATATTAGCTCAGGTGAGCTAATACTCTTGGCAATATAGTATGTATATTGTGTCTGTGAAGACTCTCACTCATTCAGGCTATTTCAATCACAACAAAAGGTTTAAAAAGAAGTCATCTGGTCTTGGTTTTCAAGGAAGATGTTTCACCTCTCATCCAGTGAAAACTGCAATAAACAGTACATTAGAGAGACCAAACAACCTCTGCAGAAGAGTTTATACCAACACCGCAGGGCCAACTCCAGTGGACCAGAGTCTGCAGTGCACCTCCACCTGAAGGACACAGACCACTCCTTTGAGGACAGTGAGGTCTGAATCTTAGACATAGAGAAAGAATCAGCAAAGAGTCAAAGAAGCAATCTTTGTCAAAAAACAAAAACCTTCTTTAAACAGAAATGGCGGGCTCAGATACAACCTTCCATCTGTTTACAACAGTCTTTTAAAACCAAAACAAACCAGTTTCACCCAGGTCATTACTTAACAACTGTCCCCCTTACTCCAGCTCAGAACAAATGTCTAATGACCCAAAACCACTGAGCCTCTTTCAAGTCCTCTGAATAAACTTTAATTTCAGGTCTAAATCTTCTTACAAAGAGCATGTAACCCAGCTCTCTTAACAGTTTAATATCAGAATTTAGAAAGCCTCTTTGGGTAAGAAGCGAAACATCATCAACTTTGAAAACCAAGTCCAGATGACTTCTTTGGTTGTATACACTAAACACTGTATTGTACATACAGTAATCCAATAACAATGTCCAGGACATAGTTTTAGTTTTGTGAAATTTAATACTAAAAATGGACAGTGTATTTAAAATGTCAGGCAAAAAGGGGTTACATTTAGGGATGTCATTACATATTTCTATGAGATTGTGCAAATTGCTAGCCCATTGGTTTCAAGTGTGACAGGCCAGGAAACTTAAACCACCTTTTCATTAAAACATGCTAATCATGCATGGAAAATGTAAGAATGATCCATTATCTTAATTTCCCTCAGATTACACCAGCTATCTCTGAGATTGTGGTAGAGGAGCATACTTATTACCAAATGTGCTATATTTTACAGATATTTCCGGATAATATATGCATGAAAGAGTTAAAAGATAATTACATCCCTTACTGTCCTAGTTGGTATTCTTTTCATTGTGCTTACCTCGGCTTCATCCGGCACCCTGCGTGTGTTTGGCGCTAGGCTCATGCCCCGGTGTTTAACGCTAATGATCCCCCGCTGTTCTGTGTTGGCAGTGCTGTCAGTGCTGCTGCTGATGGTGAGGAGACACCGGCGGAAGCAGCAGGAGGCCTTGGAGGTGAAGGATCTGGATCTGCCCGAGACCGTGTCCCAGAAGGTGCTGTATTATGGAGAACACGCTCGGGGAACACACCTGGACTTCTGCCACCCTGTCGTGCCCTTACGCCAACATCCAAAGAGGCGAGAGAGGAGACTAAGGAGGGAGGAGGTTCGGGCCAGTATCCGCATGTCCCTCCGGCAGTCCCACCTCATCGGGCCCGAGGACGAGGTCTTCAGGCAGTTTATTTTAGACAGGCTGGAGGAGGCCGACCAGGATCCTGATGTGCCCCCCTATGACCGCGTCAGGATATATGCCTATGAGGGAACGGGCTCTCCAACTGGGTCTCTAAGCTCGCTGGACTCGTTTGAGCTGATCCCGGAGCAGCCAGTGCCTTGTCCCAGACCCCACGTGGTCAGACTCACACCCTGGTATTGTGGAGCAGAGGAGGATACCGTCTTCTAAACAGACTCTCAATGTAATCTTTCATAGCTGTATTCTACCACCTACAACCACTACTGGGGATTATATGAGATCTATCTAAATGTGTAAATTAATGAAATGTATATGTCAGCTCCACAATACTCAAGGCATCCACACAAGATAATGACATAATTGATATTGTTGAGTTATTGGGTACAATCGCTATTTGCTTATTAGCATTCGGCTAACAGTAGGCCAGGATGCTGCAAATAACTTTCTTACATGGTTACCCTGGAAAAAACATTTTCTTCTAATTAACCAGCAAACTTAAATTGTGGATTGGTCAGTTGTTTAAGAAAATTGACTCCTTTACTTTGGAAATAAGCTTAATAAAGTTGTCCTAAAAAGGTCATGTTATTTTTTTTCATTAAATGCTTAAAAAATCCAGTCAAACCCATAAAAAAGAATTTCCCATTTGTTTCTGAAAGACTTGGAAATGTAGTTACAGATGATTTAAATATGATTCCATCAAAAAATATTTCACACTTATTTATTGCTTGTGGTATCTCTGCGACACACCTTGTACAATTGTTACTGCAGTATCTGAACACATACAGTTTACATGAAACCGCATTCATCTGAATCATGGTTTAACTTAATAGCTAGTAAAAACGAGATGTGTTTTTTGTTAGAAGAAAAATATCTTTTTTTTTTTTTACAAGATACAAATGTATCACAATTTGATATGATAAAGTTGAATGGTATCTAGCAGTGGTGGAATGTAACAAAATAAAAGTACTTAGTTACTTTACTTAAAGTGTAACTAAACCCCAGGGTTAGAGCCTTACTCCGCCCACAGCCAAAACTTGAAAAATGCTAAAAAATGGGCTGTTCCCAGCAGAGACAGAGGGGCAGGGCCGAGGGAAGGGGGGTGAGCGGGGGGCGTGGTCTGGTCCTGTGAGTGACAGTGACCGGCAGCTTGAGTTGACAGATATTCAAAGATGGAGAGTGACCAGAGTGACACGAGCAGTTTCGCTACAGAGCGTTCCTATACGGTGGAGGATTTTTCTCCTCCACCTTCACCAGAAACAGAGGAAGGCAATGTGGAGCCTAGCGGACTGGAGCCATACCGGTTCGAGCCATTGGCTCAAGACACTGCCTCGGCAATGTCCGACGCCGGGGCTGCTGAGGCAGCCGAGGCTTTGCAGGACCGAATGGGGACAGTTTCTGAGTGGTAAAGTGACGTTAGCGTCATAGCTAATGTAGGCTAACGTAATAAGCAAAGGCTAAAAAAAATGGTTAAAAAAGGTTAAACAGGTTAGTTTCAGGCATTCATTCATTCATTTTCTACCGCTTATTCCCGTTAGGGGTCGCGGGTGACTGGAGCCTATCCCAGTAACTTTGGGCCGTAGGCGGGGTACAGGGTGGACAGGGGCCAGCTTGTCGCAGGGCTGACACAGAGACGAACACAGACAGACAACCATTCACTCTCACATTCATTCACTAGGGTCAATTTAGAGTCACCAATTCACCTAACGTGTTAGGTTAGTTTCAGGCAGAACTATTAAATTGTGTATGTGAATGTATGTATACAACACATAAGCACCACCTCTTTTTTCAGCTGTTACAGACACCTTGCATATTGCAATGTGGTAAGGTGGTGTTGGGGATACCTTGGGCAGCATGTACGTGTGGTTATACCATCCTGCGTTGTCACCCGCATCAGGCTGGAGTTCCCTGAAGAGGGCAATTACACAGGGTTTCTTCCCCCACTGGACTTTTAACGTTTAAACATAATTGTATATACCAGTAATTTGAGCAAAAACAGTTTAGCAGGCAGAATAAATATTGCTTAAAATATGCAGTTTTGACAGTCATTACAACATGTGCATAAAAACAAGAAATGCTTATAAGCATTCCACCACTTTCAGTTGTGTCTAAATTACTTTAGTACTTGATTTTGCAGGTGGTGTCAAACTGGTTTCAGGACGAAAGATGTGTTTTCTTCAGAATTTTTCTTTTTGAAGAAGAGCTTATTAACATAATGCTATGGGAAGTCTGAGGATACCTTATATAACACATATGAGTGGTTTTACTATCCTGTGTATCCTGTAATGATTGAAATTAATTTCAACAATGAACTTGTGACAGTAGTACATAAAAAGACTTCAAAAATGTAAAACAGGCCCACAAATGACCATACAGGTTCATCTCCAGGTGGTAGGTGGTATACTAACTATGAAATACAGAATATTACTCATAGATCTATTTGCATTTCATCTCATTACATGCAAAAGATTATTGTATTTGGCCTTTGGCCCACAAAAATATTTGTGTTTTGGGCCACTGAGTGAAAAAGTTTGGGCGCCCCTTGAATAGTCAGCTGACTATTCCAGCATTGTGCTAGTTCAATCAGAACAGAGGAAAATATCATTTTTTTCAATTTCTTAAGGCCATAATCTGGCGAGTACTGTGAGGAGAAAAATGGAAAACACTAAAACAATATCAAACATGAGCTGAAGGCCTTTGTGCTTCATGAGTACCCCTTTATGTACCCCTTGCTTCTAGGGCCTAGCTATAATCACCTGGGCAGCAGACAAGAAGAGCAGCAAATATGTAGGATAAAGATGGGTTACTCCATTTAAATGTAAAAAATTTAACAGTGGGTGACTCAAACACTAAGCTGAATAATAACAGCACGTAAATACAACATGAGTCTGTTCTCTTGAAAGTTCTTCCTTGTAGCAATGCAGGTCAGTCTGAGAAAACAAAAAATTTAAACAGATTTAGTCATAACTGTTTAATTATCATTCAATTATATTTAATCTTTTCTGTGACTTCAGACAGAGTAGAAAGCCTTGAACTAAAACTGTGCTCAGAATAATGTAACATTAATGCGTGTGGAATGTCACAGAAATTTTCTTTTTTAAAGACAATTAACTGATGGTTTCTTAGGCTTTTGAGCGTTGTCTGGGTGTACTCTGCATTTACATTGATTGTTCATCATAACCTTGCTGTGTTGCTCACCTCATGTCTTCTTGAAGAATCTTCACCCTTGTCTGCTCACTGCCTTTATTGTTGGTCAAATTCTGATGAAGTTCCTGTCCCATAAAAGCTTTGCGCTGAGAAGTCCCAGTGTCACATGACACACTCCTATTAGGAGCTCGGGCTTGGATGGCTGTGCAAAAATCAGCAATATTTTAACTGACAAACAGTTACACTTCCATAAATACAAAATGCAGACGCACTGTCTCTTATCAAATAAAATTCTACAATTGAAGATGTAATGACAAATGCATAAATAAAACTTCCAAAAATGCAACACCTTTGCTTCTCCTGACAGGCTTCAGGTTGGCCTGGACACATGCAGACTTGCTGATGACTGGTTCAGTCTGACAGCCAATTTCTCGAGTCACTTTAGGCTGAAAACAGAGTAATTGTTAATAACAGTCACATTTATGTTAATACTTTAGTATAATATCCAGCCTGCCCACATCAAATTGCCAAAGACGTATTGTTCACAACGTCAAAATATTTAATGTTTTGGATTGATATTGTATATCTTTGCATTGTTAAAACCATGAATAAAATTAATGGGCCAGCTTAGCATTTGTTGTACAAAAGATTTATACATACAGTACATTATATGTTTTCTGCACATTAATAGCAAAAAATACACCACTGAAAATTGTGATATTATACAGACAGATAAAACTTATGTAATAATAAACAATGGTAGTAAACCTTGTTTTTGAAACTGGCATTATCATTAATAATTTTTTTTTTTTTTTTTAATCTGCTTGCCTGCAGTAGGACAGCATTAATATGAGGGCTATTGCCTTAATCCTACTCCTTCACTAGCTCTGACGAGAAATACACTAACTCTGCCGAGCTAGAGAAGGAATCCTGCGTAAAATTTTGCTTGCAAACAGCACAAGGCGGGAGCTTGCAGCTTTCCATGCAGATCGCGCGCAAACATATCTCGCCTAATATTCCTATACAAACCAGCAGATGTTTAGCTACGTATAGCTCTACACCTACATACCATTCAAATAAACAGACAATAGACTACATAAACAAGTAGCTATCCTGTGCTAGCATGTTCTAAAGTCCTACCTGCTACCCAGAGCCCGGTGTTAGGCCAGGGGATGGGCGCAGTGCTCCCGACACACAGCCCCATGTGCACCCTAGGGATCCGGACAGAGCCCCTTGTGCGCCACAGGGATCCGGAGTGGTAAAGTTACCCAGAGCTCAGTCGGGACTCCACAGGGACATGGGGAACATTTGAAGCTACTGTAATGTTTCTATACGCGTAATATATGTCTAAATGTAGTGTACTGGGCCGGACAGACAGTATCAGACCATATCAATTTGAATTTTCAATTTGGTCAATCAAGTTCCTTTCGAGCAAACATTAGCCTCATTACCACCAAAGACACAGTGAAGCTACAGTAAAGCATTTTATGATTACAATAGGCACTTGGGCAACACATGATAAATCATGTCACGTCTGTAGATATAAACCTATAATATAAAATAATTTTGCACACTCACCTCCATACGGTGAACCTGCTGGACATGGAGCCTAGGTCTAGGAAGAGCAAGGGTTGGCACAGCCTGGCTCTTCAGTCAGAGCTGCTTGGAGAAGCCCATTTCAAACTCGGTCAAGTTAGAGAAGGAATCCCGAGTAAAATGTTCATTGCAAACTCCAGCACGAGGCCGGAGCTCGCTGAGTTCAATGCCAATTGCGCGCAACCACTGGCGCCTAATTTCAAAGTCCTCTGGAAAGCTATGCAAGCCAGTAGAGCTTTGGCAACCTAAGACACTACACCTACGTACCATCCTAACAAATACACAATAAAAAATTCACAAACTAACGTGATACTAGTAGCTAACTAATGATAAATGCTAAATAACTAATGTTAATATTAATGACCTATGATAACTGAGGCTAACTAATCTACTACTAAAATTACAACAAACAATACTATCTACAAATAAGCTAACAACTAATGCAAATCACTAAATAATCTAAGTACCAATATTAAATAGCTAAGCTAAAGAAGTAACTAAGTGCTAATATGCTAATAAACGCAAACCTGACAACCGCTATCGATAATGCTCGCAATTCCAACTCCTAACTCGCTACGGGGGTGTGTCTTTTATACCAGAGTCTTCAGAGCTCTTGACGTAGTAGTTACCAACTGCCACTTTTAGATCAATAGCAAAATTCAACTTTACTACCATCGTTCAACCTTAAGAGGGCAGCACACAGACGGTTTTAGACTGGAATTTCAGGAATTAAACAAGTTTACATTAAAATGTCAAAAGTTGGACATGGACCAACAGACAGCACTATTAAAGCCCCTTTTATACAGTTAATCAGCAAAAAAATGTTGATTCAGGGTTTAGTTACACTTTAAGTACAATTTTCATGTAGCTATACTGTACTTGAGTAAATTTTACAAGGGGTACTTTTACTTCACTACATTTTAGAGCAAGATCTGTACTTTTTACTTCACTGCATTTTTTTTAGTTGGTTTGAAGTACAAAGTAATTTGAGTTTTGGTTTAAAATCATGTGTTTTTGCTGTGCTCTCATTGTAGACACACAGTACTTGAATATAACAGATGCAGTAGAGTAGTACTTTAGAAACATCAGAATAATAAAGACAGAAGACCTCAGCAACAGATTCAGTCTCTTCTATTGCACCAGTTTGTTCATTTCATCTGGAATCAGTGCAATTTTTCATCAACATCCCTCACATTTAACACATTCATCAGTTGTGGAGTCTGTGCTAAATACTTGTACTTTTTTACTTGCAAGTACATTTAAAAGCAAGTACTTTTATACTTTTACTTGAGTAGACATTTTAAGGTGATACTTTTACTTTTTTTTCAGTAAGATTTTGCTCCTTTATTTGTACTTTTCCTTAAGAAAAGAAACTGAGTACTTCTTCCACCACTCATATCTATCAGCTGATCACATATAAGTTAAGTGTTTATCATGTACAAATGTGATACTCCAGTATCTAATAACACATGATGATTTAGTATCATGTTATATGTTCCTATCTTGTAATAGTGTGAAATATTATGTATAAACATGATTATTTTCTTTTTCTAACAAGAAACATTAAATTATTTTTCTCACCTAGATGTGATTTTTTTCACTATCATGTTTTTATTTACCTAAAACTATATGCACTGGTTACTGGATTTTCCTTTTTCCGTGTATGTTTTTATTTAGTCAGTGAATGAATTTTTAATGCTGAGTCATGGAGTATACTTACCAATGCAGATAATTAGCATTCAGCTAACATCTTACCAAAAGTAAAATGTAGCTAATTATTGACTAACTTCCTTGCTTGATTACCCTTTAAGAGTCATATGAAATCAAAACAGATACCGAGTCCCCACATGATTTTGTATAATTAAAGTGGAATAACGTTTTTGTTTTTTTTTTTCCCCACATTGCTCTTTCTATTTGTTTCTTGTTTAAGTGTGTAATGGACCACAGAAGCCAGTGGAAAAAGTAGCTCATGAATAGATTAATAGACTTAAAGGGGAGATCAATGCTAAAAATATTTTAAAAAACAAAACAAAACAAACAAACATTTGACCATTTTTGAGAGAAATTTTAGAATAAACACAAATAAATTAAATCAAAAATAATAAATCTACGAGAACAATCTAGTACAAATTGACAGGGTCCCTTATGTAGAATACAGACTATACTAATAGCTAATAATACTACACTAATAGCATGAAATAATACAAAAATATGACACTGTAAAAACTTTGTCAATATTCCTCTTAGATAAATTAGACAGCATTCTGCCCTACATCTCCTGTAAAAGATGTCCAGGTTTCTAGATGTCTTCATTTTCATCTATTTTTTCAGCCTGGTCTCATCAAAATGCGTGTAAATACCACGGCAGATTTAGTGCCATTTTGCGTGACATCTCAACGCATATTTCGCTTTTTACGCCACTAAATCCCCATATAGTTTTATTGCTGATGCTCAGAAAGTGATTCAAAAACGGAACTTACCGAAAATTTCCGAAGATTATCTTAGTCGAGGCGCTCAAGTCTCGTTCGCCGCTGAAGTCCAGCGTCATCAACTTCAATAAACTTCTCTTTCTGATGACAGTGTCTCGTCACACTCCACAAATACTCATACATTACATAGCCCGCCAAAACGTTATGATTATTCTCGTGATTCTGCAATTATATCCCAAAAAGTGTAGTTTTTTGTAGACCACGGCGCGCTAACTATACACAGGATGTGACGTAATGTTGCGTTTCCGCCTGTCGGTCCGGACTTTTTATAAAAATAATAAAGGTAAAATAACTAAATGTAATTAATAGTCAGTAAAAAAAAAACAACCACAAAAAAAAAAAAAAAAAAAAAAAAAAACCACACACACACACAAAAAAACAAGAACAAATATACACCTAACCCTAACCCTTACAGAAAGCAGGTATAGTCAAATACAGTTTACACTAATACCCAAATTAATAATAATAAATAATAGAAAATGTCACGGATCATGTCTCTGGCATTGAGTCTATAGTTCTACTGAAATTAATGATACAGAAGGCAGAAAATGTTTTCTTAACCCTAATACAAAATCCTACAAATATGTGGATATGTGTGCAGAGCTCTTGTCAATGTAGGGATTTAATAGCTAATTTAATAGCTTTTATTTATTTTATTTTATTTTATTTAATTTTATTTTTAATTAAAATGTAGATAATAACAGTAGATAAGATGATATAATGAAATTGGGATTTTTTGAAAGAATTTTTTTTTAATCCCTAAATTATAGTGCCTCTGGTGTTACCACAAGCCAGGTCATGACCTTTCCATCCATCCATCCATCCATCCATCTTCTTCCGCTTTATCCGGGGTCAGGTCACGGGGGCAGCAGTCACTTCCTCCAGCTCTACCGGGGGGACCCCAAAGCGTTCTGACCTTTCCTAAATTTTATTTTATTTGCTCCCACTATTAAAAAAAATCTAGATAAATGTAAAAAAAAAGAAAAAAAAAAAGGCAAGTTCATGTTTATAAAATACATTACCTAATTTTCAATCTAGATATGACTAGACACACCCAGGACTGAAAGCTCAAAGTGAGGGTGCACCAACACCAGGCGGGACTGTCATGGTCAGGATTATGACATATTATAGGCTCAATATCTGTTTACAGAATCAAATGTGTACAGATATCTATAATAGTGCCACTGTTGTGAACTTTAGGGCCACTGTTGTCATGTTTTCTGGCTGCCTGGCTCTGAGAAACATTGACAGATCCTTATTTTGTATTTGTATTATGAAACAGACACTTTTCAAAAGACCCTTTTGCATCTTAAAAGTAGCAGATGGAAAATATTTCCTTGACTTGTGACCCAGAGTTTGCCTGTGGAGAGGGTGAACCATGATAGGTGGACATCATTCAGGTAAAGAAGGAGAAAGCCAACGATTCATTAATCTCTCCTCACTAACTGCGGTGAATTTCCCGGTCCTCTCCACAGGAGTGCAAAACTTCCATCAGCATCAAGTCGCTATTGTTATGAGATGCTCTCACTGATGCAGTGGTAAAAGTTGGTCAGGACCTCCTGGTCAGCTGAAGCCTTGTGAGTTCACATGCCTGCACACCCCATCACACTGATTTTCTCAGTTTGTCTCCCACTGCAATAAATAATCTCACTCTGAAAGTGTGTGAAGTAATCTCTCTTCCACTAAATCACATCTAACCTTATTAACACCAACCTAAATGTTTCTTCAAAATGTGACTTGGCACTCAGCATGTCACCTACCATGTTCCAATATGAAGTTAATGTGTTAACTTAGGTTCGGGAGCAGGGCCACGCCTCAACTTATCTCACTCACTACCTTCACCTCAACTCCACCTCAGCCACACCTCTACTCCACCTTAACCACACCTCTAATTTTCCCAGAAACCCTTCTTATACCCACCTAAAGTCAGTCAACACTGTTTGTCTCTGCTCTCTTGACCCCACCCACCCTTCCCCTGCATAACTCTTGTGTATTCTTTTGCAGCTTCCTCACTCCAGCAACTAGACCTGGGGGGGGGTCCCTATTCGGCTGGGCGTACCGCCTGAGACGGAACCCCCACACTGAGTCTCTTCCAACCCAGCCATCACCTTAAACATTACATCTAACACACTTTCATTAAACACTTAAATTCTGTGTCATTGTTGTGGCGTGGTCCTTGCTAGTGAAATGAATGATGCTCTGGTTTACAACCATTCTATACACATCAGAGATGACTACTCTAAAGTTCTCAGCTCACATAATCTCAGAGGATACTGCTGGTATAGGCATAATGTCCAATGACAGGCACATCTGTTTACCTGTTACCTGCAGGGGTCGGACCATATTATATTTTATGATGTTAACAATATATTTCTGTGTCAGCTCTGCACCAAACTGCCCTGTTTCCAGGCTCATAGTTGCTGGAACAGGCTCCAGGCCTCACAACCTAAAATGAGAATAAGCAATGGAAGGTGAATGAATAAGATGAATGAATGTTTTAATGGAGACTAAAGTTTCAATATGGGCTAGGCCTAAAATTAAAATGCATTTGAGATAAACACAGATTCAAACTATTGTATAGAAATGCAAGAATACAATGAAACATTGTATAAATACAGTATATACCAGAATTTGTCCATGGCTACTTTATGTAACAATGAATGAGTAAAGACCAAAAGACAGTAAAAGATCAAATTTGATTCAGACTCAGATGACTGAACTTTAAAAAAAAGTCATCAATATCGTGATGTATTGGCCTATGACTACATATGACATACAGTATATCTAAATGACATATGAAACTCAATTTGTATATTTTAAACACAAATATTACATTAATGTCACATGTAAAGATAAAGTGCACTGTGTAAGCTGACAAGAATTACACCTAAAGTGCTTCACCTGTGTCAGGTGTTAGAACACACCTATGTGAACATACATTCAAATTCCAGCAGAGGGCAGTGTTGTTCCCAAACCAATTAAGATCAAATTTAACTAATTTTATTTAAACATTAAACACTAACAATGGCACAAACAGTGCATAAAACACTGAACCATTTTACATAGAAAATATAGCTGTGTGTAAGATTAAAGCTATAGACAAACATTAGGCTACAGGTAAATCATCAGTCTTGCAGTAATTGATAATAAAGAATTACAGTGGATATTTCTCACAAAAAGTGCTTGCACATCAGAGATTTATTATTATTATTGTGTATTACTTATTGTGTTTTTGTTTACTAACTTTTATTTATGTTTGTATTTAGTAGGCCTATATTAGGGTTAAGAAAACATTTCCTGCCTTCTTATCATTAATTTCATTAGAACTATAGACTCAATGCCAGAGACATCATTTGTATCATTTTCTATTATTTATTATTATTAATTTGTGTATATTAATATAGGATGTATTTGCCTATATTAATATACACAAATTAATAATTATTTCAGTATTTTATGTTTTATGTAATTTATGAAAAAGCAGCGAATAGTTTTCACAATTTAAATCCTTGTTTTTTACTGACTATTAATTACGTTTATTTATTTTATTTTTATTAAAATTCAGGACCGACAGCGGAAACGCAACATTACGTCATATCCTGTGTATAGTTACCGCGCCATGGTAGACCAAAAGCTGTACTTTTTGCGATATAACCACAGAATCATGAAAATAATCCTAGCGTTTATGCGGGCTATGTAATGTATGAGTATTTGTGGAGTATGACAGGACATCGTCATGAGAAAAAGAAGTTTACTGAAGTAGATGATGCTGGAGTTCAGCGGCGAACGAGAAATGAGCGCCCCGGTTTCGACAATCTTAAGAAATTTTCGGTAAGTTCCGTTTTTGAATCGCTTTCTGATCAGCGTTAAATGGCACGCCTCACATCAGCAATAGAAATATATGGGGACATAGTGGTGTGTCAGAAACACGCAAAGAGCGAAAATTGCGTTGAGGTGACACTCAAAAAGGTACTAAATCTGGCGTGGTATTTACACGCCATCTCGTGAGATCACATTGATAACTTTTTTTTTTTTTTGCTTTTCCCTGTGCCATAGATTTAATACAAGTTAGTTGGTGGGTCTGGTTTTTTCCAGTTAAGTTCTGAATGACATGACAAAAGAAAACATTGCCATCGTCCTTGCTGTAGAGCTCAAGAAATAGCTCTGTCTACTCCTTCAACACTTGTTGCTGCAGTGTTATATTTGCACTCATACCAATTTACAAGCTTCAGTCCAGAAACCTTTAAATGTGTCCTAGAGTCTGACCTGCCTCAGTAGCCTCCTGGAGCTACTGGGGACTGCTATTACCACTTCCCAGTGCTTCTGATGTTTCCACCTGCAATACCACATGCTGCATAAAGGGGTGGGTCATTATCTAAATAAGGTGATTTTCTGGCTTGAAAATTACAAAAATATTAATTACATTTTTTCCCATCAAATTTGCTAGAACATATTCACTACTATGTGAGTAAGGGACAACCTAAATATTGTTTGTTATTGTATTATTCCAATTCGTGTTTTTGTGTAAATTGAGTTTTGTGTCATTTGTGTTACAACAGTTTGGATAATAATTAGAAGATTAAACACAATAAAATGTCCAGATAAAATATTGACTCTTTTTATATAGTATGTGAGACAATAACTTATTTGTACAAAAGTTATATAATATGTTAAATGAAGCTAAATATTTTAGTAACACCAGTGACTTTAAACTGTATGATGTCAGATAACTTCCGTTTATTCATTTTAGGCCGTAAACACCAGCGACAGTAAAATCAATCAATGTAACACCAATGATGCACAAATAAGTACCATGGTAAAAAGTGACATTTTAAAGTTATATTTTTACTTTTACTAAGCAAAAAGACACTCACCAATATGTTTCCCTGAAAGAGTCTTCATACTTGTTCAGCTCAGACCATCGAAGTATTTGTTTAAATATTTTTAAACTTAAAAAAATATTGGTCTTTGATGCAGATAACACCAAGGACACAAAATCAAGGGACATATATTTTTGATAAATTATGTCTATTAATATTTCTCCATTATTAGTAATATTTTTCTCTTTTTTTTTAATGGGAAATTTTCTTTACACCTGCACATAAGAGCTACAACTAGGATTGGGGACGTACGGTTTTCAGTGTACAACAGAAATTCAAAGTGATTTAAATAAAAATAAATAGCAAACCTATAACCTAAAACTATCATCATCTTTTAAAAGGGCATTGAGCTGTATATTTCTGGCTTAACTAAGCAGATTTTCTTAAAAATTAAGCTTTTTTCATGTCAAGAAAGTGTAGGGACATGTTTGTCACTGTAATTCGAGAATGGCGGCTGTATTATGCAAAATACTTTTTTTTTTTTTACCTTATTACCATGTTATACCATGTGATAATGTTGTTCCCTCATCAAAATCATACATGTTTAAGTATTCCTTTAACCTCTGGCTGAGCATCCTGAGACCTCAGAACGCTCAGTTCCATGAACCTCCACCTCCCAAAAACCTCTGCCCTACTCCAGGAAGCACTGACCAATCAACAAACCAATCTGCATCCAGTCTGCCCTCATTTCTTTATCCAAAAAAAAAAAAAAAAAAAACCTGTGCAACTTTGTTTCCACTCATTCCTCACAGCTGTTTTTCATTTTGTAGTAAAATGGCATCATACAAAAAGCTTAAGGAATTAAAAAGCTCTTTTTCTATGATTTTGTTTTAAACAGCATAAACATTCTGCACTCTGCTGCCATCTGCTGATCTCTTCAGCTGTTTATTTATGGCAGTAGTAAAGTAATTATTAAAAAAGATTTTTTTGTCACAATGTTTTTAAAGGTAAACATACAATGCTGTTCTAGAGGAGATATTAATATTAAATAATAGCATATTATAGCCCTGTTAACAATTCAAGATGAGTGGTTTGCTGTCTTCCGCACTCGATCAAAATGATTATTTTCCAACAATCTTCACCTATTGTTGTCAATTAAGATAGGAAATTAAAAATATATTTTTCATTATTATTTCAACAATTGTTATATCTACCACTCATTATCGTGAATCCATTTGCAGGGAATGCATGTAAACAATGTGGTAATGACTTATGTTCCGTATCCATTATTAGACACAATTGAAGCTGAAATGTTATTGTTCGTTTATTCAACACAATTGGCATAAGCATATTTATTATTTGTAATGTATTGGACACGACTCCCTTGGATGAAAGACATCTTATCAAACCAACTATTATGTACTGCATCGGATCTATGAAATATCAATGTTGAACATACATTATGCTGTATGATACGACTATGTGATTCACCAGAGAACCCAACAACATCACTCCAGGGGTCCCAGCCAATCGGAAGCACAGACCAGAGCATGTTAGGTGAGTGGCAGCCAAAGTGGAGCAGAGGAGAAGGAAAAAAACTTGGTTTGATTTGAAATGTATAAAGGCAACTCTTGAGAAAAACAACAGTTGAAAAAAAAAAAAAAGGCGCAGAATAAACACTGGCTTCTTTCTTGGATGTCATTATTGGCAAACGCTACATCCTTGCAGTTAGCTGTGTGGGTGGCCGCTCGTAGGGTGACTCGAGGTAATTGCATGGTGATAAGGTCCGGCCCCCTCACCTTCTTATCCACTAATTGGGCTGTTTGCTGTCGGAGAAGGTCAGAACTCGGACCGGAGAGAATAGAGTGAGAAACACGGAGAGAATAGAGTGAGAAACAAAACTTCAGAATGTGCGAGTACATATCAGTTTGGGAACTATCCAACGACGGTAGGTAGGTAGGTAGGTAGGTAGGTATGTGGGAAGGGGGAAAAAGGGAAAATGACTAATTGCTCAAATCCGGCGAGTTTCTCTTTCTCCTCCCCGCCGGGTGACTTGAATGAGAAGGTGCTCGACTCAGCGGGACAATTTCCAGACGTCGCTGTGACTCAAAGTAAGCTTCAAATAGATTCCACTGTGGGAGACAATCTATCTAGTCGGTGTTTTTCTCCAGCTAAATCATTGTCTTGCAGGTGTGCACAAAAAAGCCCTTTCAAATCCGGACATGTTGGCGATTGGACTTGCCCATAAAGCCTCTGTTATAATTCTCTCTTCTTCTCCTTCTTCTTTTTTTTTTTTTTCAATAGACCCTTAATGTCAAAAGTCGGCTGGCTTCTGGCGTCGTTTAACCTTCGGAATTTTTTGTCATTGCCCATAGAGAACATCACGGGTAATTTAACCTAAAAGCCCCCTTTTCTTTGTGTAATTATACCCATTACAGCAGTGTGAAGGATTCCGTCAACCGTCTTGCTCAGGTTATAGATTCGGCTCTCCTTTTCAAAACCCCGCTGCCAACCTCATCATAGATCCCCACAATGCTCACTCGAGGCCTCTTTTGAGCGAGGCTCTCATTTGGCAGACAGCAGGTTGATTGAAAAGATGCCTGAAAGGATTTTGTGAGCCATTTTTTATATAAATCAAATCATTAGCAAACACCTTCGGGTTTGGCTGAAGACAGATACAAATCTTTCATTTCCAGTTGGCAATGCAAACGTAATTAGACGGCGAGGATTTGGGTGTTTCAAGCTTCACAATAGTTGATAGCTGTCATCCAAATGTCTCCATTACATATTGTTGCGCGGTTGGATTGATATTGTTACAACAGAAGTGTGAGCGCTGACTGTTACATATTCAATAGTAGTTGTTTTGAATGTTTTTTGGGTCCTACAACCAACTGTTCCCTGTCCAAAGTGAGCATTCCAGCCAAATAAAAATCTTCCTTCGTCTGCCAAAGGACTGCATCCACACATGGAATGACTTTAGAAGATGATTCCTAGATTTTTTAAGTATGTTTGTATCTGGTACTTGTGCGCGCTTTATCTGTAATACATTTTTGTGCGCACATGCAGTCTGGAGAAAGGTAAAAGAAATGCAAAGGTAGCTAAATATGAGTGCTCTGTTGTGCCACAAAAAATACAAAGCAATGTTAAATCAATATTTTAAAAGTAAGTCCACAAATTCATTGATGGGTTGACGTATAAGAGATGCTGTAAAATTATTAGCCTAGCCAGCCAGACCAACTCTTTCTCTATTCTATACAAAAAGTTAGTCTGGTATCTCTTTGTGTGAGTTTCTATGGGAAGAACATTCTCAGCTGGAGTAACCAATCAGAGAAATGAAGGGTGGGACAAAAGCAGTGCGCCACTGACATGTATCAAAAACAAACATGGCGGTTATGAAGAACTGTTGCCAGTTTTGCCATAGAACACCAGAATGCACTGTATTATAGCAATTCTGTAGTTACTTCTGAACAGGGACAGACAGCAACAAACCAGTTGTACAAAGACATGTAGAAAAAACTGGTTTGTTTGATTGTGGATGTTACGTCAGACGTCAGCAGGACTTTCCTGTTACTGTTACTGTAAAATGAGAACAAGACAAAGAAAGACATCCCAGAGAGGACTGAACAAAGCACAGACTTCAGCAGAATCAAAAGGTAATGAAGGAAAGTACTAAACGTTGTTAATCAGTTATTAAATTTGCTCTGTAAGCTGGCATCTTTTTTTTTTTTGCAGGATGTGCTTCAGATAAACGGCTGTGAAATTCCCTCAGGATGAGCAGTTCTCTGAAAGTACCTGTCCTTTGGGAATGTTTTCTGACTTTATGGAAGCCGTTCCAGATGGTTTTACTGTAACAGACCATCTGGCAAGCCAGGTGAAGTAACTAGGACGGAAATGATATTTGTTTAATATGTTAAAATAGAATGTCTCCAATTAACTATGGTTACCCAAGTGAAATTTCTGTGGTGCACTTTTTTTTTTAAAATTGAGCAACATTAATAAGTAAGTGTACTCCATTTAAAATGTGCTTCTTCCCTGACACCACAGACAGCCTACACCAGCTATACACTGTTTTTCTATGCTACCAGTCTGCATACATGCTTTACAACTACTACAGTACAGCTCTACTAAAGAAATCCTAGTATTTTACTTGAAACAGTATCTCTAAAACCACATCCACAATAAAGACATCTGAAAGCCTTTATTATACTGGGCCAAGGTGTAGGCTCACTGGCCCATTTCACTTTGCAAATGAGCAATCCTGACTACGCTGACAGTGCAGCCCTAAACAAACTACAACATGTGCACACATCTGGTGAGGCCCAAATCACTAAGCAGGACATGTATACCCCCACCATAAACCTCTCCTGATGGGACATGATCATTTGTTACACAAGCATTTACAGTTGGAGGAAATACTGCCAGTGTGGTGAAAGCTGTGCAAGCATGAAACGGATCATTAAAACAAAGCCAGACATAGAACACACTGTATCTATGAAAACAAATGCAACTTTTACTGAAGCATGTGGCTTGGAGAAAGGTTAGTGTTGTGTCTGGCGAGTATAATGAATAGGGAGCTCTGTGACCAGTTGGAAAAACTTAGGCTAAAGCTGTCCAATATTAAATCGCATGATATATTTTAAAATTATAGAACAACTACTTTTATGTTCATATTTTATAAAGATTTTATTGCAACGTTCAGTGTGACATCATTGTCCCATAGGTTTGAAAAAAACTGAATCTAACCCAATATGACCCCATGTGACAATTTTACAATAATGTTATGTTACAGTATTTTATTATTATTATTATTATTGCAAAAGAAGGATGCTTAATTACACACACTACAAAATAAATGTATATATAACTCAATATCAGAATGAAACATTAGGAAAAAATAAATATAGTAAGAGGAAAAAAGAGAGAATGCAAATAAAATTAATCTATACTCTATACTCTATACTCTATACTCTATAATCTATACTATATGTGTGTGGGTTGAAAAAACTATTATGACGGATTTAAAAATGCAATAAAGGGAGACCAGGTGGCTGAGGATGAGTTTGATATAGTACTCTGTGTAAGATCATCAGAAGTGTGAAGAAAAACCGAAATGTGCACAGAATGCATGGAACAAAATGCAATGAAAAATTACATGTAAAAAACAGTGTGTTATATTTGTAATGGTTTACTTATTTACAACAGTTCCTTTTCCTGGCTTCTACAGCTGTAAATGAACTTGAGAAGTACCACAAAGTTCTGGAAAGCTCAACTAACAAAACAAAGAATTCATTGACAAAGAAACAACATTGCCACTTAACAAATGAACTGTAGGAGTACCCCAAGGTTCAATCATTGTGCTACTTTTATTTTACTTTAGAATGTAAATAAATGCACTTTGGCACAAAACAGCATACAGTATTTGATTTGTACTATTAACTCCATCTTGTTGTTTTTTTTATGTGTTTTTCCATGTTTTTTTGTTTTTTTTAAGGTTATTTTGGTCTAGAACGTAAGAAAGCCCTGTGGTCTCACTTCAGATTATTTGTAAAGTTTCTGTTGACCTACAGCACTTTACCATCAGCCTGAAAGCTTGCCACAGGATTGGAAAGATTTGTGATCAGATCAGGTCAGATCAGATCATGTGAGGACAGCCACAAGTAATTGGCGGCAAGGTTTCACAAGATATCATACTTGCACTCTGGGCCTCACTTCAGAAGCAAAATGATTAAAAGTACTGATTTTTACGTCTATTAATTTCACATTTATTACAGTTTTCAATGTGTGTAATACAGCAAGAACTGAGAACTGGTGAAGCCATGTTAGCAGCGGTCTTTTGACAGAGAGGCTCAAACTGTTAGCAGGTCAGCATGTGCACTGGAGTCAGACGTGACGGCAGATGTGTTAACGCATTATGCAAACTGTAATATTTATGGATTTGGAGGCTACATTTTCTGTTACTTATTTCATGTGAGAGATCGCTAATTCGGGTCTATTAATAAGCTACCCCTCTGTTGCGAAGGGACTTGGGAATTGTCACACTTTCAAATCAAATGAATAAGTAATGCTTATCTAACTTTGGGAGTTATATATTGCTTGGCAGAGGGTAAATGTAGCCAGATTTGTGAGTTAAATAAAACAGTAATTTGTATCCTATTAACATTAAGAGATTCTTAGCATAGGGTATGAACAGATACAGTACTATGCAAAAGTCTTTGAGAAGTTAATGTCTATGAAGTCTATGCACAAAGCAATGTAAATGTGCAAAAAATGCACAAAAATAAAAAATAAGAAAAATCTAAACTTGAAGCTTCCAGAAAGCGTAAACCTCTGCCAAGGCACCGATCTCGCAATGGTAAAGATCTAGTGCCCAGGCCTGGACTCAAACTGAAAAATTTTCTACTTCAGGGTTAAATGTTTTTTTTCCATTAAGCCACAAAACCATTATAGCTTACAAGGGTACAGAATGAATCTACTACAACTTTTGTTCTTTAAAAAAAAAAAAAACAAACACTCAAAATGGTACAGAATCCCAGAAAACTCTTCTGGATGTAAATGGTGATTTGGCTGTACACCAAACTTAATTCTCATTGGTCAATTTATTACCTTTCCTTATTTAATTCTGCATTTATTAAAGCACATCTAGTCAACAGTTTTTTTCACACCTCACTAAAACTTTTGCACCATACTGAACATGTAATTTTTCTCCAAGCCATCACCACATACGACTTCCTAAAAAGGACCGTTTTGATTTTTGAAGAGAGTTTGTATTGTGGATCTGTCTGAATCCAGAAAACATTAAAAAGATTCTATAGCTTTGGTGTAGGTTGTTGTTTACACAACAATGCTGGCCAGGAAAATCCAACAGTCCTGTCGCCTGCGATTTGCATTTACACGACAAAGCTTGTTTCGCCTGGAAACGACAGTAAACTGTAGTACTCGTGTTTGTCCAGCAGACAGCACTGTGGGCCCCGCAAATGCTCTACACCACACAGAGAGTAACTGCAAAAGAAAGGATAGCTCCGGTCTGAAACTTTACAGCTACTTTAGGATCTTGTGGTTTTTTGGAGCCATTCTCATAAAGTCTCATAAAAGTAAGTACTTATACAGATATTACTGACAGTTACTGGACTTAATATGAATGTATGAGACATAAAAGCCTTGTATTTTGTGCTCGCAGGTCAGCTGACATATGGCATGCACTCATCTAATCAAAGTTCAGATTGGGGCTGTTACGTCATTGTTTTCAGTGAGTAGGGTGTTTTCACAGTTTACATGAGAGCGAAGCCACTGGAGCTGTGAGACCAAAACAGCTCTTCCAGCAACGGAATCGCTGTCCTCATGTAAACCAAAGGCCAAATCGCAATCAAACCTTTGCGGATTCGGCAAAACGCGTTGTCATCTAAACGGCACCTCAATTATGAATGTTCTCTTAAAGTTACTTAAATACCACTTCTAAGAACAGCTCAAGAGAACTCTACATCGAATTCATGGTGGTGATTCATGTTCTCAAGCAGCCAGATTCTTCTCAATTGAGCATGTAACTACAGTGGCTGCAAGAACACTGTGTTCTTCATGGCATTTACATAGAATTGACTATGTATTACAAAAAAAACTCTATATGGACATGAGACAGGAGTTTTGTAACATCTGTCTACAGCAGACAAACAGGCAGAGCAGCCCTCTGACAACTACATCGACAGCTGTTTTATAGCTTCAGCAGCGGTGTCCAAAAACACTAAAACACAGTGGAAGCATATTTCAGTCAAAAAACTTACTGAAGTGAACAAGGGCTTTATTTCACAAGTCACGAAGAAAAAAAATAAAAATAAAAATCCGAGGTAACGGATGGAGACAGTGTGTCCTGGTTATAGGGGGGTGACTGGGGGGTGTTGCAAAGCAATGACAGTTCAGGCCGGGGTAATATAGTAGTCTATACAGAGGGGACTGGGGCAGGGACTGGTCACTGCTTAGCAAGCAGCATAGCAGCAAGTATGAAGTCTGTTTTATGCTTATGCCTGGTTATTCTTTTTAATATTATCATTTTATAAGGAATCATTTGTAAAAAAAAAAAAAAAAAAAAATGTAATTTACAGTTATCAAATATCTTTTTTGTTCCATTATGAGTTCCATTATGATATTATAAAACTGCTAAGTTTCTGTGCGTAAAAGTGCTCAGACCTGTTCTTGGGAATAATTCTTCCAGAAGAACATTTTTCATTTAAGAACATATTTGTGAATACCAAAAATCCTACTAAGTGGGACTTAAGTACAAATTACATGTATAAAGGGTTAATGAATGAGGTCCAAAGACACTAACTCCATATGTAAGACTAGAGAAATAAGACATTTTTTATAGTGGATTCTTGGGAGAAAAAGGTTTTGTGGCTCAGTGGATAGAGGATTTACTCCTGAAGTTGACGATCGCGGGTTTGTGCCCACTATATAATGCAGTCTTGGGCAGTATTTGAGGGAATAAGGATGTGGTTTTGGAGCCTAGATGCCAACTGAACCAACCATTTTAGAATTTCATCAGTGTAAATTTTAAGCTATCTTACCACTGCTGCTTTGTGGCTTGTTCTTTTGAGGTGGGGGCACTTTCTGCCAAATGTACCCTTGCACTCCGACTGAACTCTGAATAAATGAGCTGTCCTAGCCAGTGCAGTTGGAGTACAAAGTCGGTATTGATGTTGATGTGGCAACTGAGCTCATCAAAGACATTGAAGTTGGGCCATTGCTGACCTGGGTTTGGATTAATTAAAGGTCTGGGCACTTACGTTATTTCCGACTCACCTACCGCAGCTTCACACAATCAGCACGCCGAATTAAAACAAAGCCATTTGGTCCACATGAAAATATACCGCTTTTTTAAAGTTGTCTCTGTAAGGCAAAAGGTAACCTGCCGTGACAGATTTTGTGACCATTAAAGCCCTGGGTGAACTACATGGAGCCCAAGGGAGTTTGGCTGCTCTTAATAAGACTTGAGCTGAAGAAATGTGCTTCCATTTAGTCAGATTCAGAAAATGCCACTTGAAAGAAACACTGACTCTCTATCTATCTATCTATCTATCTCTCTCTCTCTCTCTCTCTCTCTCTCTCTCTCTCTCTCTCTCTCTCTCTCTCTCTCTCTCTCTCTCTCTCTCTCTATATATATATATATATATATATATATATATATATATATATATATATATATATATATATATATATATATATATATAACACTTTATAGGAACACAGGGCCTAATTTTGAAATGTGTGAACATAGGGCTGACTCCCTTAACACTACCAACTACAATTTCCTTAAAACAGGCTTCAGTTTCAAAGTCTACAAGTACATATATTTTAATCAAAAAGATACAAATGACCACTTTAGCCCTTGCCATTAAAGCGGCCCTGTCACTGTTTCTATTTCATTTTGAGCCCGCCTGCACTCACAAAAGGTAGCAGAGTACTTGAGTCCTGGATTACCTTATTTCTGGCCAAATACAATTTTTACTATATTTTTTTATGTCATGAGCACTGAACATGAGGCCTGTCAATGAATTCTGACTTGAAGTTTTGTTTGTGCCCTAGACTTGGGTTGGGATTTGCACTTTAGGCAATGATCCCTCAGCCTGAAATAGTCTTTTGTGACTTGGATCACTTGGTACTCAACTTGCACTTGGAAACTGCTGACAACTCGACAACAACACTTCAGAGGCTCGAGTATGACTGGCACCTACACCATGCCATGTTTGTCACGTATGACTCTAGTGTCAGTGCTCCTGTCTGTGGTCAAGCATGGTATACTTCCTGGAGAACTTTACTCTGATACAACCTTTGGTCCATCACAAGAGGCAGCCATAAACAGGCCTGTGTGTCTGACTGCAGCAGTCGTGGTGCCAGGGGAGGTTTGCCAACGGTGTTTTGGCAAGACACAAATTAACTGGCCCTCATGTGAGCGTGTCCTTATTAAAATCAACATGATATAATTGGTTTGTTATTTTCATGCAAATTGCTGGTAAGAAACAAATCCTCTATTATCTCCTTAATGAGTTAGGAAGGTAGAGGTACTTAGTGGCTGGCCTTCTTCTCTAAACATAGATGTTTGTCCATCTATCTTCATTCACCCAACCTTGGAGCACATCCATAAAAAGAGGACATCTGTAATCTTTGTCTTACATTAGGAGTTATGTCAGTGATTGAGTTACAGAACTGTATGCTCTGTGCTTGAAGCCAGTTTTCAAGGGCTTTATCACTTACGTAAAAGTTGTCAAAGTAACATGGATTTTATTACTTTGGCACACCCTTGTTGTACTGAGGATGGCATAGAAAAAGTGTAGTCAAGATACATTATGTACAAAAGGATGCCTGCCAGCCATATGGCCTCCTGCTGAGATAATGCAGTGTAAGTGTGCATTCATGTATTGTATAAATGTTCTTAAACATGTCTATAACATAACAGACATAACGTCTGGGTACAGACTGTTCAAGCTGAAGCTTAAAGGGGCTTTATTGTGCTTTTGTTTATCTTTTTAAACCCATCTTGCTCAACTCTAGAATAGCACTGCATATTTTACTACCTTTAAAAACATTATGTGTGTCTAAAACAAAGCTTTCCAATAATTTGTTTACTACTGCCATAAATTAATAGGTGAAGAGACCAGCAGAGGGCAGCAGAAACAGAAAAAAGCTATTCACTTCCTAAACTTTTTGTATGAGGCCATTTTACAAAAATAAAAATTAAATAAAAAAAACATTAATGAGAGCAGACTGGATGTAGAGGGCTTGCTGATTGGTCAGTGCTTCCTGGAGTGGGTGGAGTTTTGTGGCAGAGGTGGACGTTCGTGGAAACTGAGCGTTCGGAGGCCTCAGAAACTCAGTGCCAGAGACTACAGGATTACTCAGACAGGTGTAAATTAAACAAAACACAATGAAGGAACATTATAGCATGGTAAAAAACTAAGATTTTGCATAATATTATTAAGGTTACTTTATATACAAGGTTGGCAATAGTGTTCCATTTGATTTAGTTTATGTTTTCTATGTACTGACAAAAAAACAACAACAACAAAAACACTTGTTCCAGCCACAAGAAATCAAACCACAACGTATTTTGTGCAGGTCCCAAGCCTGGAAGAGAAAGAAATTGCATCACGAAAAAAATTATCTTAAGGCTCTGATTGGACTGTTTAAGAAGCGATATTTTTGACGATATGAAACTAATATATTTACATTGCAAAAATGTTATACAATTTTTCCTGTTATGTACTACAGTAACTCAGCTTCAGATTCTAGGTCTGTGCTACTTTTCTAAGGTTGGGGCTCAACCCTTCAGTCCATTGATTAGATCTTAGAAATCCTGTTTGGTGAAAATGAAACCTTTAGACCTTTAGAAAATGTTTCCCTTAACTTGCCTGTCCAGTATAAATGTGCCTTTCAATAGTCACACTAGTGCCATTTATTTATTTTTTCTTCACTTTTTTCATTTGATTGCCCTATAATGCAATTTGTCATCCGTGATGGGACCTTTTTCAAATGCAGCATCAAAAACTCCAGTCACAGTATGTGCCGGTCACAAGCCTGGATTAATAGAGATGGGCATGAACATTTACACTTACAAAAACAGTATTCGCAAATCAGATATAGAAATAGCTAATTTTGCAATAATTGTACATTTGCAATATACTTTGAAGACCAGATAGGAATGTTATTGTTCCTTCAAAAGCTGTTTCAAAAGTACTCTAAGTCTAAACCCAAGAACACAGCTTCATAAATTCACCTTCTACGAAAAGAACTTTGATCTAAAACAAAATTTCAATAAAACGGCTGCGCAATATCTGACAGTATAAGATATTTTCTTTGATATGACTCACCACACTTTCCTTCATTGCTTGTGTCGCCTTGAGACTTTTCCCCCAAATAAAACATACTACTCTATGTATAGCTTTTAGATAGAGTTACGATTACATCTACATCCTATTTTGACTTCTCCCTTTGAAGGGCACTGCTGAATTTAGAAAGAAATACTTCCCCATTCTCATTCATAACACATCCACTTGATCTGATTTCATATTGTTCTTTCCTTGGGTCTGTGGTATGAAACTACTATTATGGAATACCAAAGGCCCCGGGTCCAAAGTGAAAAGTCCCATTAATAAAGAAGAGATTACTTTCAGTTGCTGTCAGAGCCTCGTGCTGCTAAAGGATTGATGCTCTCACATTAAATCAGCCCCTTCAAAGGTCCTTCCAAAACTACGCCACTGCCAACTGTATATGAGGTTTTTCTCTCTCTATTATGTTTCACTTTCAGGGCATGCTCAGTGGTATTTTCATAACATGGATATTGGGATTTGGTTTTCTTTTTGGTTAGGGCATTTTTAAAACAAGTACATTTATCTTTTTTTTTTTACTGTTTGTTTATAAGCCATTCACTAAGGCGTAGTTCAAATATCAATGGATATGTTTGATGGTGCAATGCACAGTTTTACCTTATAATTTGTCTTTATTGTACTGAGTAAGTACAGATTATGTTGCCACCCCACTGCCATGTTGTGTCGCTACTCGTTTCATATTGAATTTGTAAATTTACACCAAAATCCTTCTTGCCCTGCTCGGGCCAATGTGGTTGCATCTGAACCATTGCCAGTTTATTGGCAGCTATGGGCATGTTTTAGGTAGGATGATGAAGTAACAATTTAAATGTTGCTAATGTAAAACATGTGAGAGTCATCTGATTGGATAAAATGTGATTACTCACAGTTGTTTCATCCGGCAAGGTATTAAAAGATACTCCTTGGCAAGTGCTTTCTGTTTAAGAGCTCCCAGATGGTTTTGTGTAACACCAACATGAATAACACAGGATTCAATTCAACTGAATTCAATTTTATTTATACAGCCCAATATCACAACAACAGTCGCCTCAAAGGGCTTCACAAACAGGTAATCAAATATAGACACACAATCAGACTTAACACAAACAATCAACACAAACAATAAACAGACCCAGGGCATCCCTGTCCTTAGACCTTCCTTCTCGGTAAGGAAAAACTCTTAAAAAAATCCAGCTGTGGGAAAAAAAGAAGAAACCTTATGGAGTCCATACTGAAGGAGAGATCCTCTCCCAGGATGGACAGGCCACATATGTCTAGGACTGTTAATCCATTAGCTCATCTGTAGTATCACAGCTCAGGTGTGTAAGGATGCAGCTGGTGGGCCTCATCCAGACAGGGGAGTGGGGGTGAGGTAGGGGTCCGGGAAGTCCATAGGAGGTGAGGTTAAGTGCCCACAGGTTGAGACAGGAGCACAGATGGGGTCAGCTATAGTCCAGTCATCACTGGGACATCTACCAGCAGCTTGTTTGTGTGTGTTTTTCTTTGTGAGTTTGCATGTTTTTCCCCTGTCTGGGTGGGTTTCCTCCTCGGGTGCTCCAGCTTCCCCCATTAACCTAAAACATGCATCAGATACTCCTGAACAGGACTTTGAAGGATGGATCAAATACAGAAAACAAATTTCTCTTCAGGGACAAAAGCTTGGCCAGCCAGACTAACTCTTTTCCTGTTCTATACAAAGAAGTTAGTCTGGTACCTCATGGTTTGAGTTTTATGGGCAGAACAATCACAGGCAAAGTAACCAATCAGACAAATAAAGGGTGGGACATAAGTAGCACACCGCTGACCTGTAACCAAAATAGACACGGCAAATTGCTGCCACTTTTGCCATAAAACACCAGAATACGCAGTATAATTAGCAACTCCGTACGTATTTCTGAACATGGACAGCAGTTGTACAAAGAGTTGTGGAAAAAGTCAGTTTGTTTAAATGTGGATGTTACATCATACGTCAATGGGGCTTAACTGTTAAAATGGCAACAAGACACAAGATAAGAAAAATAATCACACAGAGGACTAGACACTAACACAGACTTCAGCAGAATCCACAGGTGATGAAGTAAAGCACTAAACATCGTTAATCAGGTGAAAGAAGTTATTAAATTCCCTCTGTATTTTGATAGATTATCTTCTGCACTTGTAAGACGCCCAGCAGATAAAGTTCTCTGATAGGCTGTGTCCAAATGTGATTGGCCAAATCAACTGATTGGAAACAGCTCGCTATGACTGGCCAGGCCAATAAAGCACAGCCTACCTTAACTTAACTTGCATTTGCACAAAAAAAGAGAATCGGGAAGAAAAGGGGTAGTAATTCAATAATAAAGTTTGCACTGGAGTGGCACACAGCATCAGTTTCTGCAGTTTAAAGACGTATAAGCCATTTCCAATAATCAAAATACACCATACTACAACAATTTTAGTTCAAATATTAAGGTATAGTAATACAAACTTCAGAATAAAGATTGCTTTGAATGAATGAGGGAACATACCTAAAAGAAACGCAGATAAAACATGTATCAACTGCATATCTTGTGATAAAGATCGGCCTTCAAAGTTGAAAGAGTACAAAATGTCAGAGGTGAAACATTACAGCTCTGCCTTTTGTGTCTACCTTGCATTTAATACGAGCAGAATTGAATATGTTTAGTGATTTTCAGTTCAGTAAATGTATATTTATTTATCCTTGTGTATGCATTCAAGTAACATTATACAGTGGAATCCAATGGTTACCAAGGGCTAGGTATTGAGTTTGACACCAAACCTGAAAAATAACTTGTTGAGAAAGAAAGCAGGAAGTTGTGAAGGTGACATTTAACAAATATTTCTGTTGATAGTTGGGAAGTTTTGAGATGAAGGTAAAATTTGTCTTTGTAAAACTGGTAGATTTTTTTTTTTTTTGAAGGTAAAAAGCGTAATTCTTAATTCTCTGGCTAATAAATTTGTGTTTTCATGCTGTTCATGCTTGGCTATAATTCTTTGTATTTCATTTCTTTTTTTATTGACCCTTCTGGGCCACCGTAAAATGATCTTTTACAAAACATATCCGCATTATACGAGGACAAGGCCTTACTTGCCCCGTCTCTTTTTCCCTTCCGTGACTTTCCCTTTCTTCCTCCATTTCTCTTTGAGCGCCAAAGGGTTTGTTGTTCACTTTTTGTTGTTGGAGCCATCATTCAAAAATGCAGGGCTTTCTTCTGACAGGCGCCGAAGCAAGAAAATGAGAAATGACTTACACAGTTTAGCTCCTCTTCATTTCGCACTCGCCTTATTATTATTATCAAACACGCGCACGCTACCCGCTCACAAACGTGCGTGCTTGGGGGGCTACCACGCGCGAGCCCGCATATAGTTTCACAGATGATTAGTGAAGTCTCCTCGGTCAAAAGACACCCAAATCTGTAAAGCGCTGAAAGGTTTTTTGTCAATGTCCGTTTCGTGACGTACAGTGCGGCTAGTGGACTTTGACAGAGCGGAGAGCGATGGCCTCTGCCCGACACTAATTAGCTGTCGTTCATAATTGATTAAAGTCTGAGGGTAAATAATGAATGAGTATTGAATTTTATTGGGGCTGTCTTGTCAAGTACACTTACCTTAGACACTGGCGAAGCTAAGTGTAAATACGCAGGCATGATCGTCAGGTTTGATTGATTGAAAAAAACACAAACCAAAAGAAAAAAAACATGGAACCTCATATGTAAAATGGATACAATTTTACTTGAATAACTTTTGGATACTATGGCAACACTGTTTCCTGACAGCCAGTCATGTTCCTCAGTAGTTGTAGCACTAATACCTCTTTCTTCTATTAGAAAGCTGACAATAAGTAAAGTAATAGTACTTTTTTAAAATTGTTTGTAGCCTGTCCTAAAGCTGCATTTATACGTATTTTTTTTTTTTTTTTTGGTCAGCTCTTGAACAGTATTTTACATTTTACAACCTTTATATACATTACCTGACCAAAAGAGAACATTTTTAACCCTAAAGGTTGTATTTTTTGCTCTCATTTTGACATTTCTTATGCTAGGGTGATGATATTTGACAAAGATATTCATTAACAAATGAACTTTAGAACTTCAGCATCACAACAGAAAAAAACTGACATGTCTGGACAAAAAACTCTTCCTCTTAAAGCCCTTTTTGGTCCCATTGACTTACATTGAAATCACTTATTTTGACTTCACTGCCGTTGCAATACAGAAATGTTAAATGTTAATTTCTCTGTAACCTCATCAGTCAGAGCCCCCCCCCCCCCCCCCTTTTTTTTGTAATGGCACAAAAAGTAAAACTATATCAAAATATGTTTTAGGACTAATCAGTGACCTATCTGGGACTTGTAATTCCTGCACGAACAAAAAACACTTCTTTAAATAGTAAATAATTCATGTTTTATTTACAAATATGTGGGAATTATATGAACAGGGGTTAAAAATATAAAAATGAATTCACTTTTGTTATGTATGATGAGGAGAGGGGTTAATGATCAAAAAACTTTTAGTTTTATATTTGTAAATGTGACCCAGTGACCTAAGAGAGAAAGAGGAACAATGCATTTTTTTTTTTAAAGGAGGGTACTCTACTGGTGCCATAAAGAAACAGGTGAAGAAAACCAACAGAGGGACAACAGAGTGCAGAAGGTCTTTTGAACATAATTTAAAAAAGGAGTTTCCTTAAACTTTTTGTATGGTGCCATTGTACAACAACAACCAAAACAACAACAAAAAAAAAAAAGAAAAAGCATTTTGAGGGCTCAGAATGACCATGCCAGACAATAGAGGATTACTTAAACGTGCTTGAATGAAGCAAAACACAATTCAGGTATCATACATTATAACAGTGTAGAAAGCTCAGAAAACAGTTTGCATAATGTAGTCCCTTTAAAGACATATGCTGTCAGGCCAGCTCAAATCATTCTCCAACATCCATTAACTGAAGAGGAAATTTTAAATTGATCTAAATATGCTCATGTCTTTTGAAGTTGGGTAAAAGCCAGAGCACCTGGGTAGAACCTTAGGCCTTGGGACTAATTGGGCATTGCCTAGGGTGTACCTAGCTTAAAGCCCAAAGTTGCTGGGCTTGACTCCAGCCACTTGCGACCTGTAATTGGAAAAAGATGTCATGTTTTCTTTAGTTTACACTTTTTTCTTTTGTTGCATTTTTGTTTGTTCAAGATGGCTTACTTCTATACTAATTTATTATTTTGGTGCTTTATTGTTAATTCTGATATTTCCCGACTAATGCAGTTTAATTGTAATATGGCATTGAAACACATGAATGTAAAATATTTGCTTGTCATGCTATCTTCCGAACTTTTAAGGAAGACTTTGACAAAGCGGAGAGAGCGACGCCTAAGGCTGCCTTGCTCTTGGATCTGTCCTGGAAATGACTTTCATGGATAACATTTCTTTTCCAAATTCAAACGAAGTAAATTTGTGTGTGCTGGAATACTTCACCAAAAATGCTGAATATATCCAGCTCTAGCAGCCTAAAACTGTTTCCCATTTCCCACAAATAATCCTCATTTTCTACAAGATTTTAGGGTTCAAGAAAGTCTACTTATTATTTATTATTATTGTACCATTTGTCCAACATTTTGGCTATATTCGTGCTAACAATTTTGGTAATTCAAGCCATGCACCACTGATTGGACTCTGCTTACATTTGGGATACCTGTGCATCTCCACTGTGCATGCCCATCGAGAGAGGTGTGTACTTGGGAGTACAAAAAGAAAAAAAAAAAAGCCATCGATGCAGTCCACAGAAGTAGCACATCATTAATAACGGGGGGACCTTTGAAGATCCTGCATAAATGTCTAATTAGGTTTGGTAACCTTTAGGAAACTCAAGTGGGTGAATACTAAACAGGCCTGGAGATCTTGTACTGCATGGCAAACTAAGCACTCAACATGTGAGGGAGAGCACCGATGTCGAGGAGGTTTGTTCCCCCCGACAGAAAGGGCACACAATTTAAGCCACATTACAACGGCGTCTGGACTCATTGGCCAATTTACAGCCAATTTATTGAAGTTAACTACGCTGATTGCACGTTGGCGAGGAGGTGAATAGGCAGCCATTTTCCGTTTTGCCCTTTGAGCTGTGGATCTAGGATACAGCAAGTGGCAGAATTGTCATGTGACGTTTATAATATAGTAATCAACCAAAATGCAGCGGGTTCCAGCCATTCATAACTGTGTAGGTATCCCGCTGACCCTATCCAGTCAGTACATCAAGGTTTGCTGATTTTTATATGATTTTTCTGTCAACTCTTTTAGTTTTTAAGTGATCTGCTAGATGACCGGTATTTTTTTCCCCTTATTTCCTTTACTTTTACCACCAGGGAATCTCCAAAGACCATGCAGTTCTGGATATAATCAGATCAAGACATTGCTTCATCGCACTTTATAAAAGTAGGTCTTTTTGTATGTATTGTATTGGAAGTTAAGAGTGTGTTGTTTGAGAATGTCGAAAGGCCAAACGTCATCCCTAATCCCTCCATATTGCACTATATAGTGGTCACGCCATTTTGTAGTGTAGCCGAATGTCTACTGGATTAAAAATAGTGCACTCAAAAATTTACATTATGCATTTTGAAAAATACTGGACATCAATGGTCATTAAACGATCAATTTAGACCAGAATGCTTTGCGAGTTTTGGAGGAAAACAGTGGGACTGTGGCAGGATTTTAAACTGTGCCCAACACGTCTGAATGAAACCAGTTAGAAATGCTGTTTTTACTTCTGTCAGGTCGTATTTATGAATAAATAAACCATTACTGTGTAAAACTGCTAACGTTAACTTACCTTAGCCTTTACAAGTGTCAGCTTCCCCACGTAATGCAAAGAGCTGCAATAATCCAGTCCGTTTTATTAATTAAAGTGATAATTCATGATAAATATTACACATATGATTATTATTTATCTATAAATAACAGAATTTTTGCTAAAGTCTGGTTGGGCTTTATCACAGAAGCCCATTATCAGCGGAGCTTGTTAAACTTTTTTACTTAGACGCCAATGTCACGTGATTAACAGTGAGTTAATCACGTACATGCTAGTACATGCTAGTGATCTTTTGTTAGGCTAATTAAGCCAATTGAAAATACATGATTTGCTGACATTGTGAATTTGAATGGTAATGTCCATCTGGCACCTTAGTTTGTTGATGTATTCAGTTTGATTCTTCATTTAGGTTGCAAAAACCGTTGGTTCAGACATAGGCATCTGCCATCTGCTTATGTAAAGTTAATAAAGTAATATTGACTATAAAACAACCTGCATCTGCATCATCTTGTCAATTTAAAATAAAACTTTCTCCCTGTTTTTCTGGTGTATGCTGTGGATTTAATTGTTAAACTGTTGTAATAAAAGGTCCGTGCAGTATTTAACAGAGTTCTTTGAATGTTTGCAATTATTAATGACCACCCATAAGCTATATCTCACTTATAGCTTTTGTGCAGTAAAATTGGTTGCACCTCTTTACAGATTCACATTTAGTGTTTTTGGGAACTTTGGATCCAGAAGGTTGCAGACCCTAGCTGAATAGTTACATCTAGTGAGGGCAGAACACAAATAAAGTATATTTTTGTAATGTTTTCTCTAAAATATCCCGGGAGTACAGTGAAATTAGTACCAACGAGCTTCCTACCTCTTAATTTTTAGGGGCTTACTCTAGTGGCTTTGGTTGGGGGTGGGGTGAAATTGCTCGTTCTTTGCAAGGCTACCACTTGGAGAACTACACTTACAAACTACCACCATGCATACTAGTGAAATACCAATTTCCACAATTAATACATCACTTGATTTTGGAAGTGTAATTTTACAGTGTATCTGCCTCAGTGGCTCCTGAAAGACTGCAAAGCACACAAACCTTAAGGTCTGAGGGTTCAAATCCTGACTTCCCTGTCTCTTTCTGCTTTCTTGTCAAGTATCTGAGTCCATCCATTGTTACTGTTCATTTACTGCAACAATAAATTATTTCAATATGCATCAGTATAAATTAAAATTACCAGTAAATACTACTTCAAAGTTAACTAATTTAATCATAAAGTTTTTACCAAGATTCAGCAAATAGAGTCCGTGCCAAAACAGCAGCAGAGATGATATTGCAAAGTTGTAGCATGACTGAGAGAGTTCTGACAGTGATTGGACAGCTGTCAATCAAACTTGTGTAGAGGCCTCAATTTGCAAAGAAATGTGACTGGTCAAAGCTGTCCAACTTCTCTCATAAACTACAAGATGTTAGAACTTTCCCCATGGTGCTCTAAAAAACATGTGGCCTGCAATGTGACATCAGTGTCTGAGGCAAACCATTACAGTGTAGTTATGTCAGTGTGCAGACAAGACACGATTTAGATTATATGCCTCATTAAATATTGCGTGAATGTATTACCAATAAACAGTATACATATGGATTGTTTCTTTAATGTAAGCAGACATAGACAGGGTTGGAGTAGGCACTTCCTGTGGATTATCAGCACCTATTAATTCAGTCAAGCCTTTGTTGACCAATAGGAAACTTCTTCAACTCAATCACATAGGGTGAATCCAGTTTCTGAAAACTTGCCTCCTCAAAGCCGTAGAAGCCCTGCCCACAGAGGAGAGAGAGATGCTGTTTCCTATGTGCCTCTCTGCTCTGTGGGTGTGGCTTACAGCAGCAGAATTGAGGAGTGAAGGAGTTGAGGCTTTGAGGAGGCAAGTTTTCAGAAATGGGATTCACCCGTAGACTACTGACCTTGTTTCACAAAGCAGGTTAAACCAACCTGGAGTTTTTTCTTATTCTACTCAGACCAGACCAGCTCAGATATTTCTGTTTCAGAACAGGTTTGGAGGAAGTAGAAATTTTTTGCTGAGGGGAAGACATTGTTAATGGAGCCACGAAAAAACGATTGTCCATGATGGCAGTAAACCAAAGGTGGTGGCCATTTTAGAGGAGAGGGAAGTCATGTGACTTATGAAGAGGTAATATTCAAGTTTAACAAACTTGTTCCCAATGACTCATCTAATTAGAACATTTCTTTACACAGCAGCAGGAGAGTGTGGGTTAAAGGAATAAAATCTGCCTCAGACCAGGTTAGGTTCGCAAAGTGAGTTACCATGGTAACTTACTCAGAGTTTACATTAACTCCTGTGACCTGAGTTTCCCTCTTTTCAGGGTTACCAAACTCTGAGTTTGGACTAAACCTTCTTCTTGATACAAGCTCAGTGTTATGTTATGGTAGTATTTAATGATCAAAGCTCCCTGTACCTATAATATCAGATGATACTGTGACTGTTCCAAGCGGAGAGACATAAGGACACAGATTAAATGCCCTGGATAGACATTTAGCCAAACAGACAACATGAGGTCTCCCCAACATACTGTAGGTAGAATAAAGTGATGTTCTTTCTAATAACAACCAATGAGAGAAACAAAGCATTTTGTATTTCGCTCACCCCAGTTATATCAAAGGTCGTGACTGGTTGGTAGCATGTTTTTTGATGGAAGATGGCTTAAATGGGAGAGGTTCCAGACCCACTCCACTTTGCTAAGAAAGTCTGTCTTGAAGCATTGGATGATTTGTTGGATGAGTTTGAGATAATGCCAATAGTATTAGTCGGATTTTACTGGATTTTCACGGTGGCATTAGTGGTTAGCACTCCTGCCTCACAACTAGAAGGTTTTGGGTTTAATTCCCAAATCGTGTGGGTCTTGCTGTGTGGAGTTTGCCTGTTCTTTGCATGCCTGTGTAGGTTTCCCCTACCACCAAAAACATGTAAATAGGTCCGCCATGGGGCCAGGACTCCCCTGCAAAAGAGATTGTTAATTTCAGTGGGACTAAAAGTCAAATAAAATAAAAATACAATAACAAAAGGAAAAGTAAAGTAAAGTGCCAAGGAAGAAACTATATCTTTTTAGTGTGGATCCAGATGATTCTGTACCATTGTAAGAGGGTCCAAAGATACAAACGCCAGCCACAAGGGCCCAGCAAAGAAAAATATTAGCTGTACCGTAGTTATTTTATTTATTTTTTTACCATCATGAGCTATAAGGGCTTTCTGGATTGATGTCTGCGATCTTTCCGAGCTTCAAGTCCATACTTTACTTTAAACTCAAACAAAGGCGGCATGAATTCTGTGTATAAAATAACGCCAAAAATAAACACATTGTAGGATGTATATCACACAGAAAGGAGCACAAACATATTTATTGTTTACAGTACAGGCTGAGTCACACACAAATGTCAACACGCATGCACTCTTGCAGTTGTCAGAGCGAGGAGTAAAATCAGAGGCGCCGTTAATGGAGGCGGACAGCTTGGCTTCTGTTTCATCAAAGTGCAGAGGAAATGCAGATCTGTGTCCTGCAGGAGGCTGGGAATTGGAATAGCTTCCTTCTGTCTGCCGCAACTGAAACACAAACCAGCGGGGATTAGACAGCCTTTACCACTGTACAGCCACTCTCTAATGGCCGTCCACTGGAAATATTTACTCACTGTCTCTACGCGTGTGCCGATATGCCCGACAGGAACCCCAACCTGTCCCCGGGTAGAGATATCTTCATTTATCCCCCGGCGATGTGGCAGCCGTAGCGCACTGTCCTTATTTAAATGATCCACGCGACCCTGCGGAGCTCTGTGTTTTATTACATTAGCACAAAAGCAATGGGGAGAGCTCAGGCCGGTGAACAATGTGAGATTAAAGCAGCGAATGTGTTCACAGCCAAAACAATGCGTACGGGACAAAGGTGACATTTTTCAATCAGCGTTTCTGTTCTGATATCATTACCAGCAGCTGCCATGGTTATGCGTCGCAGAGGTATTTATTATTTTAATCCGGTCAGGCAGTCATATCTACTCTGTTTGTCTAGGTCTCAAGTTAGTTTTCAGAAATATCTACTTTTATGGAATGTCTGCTATGGACTTACTCCTTAATCCATAGTTGTTTTTTATATTAGTTCACAAATTTTGTAAACTGCAAATACATGATAACTTCACAATTGTGTAATGTAAACTTTTCTTGTATCCCCCAGCACTTATCCAATATTACACTGTTTTAGCTGAAATATCTGTGACACCTTGGGCCGATTGGGGACATCTACTCTTTTCAAGCTTTTTAAAATACATTTTGACACATTTGCGACACTATTTAACCTTGCCACCCCAACTTTAGAGGGGTGCCCAAACTTTTGCATACTGTGCATTCGTTCAGCCATCAGTTTGTCTAATACGTTTGTTTCACTCCAGTGGATGTAGAAAGCTTTTTAATCATTGATGAAGACACACTGGGGTTGTATATGGAACATAAAATGCTAAAGAAAACCAACACTGGATTAGATAACATATAAGGGTGAAGTCATAATTATGCTTTAAGATATCAGGTTCCATTTAGGTTCATTAATCCAACATGTAATGTGTCTAGCAAGTAAAAAAAAACTCCTTTATTTTACTGTGCATAATCAACTTTGCTGCGCTTTCTACCATATTATAATGCTGTATGTTTTAGTAATCCTATAATCTCTGGCATTGCCTTTCGTGAGACCTCAAAACGCTCTGTTGCATGAAGCCCCGCCCCATCCATGTAGCACTGACCATCACTGATCAACAAGTCCTCTACATCCAGTCTGCTCTCATTCCTTTATACAAAAACATAAGTGTACAGCTCTGTTTCCACTGATTCCTCACAGCTATTTTTTGGATTTTGTAAAAAAAAAAAATGGCATCATACAAAAAGTTTAAAGACATGCAAAGCTTTTTTTCCTCTGTGTTCAAAAGACGGCAACACTCTTCTCTCCCCTGCACTCTGCTGCTCTTCACGTGTTTCTTTATGCCACCAGTAGAGTGCTTATCAAAAATGTTCACTTTTAGTCAGATAAGATATGAATAAAAGCATAATATAGCCCCTTTAAAGAATCAAGATGCTATATTCACGCTGCTGACAGAGTAATGTATAGCTGTGGAAGACTAAATGGTCCCACTAGACATTCAAAGTAAATGCATTTTACTCCCTGAATTAACATCTAAAAACCTCGTGTGAGTTATTCGCGCCGCTTAACTGTATTTGTATTCAATTTTAACCTTTAATTACCCCTTGTAGAAGCACTTCATTTGGCAGCGGCTCCCCATTTAGTTAGCGAGACAAGCACATAAAACAAGTCAGACTTAACGCCGTTCCAGGTGTCAAAACAAGGTATTTACGGAGACTAAATGCCAGAGCTAGTGCAATTCCATCACGGCATCAGGACAATCTAGCAGATGTTTTGTCATTAGGTATCAAGGCAGTGCCGTTCGTCTCCGCCGTTCAACAAGGACAGGCTTTTTTACAATAGCTTTTATCGAATCATTCTGTGGCTGGTGTTATTTCTGGAGAATACACTACGGCCCTCGGGAGCAATCCGCGTAATTTTATCACAATCTGGCAGCTGGATTTTTTTTTTGAAGGTGAAGGTCAGGTAAGAGGAATAAGTGTCGCATATGCTACTTAAAGACTGGGTTGCATCATATCAACTGTGGCCAGGAATTTAGAATTGAATAAATGAATATGTTAGCTTTTGAAAATACATACATTTATTAGTTAGAAGATTTTTTATTAGCCCAAAAATGAACAGAGGTGGAAAAAGTGCTCAACATCCACAAAGATTAAAAGTACTGTTATTTCAAAGTAATATTAACTCATTTAATTTCACATTTTTATCAGACATAACAATACAAAAATCATATCATATTATTATTATTATATTGGGCTATCAGTGCTATAAGAAAATTGTTATTTTTAACAAATTTAATTAAAGTGTGTGAAAACCTGAGTTTTTTTCTCTGCAACAATTGTTGCTGCAGGGATAACATGTGGTCTATTTTGAGTATTGACACTTGTAAAGTATTTAGTCAGCTTTTACTTATTCTATTGCAACATAACAATATATTACAGTCTTTAGTTGGCCTAAAAAGGTGTAAAATAGTACATCAGAACAAATATCTATAAATTTTTTCATCAAATCATGTACTGACTTCCATACATTAAAGCATTTTAGTTTCTTGTGTTCAGATTATAAATAACATTTGTATTTTCAGTTTGTAATGTCACTAAGTATGTCCTGGACCTCATTCTGTGACTGTATTGAAGATGTAGTGAGGATTTAGTGAGGAATTTGAATTTTTGTGATAATTATTGCACATGTCCCTGTCTCTAACCTGCACTGGCCTTTATTTCCATGATAGACTGTGGTGACAGTATTTACTCTACACAGCTGTAGTCTGTAGACTGGAGGACAAGTGCAGGTGAAGAGTTTAGTGCTGAGGAAAGCTCAGTGTGATCCTGTTCTACACAGTGTCAAGGGGAATGTCTCATACTTTTGCATAAAAAAAGGTCAACATAGTCTTTCAATTACAAGCTGGATCACTAGGCCACACTCACCAAACATGTTCACAATCTGACTCAGGGTTAAACTCCTACAGAGAGGTGAACACTACATATAAAACAATACATTGCCCTATACTTTAATATGGGACCTACTGACACTGTGTTACTAGCAAACATGTTGCCGCCCATGTTTCCACTCATCTTTTGCCCAAACCAAACAAATTAGAGGAATCACAACTACATATCTGAACACTAGATACCTGAAAGATGGTGGGTACCAAAAACCATCCTCCTAGCTTCTTCATGTTAACATACTTTAATAAGCTTTTGTTTGAGACTTAGGCAGAGGTCGAGCTCCTCTCCAGGTGTAACCTTTGAACAAACACATGTGGTCATGAGACCTTTAACCCCAGACATGTGAAACTCACCAGACTTGTTCTTAACTCCTCAGTTGTGCTATATGTACTAATATCAGCTTATTATATCATGTAATAACAGCAGTAGAGCCTTAAAAGTGAGAGATGTTTTTCTGCAACAATTGTTGCTGGTGGGATTAAACAGGTTACTCTAGAAGTAAATACTATTAATATTTCTGCTACTACTATTCATGGATGTATTATAAGACCTGGATTGAGTACCACCACCTCTTCCCTGATGCCAGTTTTACCAGTGGCCACTCCATACATTCATACATTGCAATGTAAAAAAACAAACAGCTTGTCCTCAGCTGACAGGACACCTACAGCTTCCACAGTGATCTAATTTTGTGGTGTTTATTATCTATTATCGTATCATAGACTCTCCATTTGAAATCCTCAAATCAGCAAAAAATATAGCCGTCATGGCTAGTGGTCAGAAACAATCTTGCGCTATACAAAACAAGAACGTACATGCTCGAGGGCCAAGGATCGCCTGCTCTATGGGTCGCACAATGCGGAAATAACCCAGAACACATAGGACATTTTTGGCATCATGTGCCAATGAGCATTAAAAACTATGGTGATCATGATGTCATTCACTATCCAGGTCTAAATAACACATCCATGCATCTACTACACTACTGCTATAAACATCCAGCAAGTTTTTCTGGTTGTTGGCGCTGAGGACTTATATAGTTTGACCCAGTGTTCCTGTTCACATTTGTGGCCCTATCCCGCAATGGTAGTTTATCATTTACATTTAAAAAAAAAAAAATCCAGACAGTATTCTGGATACACATCAAAAGAAATCATTTGTTCCTTGACCTTTCAAGAAAAGTCCAACAACGGTCAACCGTTTTGATTTATGTTGTTAACAGACAAACAAACAAACCAGCAAATTATATGGTTGTGATTTGACAGTTTGCTTATTTTTCTATGTTTTTGAGGACACAGTTTTACATTTTGTTGAAGTAAACAAGAATACTATCTGTTCAAAAATATACAATTCATTCCAAGTCAGATGAAATAATCAGATAAAATACAAAGCTTACAAAAAGCGCCGAAGAGCTCTGGCAATACATAGTTTTTTTTTTTGTCTTTTTAAAAGAAAATCTGAATCCTTTAATGGATAAAAAATAAATACCTTTGGCGGCCCATCCTGAGTCACATTGGTGGCAGAATAATGGGCCCCATTGCCAGCCCGGTCCAGTCAGCTCCTCACTGGTCTTTGAACGTCAAAAAAGAGGGAACGGAAGATCAAAGAGCGATGCGGCGCCATGTTTTATTCTCTCTCCGTCTCCACAGCACACAGTCCTCCGCCTTCAGCAAGAAAAATGTCAGCTCTCAGGTTTGTGTACTCTATAGTTTCACCCAAATTAGATGGGTCCCGGACCTGGCCAGTATAAATAATTCTCTTGAGATGTATGTGAGTGGAACAGCTTGCTCCTCCACTGCCTGGGGAGCTGGTTGTAAAAGTAGGTCGACGTGGCCAGATTGGGCTAAAATAGAGAGAAGACATTTGCAATAATATCACAAAATATTATCTGTGACTGATGCATCAATTTTACTTTTATTCTCATAAAAGTTTAGAAACTGCAGGTAAGTAAGAGTCCTGTTTGACCTCAGTGGTAACAGTGGGAAAAGAGAACCCTCAGGGAGAACCACATGAAGGAGAGATCCACTCCCAGGACAGACAGGCTGTAGATGTGTCCAGGACTTATGGATATTGTCCATTTCAAGAGTAGAGATTCTAAAGGGTGTGAGTGACATTTTGGGCAAAATTGAGATAGCTCCAGGTTTTGTCTTGTGAAATTTAAGACCTTTTTAAGACTTTTTAATGACAGTTTAAAATTGAAAATAAAGTTTAATTCCAGGATTGCCGGCAAAAGAACAATAATCTGTATGAATTTTACACAAATTAAATATTTCTACTGCTCTGTCACTCAAGTGTTTTAATTTAAAAGCCTAATACATCGAAAATGACAGTTCTGCATTAAAAAAAACTTAAAACGGAATGAAACATTTCACTCATAAAACTTCTTGAAGTGTATCGTGATGATGTTTTTTGCAACATTATGCAGCCCATACAGTAGACCTTCGAAAAAAGAAAAAAAAAAAAACTTTCGGAAACTGACAAACTAATGAAATGAATAGCTAAGTCTAACTTCCAAATAATACATACTGTATGTCTTTATTAGTTATGAAGTATTACTTTAAAATAGTCAGTATTTTTTGACAAGGACAAGCATCTAGCTTGGACTGAACATAAATGTGACTTCTCACTGAGCAATGATTTGTGTGATTAATCTGATAAATGTCAGTATTTAAATGATCTATACATTACCAACAACATCAAAAAGGCCAATTTCAAATTTAAGACCAAGATGAACAGAATTTAATACCTGTGCATAAGATTTAATACTTTTAAAGCCTTGATTTTGACCACATCAAATTTAATATCTTTTAAATACTTTTAAGACTTTGGGGCTACTCTGTCAAAGGAAAGTCTACGTCACAAAAATATTACTAATAAATGCTGAGTTGTTGATAAAAAGCAAACTCCTATCTCTGAACATAGGATTCTCTCTGTGCCAAAGGGGCGTAAGTTAGGGTGACGAGATGTCCCTATTTAACCGGGACAGTCCCAGTTTTAGGCTCCTTGTCCTAAGCCATGTAAATGACATCTGTAAAAACATTCATATGTCCCAGTTTTTAACAAACCCTGTCCCAGTTGTCTATATTTTAACTAATAGAAAAGCACAGGACACTTAAAACACATTTGACTAGAGTGCACTAACATTATTAATAAAAAATAATGACATTGTAATTAATTAATACAAATTTAAGCCCTATAGTGACACGTACATAAAATGGATGGATGCTTTTTGTCCCTTGTTAAGTTTAAATGCAATGTGATTAGTGAAAAAAAAAAAGTGTCCCAGTCCCTAAAAATCTGGTCACCCTAGCATAAGTGCATACAACTGCTATATAATTCTATCAAGAAATTGCCTTAAAAGTTAGAGCCAAAAAGGCGTATGTGGCTTTCTTTTCAATTAATGTAAAAAAACAAAACAAAACAATAATTATATTTTTATTTGAAAGTAAACAACTGTTGTATGAGTGTTTTGTCATTTGCATCTGTGAATATTTGAGCTTTTAGGACATTTTTTCAGAAAAGTCAGAAAAAATATGTCCTTCTCAAACAGGCTTGTTTGCATCTCCTGTAAAGCTACCAGACTTTCACTTTAAGCCCTTTAGATTTTCAGCCCGCAAAATCGGCATTAACATAGTACTAGTAAGTATTTTCAACATGAACTTAAGTAAACATGTTTACTTTCACTCTCTCATTGAATACATGGAACGGTATTTTAACTTTAGTACATATTTATAGTACTTTCTCCATCAATGCTGAATGAAAACCGGATTAAAAGTCAAAAGCTTCAGCGAAAAATAGAGAAAAGAGAAGGCATTTACAATAATCTCAGTGAAATAGCACAAAATATATCTGTCACTGATGCATCTATTTTCCAAATTGGTTGGTTTGGTCAAATGAGATGGTGCTCTGCTTAGCATTCAGATACTGAGCCCTCAAAGGTCAGCAACAAGATAATAAAGAGAACAGCTAACATTTCCTTTGACATTCATCACCATGTTAGAAGGTTTGTACACATTTGAAGGGTTTGAGCTTGGAATACTCCCACATTCATGTACATTTACTTAGTTTAATAAATGGACTCATGTGTGACGTGAGTGTCTTATAATGTACTGTACATCAGCTATCTATTTTCAGATGGAGAAATGGAAAAGAGTTCATTCAGTTCTTCAACCTCTGCTGCTTATGGAGCCCAACAGTGACCGCCCACCTTCGGTTATGGTAAATTTCCCATTAAGTTTCTCCATTGACTTTTTGAAAAAATACTTACATTACAAGCTTCATGGCTCAGTGGAGGCTAATCAGCTATTGGCTAACTCATGACCATAACAATTTCTAGCTAAAGTATTATCTGAAACCTGCAAATTGGGCAAAATGCGTTTGTCACGTTGTCTTTTATCAAGTTTCAGAGGAGTACTTGTAGCGAAATGAATAGTTTTATGGTCATGAGTTACTTCGTAGCTGATTAGCCTTCATTGAGCCATTAAACTTAACCCTCTGGCATCACTAGGGACATTTATGTCCATTTGGATATTTTTTCTCTCTTTGATTGACCATCATTTTGTCTGTGTTAATGCTAATGGGACACATTTTTGTGATAAAGGCTCACTCTCGACATAGTTTGGAACTCAATTTTAAATTTTTCTAATAGAGCATTAGAACACTTTGAAACAAATTTACTATCCTTTTGTGACCTTGAGGACGTTAATGCCCACTTCCAAAAACATACAAATAAAAAAGTAACAGATTAATTTTTTTCCCTGCCTTTTTCTGGATAAATCTCTTAAACAGCTTCAGCCCTGCTCGAAACTATCAAATAATCCAAATTTTTGAAGATTTTAACCCTTTAAATGCCAATTTCAAAATCTAAAGTCACTTCATTACCCCCCCACCCACCCATACTCACACTTGTGACCTGACAGCACTCTCCTATTAACTTCCAATAAATGTCACTGCCATTACAGTTTAAAATTGTGCATTGTGTAATATCAGCATTTCATTTTGAAAAAAAAAAAAAGGAAAAATTTGACATTTTTACCGTATTTTATTAGATTGAACCTTTTTCCTGTTGTAGACAGACAAATAAGATTATTGTATTTTTCCAATAGAATATAATGGGGCCATGTGATTACCAGGAGACGTGACTCTAATTTATTTATCTCCTTGTAATTATTTAAAATAATCTTGATTTTTGTGATGTTGGGGCTTCATTTTTGAGAAATCTAGTAAAATTTGACATTTTTTCTGTTCATCACTAAAATAATATTTATAGGTCAATATTAACACCATAAAATGACATGTATTTCACGCAGGGGCCCATAATGGGGAAATGGTTGAATTTAATGTTAAACAGTAAAAATTACAAATTTCACAAAGTTCCTCAAAAATGAAACCCCAACATCACAAAATCATGATTATTTTATGTGATTACAAAGTGATTAAAAATGGTAGTCAAGTGTCCTGGTCATCATATGGCCCCATTGTGATCTATGGGAAAAATTCTTGTGATGCTACACAAAAACTAACAATGCACTAAAGCCAATATGTTGCATAATCTTCAACCTGCACAAGACACATTTAAAAAAATTGCCATGACCCCCCCAACATTGATTTTGAGTGGCAATTTTTTTTTTTTTTTTTTTAATAAACAGTGACTTTATGTTTTCAAACTGGCAATTACAGGGTTATGATCCAAAAAATTATTGCATGTTTGATAGTTTTGAGCAAGACTGAAATTGTTAAAAAGATTTATGCAGAAAAAAAATATTAATCCAGTCAATTTTTATAGCAGTTTTTTGTAAGTATACATTTTTGTCCTTAAGATCACGAGTGTATTAAAGTGATGCCTGAGCGTTAATCCATGTAAAGACTTAGCTACTAAAGCCAATGGGGACAATGAATTGGAAATGTACTTCCGGCACTGCTGGGTAGGCAACCCTAACCCTAACCCCATCCCTAACCCTAACCCTGGTATGAGTCATGGCCGGCTGGAGCCTTTCCCAGCAACTATGGGCCTGAGGTAGTGTGCACCCTGGACAATAACCAGGTACTTGCAGAGCTGACACTTACAGGCATACACACTGTTTACTCTCACATTTGTTCACACTGATTCATGACTCCGACATATGTTGTAAGGTAAAATTTTAATGTTTCTTTTTTTTTTAATTTAGGAGGTATTTAATGGTGAGTGTGAAAGCTGAAATCTAAAGACCTATGGAAGGTACGAAGAATAGGTTTAGGTATTTTGACTAAATAAAAACCATCCACATATTTCTCACCTAATTAAATAGTAACCTACATTTAACTAATTCCAGTAATGTTCAAATTCCAATCCTTGCTTTGAATAGTTCAAAGAAAATATTTTCGCAGCAAGAAATGTTCTCCTTTTTTTGAGGTAGATTAGGAGCAGTCTCACATTAAAAAGCTAGCATTCATTTCATTTCCTCAAATTCCTTTCCGACACATAACTGAGGCCCATTCAAAACACGCTCGGAGCATCGCTACAATGATGAATTAAAGTAATTAGAAAATGATGCACCGAAGTCCTCTACAGCCATGATTGGCAAAAACATGTCAGGGCAACATCAGCTTTAATGAGCCATAATCGACACAGGCCTAATTAGCACCACTTTGTACTTTTACGTAGGTTTATCATCATTAGCCAAGCCTGGCCTGATATAGAACTGGCGAGGTGGGTGGCATAAGTGTTTGTTTAGCATGTATATATGAGAAACAGTGTCATGATAGAAGTGACACTGCTGGGGGGGGGGGGGGGGTCGCCACGCTAATTAGATCTCCAAAGACTCGAGGAGACAGGGAGACAAACAGACGCAAGGCAGGTATTATTGGATACCTGCAGCTGACATTCCATATAATCCTGCCCATAACAATTAGTCCAGCCATTCCCAAAGTCAAAACTGTTGTGGCCCCCTTAAATTTCCAAAAATTCCACGTGGGCCCCCAACTATGTTTGTATAATTTAACAAAAACATTACAAAAACACTGACTGCTGGCTAAAAATTTAATTTTCTTTATTTTTATGCTTAATGTTTTTAGGTACTTAATATTTTTATTGACTAATTATTGTCATTTTTATATTTTTGTATGTTTTATTTGTTGTTATGGACCAAAACCATGCATCTGAAGCAGGTCCTTTCAACGGGGGGTGGTGAAGAGGTCTGTTGTCCTGGGCCTCAGGGTCAGAGGGGCCCAGAAATGGTCCCTCTTCATTTATTTTTTATTATAGGCGGGGCCCATGTGAAGCCTTTTTTCCCACCAAACCTGTCGGCGGGCCTGGTCTGAAATAATGAATAAATTGAAATTGAACTTGAATTAAAATATACACAGCCTCTGGGGACCCCCCTGCAGTACCTTTGCGGACCCTGGACCCCTCTTTTGGAACCACTGAAATAGTCAAAAAAGAACAGCGGTGGGTGGTAGTGTATACTGTTGTGTCCCTGGGCAAGACACTTCACCCACATTACCCACTCCAGGTATGGTATGTGGCTGATTGCGACAGGAAGGGCATTTGGCATAATGGCCAATTCACACTTAATATGTTGCGTTACGTGTCCAGTAGTAATGGGAGTATCAATACTATGATATTGATATATTGATACTCACACAATGCTCATTTGGGTATCAAGTACTTTTTATTTTTAACTTTAAATGGATAAATCCTGGTATCCAGCATAGTGCGGGCAACTTCACATGAGTTTTATGGCCCGGTTTGAGGAAAAAAAGACCACAGATCAGTTTTTAGTTGTCCCGTTCAGTGCAGACATGGACTGCTTAAAAGTCCAGCCTGTCACAGAGACAACGACTGAGCTGGAGATAATTGAACTACGAGTGTGAGTTGCACAACTGTATTTACAAAACTAAAAACATATAGAGATATGCAGTGACCTTGTGCTAGAAAATATTTTAAGCTTTCTGTTTTTGTTTAATGAATCTCTGTGCAGGGATTGCAGAGATAATTATTCTGCCACCCAAATAGTTAGAAGTTAGAAAAAACTGATGTTATGTGCTTACATTTGTGTATTTTCATTTTATTTTCTAAAGTCCTATCTGATAATTTTGTGTCTGAGCAGTATTTGTGTGGGTGTGTCTGCTCCAGACTTGGGACGAGTAGCATCTGCTGTGTGACTTTGGCTGGGCTCATGAGCTGTGTGAAATGATGATGGCAAAGTCAGTTTCTTTAAAACTCTTGTGTGTGTCTGTGTGAGTTGTGCTCGGTGCTCGATGTGGCTCTTTGCTGTACCACAGTAAAAAATGTCGGCTCTTAGTGTCTGACTGGTTAGCCACCGCTGGAGTACTTGAATAAAGCATCAATACTAATTAATACATGTGAAATAAAAGCACATGCATCACTTGGAGGTAACTTACTCCAGTGTTTTATGCCAAAACTCCCCCAAACAGCAGCTTTTTGGATTGGTCCCTCCATGTCATGTGACAAGAAGTTAGCTGTTTTCACTACTATTCACACTTTAGTTATTTATTTTATACTGTGTACACTGAAATTGTTAAATAGTGAGTATTAGGCATGGGATTTGTTTTCAAGGGTAACAATTTTTGAATGAAAACATTTTACCCATGTAATCAGGAAAGTACGATGTGTGCATTAAATTCAGGCCAAGACCAAGAGAGTTGTAGTTGAAACAGCTTTACTTCTGGTGTCAGGTGTCAACAGCCTGCACATACAAACTGACCATTGAACAAAAGTATCGTCTCTTTCTTATACTAACTGAGAACCCTGGTCTCCTCCTCTAACATGAGTCTCTCAGATAAAAGCATTTGGTTCTAACTTTTGTTTGCTCTAATAATATGCAAGTCCTAGTAGAGCTGGAAAGCCTTAAAAGTCAGACCCGAGAGAATTCGACCCAGGCCCGACAGCTTGACAGCTTTGCTAAAGGCCGAACCCGTTTGCTGCCCCACCTTATTCAAATGTGTGCACAGGCTCACAACGCTTCCTCCTTTTGTCAAGAATGAGTCGCTTGGACTGAACATTTTTTGCATTTAACGTAACCCACTGGCTCATTATTTTTATTGTGCACATGGTCAAAATTCTTCCACACCTCGGACCTTGCTTTCGTTGCTGGCTCAACCAAAACGTAGTCACCACAGAGTAGCCTCTGCTTCACCTCCTCAGCATCCATTATGGCATCTTTCTCGCGCTGATCGAAACGCATCACATGACCGCTCATTTACCCCAAAAGTCATAGTAAAATTATAAAAATTATGCCCGAACTTGCCCGAACCCGCTGGATCCTGTTGGGTCCCTTGCTGGGGCAAAAATTTCCAGCTCTAACTCCTAGCATCCCACCTGGACACTGGTTGATAATTTTTGGTTCATCATGGGAGCTGGAAATTTCCCCACTGCTTACATTCTTACCCCCAATTTACACCAAAAGCAGAAGCAGCGCGGAACGACACCGTTGCAGCAGCCGCGTCTGATCCGCTTTCTGTTTATTCTGCCTGACAATTCACACCGGTGGTGGCACACGGACGTCCCAGGAACGGCTCGCCATTCTGCTTCGCTACAGATAGGTTTGTGTTCTATTTCTTGAGCGGCTCTGCTGTGATCTGCAGAGCTACAGCCGAGGAAACACAGGAAACAGGCTCCAAAAAAAGTGTCAAAATAAACTTCCGCTACACCTTCAAAATAAAGGCTTACTGAAACAGCAGTAATGTAAACACGGCGCATCGAGAAGTTTTTTTCTTGCGGGGGAGATATGTAGCATAGTTTGTGACAGGAAGCGGTCATTTTAAAAGGACAACATGCAGAAGTTGAATGCCTGGCCACAGTTTTGTGTTTAGACGGTGAGTATTCTGTGAAACAACAGGGGGAGACCGGCTGCAGCAGCGGAGCAGCAGCAGCTCTGTCGCTCTCGGTGTAAATTGACACTTTTAAACCTCTTCGCGGCCGCAACATTCTGCAATATCTCTTGGTGTAGACATGTGTTAGCAGATAGAAGGGACAACAAAGAAACACAACCGACTTGACACACATACAGTATATGTTTGCAATGTATTGGTTTCAAAAGTTTTATTTTTGTGTTTTCTTTTGCCCTACTAAGATTTTTTTTTTTACTTTTTATTTTTTATTGATTGGAAATAACAGAATTTGCACATAGTTTTATATGTTTTGTCTTTCTGATTACATCAATATTTAAACATAAATCTGACAGTTACTATTAGTATTTTTTTCACCTAAAAACCTTTTTACTCTTGCTTGAGTAATTATTTGGATGGCTACTTCTTACTTCTATTTGAGTTATATTATTGTGAAGTACAGTAATCTGTCTTGAGTGCAATTTTTGGCTACTCTACCCAGCTCTGGTTTATTTGCAATATAATCCTGGTGATGTCAGAAAGTCAGATAGATGGCTGTCTTCCCAAAGTGGGGTCCACAATGGTACTGCAAAGGGCCCCCAGAGACTGAAATTTAAATTGAATTGAAAAATAGACAATTTATTCATTATTTCAAACCAGGCAAAGCGACAGGTTTGCTGGGGCCCAGGGCAAAAAGGCTTCACATGGGCCCATGGGAATTAAAAATATATATGAAGAGGGACCATTTCTGGGCCCCTCTGACCCTGAGGACCGGGACAACAGACCCCTTTGCCACCCCCTCCCCCCTTCATTGATGGGCCTGTTTCAGACACATGGTTTTGGTCCATAACAACAAATAAAACATACCAAAATATATAAAGACAAAAATTGGTCAATGAAAATATTAAGTACCAAAAGACATTAAGTACATAGAAGTCAGTGTTTTTGTAATGTTTTAATAAAAATATGAATAGAGCGAAGTTCTATAGTTGGGGGTCCCCGTGGTATTTTTTGAAATTTAAGGGGGCCACAACAGTCTTGACTTTTGGTATGGCTGACTTAGAGACATAATCATTTGTACTGACAAGGATGGCATACCTATTATGTTATTTTTTTTATTATATATATATATATATATATTTTTTTTTTTTTTTTTTTTTCGCTTTTAATTATGTTGTTTGTGCCTCAAGAACATACCTAGAGTAGTATTTTGTTTCATTCATGCATGTTTGTATAATCCTATAGGATTAGGCTGTTTTCGTCTTTTTTCTCAGAAGCTTAAGCAATTAAATGTAACCTCGTGAGATCCGGAAGTGCTCCTCCACGTTTCTAAAGCCCGTTCACCGGACTCATTCTGATCATTTCAGCACTTCAATAGCCGTCACTATGAAGCACTCAGCTCATTTTTCTACCTGATCCAAGCATTCTTTGCAAAGTCAAAGTAACCGCTCCTCACAAGTAGACATTTTTCATACATATACATTATTTTAAGTTATAAAAAGGTAAAACAGTAATGCAAAACAATTTCAAAAAGCCTGAAAAAAGCATAATATAAGACTGTTAACTTTTTCGTTTTGGTTTTATGCACAGTATATTGATACGATCTGTTTTTTTAGTCTGAACATTTGTAGCATCAAGGCATCTGCGTATTGACACTTTAGCAGTAGCTTCTTCCACAGAATCACTGCATGCCCTTCACTCTATAAACATGCACTATACTTGGTCACCTAAAACCCATGTTCACAGTTTAATGTTAATGTGAATATTTTGACAGAGCCTCATGGAAGAATGTTCTTTTTTGTGTGTGATAGTCTGTGCTCCTTGCTGCAATATCTAAAAAATAACTTAGATTTTTTTCTTTCAGCGATGAATAAATCTAACATAACTTTTCTGAACACTCAATTACACCTTATCAATCGGAGCTAGAAAATACAGTGTTTAACAAATTAATATAATCACATCTTACCTGAAGCGTTGGACCTGAACGGCAGATCCTCCCACGCCTGTCTCTCTGGAGTCACCACAAAAGCAAACGTGTCAAGTGTTCCTGCCATATTGAAGGAGCCCGCGGTCCAAGGAGACCTCTAATTTTCTGACTGAACGGTTCCAGAAAGAGCTAATGATATGTTAATGCTGAGACATGCAGACATCAGGGAGGCCAAATGACGGCAATCCCAATTACCTCGGAGGGGACGTTGCCCTGTGAGGTTTGTCACGCAAACAAACCGCTGTAAACACAGAGCGTGGCGCAACAATGTCTGCCAAAAAATGTCACGGATCTGGGGGGAGCTGATGAGCACGAAACTTGAACAAAAAAGTACTCCTACACACTTGCTTTCTATGACAACAACAGCAAAATAAGGTGCTAAAGATAGTTCGTCACAAATACTAAAACTTTGCTATTGAAAGAAACTCTTCAATTTTGGGTAGGGAGATGTGGGAGAAGGTTAGGGTCCAATCATTTTGAAATGTGCCACAAGGTATTTTGAATTTGTACATATAAGGTGAGACCACAAAGTAATGAGATTTATATTTTAAAAAAAATATATAATAATAATAAAACAATGTCTCCTTCAATTTCTGAGCATATGCATTGCTTCTATTACTTTTTCCATTCTTCTTACCGTATTTTCCGGACTACAAGTCACACTTTTCTTCATAGTCTGGCTAGGGCTGCGACATATACTCAGGTGCAACTTATATATTAAAATATGTCACGTGTTTGTTAGAGGGCGCTCTAGGCTTGTGTATCAGCATCCGCTGCACCTGTACCACTGACAATTTAAAATGTAAACATTACTGCTAACAACTTAGGCTATAAAGACAACTGAGAAAGAGCGGAATAATTGGAAATGGAACTGATGCTGAGTCTGACGACAGCCACGCAGAGGAGGAAGCGGCGCTTCGTCTACCTCCGGAGTTGGTGAAGTTGTTCAGAAGTGACACCGAGGATGAAGAATTTCAAGGATTTAGTGATTAGGAGTGAGATGGTGAGTTTGGTGAACTTGTTATATTATGTTCTTGTGAATAACTGTTAATAAATTACGTTAACATACGAGACACCTGTTCAGTTCGTTGTTTATGCTTCATGTAGCTGAATAACCATCAGTGTGTTACGTTAGCAAACCACACAGCTATCCAGCCTGTTGTTCTCTATTCTATTATTACTATAACTTGCTTTTCAAGATGAAATGTCTGTTCTTGGTGTCGGATTTTGTAAAATAAATTTCCCCTTATAGGACTTATAGTCCAGTGCGACTTATATAAGTTTTTTTCTTCTTCATTAGGCATTTTTTTGGCTAGTGCGACTTATACTCCGGAGCGACTTATAGTCCGGAAAATACAGTATATTACCTTGAATCACTGGTGGACAAAGTGCTCAATTTCTTACCTTAAAGGTGCTATGAACAGTATATTTTTAAAATAAAATTATTGTAAAAATTAACCATGTCCCAAGACATGATGTAAACATGTTTAAATCAAATATTAGTTTTACTAATAACAACAATACAGCTAATTTATTCACAATTTAAAATATATTTTACATAATAGCCAAGCTGTTTATGTTTACATTTTGGTTTTGGTTCTAAAACTGCATCACCGATTGTCCAATCAGAAAAGAGATTGATTTAGACTACAGTACCGTTTTTAAACCAGTACGAGTGCATGCGGCTTACAGTACCTTTAAGTAATGGAAAGTGTTGGCCATCTTACTTCATTAAAGTAATTAGTTATGGTTACAAGTTATTCTCCCAAAAAGTAACTAAGTTAGTGCATTATAAAAGTGACTATGCCATTACTTACTAAGTTAGGTCAATAAAACACAATAGATGTTTTATAACCTTTACCGTTACAAAAATATAAGCCTTCTCTGGCCATTGACTGTAGTTGTGTCTGTATTCACATATTCACATATTAACTGTTATTGATGTGGTTTTCGGAGCTCACGCTGCTGCCTCTGGACTTGGGCTGGTAGCCACAAGCGTCTTGGCGGTGTGTGATGATGAGAGATGAATTAAACAGCAGCCTTACTCTCTGCTCTGACTGCAGCTTTACTGATGTTAAGCACTCAGTGACTGAATCTGTCGGCAAGGTCTTCTGTCTATTATTTTGACGTTTCTAATGTGTTCTACTCTGCAGCATATTTTTATATTCAGGCTCCGTGTGTCTTCAATAAGGGCAAAGCAAAAACGAATGATTTTAAAACAATACTCGAAATACTTTGTACTTCAATCCAATTCAAAAATGTAGTGAAGTAAAAAGTACAGATAAGTAGAGAAAAGTAAAAGTACCCCTTGGAAAATGTAAAAGTATAGATGCATAAACATACTTAAATAACTAAGTACTTTTACTTCAATACATTCTACCACTGCTTGGAAGCCTCACAGGGGTAGGTCTGTAGCTCCTGCATAGTGCCTCCTTGGACGTTATCTGTACTACCAAATGTCAAATGTTTCTTCATCTTTGAGAACTTGAACCAGAAGGAATGTAGAATAAAAAATTACATATAATCCAGAAATGAGTAGCAGATGAGAGAGAGTTCAGTGCAGAAACGTTTATTGCATGACACAAAAGCCCCTGATCTGACCAGTCAGCACTCTTCCAGAAAGGGGTGATTCAAGTTTCTTATGTAAATGTAGATATTAGACCGCCCTAAATGTACTGAAGCCAACCTCAGACCCAGGTGTTCTGGACACCTGCAGGGACCTTAATTCCATGAAACCTTGGGTTCAAGCAATGGAATAGTCCTAGACATTAAGTAATGTAATTATACAACATGTGACCACACCCACTAAATTGCATCCCCTAGTGGCAGTGGCAGTAAACTACTATCAGGAGCCCAAATTAAACTCTATCCCTCTGCGTGTGTGTGTTGTCTTATCTACAGTGAGGCCCAGTGTGTTTCCATCACAGTTTCTCAAAGAATCCATGAAGATGAACATACTGCATTACACTATCATGACATTCAAACACTCACAGCACTGAAGTTACTTACTATAATGAATATACAAAGATTATATGAAGCTTGATAACCTGCAAAATATGAATAACATAAAAAGATTACTCAAAGCTTGACTGTACCTTTAATTATTAGCATTAAAACATAAGAAAATCAACCCTCAATGGCCTAAAGTAACATTTATACAGCTTTTTAACTCATTAATCTCCACAGGTACCATCCTTCATTACACACAACACAACACACCAAGACATAGAACTTTGGCTTTCAAAGTTTTTGTCTAAAAACACATCACAGTTTAAAAAGGTCATACTTCCAGGGTTGCTATGAAGAATGAAAAATTCACAGGGAGTTTTGTGCACTCACAAGGTACTGTGTTCAATTGTAAAATATTTCAATAAAATCATTTTTAATACACAATTTTTATTACTTTCTAGACTCACCTTGTATCCCCTTTGGGTGGATTTCACGTATCCGTTATGTTCTTGTTTGCCTTGCCTTAGACGCAGATTGCCTTCCCCCCATCCCGTCTCTAGTGTGTGGAGCATATGGGTATTGTGATGGAGGGTAAAAGGAAATGACAGGCCATTTGAAGATGCCCTAGTCCCTAACTTATGAATAATTCAAGGGCCGTATTGCGAGCAGGTTTTTCCAGCGCTGGCTTCAAAGTTTATCGTACCCCGCACTGTCTCTGTGGGGAAGAAACTACAGTGCGGCGAAGAGATTAGTCCGACACTGAGCGCGGACCTGGTCAAACTCAATTAAATACAACCAGGATAATTCCTTCCGCTCATTGTGCTATTGTGTTTTATTAGAAAAATAGACCCAGCATGCTTGCACCTTGAAATGACAATGGCAAAAAAAAAAACAAAAAAAAAAAAAACACCCAGTGAATTATTAAGCAGGGAGTCAAGCGCGTTCTGCGGGCTTCATGTAAAAATATGGAAATGAGAGCAAAGCACAAGACATGATCGATGAATATTTTCATTAATTATGTCAGACAAACAGGGACGGATCAGCAGAGAGGCTGGGAGAGGAAAGGGCGAGACTTGTGTGATATTTACACAACTTTGGCAAATACCAGCCCGGAGCAGTTTGGCCTCAGAATGATAGATTAAACCTCAGTGCCCTATAGCAAATGTGGAAAAGATATTAATGCTTTTTGATGCTTCTAATTGTCCTATTGATGGATAATGTATAAGCCAACAAATAAACAGTATCTATAGACTGTATATTGCATACAGTCTAACATCCAAACTTTCACTTTTGATGCATTTTAGGTTGTTATAAATTTTTTAAAAAACTCATATAAATGGTTAGAAAGTACTTAGTTTTCAAGCCTGCCTATTTGTATGCATTGACTTTGTGAAGTGAAATACTGTATGTTGGAAATCCCTCATCAAGATTTCTGTCATTTTATTGGTTGTATATCTATCTAATTGTGTCCAGAGGCAGTTTATTGTATGGCCAGAACAGGAGGCCGGGCATCAGGGCAACAGGGGCATCTGTACAATGCCTCCTCCTATTAAAATATTCAATTGCAAAACCTTATATCAACACTTACAAAGTACTTAGTTTTCAAGCCTGCACAGTCGTATGCATTTACACTGGGAAGTTAAATTGGTTGGAAATCCCTTAATCAAGATTTCTACTAAGCATTTTATTGGTTGTATATCTATCTGATTGTGTCCAAAGATGGTTTATTGTATGCCTGGAACAGGAGGCATCGGAAACAGATGCCTGTGTCACCTCAGCTGGTCTTTTCTTAATGTGGAGGACCAGCAGCTCTACTTAGAGCTCCTTTTTTATTCTACTGATGTAAAGTTTAAATGGGAAAGGAAACAAAAGCAAATATGCAACTAAACATGTCAACATTAGACAGAGGTCACAGGATTTGTAGTTCTAACCCTCCTTTTGGGAGCTTAATGATCACATCATAAGCATCTCTTGTAGGCCAAAAAGGGTTGTCCATAAAGACAGGTGTTGTTTTTGGTTATTGCCAACATTTATAGGGGTCTGTACATATAGTCCATTCAAAAAAAATTTAGAGCATCACAAAATACACTGTTCAATGGTAGATGTGTGGGTGGAAATGAGAGGAAAGTGTAATTTTCACCCACCAAAAAGTGGGTGTTGTGTGATGCTGCAGTGCAATAGATCTGTTCCATTGTTATTTAAATGGTAAATGGCTGTATAAAAGTATTGCTTTTCAACCTCCAAGAGCACATTACATCAAGCAACCATTCACCTATTCACACTCACAAGCATTCACACGTTGGTACAGCAGTGTCACAGAAACTGGATTTAAGGTGGATGAAGTGTCTTGCCCAAGGACACATCGACAGCATGAACCTTCCAGTTATTGGATGACCTGCTCTACCTTCTGAGCCACACAACTGTATACTTCTGGAGTTGAAGGCGTGCAAACTAAGATGGCTACCAGATTTAAACACAAAAATACATAAATTAATAAAAAAGGATCACAAAAAACTGTAATTGAAAGAGTTAACCCTTCTCAAGCACAATCAGCAAATCTGCATTACAGGCCTCAAGCAGTGTTCTAGCCTCTATGTTCAGGCCTTGACTTTATAACAAAAGATGGAAGTTCAGGGTATTCACACCTGAAGGCAAAAGTTTGGAGTAGAGAAAGAGTCCTATCATTTACTCTGAATATACAATAAATAATGAACTACAATAACAAATAGATGTTTCAAGTACCTAATACAAATAGCCAGAAGGACCTCTAAAAGTCATCTTATTTATGAAACCTGCAGGAACAAAACTCTCCTTGTTTGCGTTAGGTCTACATTTTGGAACAATGAACGTCTGGCCAGACAAAAGGAGCTGAAAGAAACTTTGTTTGGGAGTTTGTTTATAATGGAATTGCTTAGCGGCAGTAAATGTTTGATGTACAAAGCTCCTAGGTTAGGCAGTGAATCTCCAGTCTGCTTGCCACCCCATTTCGCAAATCCATTCAGACATTTTTTTTTTTTTTTTTATCCAAGCAGAGCTCTCAAAATGTAATAAGTAATTGGTAAAAGGGCAACAATGTTTTAACATTTACATTGTTTTCATTTTTCTCTTTTTGGTCATTGTTTTTTTTTCTTTCTTCTTCTTCTTCTTGTTATTATTATTATTATTATTATTATTATTATTATTATTATTATTATTATTATTATTATTATTATTAATAGTAGTAGTAGTAGCAGTAGTAGTAGTAGTAGTCTTAAATGCCTGGTAGTAGTAGTAGCAAAGTGGTCAGTTCCCCCGCCTGGTGAAGGGGTTTGATTCTATGACGTGGCGTAAAAAAGTGCACCAACAAAATAGAGAAAGTTGCATCAAGCATCTGGCATTAAAAAAAAATACTTGTGAATGATTTGCCATTGAAATCACAGAAAGATTGATTGATTAGATCGAATAGTGACAGTAGACAGTAGCGAGACATCTGCACTCGCCTACAAGTTGTTGGCTACAATATTCACGGAATGACTGTAGCGCCTTGGTGCATTCTCCCAAAACCAGACGGTAGCTGGTTCTCAAAGCGCATACTGTCACTGTGTTCCTGAGCAAGACACTTCACCCATGTTGCCTACTCCAGTCACTTTATGTGGCCAGTTGCAACGAAAAGGGCATCCGACGTAAAAAAAAAACCAAAAAACTTGCCAAATCACTGTGACTGGTTGGCTGCGGTGACCCCAAATAAGAAAGGCAGAAGCCGAAAGATTTAAAAAAAAACAACAACACACAAACACAAAAATATATATATAAAAAACTCTGGCAACCCACTTTTGGGTCTACATATTAAGGAAACACACTTATAGGTTATTTCTTGGCTCTATTTAGGCCTACTTGTGCAAAATTAAATAGACGATATGACTTTAGCAATTATTTTGAAGTAAAAAAAAAAAAAAATGTTATAGGGACCCAGCACAAGTGTAAATTAGATGGCCCGGGAATCACACTTATTGTTGACGATGACCTATCTGTGCTACTGTGAGTTGGACTGGATCTGTGCCATCCATCCATCCATCCATCTTCTTCCGCTTTATTCGGGGCCGGGTCGCGGGGGCAGCAGTATAAGCAGAGATGCCCAGACTTCCCTCTCCACAGACACTTCCTCCAGCTCTACCGGGGGCCTGGGAGGCCTGGATCTGCCTTCTACAGGCTTTACTGCTGGTTTTATCTCTCAAGCCATTGACTCGCACCTTGCATATACTCATAGAACTGTTACATTTAGTAACTACTATTTTCCTTTCGCTATGTTTAGGTTAATTGTTGACTAAATGATGATTAAATGTAGTTAATGAAAGTGCTAGGCCTGTGTTAGACTGGTGATTATCTCTCTGACCTAGCCCCCCAGAACCCACAATAGAGTCTGCAATAAAAAATAAATAATTGAAATGATTTTGCTTTAAGTAATTATTCATGATCATATTGCTGTATTTGAAGAAACAGTCAAAAAGTTGGGTCATTGCCTTATGTACAACCCCAGAGTTCGTTGTCTGTCAGAACCAAAGGGCTGCAGTGAAGAATGATTTCTATCGGGGAAGGGGGGCCATGGAGAGGTCAGACTCCATTAGCCGTGTTCCATCAGACCGTCTGCGCAAACACGTGCACCTCCTTCTCCGAGAGGGTCTCCAAATGGGCACCTCTTTGTCAGGGCAATTTGCTGATGATGCATGGTTATGATAAGATTTGAGTGAAGTGTCTGGAGCGGCCACAGCCTCAGCAGCCAACGCGTCTGGGCCAACAGGAGTAATCAAGCGAAGGCCAGATTGAGGCGCTGATAGAAGGGGTCCGTGATTGCTCATAAGCAGCCCCCAGGCACCAGGCATTTAAGACACTTTCTGCTGATTTTGATTGACAGCTGCTCAAAAAAACGGCTCATCTGCTCGCAGGCAGTTATCATTGCTGCTGTCGCCATCTGATGTCTGTGTTGGACAAGTATCTGCAGTATGTCCTTACAGGAGGGCCATGGAACTTACACAATACAATACAAGATCCTTCCACAACTAATTTCAGAAGATGTGAACACACTTTGTTTATGTTTTTTTGTTTTTTGCTCATAGATTTATTTTTTTTATTAACCAAAAACATTTTCACACTGCAGTAGTTGCTTGAGGATGTGGTAACATATACAAAACGACAAGGTGCCATAACTCCTTGGTGTCATGGGTTCCAGTCTGTACTCTGGCTCCTAATACAGTTGTGCTAATTGACAATATTGCATACTGGTAGTCAGCTTCAATTGCCAAGTTAACTTAGTAAAACAGGATTTGCAGTTTTTATGGATAAATGCCTAAACATACACACAGTGGTGTAACTTAGAAATGAGGGGCCCCAGTGCAGATTTTAGAATGAACCTTAGTGATATAAAGCCAATCAGTACTTCAAGTCTATGCATTAAGCTTCTGATTTATAAAATGTGGCAGTCACCTGTTTTACTGAATTCATAGACCAGTTCTAACAGTCTGCATAGTTTAATTCAAAATACCTTTGTTTAAAAATAGTGTTTGTATTTATCATAAGCATCCACATTGAATTCCTGAGGTAAACTATCTCACAGATGATACAGATCTATCCAAGTCTTGTAACTTATAATGAGTAGGTAAATTTAACATGAATTAAAATGATTTTAGAGGTAAAAAAAAAAAAAGATCAAAGACAGACAAGGGTCAACTCCCAGGGGCCCCTAAAACTCCTGGGACCCTTCAGTTGCATTGGCTGCACTGCTGGTTGTTATGCCCCTGCATACACATGACATTGCGGTCTGCTGTGGTTCTGTAAGTACTTGTCAAAGATAACATGAGAATTTTCTGATCATTTGCTGTGTAGCCTTTAGTTAATGCTTTAAAAAAAAAACTTGAAACTTAACTTCTAATGTTCTCTACCCAGGTACTGACAACATACATGTGTAGGCTGTTGGCTAAAATTTGCCAAAAACTATTTGTGAGAGCCATAAAGTTAAAAGGCTAAATAATGAAATTATAAAAATGTTAAGTATAATCATTTCATTTAAATAGCTTTCATAAAATAAGCTAATGTTAAAAAGTACTAAAAGGGTAAATATTTAATTTATGCTAAAATAGTCTTAAGTTAAAATGTGATCAAAATGTCATTAAATTCATGTATAATAAGTTAAGGTAAAATAGTTAAATATAATATGTAAAAATCTGTAATTGACTGCATGCCGCTCCTTTTACAAAGCAGCACATGATGTCATCACATTGTCAGTAGAGCTATGGCAGGTAGAGGAGCACACAGATTTTCTACCTGCTGTAAATGGATGTAATATCTGGAACTTTTCTTCATTAAACAGAATAAATGGATAATGTCTCATTATTCAGCGTAAGCAAACTCACTTACACATGGCTCGTTGTGGATGTTTATAACCTTCAAAAAATAGCTGCTACATTATTTGTTTATGTATGCTTTGATATTTTTTGGTGGTTAATGCTGAATCTCCGAATGAGAATATGTTGCAATCTGCACATTTTATGAAACTAAAGGGGTCTATACATCTACCGTTCTTTCATTAGTCAGTTTTTAGTATGGCAAACAAAGCTGGTTTTCAGATTTATTAATATCACAAAATCACCCATATCTCATACATTCTGCTCTTTCATTCCAAGGACATTGGATGGTCCTGATTTAGACTGTGTTTCTTTTTTGATTGCCTTTATTTCAAACTTTGATAAATAAAGATAGTTCAAAGCCTTGAATTTGTTTACATGTAAACTATCTGAAAATACGCTGTACGTTTCAGTGGTTATTAATTATACCGCAAAATTAAAAATCTAACTAAATCCTTGATGCCAAAAATGAATATGTAAATGTAATTAATTTCAGCTTAATTTTGTTGATACATTAAGCACTTAACTAGAGTTGGTGGTAAATAAAAAGTTTGTTAGACAACTTTATCTGTATTACAAGCAAGTTCACCAAATGATTGTAAAAAAAAGTACTATGTCAAGATACAACCTTTTTGTCTGTACTCTATCAAAAAAAAAAAAAGTATAAAAAATTTGGACAATGTATACTGTAGGTCATTGGAGCTACTGCCGCTCCGTAATGCCTTCTACCTAGAAAATCTGATTTATATGGGTTATTTATGTCAACTTACTCTATGTAGTCAAAGTTTAACTCTTCTCATTAAAAATACAATAACTCATGCTTTTTGTATATATTTACAACAGTTTAGTGATTAGCCAAGACTTCTAAAAATACATCTTTAAAACTATTTTTAGCCAACAGTCAGTGTTTTTGTAACATTTTTTGAAATATATGGAGGAAAAAACATGACATAGTTTTTGAATGAAGGGAAGTTCTATAGTTGGGGGTCTATGTGGGATTATCGGAGATTTAAGGCGGATGTGACAGTCTTGACTTGGATAGTCTGGTCTAGATCCAGTTTTTTTTTTTGTGTGGATTTTTCTTTACCATTGTGAGACATAAGGGCCTTTACTGTGTATGTATAAAATGCTGAGTACAGCAACCAGCATATTCTATGAACCCTGAGTTTCTGAAGCCTATAGCACTATAATAGTTTTTGGACATGGCCTTGCTAATCCCTTGAATCGTACCTCATTGTGCAGGCTCTGGTCTGGTGGAGACTTCATGAACTTACAGGTAGACGTGTGAAGACTGGACCATTTTACCTGAACAGAAATTGTGTAAGAGCTTGAATACAGAAATAACACTTATTAGAAATAGCAGATATTTTTCGAGAACCCAACATGGCTTCTCATTCTACAAGCTTCTATAGTCTTCTAAGAAGGTGCGTCAATGTCCTGTTAAGACTTGAGTCATTTTCACACTAGCAAGACACTTCACCGAACTTTTCAAAATAACCTTTTGCAGGTTTCAATTTCTCACTTGTTCAAGCCAATTAGAATTATTGTCCAACTTCTCTAAATCCTAGACAATCTCTATTTGCTCTGTCTTCCTCTCACTACCCATCAGTAGAACACTTCTCGTCAGGTTTTTCATGCCGCTGCATCATAATGAACTCAAACGGCGACCTGACAGAAAAAATAGGAAATGTTTTGTTTTTTTGCCTGGTTCAAAGCTGCGGGAGAGTAAGTCAATACCTGTAAGGCGACGGTCGTATTTACCAAGCAAGGAATGCATAACAAGCTCATTGCAATCTCTTGCATCATCATGAATTATACTGTCAATTGTATTTTCAGAGCTGTGAGGGCTGCCGGGGTGCAGCAGCAGCAGGAGTAGCTAGTCGAATAGATTTTAGGGCTAATCTAAAATGTGTGGGTCAGCGACTTGGATTTACACAGTCGACAAAAACATTCTACAATTGGCTGAATGGAGAGAGCAGTGTTCTTGTGCTCAAAATGTGTTGGAATAAAATCATAAATTAATAATGTGACCTAAAGCACTGCAGGTCAACAACGTAATGTTAGAGCCGTGCTTTAAAATATTGTCCAAGAACAAAAAAGCATGCATTTTTGTCTCCTCCACCTTTTTCAGGGCCAGCTATCTTGTCCCAGGTATTCCTCTGCCCCTCTTGCCCTCCATTGTCTCTGCATGATGACCTTTTCCAGGCTGTTGTCTTCTGTAAATGGAAAGATGATCAGCATGAAAAAAATAAAAATAAAAAAAAACATTAGGCAAGAATGCACTTTTTTTATTTTCAAAGAAACACATACTGTACAATAAGTCTCCCAAAAAATTCTCCTGGTCCACAGTGAGTGGTGTAGGGCTGCTCTTTTTTTTTTAGTATCACATATTAAAAACAAATGTCAACACTAACTGTATTTATCAGTATAAAAAAATACTAATTGGCCAGTTTGATATCAATCAAGTATCGGCAAGTAAAACTGATTTAACATTGGGCAGATGCTTGGTGTTTGTCTTGGGACAAAGCATCTTCCCCTTCCTTTGTTTGGCATGTACCCTCTTAGTATAGGTGGATAGGCAAAATATCAGCACATTATGTATTTTAATTAAAAATAGACAATTAAACAAATCATCAGAGACATGTAATAATGAGTTGATTGCCCAGCTTTGCCGAAGCCTCTACAACAAAGACCATGTGTCCAAAAGAACAAATCAGGCTTTTTGTATGAATTAATATATGAAAATGCAACAAAGGTTTTTAAATAAACTAGATTTGTTTAAACCCATTTCATCCCATTTTTGTGCCACATTTTGAGGCAGCTGAGCTTCCCACAATACACCGAGTTACTGTCAGGTGTCATGGTTTTATTTGAACTCTACACTGATCCCACTGAATTTAGTACAGGTTTATCACTTATTATTACCAGGCATTTACTTTTGTTTTAAGGAATTTTATACTATTTCTACTCTACTTAGGGACATATTTTTAATGTTCCCACAGCCCTATGTTCCCATAGTTATAATATTGTGTTCCAGCATATTTAACCCTAATCTTAACCCTACATTTTAGAAATATGGGAACATAGAGCCTTACTTTGAAAAATGTAACAGAGATGTGGGAGCATAGAGCTGTAGGAACATAGGGCCTTCCTCTGAAAATATATTAGAAATATGATAACATAGGGCTGTGGGAACATAAGGCCTTACTTTGAAAATATATCAGAAATGTGGGAACATAAGGCCTTACTTTGAAAATATATCAGAAATGTGGGAACATAGGGCCTAACTTTGAAAAAAAAAAAGAAATGTGGGAACATAGGGCTGTGGGGACATAGGGCCTAACTTTAAGAAATATATTAGAAATGTAAAAATGCAGGGCATAATTTTCTTAGAAATATGGGAACATAGGGCTGATTCCATGTCAAAAAACCTGCCAAAGCATTTTAAATATTATCATTTAAGTAATCTATTTTCTTTTTCTCAGTTTCCTTCCTAAAATTAAAAGAAGGACTTGTAAAGCTATTTGAAAAAAATCATTGATTTTCCTGTTATTACATGTAGCAGCAAAAATAGTTTACAGTCACAGTTTTACTTCACTACACCCTGCAGCGATTCATATAGAGATAATTATTCCTCCCTGCTTGTACACAGCGTACTTTGAACCTCCATGTTAGTACCAGACGCCGCGTGTTGGGTCAGGTTATTTACATTGGCGCTCTTTGCTCGTACGCGTGTCGGCGTTTGAACCTTCTCACAACAGGGCTTCCTTTGACTCGCAGTGAATGTGAATCAGACGTGGCTTACCTGCACGCGCCTCTATCATGGCCGACAGCGAGCCCGGCAGTCATCAAACACGCCTCTGTGGAGCGTCAGCGCTTTGTCTCTATCAGGCCTTTCAACTACAAAGGCCTCATCAAAAGAATATATGAAAAAAAGAACATTCTCTTATCTGCTCCCTGCCTTTTTTTTTCTTACACAGTTGCTGGATTCTTCAGTTCTTCATGTTCCAGTAAGGTAAGCATTTCTCCACCACTGATTACAGCATGTTAGTCAGGTACTTCCTTTTTTTTTTTTTTTTTTTTTTTTTTTGACAACAATAATCAAACAATATCTGCAATTTTAAGAACAGATGCATTTTTTGTGACTTGAGGATGGAGCCTATTCCAACTGTTTGGCCATAAGACACAAACACTAGTTAATCACAGGGTAGATGTGCTGTTGGATTTGAATCACAACTTTTCATTTAAATTTAGTTTTATTCACCTTGTGTAGCCATTTGATTCTGATGACAATTCTGATTTCACAAACATCACAGAGCAAAACCCTCTAGCGAGCATTCATTAGAAAGTATTTTTTTATCGTTAAACCATGTTATAATGTTGTTTGCACCTCAAAAACGTACCTGGAGTTGTATTTTTTTATTCACACATGTTTGAGTAATCCTGTTTGCTGAGCCCGTCCCTTCTGAAGAGCTGGAAACGCTCAGTCTCACCAATCTAAGTAGACACATGAAGCCAGGAAGTGCATCTGCATGTTTCTAAAGCCCACACATCGTTACCGGACTCTTTCTGATCATTTCAGTGGGTAAATTGCCGTCTCTACGAAGCAGTCAGCTTTATCTATCTTTTAGTGAGATGTTGTTAATATCTGTGCTAAATAGCAAATAGCATTTATTCCTAAAAGCCTGAAAAAACATAAAATGCCTCCTCTTTTTTTTTCTCAAAGAAAGTTTATGTGGATTTTCGATGAACTATTAGCTATCTGAAAGATTTGATGGATTTGCCTTTCTTCAGAAAACTTTTATTGGCTACAATCAATAGCTTTCACTCACTGGCGCTATGCTAACGTAAACACACAGAGCCTGAAAAAGAGACTTTTTTAGGACTAAAAAAATGAGCAGTGCACATTACACCTGGCTTAAGAAACACCCCTTCAATGTAAATGATGGAGGAAATAGAATACAGGCTTTGACTTTACACATAATTCACTTTTGTTGTTTAAGATAGCTTTATATGTGGAATTATACAGTTCCAAATATGGAATTATTAATGTTGTTTTACATTTAGACCCTGTGTATTTTACTTTTTGATTTGAGGACAATGCCTGTTTCCTGCCTGCTACCTAGCTCTAATAATAAATAACTAAAAGAACTCTCTCTTCTCTGAATGAACAATGTCAATTTATTTAATGTCAGCAAAAGGATGAAAACATTTGCACAATTCTGATTCCTCAAAATAAATAATAATAATAATAACTATCAGCTGCACATGTCGACACCCAATTGTAACAGAACGTTGTAAGCTGAAAAAGAAAAAATATTGGCACAATATGATTATCATACAGAGAGTCCTTTACCATCAATAGACAAACCATAAACATTACAGATTTCATTTCTGAATGACACTATATGCTGCACTCTGCGAACTACAGAAGCAAAAGTCATTTACTTACAAACTGCCACTGCACCCAGTTAAGGACTGTCACTTCAGAAACATGGATATATTTTTCTACAGTCTATTTGCCATTAATCTGGCAATCGAGTTGTTCTGACCTTCAGCGGAGCAAACCTCGACACCCGTCTCGTACAAAGCATTACAAGTGAGTTCTGACATTTTATAGCTCAGAAATCATACATTGGACTTGGCATTAAAAAGTTAAAAAAAAAAAGCCAAAACAAAAAATCAGACAAACACCACATTGCAAGATCTGAAAAATGTATTGTTTTCTAGAGAAGTGATCCCTTTTCTTTAAGTCATTCTTATTGTCTCGTCACGGCACGTCTTTAGCGCGGCGACTGCAAATGAATGTTTAGTTGCACTTTTCAAATGTAGTCCATGAGTAATGAGGCTCTGTATTAAAATGTTTATGACAAAAAAAAAAAAAAAAACCCTCTCTCACCAAGCCCATTATCATCAAAGGAAAAACGCTTGAAGAAGAAGAAATCATTAACATATAAACTGTTGCTCATATGAACAGTCAAGTGATTAGCCGCCAGAGATGCAGCACTTCATGACAAACTTTTGTTTTCGGAGCACAGAGATAGCAAAAGAACGCATCAGAAGCAAAAGATGCAAGGACAGGTGCCTTCCCCTTCCCCCACCCTCAAAAAAAAAAAAATGGCTCTGACACAAATTCATTCAGCAGTCAATGTTTGGCCCAGAGCCCGATTCTGGAACCTTTAATGTCTGTTGAACACAAGGTTTCCTCCTCAGTCGAGCCACTTTTTGAAGTCTGTGTCAAACTCGCCATGGCACGCTTTTGAAAAAATCCATACAAGGAGGTAAACAAACCAGAAGCTTTGAAGTCTGAGGCCTTTCCTTTCAGTATCTCTTGTGTTGTCTTTGAATCTTCCCCTCCGATGCTCTAAGGCAGACAAATCATTTTCTGTTGACAATAAATTATTTTTTTTTTCTTCAAGAGGAGTCCGAGGAGTGTAGAAAGACACAAGGGGGCTATGAGAAAACGTTAGCGCCCTCGCTGTTGCCGTAAAGGTCGGCCAGCTTTTTGAAGCGCGGCCCCCAGTTGCTCAGATAGTCATAGTTCTGATCTGAGTCTGTACTTAGCGACTCCAGCGAACTTAGCGACTCCGCCACTGAACCGTTGCCCTCGAAAGCGTATGTCTGCAAGGAGTCGTACGGGGGAGCGGAGGGGTCAATGTCGGCATCCTTAAGGCGGTCCCAAATGAACTCTCGGAAAACCACGTTGTCCGGGAGGGATTTGTAGGACGGGCGGGCGGCGGGAGGGTAGTGGAAGAAGGTGGGGGTGTCCGGGGTGACGTCCCGGCGGACACTGGGGTCTCTCATGACGTTGAGGTTGCGCAGGGTGACCATGTCGAAAGCCTCGGTGTCCTCTTCGCCCCCGCCCTCGTCGTCGTAGCGCACAATGTTCTCCCGGATGTCCCGCTCCTCCTCGAGAATCAGGGGCTCCTTCCGGCGGCGGCGCATCATCACAATCAGCAGCACCATCACTGTGAGGAGAGAGAGGTGAGAGTTAGGACAGTGGGACAGACAGGGGTGCACTTCAGGTAAGTCGAAACTGAGGTGAAGGATCTGCACCTGGGCCCAAGAAGTGGAGGAGAATATAAATTTGAAAGAAATATGAAGCAGTTTTCATTGTAATTTTTGCTGTTTTTACATAATGAATACTGGTTTTTCAGCATCATGGCAGTAGCTCAGTAGGTAGAGCGGTTCACCCACTAACCAGAAGGTTGGCAGATCAATCCCAGGTAATAGCATTGCATACAGTCATTGTGACTTTGTTTAAGACACTTCACCCACTTTGCCTGTATGAATGTGATTTTGTTTTTGGTGGTGGTTGGAGAAACCATAGGTGCAGAATGACAGCCATGTCTTTGTCTTTGTCTTCCCTGGGGCAGACTGACCGAGTGTGACTGAGGAGTGAATGAATAATGCAACTGTAAAGCGACTTTGAGTGTCCAGAAAATCTAAGACTGATGCATTATTGTTATTATTACAATCACTATCAAAAATAAATTCTTCTTTGAATGAACTGAATGTCAGTTTATTTGACATTGCATCTTTCAAAATGGTAGCACGGTGGCTTAGTGGTTAGCTACTCTTGCCTCACAGCAAAACAGTCCCAGGTTCAATTCCTGGACCATGTGAAGCCTCCCTGTGTCTGGATGGATTTCCCTTTGGGTTTTCTGGTTTCCTCCATCAACCTCAAAAAATGCCCACTAGGCTAATTGTCCAGTTAGGTACTCCTGACCAGGATCCTGGCTCAGATCTGGAGAAGGGTCCCCGGGAGCTGGACCATGGCTGCCCACTGCTCCTGACAGGTTGCCCCAGCGGCACTGAGTGAATGATGGATCAAAAGCAGAAAACAAATTTCCCTACGAGGATCAATAAAGTATATTTTAGCCTTAACCTTAAAATAGTTACACCATCTGCATGACACCTGATTTGCCCTTGTCTGTATCTATGGTCCAATTAAATTTCCTGTCTTTCTATTTAGTTGCATTTAGTACATTTTAGCCTGACCAGCCAGATAACTTAGCAAAGTGAAGTGGTTGATGAACCCCTCAAATTCAAACCTATTTCCACCTAAATAAATTCTAAATGATCAAGCATAACTAGCTCTAACTGAGGTAGGCTTCATGCAATGCTTTCTTTAAATGGCAGTGGGTATGTTGTTAGTGATGTTGCATGTCTATCTAATTCATAGAAAGCAAATTCTTTGCAAATTGTAGTGGGTGGGGAACATATTTAAAGTGAGGCAGAGTTATTGCAGTGTGTTGTTTTCTGAATGGATATGTATGTCTATCCAATAGCAGGCAGAATAATTTTAATTTACATGCATTTGTTCCACCTACAACATGAATCAACACAGGCACAAGACTAAGAGTGGACCCACACTAAATTGAAATCTTTTTTTTTAAGCTCTCTTCACATTGCCAGCTCCCTTTCAGGTCGCTGACGAGAGGCAGGAGGTTTAAGACGCAGCTTTTGTGCCTCGACCAATCTCTCTCCAGTGTCTTTCAAATCTTGCTCTGTGATTGGCAGTTACTTTCAGCAATGTCGCTTCATATTTGCAAAAAGTCGGCATACCTAGGAAATGAATGGCTACTGGTTGCTTCAGTCACGCTTTTGGTGAGTTCACCCAAATTCTTTGATAGAATAGAAAAAGAAAGAATTAAGTTGGCTGGCCAGACCACCACATTGGATAAATTAGGAGCTTAATGTTTAACCCTTAAGCAGCCCTTTAAAAAACTTACACTCAGGCCAAAATTGCCTTAATACCAAAATTGCTCACCTTCCCAAAGTGTCACTGACATATTTTATATATTTTTTTCCACTTTGAATGACTCAATTCTTCTAACCAACTTAAATTCTTCAAAAAACTAATATATTTAATTTTATTTATGTATTTAATATTTTTAACCCTTTAAGTGCCATTTTGCTACTGTAACCCACTATCAGAAAAACACAAAAAATATATTATAAAATTATAAATATTTTGAACATACTAAGTGCTATGTGAACATTTTATTAACAAGTAACATTTTACTTTTAATCACTCAAATATTTTAGTTGACATGAGTTCTGATCATAACAGTTTCACCCTTCCACGCACCAGTGTTTGTGTGAGAGCCTCTGATTTTGAGTCAAGGAGACAGGGAGTGAGAGACAGGTGATGACCCAAAACAATATTTGTCTCTCTTCATACCCCCCCTCCACTTCCATTCACCCCCCAATCCATACACCCACATACTCCCACACCCCTTCCCTCCAGCCCCAGACCATTTTTTTTGGAGTCATTTATGTCTTCGTCCTACAGTAGTGGACAATGCAAGAGAAACCAACATCACTGAAACAGTATATAATAGAGCCTTAGCCACATTCATTCAGTCATTTTTAGGCTATCTTTAGTCTGAAAAAATGTAAATTTCAGACCAGAAGCTTCTATTGAAAATGTCATCACCTGTAAAGTACAAGTTTATTGTGCCATTACAGTTCAATCAAAAAATGAAATTTTAATGGAAGTCAATGGGACCAAAATGGGACTAAAGACCATGAGTGGAACAATTGTTTGTACACAGTGCATTATAGACCTGAACTGACAAATGAGACTAAAATTTGAAACTTCCCATAAAAATAGTAACTCTGACCAAATTTGGTAAATTTTTAATTAACACAGACAAAATTATACAACATTTTCTATGACAAAGTACAAAAAATGTACCAACGACAGCTTAAGAGATAATCGCACTCAATATAATAGAGTGATTTTAGCACTGAAAACCTGCAGTGGCTCACACTGGGTCAAATGAAAAAAAAAAAATGAAAAAAAAAAATGCAGAGATATGTGGCTTTTGTGTCAGAGCAGAGAACAGCCACACTTGTAATTAATTCTATGTACCAATGTTGTCCTTATTAATGAGTTAATTATCCTGTGACTTTAAACAAACAAAGCTCTCATTATAATTAGTTGGTTTTCTTGTCAGATCATTTAAGGAAAGCTTGTTTTCTTGTGACTTATTTACCTTTGATCTAATTCAGTCAGGTTTATGTCAGGAAAGTTTGCATTGACAGATTGTTATTGCTGGGTTATGAAGCTGATATATACACACTCAGAAGTTTATTTTAAGATAATAAACCAATCTTCAATCAAAGCTGTTGTCAGTAAGTAAATTAACTGTTAGAGTGTGAAAAGAGAGGTGTTGAGGCGTGTGTAAACCGGTTTGAAATGGAAAAAAGTGTCAGGTGTGAAAAATAATTTTTGCAAGAAAAAAGTAAAAGGTGAACAATGGTGAGACCTGTGATGTTCATTTTAGAGACAAAAGAGCAAAAGACAGAAGGCTGAGCTGAAGACGTTGAGGTTCTGTTTAGGAGTGGCAAGGATGGATAGCTTATGTAAGATTTGGACTTGTATATTGTAAATATACAGGTAGAAGGATGTTGAAGTTAGAACTGCCAGGTAGAAGGCCAAAAAAAAGATTTATGGATGTAGTGAAAGAGGACGATTAGTTTATGTGGGAGAAAAGGCTGCAGTGGATAGGGTTAGATGGAGGCAGATGATTTGCTGTGGCGACCTCTGAAGGGAACAGCTGAAAGAAGATGATGAATAAATGATATTATCCTAAATCTTTTTTGGAGATAAAGTTTCTGTCTTGTAGATATCAATATTAAGAGTAAACACTTCTCTTCATTGATGTGGGTCTTAATCATTGTTTTATTTTAACGTAGAGTTTAATAGATAATGCTTGTTTTTGTGTGCTTTTTTGTTATACTTACCACTCTCTAATAAAGCCAAGATTGAAGCCAAAAATACTCATCTTGTTATTTTATTGCACTGAAGGCTTCATGTGACAGCCAGTTAGTAATTTATAATGAGATAAAGCCCTTTGATCTTGTAATTTTGTAATAAAAAGGTTGCCATGCTGTGATGAGTTAATTTTGTTATTTTAACAAAGCTTGAGATTTACATGTTACCAAAACATACCAAAGACTGTTTTCAAATAAAGGTGTTTATTCATTAAAAAATAAACACAATCCTTGCTATTTTATAACACAATTATTTTGAGCACAAGCTGTCTTTGATGTCTTTTTTTTTTTTTGCTTTGTTTTGTTTTTTTGCTGACTTTGAACTTTTTATTTGACTAGAAGAGAGACCGGGACAAAAAAAAAAAAAAAAAAAAAAAAAATCCTTTGTGCACAAATGCCAAATAAAATCTTCTGAATCTAACATCACAGCCATTCCCAAAGTCAAGACTGCCGTGGCCCCCTTAAATTTCCAGAAATCCCACTTGGACCCCCAACTATAGAACTTACTTCTATTCAAAAAAACTATGTCATGTTTTTCTCCATATATTTTTATAGAAACATTACAAAAACACTGACTGTTAGCTAAAATTAGTTTTAAAGTCATTTTTAAAAGTTAAAAGTATATAACTGTAATTAATTTCAAATTAGATTTTTTTTATGTACTTAATGTTTTTAGGTTTTTAATATTTTCATTGACTAATTGTCTTTGGCTTTTTTAATTTTTGTATGTTTTATTTCTTGTTATGGACCAAAACCATATGTCTAAAATAAATAATAATAATGAATTTAAATTTAAATTGAACTGAAATATAGACAGCCTCTGGGGGCCACTATCAGATTTGCACTTTGCTTTTCTTCTTTTCTGTCTCTGTTAGCTTTTTTTTTTTTTTTTTTTTTTTTTGCTGTTTTGTTGTGTAAGCAATTGGAGCCAGTGCTGGAATTGATATCTTTCCAGTTGGACCCCAGTGTATGAAGATGTGCATGTGCTTGGACTCAACCTATGAATCTGTCCCTGATCTAAATGGGACCACCCCCCCTTTGTTCTGAGCATGTGATTGGTCAAAAAATTCAGTCCCTGCTCTAGTTCCCTCTGTGTTGAAATGCTTTTTTTTAAGAACTGTCTTCTTTTATGCCTTTCTAATAAATGAATTCTGGGATGAACTAAAAATAATAATGAATAATCATAAATAAAAAAGAACCAACTGACAGCATCTTGCAGATCAGTTCATGAACTCACTGTCAACATTACATAACAGATGCAAATGTGACACACCTACACTTAGCTTCGAGACCGGCCCAAACTTACACCCTATCGGAAGTTTTACCCCTCCGAGATCTCCCCCGAACCCCTCTTCCAGCCCCCGTTCCCTCTCCCATACATTATATCTGAAAATAACTCTACGCCCAAGCAAACTGGCAAATGTCTAATGATCCTCTATCCATCAACGTCAGCCTGGTGCCAGTGAAATATCGCTCCGTGGGCCCAATATATTTCTCTTGCTTTGCGGCAGCCACGGAAAGTGAGACACAGAACCCAACTCAAACACCACTCCAGAGCGTCTAATAAGAGAGCAAATGGTACAGATAGAACGGAGGGGCGTGTCAGATGGAAAAGGTTGCAGGAGATGAATGGAGGAGCTCTGTAGTCCTCACAAACAGCTATAGCACTTTTTTCCCATCTTGTAATATAAACCCAATTCTGAAAAAAAGTTGGGATATTGCGTAAAATGTGATGTTCCCAAAGCTCATAGTACAGAATCCACAATAGAACATATAAAGCATAGAAACTGGCACATTTTATCATTTTAGTAATCTTTATTTTGATGGCAGCAACACATCTGAAAACATTTGGGACAAGGGCAACAAAAGGCTGGGAAAGTAAGTAATATTTATTTATTTTTGTCCCATATAAAAAAAAAAATTGAAAAATGTTGCAAATTTAAAAAGCTGGAAGATCATTTTGCACCAAATTTTTATCAATAAGCAACATTTTAATAAGATTATTTGGTACAAAAGGGGCATTTAAGTGCAATAGACCAAATACTAAGTTAGAGTATTGGTGTTTTGGTTTCTTATTTGCACGGTACAACATTTGTGCAGATTGTGACTTCCAGCACAGACTCATGCCTGTTTGTAATGCAGTGCTACTTGAGCATTTAAGGATCACAAGCATCACTTACGCTTAATAATAATAATACAGATTTTACCTTCCTAATAATCATTTTATACCCAGACATATTAGTGACCTACTGCCAATTAAACATTTTCTTTAGTGAAACCTTTTTTTTCAACCTTTTATTGTCCTGCCCCAATGTTTTTGAGACGCATTTCCATAAATTTCAAAAATTGTATTTATTTATTGTTGAAACATCTCAATTTTAACACTTGTTATAATAACTAGGGCTGTAGTTAACCAAATAAATTGTTAGTCGAACAAATTTATGTCCAGCACAGCAAAAAGTGAATTCATATTAATTAGGTGATACAATATTTACCAAAAATGGCTGTAAAATGTAGTGTTATCTAAAAATCAGTCTTATCTTAAATAAAATGAAAAATAAAAGTAATAAATTAGACTAGCTTTTTGACCATCGAGCAATAAAACATTTGTTGACCAAGACCTCACCAACTGATTAATCAACTAAGCAACCAGAGACTCCACCAATCGCACAATCACAAAAACACAAGCATGCAGGCGAGGTAGGTGAAGTGTCTTGCCCAAGGACACAATGACAGTATGCAATGCTGGTAGTAATAATTGATCCTCCAACCTTCTGCTCAGTAGGCAAACAGCTCTACCCACTAAGCTATTGCTTTTAAATTGTCTTTGTTATATTGTGATTTGGGCTGCACGATATGGAGAAAACATGCGATATGTTCGATAACTATGTTGAAAATTGCGATAATGATATTATTGCGATATTTGAAAATAGAGCCTACTTTTCCAACATAGTAAGTTAAATTCACTACATTTTACAAAAATGTAAGTTCCTGTATTTACAAGTCAAAACAGCGACAAAATCAAAACTTAACACAGACCAAACCAGGAATAAAACAAGGCTAAGCTGTGACTAAATTAATTAAATTATCACTAAAACTTGACTTTTTACACATTTTTATTTAGTCACAACACATGTTCTTTTAAGGCTCGGGTGGAAAATGATTCTTCAGTGTAAATCTCCATCAGATGGAAGACCACAGAGTTATTGCGATATATTTAGATTCTTGCGATACGGATATTGCGTTTACTGATATTGCGATAACGATGATTTTGCGATATATTGTGCAGCCCTAATTGTGATACAATAAATATAATTCTAAGACATTTGTATTCTGTTTTTATACACACTGTATTTCCAAAAGTATTCGCTAACCCTATGGATTAAGAATGGGATGTCACTTAAGTTCATATGCGTGGAAAGGCAGGTGAGCTAAAACTTTTGGAAATAGTGTACATTTTACACAGTGTCCCCAACTTTTTCAGAATTGTGGTTATATTTTTTCCCTTCTCAACGCAGTACTTTGAACAGTCCCTCAAGTCTGTCCGCCACTCTCCATAACCATGACAGCCTTTTTCGTGCTTTGGGACAGGATGCCAAACATTTTATGCAGAAGGATGTTGCCTCTGATTTTAGGAAGTCGAGTCATTTGAAATTCTATTCAATTCAATAGCACCAAAGTGAATTACAAAGTGGCACATGGAAATAGAATATTCTCAGAGCTTTCCAGCAAAGCTCTTTAGGGTTTAATGTCTAGAAAGGCTGCCACAATGCGTCACCGAGTGGAAGCCGGCCAACATTCAATCACGTGGGATGAGCCGAGCATACAAATAGAAATTATTTAAAGTCTGTTTAGCGGAGCCTTATTAAAAAACGATGGCGGGCCCCACACTTCATAACACAATTACTGATCATGTCGACTAAATGGCAAACAGCAATCAATGTAGTGCTGCCGTGGCTCATGCCGTAATTGAATTGTTTAAATAATCTGCCATGTACAATCGATACGGAACAAGGTGAGCTTTTTCGGCTGGCCCCTGTATTACCGGCGTGCATTGCTGAGTATAATTTCTCATTACAGCCTTTTATTCCAGGACTAGAGTGATTGTGGTTAATCCCAAACTGATTATGAGCTTTTTTTTTTTTTTTTTCTTTGTTGGCACCCACACATTTGTACTGTCTTTGTGTGCAGAACAATTTAAAAAAGAAATATTAATCATAGAGCGTAGCAGTGTTTCAAACCAAAGGGAGACTTGGTGAGTGTGAGAGTGTGTCAATAGAAGAAGAAAAAAAGTTGTTTTGATATTATATTAAGTGCTGGATTGTTGGTTCCAGTGAGACAGATTAAAATATCTATAAAAGATTTTTAATTAATGGATATAACAGAACTTTTTTAATAACCCCCAAAAAAGTTCAAGTTCAACTTTTGTTTCATTAACAGCATTTTGATATGCGTAGCTGCATTTGTGGTCAATACAGTATCATTTGGGTCAAGTATAATTAAGCCATAAGAGACACAATCAACTCCAACATACAGCTGTGTAAGTTTTGACACAGTACTATTATAAATCAAATCCATACCGCCACCAAAAAAAAAAAAAAAAAAAAAAAAAAAAGTAAGTAAGTGAGGTACGGCTAAAAGAGGTCCCTTATTATTCTAAATAGACTGTTTTGAGCATGTTATAATGTTACTTGCATCTCAAAAGCTGGAAACGCTCAGTCTCACTGCTCTACATGAAACCAGGAAGTGCTCCTGCATGTTTCTAAAGCACATACACCATCACTGGACTCATTCTGATCATTTCAGAGCTTAAATTGCTGTCACTACCAAACAGTCAGCTCTTCTGTTAGCATCATGTTGCTAATAGCCATTTTATGCTCTGTCAGGTTCCTACTGTTGCCAGCAGGGGGAAAATATTCTCTGCAGAGTCAAGTAACAGCTCCCCAAAAGTTTCCCATAGGCCTACAAATACATTATTTTAAATTATAAAACACAAATTGTCCAAAATGATTTAAAAAAACTGAAAATGGTAATATGCTCCCTGTAATAATCAGCAGGAATTGGTATAATGACTTTTTGCATTAGGTTTTATGGATATTTATTTCTTGTGCAGGCCAATTTAAAAAAGAAATATTAATCATCAGAGCAACAATACGAGACATGATAAACAGGAAACCATAAAGTAGTGTAAGACATACACATACCTTAAGAATACTATTATAAATCAAATCCACCATATTATCTTATTTTTTATATAAAAAAGTCTAGATCCACTCCAGGTGGCACTCCCTCACTCGCTCTATAGAGCCACTGCACTCAATTTTGATTTTTTTTTTTTTTTTTTTTTTTTTTTTACAATTTGCTTTATCTATGCACAGAAAAGAATGCAAGGAAAAAATAATGAGTTTACTTAAAAAAAAAATATGTTTAATAAACAGCAGGAGCAAGAAATAAGGACTTGCATTAGGTTTTACTGGAATTAAAATTATGTTTAAATTTAAGTTCTTTGAATAATAGTGTTGACATTTTCATTAGTCTCAATTTTAAATTATGTCATTATCTTCATACATCAAATTATTGATCGATAATTGAAATAATAGATGTAATAATGGGCTTTCAAAAACAGATCTCAGTCTTATATTTATTAATTATAGTATTTTATTCCTGGTAGTAATAATAGATAGTGAATAACTTTACATTCCATTTTAAAACATATTAAAGGTCCTATATTGTTTTTTTCAGGCTTTTTGAAATAATGTTGTACACCTTTGCATTAGTATTTTATGTTTTATAATTTAAAATAATGTGTATGTATGGGAAACAACTTCTTCAGGGGAAGTTGTTACTTTAGGTGGTCTGTGTCCCCTGCTGGCAACCTGTGGGGACTGGACAGAGCATAAAATGGCTATTTAGCACGGCTATTAGCAACATGACAAAACAGATGGATAAATGAGCTGACAGCTTTGTAGTGACAGCAATTTAAGCACTGAAATGATCAGAATGAGTCTGGTGACGGTGTATGGGCTTTAGAAAGGAGAAGTAGCAGCGTCAATGAAACAAAATACTACTCCAGACACTGTATGTTTTGAGGTGCAAACAACACTATAACATGGTTAAAAGCTCAAAAAAGTCAATTTAGCATAATAGGGGACCTTCGAGTGATTTTCAGTGCCCTTCATATTATAGTATAGTGATGCTTTCTCTGATATAAATCTGAAAATAGAATAATAAGATTGCTTTTGAGAGCACACTTTGAACTGAACTCAAATGAATTGTTGACACATGGAAAAACTTTGCAGAAATGATGCTGACAACATGACAGATGCCACTATTTTGAAAAACTACCTGTTTTGAGTAATCTATCTAACTCTAAACCATTGTCTATTATCTGTGTTGCATAGTATTTCAGACTGCCTTCCACATTATCCATTACCTTTTTAGCTGTGTTTTTCTCCTCATCTGCTCTTTCACTGTTCGCTGTTAGCATTTCATCTCACCTTCACTTCCTCCATATAGCTACCATTGCGGGTGCTCATTATGTAAAACAAATGTGCGCTTAATTGACTCGCCGCGGCCTTTATTCCTCCCCCTCTTCCTTTTGTTCCGTATTTTTAGCCGTGTCAAGCTAACCATGCCGAATAATTACACAGTTAAATGGACAAACACATTAGCAGCTTTGCAGTGCGGACAGTGGAGCCTAAAGATCCCAGATGCAGCCCACTGAAACAGATAGGAGGACAGACAGTAAAAATTAGCGCCAGATGAATGGAGAAGATGATTTATGGAATGAGTTCGATAAGCAAGGCAAAAAGGGACAGAAATAGCCATCTAGAGGATTGGAGTAATGTCCTAATTGGGCCTCCGGAGGACTGCGCGGGAATACAGAGACACAGATTGTCAGTGCATTGGGAATTACTGTATCAGACAAAGGTGAATGTATCAATAAAATGTGTTTTAATACAATATCGATGCAGCAGTTTCAAAGGATTTGTTCAGAAGGACGAGGGCGGTAATTAAATCTAAAAATATCAACCAGATGATGAATGGCCACTTACATGATGAGTGAGTCGGGCCAGTGTGGACTACAGTGTATCAAGCGCATGAGGCAGAAATGACAGAGTAACTAAGTTGTAACAGGCTTCTAGAGAGATGATGGAATACAAGTTTGTGATTCATTATTTCGCCGTGAATCTGATTTTTGTTTAGTCCAGCAGTGGTGTTTCATTGTCGTACTTTGAAATATTCACTGGCCTGATTTGAAATGGTTGGATTTGGCAGTGGGATACAAACTTGTTACATCTTATAGACTGGGCAATATAAAGAAATAATGCAATGTAAAATGCTGGCAAACATCTAAAAGAAAGGTTATCTTTTCAACAAATACTTAGTTTCTTGTAGTGGAAATTCATATAGAGCCTTCCATTAGTGATGTTCAGATAAGTGGCACCCACAGTTTTAGGATAAGAGTAGCAGTCTTTCATATTTATTTTTAAGAGGGCGCAAAATATAAACATGAAATAACACATTGTCAATTTAGAGTGCAAAAACAAACTGTTAAAAAATTGGTAAAAATTAAAAATGACATTGAATTAATAACACCATTATCTCAAAATGAGTTCCATTTGCTGAATGTTTACAATCTTTAAAAACATTTTGTGACCAAAAGAGAATGTTTTTAGTACTCTACTAGTGCCATAAAAAAAATAGGTGAAGAGATTAGAAGATTGGAGTGGACTTCAGAATGTTGCTGTCTTTTGAACACAGAGGGGGAAAAACCTATATACCACCTTAAACGTTTTGCATGATGCCATTTTAATGCAAAATGAAAAATAGCTGTTGGTGCTTCCTGGAGTGGGCGGAGGTTTGTGCAACCCTGCGTCTTGAGGCCTCAAAACGACTATGTCAGGGAATAGAGAATCATTTTAACACGTGAATGAAGTACAGCACAACTCCAGGTATATTTCTGATAAGGGAACATTATAACAAAATGTTCAAAAAGCTCAGAAAAGTCAATTTTGCATAATATAGCCCCAATAATGCAGGGTGATTGTGGTAATTGAGTAAATCTGAGCTTACGTTGAAAAACTACTGTATTGCAGTCTGCCAAGTTTCTGTGAACTTGTCTAACATGAGAAAAAATAAGAATGTTATGTAGCCTTTAGCTCACATGCTAATTGCATACAGTATGATAATTGTTTTTTTTGAGCTTTCTACCATGTTATAATGTTGTTCCCTCATCAAAAACATAACTTGAGATGTGTTTTGTTTCATTTGCACTTTTTCCTGTTTCTGAGGCTTCAAAAAGCTTGGTTCTACAAATCTCCGCCTCTTCCACTAACCCCCGCCCACTCCAGGAAGCACTGACCAATCAACAAGCCCTCTACATCCAGTCTCCTCTCATTGATTTATCCAAAAAATGGCTCTGTTTCTACTGATTCCTCACAGACCTTTTTTCATTTTGTAGTAAAATGGAATGATACAAAAAGTTTAAGGAAATAAAAAAGCTCTTTTACTATGGTTCTGTACAAAACAGCGTAACAGCGCCACTCCGCTCTCTCCTGGTCTCTTCAACTGTCGCTTTATGGCATTGGTAAAGTAATTATTAAAATAGCTTTTTGTTTTTAGTCAAATAATGTTTTTAAAGGTTGTAAAAAAAGCAATGGTGTTCTAGAGGTGACCAAGATTTAGATATGGCACAACCCTCTCCATTTATCTAGGCTTGGGACTGGAACAAAGAGTGTGAATAACTATTATAAAATAAAATTCGGCACAATTCAAGTTAGCAGCTAATGTCACTTTAACCTTCCTTTTACTTTGAACTTGAGTGAACTTATAGCCAACTAAGGTACTTGTGCACTTCTAAGTACTTTTTACACCTCTGCTGATAATTACTATGATAACCTAAGAAGGGCTCTCCATTGCCGTGCGCATTCTAGTTATTAGACCAATCCTTGCTGGCAGATGTCTGGAATCAGCCGCGCCGCTCGCACCGCACGTCCCGCTCAGATTGATGGATGCGAGGAGCAGATTCAAAAAAAAAAAAAAAAAAGCTTCTGACAGACAGAGCCACGGAAAACGACACAGATCTAAGGGTCTGCGCTCCGTCTTGTGTCTCATCCAAAACAATGCAATCACACACAATCACAGGCTGAATTGCTACCTACAGATTGAAAGAGGCCCTGATGACGACCATTGAGGAGGCTAGGAATAAAGGATGGGGCTTTTAATACAAGGGAAGATGGACGGGCTGAATATGCAGACGCAGAGAATAGAAGGAATGATCCAATTCAAGAAAAGAAAAGAAAAGAAAACGGGGGAAAAAAAGGCTGATGGGGATTTTTGAGGACGCACACAAACAAAGAAGAGACGGGCTGTGTCTGAAACCAATGTCTTGTTACTAACCTCTTAGTCGGTGGAGGCAAACTTTGTACCAAGCAAATCATTATATGGCCTCAGAATACCCTAGCATAGCATTATGTTGTGGCGCTGAATCCATTAAAAGTACTTACTTAAAGGTAGGGTAAGAGCTGGTAGGAGGAACATTTTAAGGTAAAATAAAGTAGACTTTATTTTCTCTGTAGGGAAATTTGTTCTTTGCATATGACCCATCCTTCAGATTTTGAGCCAGGATTCTGATCAGGAGTACCTAGCTGGAGGATTAGCCTATTGTGCATGTTTTTAGGTTGATGAGGGAAACCAAAGTAGCTGGAGAAAACCTACTCAAACATGGGGAGAACATGCAAACGCCACACAGAAAGGCCCCACACAGTCCAGGAATCAAACCCGGGACCTTCTTGCTGTGAGGTGAGAGGGCTAACCAAATGCATGTAGATTTGATGTTGGCTGTGCTTACAAAACATACAGTTCAAGTATTGCCACTCCAAACCATGGCTGCATGATGATTAAGTTGTTTGCATTGATACCTCACAGCAAGAAGGTCCTGAGTTTGATTCCCAGTCCGGTCTTTTCTGTGTGGATTTTGCATCTTCTCCCTGTGCTCAGGCACATTTTGTCAGGGCGATGCAGTTTTTCTCCCATCAACCTAAAACATGCACAATAGGCTTCCAGCTAAGTAATCCTGACTCTGAATCTGGAGATAGTCCCTGGGTGCTGCTCATTTCACCCATTGCTGCTGACAGGTTGACAGGACGGGTCAAATGCAGAGAACAAATTTCCCTCCTTACCTTAAACTGTATAACAAATCAATCACATCCAGACTGACAGGCAGGGGAGGACTAACCACCTCACCAGTATATTGTTGCACTGGAAAAGTGTAGTAAAGTATAGCAAAGTACTTTACAAACATCATTCTTAGCAGTAGCAAGTAATAATTTAGAACTAAAGCAATACGACCATTTGTGGATTTACAAGCCAATGTATTCTTTGAGCAGGTCCCAGGCCCAGATAAAAAAGATTGAGATTGAAAAAAAAAAAAAAAAAAAAACCTGATCATTGTGCACATCACTGCACACTACACTGTAAAAATAACCTGTAAACAAAAGTGCTCAGTTTTGAAGTGAAAATTATTTAAGAAATTCGCTACATGTGTTACAGAAATCAGAATCCCTCATGAGACCACATTTAAAAATCAGAGAGTGGTTCAAGAAACTGTAAAATGTTAAATTTTCAGTACTAAATTTAAAGACTGGACCCCTATTTCCGCCATGTTGATGCAACTCATGGTCTGTCTCCATTGGGTTGTTTTTATAATAATTTACTGTCAAATCTTTATAGCATCACAGTATTTTTTTTTTTTACAGTCATCTTCTGGCAACCACAGCTGTCAGTTTTTACCACAGCTATGACAGTATTTTCCTGTAAATTTTACAGTGTAGGTGGTAGAAACCAAAAGAAAAGAATTTACATTACATATTTAAATATAATGAATGCAGCTGGAACAGTAGACACTTATATGTTAGGAGTGTCCTGTTGACTGGGATACTATTTATTCAAAGTTACACTGTTTGATTGTTTCTCTACACACACTAACACACTGAAAAATAAATAGGATTGTAGCATAAAAAGATTTAATTTTTCTTACTCTTCAGTTTCTGGCATCACTGACGTCATTCCCTGCCAGATTTTAAGTGCCAAAGTTTATACCTTCAATAATACCAAAGTTTAGTTTTGACACTATACTAACCATTGCAGTTCAAAACCCATTGTTGGAAGTTTTAAGTAAAGTAAATTTGAGACATTGCTAAAAATAAATAGAGCATGCTATATAATGTCCAAGGTGTGCTTTTGGCATTGAAGATACAAAATTCTATGCCCTGCAGTGACAAACAAAACAAAAATATATATACTTCATTAGCCGAGTTAGGTTCAGAGCTGTGCAGAAGAATGGAACAACTACATACTTCTCCCTGTTGCTCTTTTGAGGTTTTCTGAAGTATTGAAGCCTATTCTAGTGTACAACATATAAAAAAAAAACTTCAAGGAGACTAGCATACACAGCAGAGTTTGACCCCATCACTGGAGTTCTTCTATGTGCTGTTTAGATCCCCGCGGCGCTCAATGAAGATCACTTAAGCGTTAAACTACGGTGTGCGCTCTGATAGGAGAGCTCTTTGTCTGCTGCTTTATGAGCGATAATGCAGCCCGGGAGGTGACTGCTCAGTGCCGCATCAGCCTTAAGGGCATGTTAATGAGCGTGCGTTTACAAGTACCTTTACTAACATCTTAACATATGGCGCAACAGGAAGAGCAGCGCCGACCTTGAGATTTACGGCGCTCCGTGCAACGCCTTCGCTCGCAGTGACCTTAGTGGGGTAGAGAATACAGTGGAAAGGTAAAAGCTGCCTGCAGGTTTGACCTTATTTTAATGGCACTGCACTTTGAATACGGAGAGCTGAAATGTAGGAGGGATGTGTAAATCACGTAAATGACTCCAAATCAGTGCAAATGTAAAGCTTTTTAAAGTTCTGGGGGGTTGAGGTTAGGCAGAGGCGCTGCTAGGGTTTCTGGGGGCTCACAACCCTTTCATACACCATTACTGACATAAAAAAATTAGAACAAAATGGACCCTAGAATTGTAATCAGTCACTGGGTAAATATATAGATTGTTTTTGGAATTCTGGTCTTTGAACTGATGGATTAAGGAAAAAGACATCTACTGTCACAGAGTGGTTTAACAAAATTTTCAGAGTTTTGCCAATAGAAAGGATAAGTGCCAAATTGAAGGGAAGTGCTGATATTTTTACTGATATGTGGTGGCCCCTGATAAATGACTTGCCTAAAGAGCTGACAGATATCATTATTAGAGCAGCAGGTTTAATGGGTTAACATCTATCTGCCTGTTTTGATGCCCTTGTGCTTTATTTTGCTGTACTTCTGTCAGTGCTGTTAATGTCTGACAGTGGGTTATATTTTCTAACCTCACATTAGTTCGTCTGCTCAGTGTTGTTCTTATATTTCTTGTATATCTTGTTTTGTTTAATATCTAAAAAATGACAATAAAATATTTTTAAAAAAATGTGAAATGTAAGCATTTATCAGTACACATTTGGCATTCAAATGTGAACTGAGCTAAATTACCTAGCAGACAGATAATATCTTTTCATTTATCCTTGACAGCAAGCTTCAGATGTAGATAAACTTGTATATACTGTATGAGATAAACACAGTGTTCTTACCAGCTCTGTTACTGTGTGGTTTGGTATCTCACTGTGAAGGAAAAGAAAAGTTTAAACAGAGTGGTTTGCTCTGCTAGCAAGACAATAGGTTTTGACCTCTCAGTCCTGGAGGCCATTTACAAATCTCGACTTTTACAGCTTTACAGATCATACATGACCCCTTTGGCCACTCCCACTGAGCTGTTTGACCTCCTTCACTCAAGGAATCAATATCATTCAATCTTTTGCGCTACATTTCGGCATGCATTTTTAAAATTTTTTTATTTCCCAAAAGCTGTAATGACTTTATGTACTTTGAAATATCTCAGGCATGCATCTTATTGTTTTGGTTGCCTCTTTTATTGCTATTTATTTATACAGTTTTTTATTGTTTCTTAGCATTTTCTTGCTTTTTTAGGATGTGTCCATGTGTTGTTTTTTAGGCTTGTGTCTCTATGTTTTGTTTGTTTAAAAATTGACAGTGTAGTTTCAGTTCAACTGTTTTCCAATGTAGTTTTTATTCTGCAAATGGCAAATAAACTGAACTGAACTGAAACACATTTTGTTCAGATCCAAGTGGTGAAGGTCCATTTTATGCCAGCTTGCATTTTTAACGTCTTTGTTTTCATAAGAAGCATGGCACTTGCTGCAAAGTGAGATGTGCAGTGGGGCCCCTTTAAGGACTCAACTGTCCACCACTGTCATTCTACACTCTGCCCTCAGGGGGCCCCCTTCTGTTATGAGGCCCCAAGCATTTACCTGCCTTGCCTTTTGGCTAACAGCACCCCTGGATGTAGCAAGTCATACTTCATCGTTTTTATGGAATTACTATTGGTCTCTGTGGAATTTAATTTAGCCAGTGTACAACAGGAAGGGCATCTGGCTAAAACTTATGCCAAATCTAAATGTGAATCACTGCAAGCAGATGATTTGCTGAGAAGGGAAATAATAAAAGAAAGACTTTTAGTTTTGGTTTATTGCTTTTGGCTGCAATAATCACAGGAACATAAAGACTTTCTACTGACTGAAAACATCACTGACTGCATCCTTTTCTCTCACACCAACTAACCTTATGTCTGCTTTCACTACATCCATAAATCTCCTTTTTGGTCTTCCTCTAGGCTAGGCTAGGTTTCCCAACCAGGGGGTATGCTAGCACTTTGCAGGGGGTGCATAGAATTATTTGATAATTTATTTGAAAATATTTGCAAATCTTATGAAAGACAATGATGAATGATAAAAATGATGAAGGAATATTATTTGAACACTATATTTCAAAGGGGAGTTATTCTAATTTATTTTTTCTTAATGGTAAATTTATTATGATTAAGATTATTTATTCCTTTATTTTGATTTATATATATATATATATATATATATATATATATATATATATATATATATATATATATATATATATATTTTTTTTTTTTTTTACATAAAACACAGTAAAATACATAATTTTATAGGAGTTTATATTGTTAGATTTTGTTCATGTTTAATTTAAGTTTAAAAATGCATTGTTGTATTTAGAATAAAATAAAGTGAGATTTATATGTACTAATAAAAAATATTAAAAATATGCCCACTTTTTGAAGAATCATCAGCACATATGAGTGAGGGATACTCGTGGTATGAGTGTAAATGACAGAAAGAGGTTGGGAGCCACTGCTAAAGTCTGCCTCCTGTCTGGGAGCTCTAAATTCAACATCGTTCCACCTTCATATTCACCCTCCCTCCTCTGTACATGTCCAAACCTCCTCAATCTGGCCACTCTGACTTTATCTCCAAAAAATATATATATATATGAGCTGTCATTTTGATGTACTCACTCTACTCCTGTTTTTTGCATTCTCTTCTCTCACACCAAAACAAACTAGAGAAAAGCTAAAATGTAAAAAGCTGCTGTCAAGTTTGCCTTGAATTCAACAGCTATGCATTTTAAATGTACCGAGATGAATGTAGGAGGGACTGCCTGTCATGTAAATAACTCCAAATTTATGCAAATGCTTTATAAAGTTATAAAGTGCAGGCCTGAAGTTAGGCATTTATTTATTTCTATTCCGTTAGAATGAAAAAAATTGATTTCAAAAGGGCAGTACCAGTGGATGCATAGGGGTGCATTACACAAATATTTAAAAAAACAAAGCTATAGCGGTCGAGCATGGGTCCCATATGAGCCAGGATTATGGTTACATTTGGATTTCTACTGACCTGAACTGGCTGTGAAGGAAAGAGATTTCCAGAGCATGAGTGTGTCACATAGCATGTTTACAAACTTTATCTTAAAAAATATGTTCTGTCCATTCACCATCGTTACCAGCAGGGGGCGCCAGACACCTAATCCAAGCATTCTCTGCAAAGTCAAAGTAATAGATCCCCCAAAGAAGACCTTTCCATTCACACACATTATTTATTTTATAAAACTTGAAATACTAATGCAAATAAGTCCAAAATTATTTCAAAAAGCCTCAAAAAAAGATAGTATGGCCTCTTAAAGGAAGGGCATCTGTTGGCAATAGCTTTCCTTGATGTTGTGATTCATATCAATGATTCATTTTCACATCTCTACTGTCCTATCTAAGTCATAAAAGGACAAAAAATATTTAAAAAAATTAACAGAATTTTATTTGCTATTCTTTACTGCTATTTTTATTTATAATTATGCAAACCTTATATATTTGTATTTATTCTGTTGTATTTAACTCATATTTTCTTCCTCATATCAATTCTGTGCCTGTTTTATCTTTTACCAGTGTATTTAAAGTGTGTTGTCTAATTTTCCTTGCGAATCAATAAAGTCTGTCTCTGTCTTTATTTAAACTGTCATCAATAAATCGTTAGTCTCTTTGACAAAAATAAATGTAGCCAAAACAGACCCTTGAGGGACTCCTGCACTGTTCAATACAGTTTTTATTGTCGTGTTTATTGGTTTGATTGCTTGGTAATGTGAAAATTGCATGGTTTCCAATCACCAGTCTAACTTTCTTCTCTTCAGTATTCTGGGGAGCAAAACTGACCAACACTTCATCCAGCCTGGACTTCACAGAGAAGCTGGGGAGCATTAAGAATTCATATTAAAGGAACGGCATGCACACCCTTCTGACCAACCACCAGAGCATCAGAGCAGCGTTGATTTTGTATGCTCTGATGAAGCTATGACTGACCAGAGAACTGCATAAATTGAAGGTGTGGATTTTCCCCTCTTCATTCTTCCAGGTGGCTAAAATGCTGTCTCGCGGCTCGCTTAAACACTACCGGCTGCTTCACTCGAGTGGTTACGGGCCGTCCGCTGACAGTGCACTGACAACACCACTCAAGCCTCGAGAGCCTCAGTCACTGCAAAGCTAAGGGACCACTTCTGGAGTCACGCATTAAGTATTAACTACTGCTTATTAGTCAAGTGTTGGTTTAGAATAGGAGTACTGGGAGTGCACGTTGTATTGTGCTGTCTTTGTATGTGTACTGCAGCGGCTATATTAAAAAAAAAAAAAAGGAAAATGGCGTCATTCAAAAAATTTAAGTTAATGTCTGTTTATGTTCAAAAAATCACAACAAAACTGCCCTCTGCTGCCCTCTGCTGTTTTGTTTATAAGACCAGCAAAGTATTTATTGGAAACATTCTCTATTAGTAAAATTATGTTTTAAAAAAAATGTAAAACATGCAATCCTGTACTAAAGGTGACCAAGATTGGTTAAAAAAGATACAAAAAAGCATTGTATAGTCATTTTAAAGGCTTGAGACATCACTTGAAAGAAAAGTGTGAGAATGCAATATAACAGTCACAATAATGCCAATGAGTCATGTGCTTTATGACAAGTATCTTTTAAACACTTTAACAAAACTTTAAGTTAAAGTAAAAGCTAACCTCTGGGCCCCGAGAGGCTGTCTATATTTCAATTTAATTCAATTTCATTTCATTCATTATTTCAGACCAGGCCCGTCGACAGGTTTGCTGGGGCCCGGGGCAAAAAGGCTTCACATGGGCCCACTTATAATAGAAAATATAAGAAGAGGGACCATTTCTGGGCCCCTCTGACCCTGAGGCCCAGGACAACAAACCCCTTAGTCTCCATCGATGGGCCTGTTTTAGACATGAAAAATCTAATTTGAAATCAATTACAATAATATACTTGTTTTATAATATGTTTAATGTTTTTATTAAAATATACAAAGAAAAATATGAATAGAGGGAAGTTCTATAGTTGGGGGTCTGCGTGGGATTTTTGGAAAATGAAGGGGGCCACGACAGCCTGACTGAGTTGGTCTAGTATTCAGACACGACCTAATTTGCTAAAGTAAAACTTGATCATACTATAAAGCTTTTACTTCAGGCCAAAGAAGATTGCAAAAAAAAAAAAAAAAAACATTTTAAGCTTCATCAAAATACTCTCAGATTGCTCTAAAAAATTCCAGTCCTAAACCGCAGCAGTTATCTGATCCTGTTGGTTGGATTTCATTATTTGACTTGTAAACATGTATTGTGCTATTTAGCCAGCACTGACCTGGGTCATGTGTATTCACCGCAGAAGAAATGCCAGGAAGGATACCCCCCCTCCAGCTCTGACCTGTGCAGGACCTTGAAGAGCAACTCTGTTTTGATGCACTTTCCTCACACCGCCTCAAGAATGGATCGTCTCCTCCGCGTTGTAAACATGCCGGCGTGCAAGGGTATTGTAGTACACGGCTGTGTCAATGTCCACATTAATTTCACTAAACCTTAACCCACTGCTGAACTGAACCGAGAAAAACATATTTTCCTCTGCTTCTTTCACATCAGCGGTAAATGGAGCTATTCTTTTTGATAACAGCGCTAAACAAACTGGCTGCTTCTTGTAGTACTAACCCGGACAGCAATTTAATGTTTCCATAGAGAAGTACAAGCTTTTTACACCTGAGCAAGTTAAGATAAACACTGGAGAATCAAGAACATTTTTCATGCAATTACAAAAAATAAATGACCATTGCCAACATTTTTGGTGCTGCTTTGAAGAGTTAAGGAAAACGTAATTGCAGAAAAGTACAGTAATTACAGGCCAGACTGAATAGCATCTGTTGTGATGTATGAGACTTTGAACACACTGTCTACCATCTGTAAAATGTGATGGCCTTAACACATTACTTCGAACCAAAATTTAAAGCGCTAGACACGTGCACATTGTGAATTATTTTATTATTATTATCATTGGTAGTAGTAGTATTATCATTATTATTATTATTTTCTAATGTATATCAGACATGCCCATATTGGTGAAAAAAGATGCACATATCACGATTGTACAATAAACACTTTGTAGAGTCTGTTGGAGTGATCTCAACTGGTGGGTCGGGGCCAAAAAGTAAGTCGCGGGCCTTTACCAGGGCAAAAAAGTAACATTTTAAAAATATATAATTGATTTACACTCCTTAACAGTAGGTGGCAGTATGGGACATTAGGTGTATTGTGTTGAAGTATTAAGTGTGTTGAAGTATGATGGCAATATCAAGGTGCAATATCAAAATTGTTTTTACTCCACTGGAAAAATCAAAGCAGAGATAGATTCTTTTTAAAATCTAGCCTTAAAAAGAAACCCGTCCCTTAAATTTAAAAAGGAATACAAGGAAAATAAAAATACATGTCTAAATTAAAAAAGAAGCATCATCAAATTTGTTTTTGTCCACCGGAAAAAATAAAATCTGATAATTTTTAAATGAGTTGCCCCCCCCCCCCCAAAAAAAAAACAAAAAAAACAAAAAAAAAACACAATCAAAATTAAAAAGATTCCATTGAAATAAAGCCATGTCTCAAATTAAAAAAGAAAAGATTGATAAAAAAAAAAAAAACTCCTCCCAAAAAAGAGCTCCTCATAATAAAAAAAAGCACTTTTTTTTTTGGGTGGGTTTCTTTTTTTGGAATAACACATTTGAAAATCTTCCTCTGCTTTTATTTATTTAATGGACAAAACTATTTTGATGTTCCCCCTCAGAGCCACCGTACTGAAGTGAGCGCTGCCTAATTTTCCTTAGTATCTCTTTTATTTGGGTCATGGCTTTTCGTTATGGGTGATAGTGCGTCCCGAAACCAGACCACTGCTCTTTTGTATGTAGTGTACATTATGCATTGTACCCTAGTAAAGTAGTGCACACCAAGTGCACAATATGTAGTACAGTGGAAGGCCATGTTTTCCAACCAGGGGTACGAGGAACCCTAGTACATGGGACGTGAGTATTTTGCAGCGGGTCCTTGGAATTATTTTATAATTTATTTCCAAGATGATAAAAAAAAAAAAAAGGGATCTTATTCATAGCTATTGAACTATAGAAACTTATGAAAGACAAGCGTTTCAATAAAAAAAAGCATAAGAATTTTACATTTTTTTGGTTTAATTGCTTGCCTCAAAGGGAGTTATTCAAATTTTTTTATAAATTTCATTCATTATTATTTATTTCGTATTTTAAGTTTATTTTGATTGAAAATTCAAGTAGTATGTTTAGTAAAAAAAAAAAAAAAAAAAATTAATCTTGAATTCAGTACAAACAAAAAATCCAAGAGAATACGTATAAAACACAGATGTTTTACATGACCACTGTAGGGCAGAGTAAAAAAAACATTATTCTGGGTTTATTCCAGGCAATATTTTTCTACACTTTGGAAACATATTATGTAAGGCCACAATTCAAAAATGAAAAGCTGTGAAATTCTAACACTAAAACCAACCACACCATGAAAACACATGGTATTTTTAAAGTCTGGGTAATGTATTAAGAAATATAAATCAATTAAAATAAAAATAAAAAACAACAACATTTGATTGAAAAATGAAAACTGATTGCTTTTTCACGATGCAACAATGCAGCATTTTTTTCTTGTCTGTAAAGCACTTTCTCATTTTAATTAGAATTCAGTTAGAATGTAAAAAAAAAAAAAAAGCACATAGAAACTTTAATTACAGTTTGAATGTCAATTCATTTTGCCTGTAAAGTTATGAAAAGGTACACGTGCGTACAATGGCAAAAGCCCACATTATTATGTTTCAAGGTCTTTTTACAAGCAAAAGGTGGCTATTTGTTACAGGCAGCAGTTTTAAAAATGAATTATAATCTAGTATTTTTTGTATATTCATGCTTTAAATCCAACCTTTTTTTGTCATTTGTGTTTAATAATACTTAGTTTATTGTAAATGCTAATTCTCCTGAATTTTTTTGGTGAACCTTGAATTCAAAATGAAATAATAATAATGCCTACCTTTAAAATAAAATAACAATATAAACTTAACATTTATTTTACTATATATTCTAATGTTAAAAATGATCTCAGAAGATTCCAAATGTTTTTCATCATAGAAATACTGTATATTATGAAACAAGTCCTAGTACCCCCTGCAAAGTGCTTGCATACCTCTAGGGGTTCCTGTACCCCTGGCTGGGAAACACTGCTTTTTATGGCTCTTGATATGAATAGTAGTAGTAGTAGTAGTAGTAGTAGTAGTAGTAGTAGTAGTAGTAGTAGTAGTAGTAGTAGTAGTAGTAGTAGTAGTAGTAGTAGTAGTAGTAGTAGTAGTAGCAGTCGTCAGCATGGCCATACGCACCATAGAGGTCACAGAGATCCGGACCTCAATATTTTTCTATTGCTGGACTAAACCAGGACTAAACCAGGCAAAAAATAGGACTAAACTAGGATTAAACCAGAAAAAGAAACTAAACCAGGACCAAACCAGGACTAAACCAGGACTAAACCAGGACCAAACCAGGACTAAACCAGGACTAAACCAGGACTAAACCAAGATTAAAGCAGAAAAAAATTATGAAAAAGATTAAACCAGGACTAAACAAAGACTAGACCAGGACTAAACAAGGACTAAACCAGGGATAAACCAGGGATAAACCAGGACTAAACAAGGACTAAGCCAGAACTAAACAAAGACTAAACCAGGACTAAACAAAGACTAAACCAGGACTAAACAAAGACTAAACCAGGACTAAACCAGGATTAAAGCAGGAAAAGATTATGAAAAAGAGTAAACCAGGACTAAACCAGGACTAAACAAGGAATAAGCCAGAACTAAACAAAGACTAAACCAGGACTAAACAAGGACTAAACCAGGGCTAAACCAGGTCTAAACAAGGGCTAAACCAGGTCTAAACAAGGACTAAACAAGGGCTAAACCAAGACTAAACAAGAACAAAACCAGGACTAAAGTAGGTCTAAACAAGGACTACACCAGGGCTAAACCAGAAAAAATACTCTAAACCAGTACTTATTTAGGAAAAAGACAGGACCAAACCAAGACTAAACCAGGACTGAACAAGGATCAAACCAGGACTAAACAAGGTCTAAACAAGGACTAAACTGGCCGTCATAATGGACCTCAGTATTTGTAAAATCCTGTGTACAGCCCTGATAGTCAGTTAAATGACTACAGTAGACTTTATTATCCCATTGCTACACTGAAACGACAGCTGATCATTCTGTCCTTGAATTTAATGATAAAAAAATACTATATGACTAAATATTTGAGTGGTAAAGTGTCGCCTTGTGTCCTGGCCACGTGACTCTTACCCAGCAGAGTGATGATGCAGCCCAGGATGGCCATGAGAGCTCCCGTGCTGAGTCCAGTAGCGGTGTAGGCGATAGCTCCACAGGACAGGGCCACGCCGTCCGAGTCGCAGTCGCACACCCGGACGGACAGCGTGTTGGTGCTGCTCAAAGCCGGGGTCCCGCTGTCCACTATCAGCACCGGCAAACGGTACACAGGCTGCTCCCGCCTCCGGAAACCGCCCCGCTTGGTCAGGATGGACGCCGTGTTGTCTGCAAGTACAAAAACAGATAAAGCACATCTATATTATACAGTAAAAACAGAGTAGCGGCAACAGATATTATCATGTTTTTCTCCATACATTTTTATAAAAACATCACAACAAACACTAACTGTTGGCTAAAAGATGCTTTAAAAGAATATTTTTTAAAAAGTAAATGTAATTCATTTCAAACTTAATTTCTTTACATGTACTCCACCCTCATCTACGGTGGCTCTGAGGTTTTTATTTCAGTTTATTTCATTCATTAAAAAATACTATGATAACAATTTAATATTCAATATAAATATCATGAATGAAAAGAAGATTTCATTACATAACACATAATATAATGTAACAGAAGCTACTATACAGTCTCATACATTTTCACCATGCAAAATTTGACATTTTTTATATATACATTCTTAGTTTTAGATTTCTTAATTTTACTGCCAAGATTTTTCACCTTTGATTGAAATACACCTTTCCATTGTCACTGTTCTGCAATTTGCGTGTTTTTTAAAATTATAAATACTACTCTTTTTATAAATCTGTTTTGAATGTTGGTTGGTAAGGCTTCCTTGTGTGCTTTATACATAGTTTTCAAAATATTGAAATAAAAAAAAATACAAAAAATCTAAATAAATGTCTATATTAAAAAGTAGCATCATCAAAATTGTTTTTGCGCACTAGAAAACTAAAAGCAGAAGAAGATTTTTAAATGTGTTCTTTCAAAAATAAAACCTGCCCCTAAAAATTGAAAAGAGTCCATGTACAAAGTGACCCCACTCAGTAATCTCCTGTGTATGTAAAACAAGTTGGTAGAATGAGGGTTAATGTAGACAACCTCTGAAGGGCCCCTGCAGTGCTTTCATGGCCCCCAGAGAGCCCAATTACATGAATTATTGAATGTGTAACAGACCACACATGATACTAAAATCCACATTTAGTATAATACCAAATGTAACAAGTTCAAAGTTGTTTTTTTCCAATCTTAGTCTCAACCATTGTTATTTCTTGTCTTTAGTAATTACCTTTTTGTAAATTATAAAAGCCTAAAAGCATGCATGTTACAATTTATGGCTACTTTATGGTTGTAATGCACACATTCAGTGGAAGAACTAGTTTGTATTATACTAATAACACTGTCATTACTACTAAAATATCAATACTTTCAGATTGGAATTCTAGAATTGAAAAGTATCAATTTGCACATTACTGACAGTATAAGGCTAACATTTAAAAACATACCCTGACCCCCTTTAATACTAAAATTCATTCCCAATGGGCTTTTTGGATTGATACAAGCATGTCTAAAATAGAAGAACCCAAACAGTCCAATTAAAAACAAAATGTTTTCAGAAAGTAACCAGACATCAACCCCTAACATCAAACAAGACTAAAATGTTACTAAACGGTAAAAAGCAATTACTAACATGAAAGAAGACCATCATAAAGCCACAAAGTAACAACCCGCTGCCAGAAAGAGATCAGAGCTGACATCAAAAACGCACAAGATATGTTACACTGTTGTTATCCAAACAGAACTTCAATCTTTCAGTGTTATCAAGATGGTTCAAAGACATTTACACACACAAAACAACACTTTTTTTTTCTCCCTGGACCTTTCTGTACTTCTGTATGCTTCAAACTTGGCCTGACACACACATTCAAAATTGATACGCCTTCTTTTACAATTATAACCATTATGTTGTTGTCAGTGCCAGTTCTGTAGATTTGGGGGCCCTAAGCAGGTTAGGTTTGGGGGGGGTTATGACAATGTATCTATACTGAAGGAGACTTGATGCAGTGCAGCTGATACTGGCTGACAGTCACCTAGAGTTAGTTTATCCTGTGTGAGTTGGTACTGTCCCGACTGAAGACTTGATTTTGTTGTGTGCCATACTTTTTCCCTAGATCTCAGTGGCCCAGAGCTGTGTACAGTACTTCATGTTTCACTCTTGAACTACATCTTAACAGCTGTAACAAACAATAATGTAATACCTGCCAATAACGTAATACTTTTGGTAATTTTAAATGTAATAAAGCCAGTAAAGTAATAACTTGCCAATAACTGTAACAAAGGTTTAAAAAGCAGTCATCTGGACTTGTTTTGTAAAGTTGAAGAAGTTTTGCCTCTTATCCAAAAAACTTTCTTGAAAAGGTTAGAGAGAGAGTTTATATTCTCCTAGGAAGGAGGACTTTTAGACCTGAAACTAAGTTCTATTGGTTCAGGAGACTAAAAAGACTAAGAAACTTTAAAGGATTTTTAGCCAACACAACATCCTGGTTCATTTCAAACCTGTTAATACTCTCAGACAAAAACTGGTTCATTCTGAGGACAAAAGTCCCAGTTACAAACAGAGCAATGTTGTGTCCTCCATCCACTGCAGTGAGAACTGTAATGATCAGTACATTGTACAGTACAATACATTGAAAACAAACAACCTCTGCATAAGAGTTTATACCAACACCACAGGGCCAACTCCAGTGGACCAGAGTCTGCAGTGCACCTCCACCTGAAGGACACAGACCACTCCTTTGAGGACAGTGAGGTCCGAATCTTAGACATAGAGAAAGAATCAGCAAGGAGTCAAATAAGCGGTGGCACGGTGGCATAGTGGTTAGCACTCCTGCCTCACAGCAATAAGGTCCCAGGTTTGATTCCCGGATTCATGTTCGGGAATGCATGTTCTCCCCATGTCTGCGTAGGTTTCCTCTGGGTGCTCCGGTTTCCCCTACCACCTAAAACATGCACAATAGGTCCCCCATGGGGCCAGGACTGAGATTCTGAATCTCAGTGGGACTTTCCTGGTTAAATAAAGGTCACAAAAAAAAAAAAAAAAAAAGGAAAAACCTTCTTAAACAGAAAAGGTGGAGGTCATTAACATCTGAAGGAGCTGACCAGGCTCAGGAGGGTCCCCTGTCCCCTTCACTCCAGCTGAGGACAAAGGACTCCTAATGACCCAAAACCACTCAGGATATTCATAGTCTTTTTAGTCTGCTAAACCAATAGAAGTTAGTTTCAGGTCTAAAACTCCTCCTTCCCAGGAGAATATAAACCAACTCTCTTACCAGTTCAATTTCAGAACTGAGAAATTTTCTTGGATAAAAAGCAAAATATCTTCAACTTTAAAAACCGAGTCTAGATAATTAAAACTGTTTGTTGCAATTCAATCAGCCTGGATGAGTGAGAGTCTTCACAGACAACTTGCCAATAATGTAATGAAGTTTTTGAGCCAATATCTTGCAAAGTCCAACAGAGACACTAAAAAAACATAAAAAGTCTCTTGGATAGGAGACAAGCTATCTAAAACTCTAAAACCTATGTCCAGCTGATTTATTTTTTAAGTTTTTTTTTTGTTGTAATTTAGATTTTCTTGAGCCTTCACAGACATACAGTATGTAAGTAAATTATTAATATTCTTAACAGAAGATTTTGTACAAGAAAAATTGTCAAACTTGCTCCTACAATCATAATTAACTATACCCTCCACTAAACCTATTTCTGATGAGCAAACTACATAAAACTGCAAAAAAAAATTAAACAAAAGAAAAGAAAAATTGATGTATTATTACATTATATGCTGCAGTTATTACATTTACAAAATGCTCAGCCAATAACCAACCAACATATTAACTTACATTATTGACAAGTTATTGCAGTTTTGGCTTTATTACTTTTAAAATTGCCAAAATGATTATGTTACTGGCAGGTACATTATTGTCCATTATTACATCAAATGCTACAATAACCATACTCCGTTATTTAAAACAGACTCCCATGCAACAGCTAAATGCACAAGATGAATAATATTTTCTGCTGCAAGAAAATCCATTAATGCTTAGGTTGTATGTATACAATAGAAAACAAGAAAGACACGTTCCTTTCCTGTGTCTAGGTGTTACAACTTGCAAGACATGGATTTATTTCCAGCTTATTGGCATGAAAAGAACATGGAACTGTGTGTATAAGATCTCAATTTGACAAGGCCTCAGTCCATATTACAGCAATTGTCACTTCTCACTTGTGCTGCTGGAAAATGACTTTACAGTACGAGTCTGGAGCGCTAACAGATGGTGTCATTAACACAATTCATTATGTGACACACGGCAGTAAGCCTCTCTGGTCTTGACCACCTGTTGGCTAATAACAGCTTCAGTTTCATGTTCCACATCTTCTATGAATCTCCTTGGAGACGTCGGAGGCAGCGCGCCAGAGAACAACGCGCCATTACGGCACGCCAAGGATGTTTTATGACGGCTATATCAGGAGATTGAGATGTAACTTGAAACAGAGCTGTCATGTGTGCGCAGAAGAGGGATGGGTGCTTTGATTTCTCACGGCAGCATTTTTAAGAAAGAAGTAATACAAATGGTCTATTGGAATTGTGTTTGTGAGGAATATATATGTCATGTTGTGTTTATTTTTGTTTACTGTGAGTGCATCAAAAACTCTTTTAACAATATGCATTTCTTCTGAAACTAAATGTGAACAGGCTTAACTCAAATAGACCTGCACTCCTCATCCATCTGCTCATGTCCCTTGTTTTTTTTAATACCAAACACAGCATAGGACACACTCTGACACTGACACAAACATCACCTCAAACATCACAAACATAATAATAATAATATAATAATAATATTCAGTATAGACTTGTTAGTTTACCTACTAACCATTGATGGTCTGTCTAATCCTGTCTTTTCTTTTAAAAATCCCACAACCCAAAGGGAAAAAAAATGTAATAGCAACAGAAAGCTACAACTGCTGATTAATTAAAAAAATATAATGTTTGTTACTAATCAATTTACGCTTCTGATGCCTTAGTGAGAGGCGGGATAGGGCTGGGGGCCCTGGCTTGTCTTGGACATAAGCAGGAGGTGCCTCAAGGAAAAAAAGGTTGCTCTAGAGCATGATTACTTTACATGAAAACAGCATAATTATTATTTTTTTTTTAATCAGTACTGATACAGATACTGATAATTTCTTGTTTTTAAAAAAATAATTACCCTAAAAAACACTTTAAAACTTTAATGCACACAGTAAAAAATAAATATATTTAATGTGCACATTATTGAGTTGTTGCTAGTAGGTCAAACAGAATAGCTAACTTCCTGTCACATGACATAGATGGAGCAGACCAATGTACTGATGGGTGGAGGTGTTTTTGGCAGAAGACACTGGAGAAAGTTCCCCAAAGTGCTGCGAGAGTACTGTGTTAGTATCCACATACTGACACCACGACAGTCTACCCATCACTAACTTTTTAACATTTAAGGAAACAGGGCATTCTTAAGTTAAGACAAAAATGCATTTTTTTGCTGTGGCGACCCCTGAAGAAGAATAGAGAAATTCAGTTTTTTTTTTTTTTTTTAAGGAGTGCTTATGAAAAATGCTTTTTATGCTTTCTATATTTTGGGGGATTGTTAAATAAAAAACACAAACCTGTAATAAAATGACTACTCAGGCCAGATTTTGTTACAAATATAGCTCAATGTCAAGGTGCTATGAGCAGTATATATTTTCATTCTTCATAAAAATCACCCACATGTGTGCCAAGATATGATGTAAACATGTTTAAATCAAATATTAGTTTTACTGATAACAATGGTACAGTTAAGTTATTAACAATAAAAATATTTTATAGATAACGGCAAAGTTGTTTTTGTTTACATTTTTTGTTTTGGTTCTAAAATTGTCCAATCAGAAAAGTGGAAACCCTAACCCATAGAGTCTATGGGTTGCCAGTCTTTCCGCTTTTCTGAACAACAGACCATTGTTTTATTTTAGACTGCAGTACTAATTTCAAACCAGTACAAGCGCATTGCAAATTATGATTGTAAAATATTTAAAAAATACTCTTGATGCTTTTTTTGAGAACTTCTACTAGTTGAAAAAATGTGTCCAGTTTACATAATAGACACAAACCACAGGACATTGTAAGCAATATTTTTGGCAAAAAAGTTTTCACTGCAAAGGATGGAATACACAAAAGAAAAGATTTTTAGCCAGCACAACATCCCGGTTTATTTCAAACCTGTTAATACTCTCAGACAAAAACTGGTTCATCCCAAGGACAAAACTCCCAGTTACAAACAGAGCAATGTTGTGTCCTCCATCCACTGCAGTGAGAACTGTAATGAACAGTACAGTGGAGAAACCAAACAACCTCTGCACAAGCGGAGAACAAACCACTCCTTTGAGGACAGTGAGGTCCGAATCTTAGCCAGAGAGAGAGGATGGTTTGAGCGAGGAGTCAAAGAAGCAATCTTTGTCAAAAAAGAAAAACCTTCTTTAAACAGAAATGGTGGTCTCAGACTCAACCTTCCTTCTGTCTACATCAGTCTCCTGAAACCCAAACAAAACAAACCAGTTTCACTCAGGTCATTTACATCTGAAGGAGCTGCCCAGGCTCAGGAGGGCCCCCTGTCCACTTCACTCCAGCTGAGGACAAAGGACTCCTAACATCCCGAAACCACTCAGGATATTCATAGTCTCCTGAACCAATAGAAGTTAGTTTCAGGTCTAAACTCCTCCTCTTCAACTTTAAAAATCCAATCCAGATGACTGCTTTTGAACCTTTTGTTGCGATAAATATTGTAAAGGTATTATGCACATACAATTTAAATATTTTTAAATCATACACTTGTTCTTAAATAAGTCATGCTTGCAGTGTAATTCATAGCCCAGAATTCAAATTGATTATAATTAAGGACTATCAATGGGGCCCCCTCATGTCCTGGGCCCCAGTGCTGCACTGCCTGATGTTACGCCCCTGTCTACTATGATGTTTTGTGTGTGAGTGAAGTTTTGAGTGCATTTTTATGGTAAAACTGAAGGCTAATTTCCACATTTGTAATAGCACAAGTTGGGAACATGGTATTTGTTTTTCACTCATCAAATGTAGAAATTAGTTTTATCTGATCTAGAGTTTGTTGCCAACATCAAAATAAGTCTGAAACTATATAGTCTGAGGAAAGTTTAAAGACTACATATAACCACACTGACTGGCTTCTGTACGCCTCAGTTCCAAACCCAGGTGCTACTATGTATGGAACAAAAAATATATATATTTCACAGCTGAAAGTAAAACCTTGCAGGTACAGCATATTCTCTTTCCCTTTCAGCCACAAGAGCATAAGTGAAGTCGCCCACTGATCATCAGGGCCCAGTCAGTGCTGCCATTTATCCCGGAGGTGTGGAGGAGAGTGGAGGCCTGGGCGCTGTGCAGGCAAGTCAAATCACACCAAACTTCCAAAAGGCCATTTTTAAGTGCACAGTTCCCTTGTCAAAAGTAACAGGTCTTCCCTTATAGCTCTACTTTTATAGTGGATTTATGCTCGTATTATAGGGCTGTGTGCTTCCAATGTGCTGCGTGTCCAATGGAAGTGTGTCCCCTACGGCTGATGGCTGCGCGCTGGTGTTACCATGATCCTTATGGCATGCTCATAAAAGTAGATGAAGCACAGTGGAAAGGGTGTAATAATAATAATAATAATAATAATAACTTAGTTGCCTGCAAAAGGAATTCAGTGCAACAGGTAAATGCTCATGATGCATCAAAATAATATTAATAATAATACAATAAAGATAAAAAATCATTACAGGAGCATGGGACTAGAAGTGTAAAACAGAGAAACAATGAAAGAAATAATAATAATAATAATGCAACAGGTAAATGCCTAAAAATGTATCAATGTTAAAATGCGTAATAATAAAAAACTCTCTGATTTGCAACTACAAAGTTTATTATTACGTAGATGTTCATGGGTCAAAAAAGTCATTGGCGGAGACTGAGGGGTGGCAGGGGTGGCATTGCCCCCCCTGGCGGTTCAAATAGGATACTAAATTAATTTGCAAAATGTCCCCAAAATGCTATAAAGTAATGCAATAAAAGAAAAACAAACAAAACAAAAAAAAATCATTTGTAGGACTATCACATGAGAACACTGTCAAAACTGGGCTCCCTCATACATCTCTAACATGATTCACCCCTAAGCCCCGTCCCGCACACTTTGCTCCTCATCTGCTGCTCTGCTCTCCTCACCCTCCTCCAGACTCGGGCCTTCAGCTGCTCAGCTCCCACCACAGATCCAGACTCTGGACTCAACAGAAACCTTCAAATCCCGCCTCAAAACAAACCTCTTCAAAGCTGCTTACTCCCTCTAACTTTTTATGTACCCTGTTTATCTGTCTATTTATTCATTGTATGTATTCCTTTGCTATTGCTTTTGTTCTGAAAGGCATCAAAAAATAAAATGTATTAGGCCCAAGCCCCAAGGATGGCGTAGGGCCTATTGTAATGTTTATTTTGTGGCTTTCTAACAACCCCTAATTTGCTATAACTCACACATGCAGTGCCCGATTTGGCTCAAATTTGAATCACTTATTTTCTTCATGGTCCTATGGGCATGCATGCGAAGAAATTACCAATTGTTGCAATAGCGCCCCCTGAAGAGTGAAAAAAAATTTCCTATTGGAGGGCAAAGATAAACTTATTGGAAATGTACAAAATTTGGTAGCAAAATTCGTCAGGCCACAACAATGAAAAAAGTCAATGGTACCTATGCCTTCTTTTGTGCGGTTTTGCCTTGATGACGTCTGAATCTCTCCATTTTATTACATTTGTCACATGTCACATTTTGGTAAATTTTTAAGGAGCCTGATCTAAAAAAATTGGGCAAGTTTGAGCAAATCTGGACCAGCTCTGGGTGCGGCAGGCAAGGACCTACCATTGCCACTTGCGGATATATTTATTATTATTATTATTATTATTATTATTATTATTATTATTATTATTATTATTATTATTATTATTATTATTAAGAATCAGGCATAAAACAGACACAAGCCTGGCACAAGTCTGTGCACATCCCATAAGGAGCGTCCCTCTTTCCTGTCCAGTTCTCCGCATTTCCTCCAGTGCCTTACGTTGCAGCAAATTCCATACAAAAGAGCTACTCTATAGCAACGTCAGTGCTAGTTTTAGCTTTCAAGCTGAGTGAGCTGTGGTGCGTAAATGCGTATTGGAGGCTGGAGGCACATCCATGAGTGTGAGGTGCGTTTGTTTCCTAACCGATAAAAAATTGTTGAGGCACAAGGTGCACGCTGAATTCGGCAAAAAGAACCATTCAACCTGGGGGTGTTTTGCCATGGCCTGCGGAGCTAGGCTTTGGCACTTTCAGAGCAGGCCAGGGAACAAAGAAACTCCCCAGAGATGCACCGTGAAGACTGCTTTAGTTTGCCTTAACTCATGTGATTTACAGATTAAGTGTAGCTCTGGTAATATTCCTCATTCATTCTTATAAAGGTAAGAAAATACCACTAACTGGAACTCTGGTCTTTAAGTCTGCAGTAGGCAATATATTAAGTAGGTTACAATATGCAATACATTCACAGATGAACTGAGGTTGTATATTTATAATAGTTTTGACCTTACCCCAGAAACTTTATTATTGTTAGATTCTAATGCATGTATTTTTCTGCCTTTTTCTTTCCACTTATACAATATGCAATCACGGTGCACAATTTAAATCCTTGCTAAAGATAATTGCTCAAAATTAATTGAAGTTAGAAAGTGTAAACATAAAAGCTACTAATTACCACTAATTAGATACTCATCATAAGTCAAAAACTGTGCAGCCTTTATTGTATTTTTTCAATTTTTTATGCTACACATTTCTTTCCATTTCAACAACATGGAAAAAAAAAAAAAAAAGCCTTGTTCATTTATTCAACAGGCAACAGGTAAATGCTGAAGATGAATTAGGGCAAAAAATGCATTATAATAATAGTAATTATAATAATAATTAACTCACTTGCAAACACAAAGTCCAGATTCCTCAGCTGTAGCTGTGTTACATGGATTTGCACATAAGGGAACAGGTAAAGCAGGGTTCATACACTTTTTTACCAAGAATTTTCCATGACTTTTCCATGACTTTTCTGAAACTTTTGACTAAATTTCCAAGAACTGAATGACTGAAATGACGTATAAATAGTATTCAAAATCTCCAGTGTGGTGCATTAGAAGGTTTTTCAATTTATTTTGTTAAAATTGGAAATTAGTCAGTTGTGTGGAGTCTGCATGTCCTCCCTGTGTTACAGTGGGTTCTCTCCAGGTACTCCAGCTTCATCCCACTATCCAAAGACATGCATGGCGAATTGGTGACTCTAAATTGCCCCTAATGAATGAATGTGAGAGTGAATGGCTATCTGTATGTGTATGTGTGTGTGTGCATGTCTCTGTGTCAGCCCTGTGACTAACTGGCCCCTGTCCAGGGTGTACCCCTCTAAGGCCTGCGACCCCTAACAGAAAGCAGAAGAAGATGAATGAATGAATGAAAAAGATATAAAGTAATCATCGAGGCAGGTTTAACTAGTAGTGGTCAAATCGCAACAAAAGTTTAAAAAGCAGTCATCTGGATTAGATTTTTCAAGTAGAAGACGTTTCACCTCTTATCCAAGAGGCTTTCTCAATTCTGAAATGAACTGGTAAGAGAGCTGGTTTATATTCTTCTAGGAAGGAGGAGTTTAGACCTGAAACTAAATTCTATTGGTCAATGTGACCATGAATAGCCTAGTGGTTTCGGGTCATTAGGAGTCCTTTGTCCTCAGCTGGAGTGAGAGTCGTTAACCCTCCCCAGCCTGGGCAGCTCCTTCAGATGTAAATGACCTGAGTGAAACTGGTTTGTTTTGTTTGGGTTTCAGGAGACTGTTGTAGACAGAAGGAAGGTTGTATCTGAACCCACCATTTCTGTTTAAAGAAGGTTTATCTTTTTTGACAAAGATTGCTTCTTTCACTCCTCGCTCAAACCATCCTTTCTCTCTGGCTAAGATTCGGACCTCACTGTCCTCAAAGGAGTGGTTGTGCGTGTGTGAGATGTTGTGCTGGCTAAAAATCCTTTTAAAATCCTTCCAGGACAGGAAAGAACAGGAGCAAGAGCCAAAAAGGAGCAATGTAGTCATTCCGTACATCTCCGGCCTATCTGAGAAACTTAAAAGGATTTTTAGTCAGCACAACATCCCGGTTTATTTCAAACCTGTTAATACTCTCAGACAAAAACTGGTTCACCCCAAGGACAAAATTCCCAGTTACAAACAGAGCAACTGTTGTGTACTCCATCCACTGCAGTGAGAACTGTAATGAACAGTACATTGGAGAAACCAAACAACCTCTGCACAAGCGTTTATACCAACACCGCAGGGCCAACTCCAGTGGACCAGAATCTGCAGTACACCTCCACCTGAAGGCCACAAACCACTCCTTTGAGGACAGTGAGGTCAGAATCTTAGCCAGAGAGAAAGGATGGTTTGAGCGAGGAGTGAAAGAAGCAATCTTTGTCAAAAAAGATAAACCTTCTTTAAACAGAAATGGTGGTCTCAGATACAACCTTCCTTCTGTCTACAACAGTCTCCTGAAACCCAAACAAAACAAACCAGTTTCACTCAGGTCATTACATCCTGTAGGAGCTGCCCAGGCTGGGGAGGGTTAACGACTCTCACTCCAGCTGAGGACAAAGGACTCCTAATGACCCGAAACCACTAGGCTATTCATGGTCACATTGACCAATAGAATTTAGTTTCAGGTCTAAACTCCTCCTTCCTAGAAGAATATAAACCAGCTCTCTTACCAGTTCATTTCAGAATTGAGAAAGCCTCTTGGATAAGAGGTGAAACGTCTTCTACTTGAAAAATCTAATCCAGATGACTGCTTTTTAAACTTTTGTTGCGATGCATTTACCCTGGACGAGTGAGAGTCTTCACAGACACGTAGTGGTCAAATGTTACTTTCCAAAATCTTTCCAAAACTTTACATCAAAATATAAACTTCCAAAACTTTTCCAAGGCCTGGAAAATGCAGTTTAAAATTCCATGACTTTTCCAGGTTTTCCATGACTGTATGTAAAGCCACAAAAGGAATTAAAGTTCTTTATTAGATTTGCATTGGGCAAAAACTGCGGTGCATGTAGGTTTTACAATGCACCACACCATGCACCATGTGTTTCCAAATTAACTACATAACATAAACACTTTCTCATTATTTAAACCAAAAAAAAATCCTTAATTACTTTACAGCAGTAATTAGTAATAATAATATTAACATTGCTTTCAACCAGAAAACCATAATTGCTTATCAGTGTGCCCAAAACTTTATACTGTGTGTATGTCTGTACAGCACATTTTTTTATTTGCACTACAGCAGTGTTTCCCAGCCATGGGTACAGGGGCCCCCAGGGGTAAGTGAGCACGTTGCAGGGGGTACATGGATTTCTTTTATTTTTTTATTTTATTTCCAATGATCTTTTCATATAGAGCAATTAAAACTAGCTCCTGTGTCTCACTGACAGCTAAAGAATATTATTTAGATATATTATTTTTAGTTACATATTTTTTGATTGCTTGTTTTAAAGGGAAGTTATTCAAATAATGTAATAATAATAATTTAATACTTTTTTTGTTGTAGTAAATTAAGGCTTTAGAGTACATTTTTTAACAGTTTATTCTAAGTTATTTTACATTTTTATTTTAAAGCGAGGCGGATTATTATTTAGTTAGTCAATGGTTAAACGCCAGGAACATGCCCAAGGTTCACACACCGATTCCAAATGTCCTCCTGTCTAAATTAAGGGCTTAAAAATAATGATGAAACCTGTCATACGGACACTGATTGCCACTCATTGTGATGTGAGTCATGATTTTGATGAGGTGGTAATTTTAGAGTTTCTGCTCAGGGCTGTGCCAAACATAATGGTAGCAACCACGGTGTTAGTGCAGAACATTTATAATGGGGAGTTTGACACAGACATACTAAAAGCTGAGACTGTGATTTGGATGATTTGGTCATGTTGGGATTCCCAAGTAGCCGCTAACCAGGATAATAGTAGAACTGGTGGATTTGGGAAAGGTCACAGTTAGAGAACAGAATGCTTGCACTGTTACCATTTATTGAGTTGAAAGATTGTATTGTTTGACTTATTTGTATTTAGAGTATATTTACAACATTAATTTTTATAGTACTTATTTTATTTTTATTGTATGTACATAACAATATGAGGAAAGAGAAATAGCATTTTAAATCCCCCTGAATGTCTTGTATATATAGAGAAATTCATTCATTCATTCATTCATTCATTCAGAGGTTGTCTATAAAAAGAAATTGAGTTTAAAATAGATAACAGTTTAAAAATATTACTTTAAAACAAATTATAGTCAAGAGTCAGTGTTTTTTGTAACTTTTTTGAAGAGAAAAGCATGACAAAGTTTGATGAATAGAGTAAAAGTTTATTGTTAGGAGGCCAGGTGAGATTTTTAGAACTTTAAGGGGGGTACAAAACTCTTCACTTTGGTAATGGCTGGTGTAGGACATGCACACTCCACCCAGAGATCCTGTGTGACTGCAGGCCCAAGAGCACTAACTGCTCTGCCAGTTTTTGGTAATGTTTCAGATGCCTGGCTGCTCGTAGATGTCCCAGTAATGACTAGACCTTAGCTGACCCCATCTGTGCACCTGTCCTGACCTATGGGCCCTCAAACTCAACTCAACTATGGACTTCCCGGACCCCTACTTCACCCCCACTCCCCTGTCTGGATGAGGCCCACCTGCTGCATCCTTACAGACCTGAACTATGATACTAGAGATGAGCTAATGGATTAACAGTCCAGAGCCTGTCTGTGCTGGGATCTCTCCTTCAGTGTGGTCTCCATAAGGTTTCTTCTTTTTTTTCCACAGCTGGGTTTTTCCTTACTGTAGTTATTGAGTGTGTGTTTATGTTTGATTGTATGACAGATTGTTTGTAAAGCCCTTTGGCGACTGCTGTTGTGTTATTGGGCTATATAAATAAAATTGAATTGAATGGGCACTGGCTGTAACGATGCACTGAAGTCACGATTCAATTCATGATTTAATGTTCTCGATTATGATTTTTTTACGATTTTTATTCGCACACTTAGTAGCTGTATAATTATGACCAAAAGGTTTTATTTTTAACATAGCCTGCTTGTGTCTCCTTATTAAACTAAAATTGTTGTGCATTTCTTATTAACAGAAATTGAATAAAAAAGTACAAATTAAAACATGTCATATATATATATATATATATATATGTATATATATATATATATATATATATATATGTATATATATATATATATATATGTATGTATATATATATATATATATATATATATATATATATATATATATATATATATATATATATATATATATTTATTTATTTATTTATTTTATAATATAGGTCAAGTCTTATAAAAATATCAGTGAGGAAAATCACATCCACAGTGAAGACACTGATCTCCATGGAAACGCTCCATGGGCCACTCAAATTTCAGATAAACTTTAGCTGTTGTTAGCCACTTAGCTTTGCTTTAGCTCACTGCTAACAACAAGCTACTTTCTGAACGATGGTAAACAGAGCAAACAGGTGCAGCCTCAGTAATACCTTCAGAGGTGTCTCTCTTGCCGTCTGCCATAGGCTTTTTGTTGTTCCCTTGTGAGTGAGGGCGCTGTGCGCGCTCCTCCGTCTGTGCTTCTTTGCAAGACAAAGGAAAGAAAGTGCACTCCCGAGCCGCTCTGAGTAATTAAGTTCTTGCATAGCCTTTTCACATTCCCAGCACGTCGGTCTAGTGACTTTACAAGTTCTGTAAACTAAAACTTGATATAAATTATGTTTCTCTTAAACAAAACATGTTAGCCAGATTACAGATCATTATACCTTTATGGCCTGCACGCTGTTTTCAAGGGACATTGTAATTCATTTTTTCCCCTACCAATTCAAAATTTCTCTCATTTGCCTTGATTTTTAGCTGATTTGAGAAGAACTGTGACATCCCTAAATGCCACCCTAACCCTCACAGAGAAATTGACACCAAAACCATTTTGAAGCTTTAATATTAAATCTTTATAGCCCATCCAAGTAATGTAAAATAATTATATGTATTTAAAAGTGCAGTGCAGCCCTAAAAATCAGAATGCAGCTTGCTTATCTCCAATAACAAAACTCCTATCTATGACCATGTATTTGTGACATTACATCTATTAGACTGCACATTAATTGTTTTAAAATGCCAAAGTGAATGGGCATTGTTTTAAAATTTGTTTTCCTTCTACAGCGCTGTATTCAAATAAAAAACATCCTGGTCACAGTCGAGCCCTAACCCTAACCTTGTAACAAAGTGCACTCATTATGCTGCTGCTGTTTCAATTCTTCTCCTTTTATGCTTATTTCTGAATAATCAATAGTGTTTCTGAGGACTATGAGAAAATGTTTATATAATTTGTTTTTGGAAGACATGTTTTCAGGTTCTGTCCTAAATAATAAATGACATTCTCAGCTACACAGGTTCTGGATTTTATGCACTTTTTTATCAAGAAAAATTGATCTGAAATGTGTAAACCTTATCTTAGAGTGAGCCCATCAGGACATTGTGCAACCATAAGTGGACCGTTGTGTTGTGCTTCTTGTAAATGTTAGCCTGATTCAGTTAAAGTTGCACAACCTGATTTTTTTTTTTCCCTTTTGTATTAAAGGAAAACTAATTATTGAGTCAATAGCACAGCATAATAGAAGTCTTTGCTGAAAAAAATGAGACTTATTGTCAGGTGTTTTGCAAACGCACACACAGAACAAAGGGGGACGGTCCCATTCGGATCAAGGACAGGTTCATTGGTTGAGTCCAAGCTCATGCACATTTTTATACACTGGAGTAATGGATTCAACAGAGCGGAAATTTAAAACATGAATGCGGTGTCAGTATTTAATCAAAATCTGAGAGGAAATCACGGAGTGCGGTGACTAGAGGATGGAGGTCTACGGTAGACTTCCTGTTTTTTTCCAGCTTTCAGTGCAGTGTTGTTTAACTGTATCCTAACCATTCATGTCAGTGTAAATGTTTATTATAAATGCAAAATGTGTGTTACAAAGTGAGAGAACTGCAGTGCTGTCTAAAACTGGAAAGAGCTGTTGTTAATAACTGTTAGCTTGTTTTGGAAAGATGAACAGCATTTGCACGTTTTCTTTTAGAATATGAAACTTGGCACCGGTAAACTTCAGCAAAAAAGGGTGAGAACAAGCCATAAGTATGCTCATTTTCAGATTAAGTTAGGAATATTCTTTTGCATGTAAACGCTGTCAGTATCTTATTCAGAGTATGCTCAAATTCAGATTAAGATCGGAGTAGGACTGCATGCTATGGCAAAAACATGCAATATTGGATAACTCTGTTGAAAATTGTGATAATGATAGTATTGTGATATATTTCTGATATAGTTAGTTAAATTCACATAAAACTAATATGTAAGTCCCTTTATTCACAAGTCAAAATTTAATACAGATTAAACCAGGAATAAAACAAGGCTAAATCATGACTAAATTAAAACAATGACTCTGGCAGGAAAATGATTCTGTCAGAAGGAAGACCATAGCGTTATTGCGTTGTACATATGGATATTATGTTTGCTGATACTGCGATAACGATAATCTCACAATATTTTGCGCAGTCCTAGATTAGAGTGTTCTAATACATGTAAATGCACTCAGACTTTGACTTATTATGGGTTTGTGTTCCATTTTGTACAGTGTAAAAGACGTAAATGTGTGCCTGGTTTCTCCTCGCCTTGTCACCTTACACATGGAAATGTTTTTAATTAAAATGACTAAGAGCAACTATTAAGAAGTAGGTTTAGTGAAAGAGCTGTGGAAAAACTAATTTGCTGAAATGCTATCTTTAATTTTCAATTAGCATTTACTGTATGGTTAAAATGAATCAACACCGTGTACCAGTGCCACAGCTTATAAGTACAAGTAAAAGTATTCTTTACCTCGGAGGCAAAAGTGTATGAATAGTAGGAACAGTAAGCAGTTGCAGTTGTAGTATTTGTATTAGACTTGACTAATAATACTTCACTTGAGCATTTGGAGTAGTAGTAGTAGTAGTATAAGCTGCTGTAAAACTGGCAGTAGTAGTGGCACTATTTGTAGAAAAAGTAGTAGTGGTACTTTAGGTAAAATTTACACTTTTTTACTTTTACTCAATTGACTTTTTATGAGTACTTTTACTTACACTTGAGTTATAATATTTTACTAGAGTACATATTTGGAGTACTTTCTCCACATTTGCTCATATGTAGTTTACCCTCATGCAAATCTACTCTTGCCTATCCCTTTAGAGGTGGTAGTAGTAGTAGTAGAAGTAGAAAAAGTAGTAGTAGTAATTAAGTAGTAAGTAATAGTACTATGGTAGTATTATAAGCAGCTGTAGAACTGGCTGTAATAGTGGAACTAGCAGTAGAAAATGTAGTAGTGGTAATTTAAGTATAAATTACACTTTTTACCTTCACTCGTTTGACATAGTTTGAGTACTTTTACTTATACTTGAGTAATAATGCTTTATTTGAGTACATATTTGAGTATGTTGTAGTAGTTTTATTTAATTAACATTCTGAGTACTTGTGCTTATACTTGAGTAATACTACTTTACATATACTTACATATTTGGAGTACTTTGTCCATGTTTGCTCATATGGAGTTAGAAGTGTTTTCAAAGCAATAGTTGTATATCCATATAAAGGTAACAGTAGTAGTAGTAGTAGTAGTAGTAGTAGTAGTAGTAGTAGTAGTAGTAGTAGTAGTAATAGTAGTACTCTATTGACTTTTTTGAGAAATTTTACTTTTACTTGATTAGTAATACTTTACTTGAGTACGTATTTGAAGTACTATGTCCAACTCAGCTCATAGTTAGAAGTGTATACTTATGCAAATCAATACTTGCATTTTCCAAGAAAGGCGGTAGTAGTAGTAGTAGTAGTAGTAGTAGTAGTAGTAGTAGTAGTATAAGCATTTGTAGAAATGCAGTAGTAGTGGCACTATTTGTAGAAAAGGTAGAAGCACTTATGAGTACATATTTGGAGTACTCCATCCAACTCTGCTCATAATACTTTACTTGAGTACATATTTGGATAACTTCAACCACTTTTTTGTATACGTAGTTAGAACTGTATACTGTTTTCCTATAGTTGAAGCTCATATTCTTCATCCGCCCACTGTGTTACATGTAGGTGGTGAGCAAACCTATTCCAGCCACTTTCTCAGCAGTGGTGGAAGGACACAAATGAAACTCCCATGTGTCCGCAGTCGCCCGCCAGAGCCAAAGTTTGCGTTTGCATTCCATTTTCATGAGCAATTACAAAAAAGGAGAGGGCATTGTCATGGCTAGAATTATAGTTTCATTTTGGCAAAAGCCGCAAGCCTTGGGAGTTTCTCTGGACTTTATTTTTTTTCCTTTCGAAGGATTCAGATTGCACAGTAGATTGTGTCCAGATACAAAGAGGAGAGGAGAGTGAGTCATGGCCAAAGTGTCAATTGCATCGCTGCCAGGCTCAATTCAGAGAAAGGACGCAGCAAATAGACCGTACCTAACCTCGCCAACACCTTTTTACAGACTCCAAAGGCCACTGGCAATTTTCTGTAGGGACGTTTTTTGATTTAGACCGCATGCAACCGGCTTCAGCTGCCACTCAGGACTTTCAGGAAAAAAGAACTAAGACTTTAGGTTTGATAACTGGGTCAGATGGTCAAACACTGTAGCGACAAGGTGCTGTATCAATAAAGATGATGACAGTACACTCACAGACAGACACCTGAGTGGGAAAGGGAAACTCTTATGGGCCTTTTCACCATTACACAGACTGAGAAACACTCTGCTCCATGGGTATTCAACACGCACCTAAACCAAAATGTCAGTCTGAAAAATGGCTGGCAATGGCTGCAAACTCATAATACCAGTAAAAATAAAAATAAAAATGACAAATGAATAGAAGAAATGGGAATATACTGTATGCATTATAGGTGTTGGGGGGTGGCTGGAGCCTACATCAGCAACTACGGGCCTTAGGCAGGGTACATCATGGACAATGGATGGGTCAGTTGGTCCCAAGGCTACTTGGAGACACACTGAAAGCTCACCATTACTTGCATAATGTATTGGTGAGCTTTCAGAGACAGGGCTTGACATTAACACAAGCCAAACAGCCAAATGTGGTTAGATTTTCATTTTGGCTGGTAACACAAATAGTCCCACTAGCCACTTTGGCCTGTTAAATTTTATGCATACATATATATCTTTACTTTATGTTTTATACTTAATATGGCTAGTTACACTAATTGGCTTGCAAATTTTAACTAAAAACAGCCACAGTGGCCAGTGAGCAAAACAATAAATGTCAAGCCCTGCTCAGAGATATTATTTCTGAAAGGTGGAGGGAAGCCACAGCAACACAGGGAGGACATACTGACTCCACTAAGCAAAATCTCCAACCTTTTTGCAGACAGGCAGGAGCACTAACCACTCTGCCATTGTACGACTCAGAGAAGTGGAACAAGCTTTAGCACATCTCTTTCTTTGTGAATCTAGAAGTCTAGGGTGTAAATAATTTAGCATCTTTTTCCTGACACATCCCCTTTTATTCCAGGCTTAGGGCCTACCAAAGTGTGGCAGGAGTTTCGTGTGTCTGTGTGTGTGTGTGTGTGTGTCCCAACCAGACCCAAGTCTACCATGTAAAAGACTGGGGGCACCACATCCCTAACACAAAACTCTTTCTGAATTTAAAGTTCAAAAAGGTGGAAACAAACAAGATAAAATCTAATTTTTTGCAGTTTTTACAACTTAAAACAGCCATAATTTCAGCCTCTTGTATTATTGCAAAAAGACCTTTGCCCATTTTTATTCAAATTCCTTTCATGTTTTTAAAGCTTGGGACAACCTCACTGTTGTATGGCTCCGTACACAAGACAACTACAGCCTACCAAATGTTTGCCGAATGTCTTTCCCCACTCTCTCCCCAATTTTCTATAATAGTCTGTCCTATCAATAAAGCCTAAAAATGTAAAAAAAAAAAAAAAAAAAAAAAAAAAACATCCACCTTCTACTGCTTTATCCAGGACTGGATTGCGAAAGCAACAACAAACTAAGCTAAGATGCCAGACATCCCTGACCTCAGCCACTTCCTCCAGCTCTACTGGGGAATCCCAAAGCTGAGAGACACAGTCCACCCAGCGTGTCCTAAGTCCCAGGGTGTCTGGCCGGTGGCACATCCTTGGGATACCTCTAGGATTTATCTGAAACAGACGCCCAAGCCACCTCAGCTGACTCCTCTTGATGTGGAGGAACAGCGGCTCTACTCAGAGCTCCTGCCACATGATGAGCTCCTCACCCTATCTCTAAGGAGAACACAAATTTTGGCCACTTGTATCCGAGCTCTTGTCTTGAGAGCAATTACGTTTTAAATCTCAAACAGAAACACAGATGGTGCCATACCAACCCAACTTGTTCTATAACAGTCAGGAAACTTGTGAATTTTGCAGTGGAAAACTGTAAAACATTTTGTCTGAGCTAAAAAGTTTGTTTTTGGATTTGATCTTCCTTTGCTACTCCTCCTCCACTACTCGTTAGTGGTAAATACTGCAGCTTTACTCCTACAAAGACCATATTCTAAGAAAATGTCGCCATTAGAAATTTCAAGGAACCACACCATAAGCTGCTACTTTTAAGAAAAGACACACTGTTGAGATCTATATAAACTTATACAGAAAAGATGTGTTTTTGTCGTGACATACCTTTATTATCCCGCAGAGTGAAGTTGAGGTTGCCGGCGACAGGAGCTGCCAGAGAGAAGTAGAAGCGATGTCCGCTCAGGGGCTCGTCCTTGTCCACGGCGCTGATGGTCTGGATCACCTGCAGGCCACAGCAAACCAAACACCCAGAAATGAGTCCATCCATATCTGCTTCAACAAACCGATTAGCTGTTGACTCAGGCCGGACACCTTTAATGCGGTTATTATCCACAGAGTATTGTTCTAAAATGTCATCTTTGTGCTGGGTTTGTCCACACATGAATATAAATCTCCCTTAAAAGGCCGAGCGCTGTGAGGGGAGGCCGAACTGGAGATGGTGATTTATGAAGAAAGATTATTTTGATAACGCTAGGCCGTGGTTTCATGCCATCTATCTCTGGAGTACAGTAAGTGCTTATTTGGCAAGAGCTCAGTCGCTTCTTGGGAACAAGTTGCGACTGGGAAATGTTTTTTCCAATGGATTACTGTCAGAGATCCTGTTTACATGACAACAGGTTTTGGGTAGAATGGCAGAATTTTGATGCAGATTGAGTTTGGGGCAATCTTAAGTTTTGAGCAGGCTCCAGAGCGACACTGAAAGGTTGTGGGTCAAAAATGGATGCAAAAATAAAAGAATGCACTGTGCCAATACAAATTTAATGACTATACAATAACAATATGATTATACCTATACTTTATGATTTAGAGAAGGTTTTGCCAACATTTTCATTCCTACACAGTCTCTGCTGTTCTCTTCACTTTTGCTTTAAGAACTAGATTGTTTGTTTTTTCCTTACACTTTTCATTGCATAGAGATCAAATATTCTTGCTGAAGTACCCAAGAAAGAAAAACAAGCTGCCTTGAAAACTGAGAGTGGCCACTAGAGTGTCTGTGAAATTCCACCAGTGCACTTCACAATTCATACATGTTCACCTTATTCTTTTGCTTGCGAGTAACCTCAACGTGTCTGACAAAGACCAGTGTGACTAGAGTGTGTGCAAATTCTGACCCTATTATTTAAAGCTAAATAACATTCTCCTCTTTTAGATGCTTGTACATATGACATATCTGTAGATAGTTTCTGCACAGAAATGGTCAACTCGCTGGCCATTACAAGTTTCAATATTTTGTGTTTTTGTTTGTTTGTTTGTTTGTTTTTACAGAAATACACAATAATTAGAAACAAATAATCACACATAAACAAAAAAAGTATTAGGTTTAGGTGTATACCTTTTAATGTTTCTGTTTCATGTATTTTTGGTATTTTTCTATATGTGTGATTATTTATTTATAATTATTTTACTATAAGTAGGCCTACTCTAATTTAAATGGAGGATTTTAATTAAATATGAATAGCTTTTATATTGGGGAGGCCTTCTAATGTTCTGAAATGTAATGTTCTGTTCCTAAAATAGCTTTGATTAAAGTATATTAGGTTTAACATTTGTTCCTGAATGAATATATTATTTGCCAAATAAAACCAAATAAAAAAAATCTAAATAAACAAAATAATGTCCCCTTTTCCCAAGCTTCCTTTCCACGCAAAGATTTAAATAAATTCCAAAACAAAAGAAGTTGACTTTGGGAGGTTGCTAACCCTACCAGGGGCATAACATCAGGCAGTGCAGCCAGTGCCACTGCACTGGGGCCCAGGAGGTTTAGGGGCCCATTAGATTAGGCCCTTGTTCATCTGTGGTCAAGTTTGTGTTTAAAATATTCATAATAATAAGGAGCAGCCCAAAAACTCTGTTACAGAACAGAGTTTTTAACATAAATTAAGTTTTAAATCCTGATAAATTTGTAAACTCATAGCAAAAAAAAAAAAAAGTAATACATTTTTTTTTTTCACAAAATTACCCCTAAATATTAATGAATAAGCAGTGTTTTTTTGTTTTTTTGCATCAAACTCCAGTAATGCAACAACATTTTATAAGTTAAAAAGCTTTAGGGCCCATTCTAAAATCCTACGCTGGGACCCCACATTACCAAGTTACGCCACTGAACCCTACCCTTATTACATGATATGACAACACATTTTCTCCAGCTTACCCAGAGCCCCTCAAGGATGATACACATCCACTATCTATCAAAACCTGATGAAAGAAACATGCACATTAAAGAAGTAGTTCTCTAGATTTCACCTAACCCAGACCTTTCACTTAGTCGAGGCTTTTTTATGTCTTGTTGGCAATGTATCATACCAAGCACACAACATTTGAGACAATCTCTTTATATTAATATGAGCGAATGTTTGCTGATATAAACTCTATAGAGCAGGGCTATTCAACAGGCAGCTCGCGGGCCAAAACTGACCCATCAATCAAACTGGACTGGCCCATCTTCCCATAAATACAAATTGAAAGTTTAATAGCTGCTAAACTGTACATAGGCAGACTGTGACGGTGAAGTTGTCAAACCAGAGTCCGGTTATGTTCACAAGCTAGCAGTTGCTATAGCTGTGACTTTTTTTTTTTTTTTTTTTTTTTGTATTGTGCTAAATAAAATGTTAAAAATGTGGCACCACTTTTGGTCAGTTGTACATCCAACAACTCAATAATTGTACAAATATACGGTTTAATTAATACTCTGATGCTCATATCCCATTCTTTAACTTTTTTTCATTTCTGGGAACATAGCTGGTGCCAAAGTATTACATATGTTAACATCACCTTCAGCGTGCTAATGCAGAAATCTCACACATCCTGCTTTAAGCTAACTGGCAGCAAAGAGCGACGACAGCCAACAACAACACCGAGGTCACTTAATGGTTATTATTCAAATCACACACTACTTAAGCATGCCCACTTCATTATTTCATTAAAAAAATGAAAGTGATAATGATAAGAACTGCTCTTGCTCGCGGCTACACAAGACAGGCATTCAAATCAACTAAATGCTATTTGCTTCGGCCCACTTTATTTTGCCTCTGAACTGTTGCCTTGATTCTATAGCGGCGTTGACAAGTATGAATTATGCAGCAAATCAAATTATAAAATAAGCCAATTTATTTACGCCCACCAGTATGTGCTGTAATGTTTTTTTTTTTTTTTTTTTTTTTTAGCTATACAAACACGCTATACAGAAATCATGTTTTGAGACATCCATGCCAGAATTCCATATGGGCAGTGGAATCAAAATAAATGTGTTGCAAAAATGCCACATGCACAGAATATTAGACTTGTTAGAAAAAAGAATGTACTACTGGCAACTTAATGGCAAGAAGTCAGCCATCTTGTTTTAATATGTTGATTGAAAATGTTTAATTTTATCTGCCATCATAGACCAATGTCTCAAGTATAATTTAGATCACAGCAGTAGAATCTTGTGTGAATTTGATTTGATTTTTTATTTTTTTTACAAATAAGTTTATTTACTATGCATTATTAAAGGGACAGCAGCAACTTTTCTCAAAATCTTCATAACATTTTTTAGGAGACATGCATTACTATATTTGCGGCTCAATAAAGGTCCACTCTTATGCTAAATCAGCTAATATGAGCTTTTAGCCATGTTATAATATTGTTTCCACCTTAAAAACATACCTGGAGTAGTGTTTTGTTTCATTCACACTTGTTTGAGTAATCCGTATGCTCAGCCATCCCTTCTCAAGAGCTGAAATGTAGACATGACTTGGATTTTTATGAAAAAACATAAACATCCTCTGCAAAGTCAAAATATCAGCTCCCCAACAGAAGATGTTTTCCATACACATACACATTTTTTAAGTTATAAATCATGAAATACTAGTGCAAAGGTGTCCAAAAAATATTTCAAAAAATCTGAAAAAAAGGGATAATATGGGACCTTTAATGGTAAAAAATAATAATATTAATAATAATAATGATATGAAAATGTTCATGAACAGGTTTTCATTTGTGTTGGCTTGTTTGTTTATTCGCAAGATAAAACAAAAAGTAATGGTTTTGATTCAATTTTCAGGAAATGGCTAAGAAATAACTTTTTTTTTTTTTTCCTCTGCAAAGTCAAAATATCAGCTCCCCAACAGAAGATGTTTTCTATACACATACACATTTTTTTAAGTTATAAATCGTGAAATACTAGTGCAAAGGTGTCCAACAATATTTCAAAAAATCTGAAAAAAAGGGATAATATGGGACCTTTAATGGTAAAAAAAAAAAAAATGGTTTTGATTCAATTTTCAGGAAATGGCTAAGAAATAACTTTTTTTTTTTTTCCTCTGCAAAGTCAAAATATCAGCTCCCCAACAGAAGATGTTTTCTATACACATACACATTTTTTTAAGTTATAAATCGTGAAATACTAGTGCAAAGGTGTCCAACAATATTTCAAAAAATCTGAAAAAAAGGGATAATATGGGACCTTTAATGGTAAAAAAAAAAAAATGGTTTTGATTCAATTTTCAGGAAATGGCTAAGAAATAGCTTTTTTTTTTTTTTGGGCGTGTATCCTAAAACTTTGTACCATTGCAAGATAGGGCCATGGATACCAATTCCAGCTACAGGTGGACCATTGTGGCACAAAATGGAACCCTCTGACCTTAGGCATATCCGATATCTCTGCACTTTTAAGAGACATTTAAAAACATTTCTTTTCAGGAAAGAATTTGACAATGCCTGATTTTAATTTCAGTTAGTGTTTTATCATATTACTGTTTTATTTTTTGATCGTAGGCGTATGTGTTTAACCTTTATTGATTATTGGCTTTATTTATTGAATTTTATGTTCAAAGGTCTTTGTTGGAAGTTTTATGTATTTTTGCACTGTAAAGCACTTTGGATTTCTTTCTGAAAAATGCTATAGAAATAAAGGTTATATAAGGGTGGAGGTCTGCTAACAATAGGTATTATAATGTTAGCAGACTAGTGCAACAAGCTGGAAGATAAAGTGGATTATTGTAGCTTGCCTTTGTATTTTACATTGTAGTTAAATAAACAGGTCAGAAGCAGGTCAGTAGTGCTAATAACTGTAAAAACAATATTATTCTACAAAAACAGCACATGGAAGATAGCATCTGCTTTGAAAAAAAAAATAACCAAAATTGGATGTGATGTGTGTCCAAGGGTAGTGTGGATTAATCAAAAAATATTGCAAAATTAACATATGGACTGGGAGTGAGAGCCGCTACTACGGTCGTCAGCGTGGGCATCGCTGCAGCAGTGTCGGCCTAAATTTAGATCACGTCTGCTACATGCTTCCACTGTCACAAGTCACACCCAGCCTTTCTTCAAAAAAAAAGAAAGAAAAAAGAAATAAATTCACACTAAATTATCACATTCCCCAGCGTCAACACACACACAAAAAAATGAAATAATAAAAGGAAGTTTAAAAAAAAAAAAAAAAGCACGCGGGCTCTGTCAGTGCTGAGATGTGGATTAGGAGTTGTCAGCCGTGATTAAATGCTGCTGCGTACGAGCTGTCAGGTATTAGCGTCTGGTGTAGGTGGCGACGAGCATCCCGCCAATTATTACATCTGGTGGGCGGGGCTAAAGCTCTGGGACGTTTCACTCAGTGTTAACGCTGAGGGTCAAAGAGGGCCAGATGTTAAAATTAAAACGGATTTGGTAACTTAAGAGACTTTGACGATATTCTTATACTGTAGGTCTACTTTTTTAGGATATCATAGACTTGCATGCACTTGTCATCAATAATTCATGTGTCTATGTAGAGCCATTGAGACCGAGCGTTTTCAGGTCTTGAGAAGGGGATGGCCCTCAGCATACAGTAATACTCAAACATGAAATAATTAAATAAAATACTCCGGGTATGGTTTTGAGATGCAAACAACAATATGTGGTTAAAAGCTAAAAAAAAAAAAGATGTAACAGGAGACCTTTAATTTTATTATTTATGGTTATGTCAGTGGGAAGTTTTAGTGTTTGCTCTTAATATACAAAAAAAATTAACCAAACCTAACAATTTCATTCAAACTTTCCATTTTTTAACATACAATTTTTTATAGAGTGTAGTACAATTTGTAGTCTGCTGACTTTATTTCTCAATGGGAGAACAGAGATTTGAGATTGAGAACAGAAACATCAGTATTTTTGTCTGAGAATTCCAAAGTACCACACTGTACCAGTCAACTTCTTCCACACCAAACTCACTCATCCATGTCTTTATGGACCGTGCTTTCATGTTGGAACAGGAAGTGGCCATCCCCAAACTGTTCGCACAAAGTTGGGAGCATGGAATTGTCCAAAATCTCTTGGTGCTGAAGCGTTCAGAATATAGTGTATGTTTTCTGATCAATGGGCAAGATAAAAACATCATGAAACAATAAAAGTTTCTCTTTAGCTCATTCGGCAAAGAAAATGTAAGTAATATGGAATTAGATAAACATTATAGAATCCAACCATTTTTGAAATTGAAGGTTTTCTGTCGGCTTCCTTTTGAGGCTGCAGGGGACTCTGGAATACCTGCCATTGTTAGAATTAGTAGCAGGGCAGACAGGGACAGTACTACTCATGTCTGACCACTTGAAGTCCTTTCCTGAGCTCACTTACAGTCTCTGATCTGATCAAATCCACTTTAAAATATTCCACTTTTCTGATCTGATCTGATCCTAGTTGAACTTACAGAATGGCAAATGTCGCATCTGGTTTACCCTACGCAGCGAGCAGATTTACACCGGTAGATGCAGAAAAGGTTATCTGCCGACGCTGGAGAACATTGAAGGGGATATCTCCTGTTTACACAGACGTGAGCAATGTTTGTGTCGGAGGAGGAGGAGGCAGATCAGCGACGACGACAACAAATCCTGCCTCACCTTTTTCCCCTTTCACGAAACCCCCGCCATATGCACAAATCATGAAAGCTGCCACAGATTCCCCAGGATCATAATAACTGGCATGCCTTCCTCACTCTGTTATGGAAATTTCACATCTGATAGAGGCACTGCTTTGAGGCCTTACACTGTCGATGAATCCTATACACAATTTGAAGCCCTTTGATGTCCTTTTGAATATTGCAGATGAATTCGCGGCTTATCTCGAAGAAGGTTTCTCCGTTCCTCGTCAGCAGCGGCGGGGAAAAAGGGAACTGTAAATCATCCTTAAATCAAACACTTTGTAATGTATAATGCCTTTCATTACCGGGGCTGTGATGCAAGGCATTTGCGGAGAACCTTTTTTTTTTTCTTTTTTTTTTGGTGGTGGTGGTAAAGGGGAGGGGGGGTATTCTCTAATGGGCCGAGGAGGAGACGGTGGAGCGCTAGGCAGCAGCGTGTAGACATAAATTGTGAGTGAGAGACATTAAGAGCGGCAGCAGACTGGTGCCTGTCGCGAGCAAGACGGAGGAGCGCGCCATGAATCACAGAATTAAAAGGTTCTCTGAGTGTACACGTGGCTGCGCCGACGATCAAACGGGATACAAGGGGGCGGGGGGGCGGGGGGGCGGGAGTAGAGTGGAGGGGGGGGGGGCTGAGGAAACAGAAGCACAGGGGCAGGCAACACATACACTCTTGATACAGACAGGAGGGAGGGGGTGAGGAGTAAAGGTCCCATCAGTTTATAAAATGTTAATGAGAAGTACACTGGGCAAAATGGAAATACAATAAAGGAATGACTTCAACTTGAATAAAAGCATACTTATTTATTTATTTAGTTTGTTTATTTTGGTTTGTTTGGCTTATTTTATCTGATTTGTTTGTTTGGATTATTTGATGGTTTCTTTGGTTGTTTGCTTTGTTTAATTTGTCTGTTTGCATTGGTTTGTTTGTTTGGTTTGGTTTGTTTGATTATTTTATTTGGCTTGTTTGTTTGTTATATTTGGTTTGTTTGTTTGTTTTGTTTGATTATTTTATTTGGCTTGTTTGTTTGTTATATTTGGTTTGGCTGGTTGTTTTCTTTGGTTTGTTTGATTATTTGGTTTGTTTGTTATATTTGGTTTGGTTGGTTGTTTTGTTTGGTTTGTTTGATTATTTTATTTGGCTTGTTTGTTATATTTGGTTTGTTTGGTTGTTTTGTTTGTTTTGTTTGATTATTTTATTTGGCTTGTTTGTTATATTTGGTTTGTTTGGTTGTTTTGTTTGTTTTGTTTGATTATTTTATTTGGCTTGTTTGTTTGTTATATTTGGTTTGGCTGGTTGTTTTCTTTGGTTTGTTTGATTATTTGGTTTGTTTGTTATATTTGGTTTGGTTGGTTGTTTTGTTTTGTTTGTTTGATTATTTTATTTGGTTTGTTTGTTATATTTGGTTTGTTTGGTTGTTTTGTTTTGTTTGTTTGATTATTTTATTTGGTTTGTTTGTTATATTTGGTTTGGTTGGTTGGTTGTTTGGTTTGTTTGATTATTTTATTTGGCTTGTTTGTTTGTTATATTTGGTTTGTTTGGTTGGTTGTTTGGTTTGTTTGATTATTTTATTTGGCTTGTTTGTTATATTTGGTTTGGTTGGTTGGTTGTTTGGTTTGTTTTGGAGACTGACAGGAAACAGAATGAGAGAGAGGGAAATAACACTGAGCACATTGGATTTAAACCTGTGTTGCTGAAGTAGCATGTGCTGTCCCAGGTGGTGACCCACAGAGTTGTGTAGATACAAGTATATTTTAACCCTAATCAGAACCAAGACATTCACTGGTATTGATGGCAGCAACACACCTCAAACAAATTGGGAAAGGGGCAACAAATACAGTAGCTATGATAGTAAGTGCTGGAGAGGTTATTTACAGGTCAGTAACATGTATACAAAAGGATTTTAAAAGGAGCTTTGTAGAAAGTCACAGCCTCTCTGAAGTACTTTTGAATATTTTTGAAGTACTTTTATTCATTGGACAAATAGGTTATAATTTGACCACTGCTAATACTACGGGTACAACAAGCTGGAAAACATAAATGGAGAACTTCATTAAGTCTTTTTCTGAACTATTATGTGTTTTCTTTTCAGGAAAATAGACTGACTAGAATGCAAACAAAGCTTTTTGGCATTTATCTTAAATAAGCAAACAGTGCTTGTACTTTTAAAATGGCTAACTCGAGCTTTAAGGCTTTATGGCAGTGATCATAAAAATGTCAAGCTATTTTTCTGTCACTAGAGATATCAGCTCTGATATGACCATGAAAGGAAAGGAATAGACGTTAAAATTGTGCATGCACCTTACAACTGGTCTGTGTAAACTGGTGCTGACAACAGTTTAATTAACTCCCAATAAGGCCATTGCAACAAAGCTGTAGTGAAGCGTACATATATGTGATCTGAGCAGGAACCATAGGACTGAAAATAACTTAGTATAATGAAAAAGTAATGCAGTTGTCAGCTGGTCACACCTGTCTTCATAATAGAGGTCGACCGATGCTGATTTTTAAAATCCAGAGCAGCCGATGGCCGATAAGCAATGCTGATTTTTGAGGCCAATATGGAGGGCCGATTTTCCTAATTTTATGAATAAAAACAGTTTAATATAATCAGTTGTTCTCATGTTGCTTATAAAATGTAAAGAAACATAAAAACATAACTTTAAAATGCAGAAAAACACGGACTCGTGCAGGCAAAAGGTAAAATCTCTCAGCTTTGCACTCTGGGCTACTGTCTTCAAATAGTCTGCTTTGTTTTGTACTGAAGCTGTAAAGTTAAGGGTTAAGCATTTCTGTATCATGTAAATGATGATATTTATGACATTAAATTAGTTAGTTAGTTAGATAGTTGACAATATATTCATTTTATTATTAATCACAAAGCACATATTTTAAAATTAAAATATTAAACGAGGGGCACTTTTATATTTGCAAAACATATCTTTGTGTACTGCAAATATAAAAGTGCTCACTGACTCGCGCAAAAAATACTGCTTCGATTTAGTTCCATGTGAGTCCTCAGACCGGGTACGCACTGGCGCTCGTCCCCGCGTCACTTAATCAACACTGCTTTTCTATTTGGCTCCTGGCTGAAAACACATGCATATGTCAGCAGTAAATACAGACAGTTCTCTGCTCTGTGTCACTTACGGACACAGCAGAATGCCCAAATCTAAGGTCAGTAGTTCAGGCTAACGTCTTCATCTCCATCCCATTTTGTAATGCACACGTTTTTATACCACGGTCACTGAGGCGCACTACTCCACGTTAATGTATTAGATGGGGAAAAAAATGGCCTCAACCATGATTATGAAGCCACCACCTTTTCTCGCGCAGGCTTGGTGAGAAAAAAAGATAAAGTCTTACCTTTTTTCTTCCAAAACAATAGGCCTTGCCTCAGCCTTGTTTGAGTGATCTCCCTCACTTGCCCTGAGCACATTCTGCAGTCAATAGTGCCACTGTAGCATGGACGGCACGGACACAAAAACTAGGGTCCTTCAGTGGATGTCCAGACATGTGCCTGAGCAAAAGTCGGCATTAAAAATACTTCACTACACTACCACCACTACTAGTACTGCTTCTAGTGCTACTACTAATACTACTACTGCTACTTATGCTGCTCGTGTTACTTTAAAATATTACCCAATTAAAAGTACTCAACAAAACTGTTACATAAGTAAAGGTAGCAAAGTATTTAGTGTAATGTTAACTACATAGAAAGTACTCACTATTACCACGCAAATACAACTACTAGTAATACTACTGCTACAACTACAACTGCTACTTATTTTACTCTTACTACTACCACCACTGCTACTACTTTACTACCACTGCTCCTACTACTAATACTACTACTACTCATTCAAGTCACACTACTACTATTACTACCACTGCTCCTACTACTAGTACTACTACTACTCATTCAAGTCACACTACTACTATTACTACCACTGCTCCTACTACTAGTACTACTACTACTCATACTAGTCACACCTCTATTATTACTACCACTACTAATAATGCTCCTACTACTGTTACTACTATCACATTCATAGTATTAATATTTGCCACAAGGTTAAAACATTACTTAAAAGTACCAGTTTCACAGAAAATGTACTCAAAGCAGTAAAAAAGTAAAAATATCTAGTTACTGTCTATCCCTGTATGTAATGTAATCATTATTCCAAACACAAATACATTGAACTAAAAAGATGACAGATCAAACTGCCTGATAACATATGATAATCTATAATTACATAATGATCATTTCCATTTCAAATATTCCAAAACTGCAGAACTGTATATTCAAACCTCCCACATAATAGCCTTGTTATCCACACATTCTATGCCGTCTGCCCATTAAAACCAAGTATCCATCTGAAGAGTGCACACATATCCTTAGAAAACTCTATCATATTCATATTCTGAAGTTACTGTTATGAAACCAGGACACACAGCAGTCTCCACTGTGCTTCCGTCTAATAAGTCCCACCTACAGGCTTCTGAAGGCTCCTGTTTACTATTCACATTCAGAAGAAAATCAAATATATTCTTTGTCTAAGAGACTGTTTATAGCAGATATCTTGGGGTTTTTTGAATGATCTTTGGATAATGGAGAAAATAGCCTAAAATAAATGTTACGGGGGCCAAAGCCAAATTATGAGTCTGGAACATTATGTGGTGAATTGCTCCAAAGGTTCAGACATTGCAAAAGGTAGATAGACAGTCAGAGGTATAGTTGCTGTGTACAGAAAGCTAAAGCTGAAAAACGGACATAAGTGCAAGGAAGCTAATACGTTTCAAAGACCCAAGGTTACAGCTCTAACCTTTATTGTCAATCTATATATTCATGTGGAGGTCTGAATAAAGGTAATACAAATATGGACCTCTATTGATTTAATTTTTGTGTTTGCGTGAGACATTTGCTCAGTCTAGTTTTATTGTATTTCCAAAGCAGCATTTCAAAATGATATGAATTCTTTGTAACCGTGCTAATGAATCATTTCCTTATTGAATGAATGGGTCAGTAAATTAAATACAGAAGGGAAGGACAGGTCTTATAGGTCTGGCTCCAATTAACTCATTAGCTTATGTTTGATCAAACACATTTTGCAAGGTCCATCTAGAGATTTTGTATTCCAACATCTAAAAAGATGTTTGGCATAAGTGCAAGGACGCTAATATATTTCATAGACCCATGGTTACAGCTGTAACCTTTATTGTAATCTATATATTCATGTTGGGGTGAGACTAAAGCTAATACAAGTATGGACCTCTATGTATTTATTTTTTATGATTGCGTAAGACATTTGCGCAGTCTAGTTTCATTGTATTTCCAAAGAAGCATTTCAAACTTGAAACTGAGCTAATGAATTGTTTCCTTAATGAATGATTGGGTTAGTGAATTAAATACACAAGGTCTTACAGGTCTGGCTCCAACTGACTCGTTCATTTATATTTGATCTTTGAGAGATTTTGTATTCCGACATTTAAAAAGATGTTAAATATGTGGCAATGCGGTTAGCACTGTGGTTTCACTGAAAGGAGGTCCCAGGTCCCATTTTTGTGTGGCGTTTGCGTGTTCTCCCTGTGTCTGGGTGCATTTTCTCTGGGTGCTCTGGTTTCCTCCATCAACCTAAAACATGCACAATAGGCTAAGACTCCAGCTAGGTACTCCTGACCAGGATCCTGGCCCAAGACACCGACCTGGCAAGTTGCCCCAGCTGCATTAAAGGATGCCATACCTTACCTTACCGTATTTTTTTTTTTTTTTTTTTTTGCAATTTTACATATATTTGGCATAAGAATATGTTAATATGTTCAAATAGTGTGCCCTAACTCTGAACAAGTTATTTTTAAAAACAAAATTAGTAATATTTATTGCGTCCTGCTCAGGGCAATAAGTTTGCATCTGACCCACAGTGGTATGGGCCAATGATGTGGCAGTAATAGGAGCTATGGGCACATTAAAGGTCTGACAACAAAACAACTTTCTTTGTGTTGCTAAAGTTAGACATGGCATTAATCTATTTTGAAAAAAAAAAAAAAAAAGACAAGCAGTTGGTTTACCCAATAATCTATAGCAGGGGTGTCCAAACTATGGCCCTGGGACCAAATGCAGCCCGTGGACCATTTTAATTCCCCCGCGAGCTTTACAGCAAGGTAAAATGTTTCAAAGTGACTCTCTATATTCTGACTTTTTAAGAAAGTTTATGTGCATATATGTTTCTTACTTCTCCAGCCAGAGTGATGCCTGCAGCTGCTGCCCCCTAGTGGCATTACAGCAGTGGGGATACCTGTGTGTACTCAGGTCAGAGTTATTATTTACCTACTCATACAACAGTTATGTATGGCATTATTTCTAGACAGCAATAGCGCCGGGAATAAAAAAATAAGTGATTGGTGGTGCCAGAAGAAAATTTAGCCGTACTACGTGCCAGTCTCAAGCCTGGATAAATGTGTGGTTGAGGAAGGGCAACAAGCGTAAAACATATGCTTAATGATTTATTATGGAGATTTCTGAAGAAAAGAAAACAGTACACAATGCGCTCAACTGCAGTGTATTTTATTATATGCGGTGGTTCTAGCTGTTAGCATCACAAGCTACGTAGGCTGGGGCTAAATCAGTGCTTCCCAAACTTTGTTCCCAATAATAACATCTGTGGTTTCGAAGGTCAGTTTTGTTTGGGAGACAACACGGCCTATTAGTCAAGTTTTGCTTCTGTTTATGCTCTGTACTTTTGAAATAAATCCACATAAAGTAAAAAATAAATAAATAAATCTTGTCAACTTTGATGCTTTTTTTCAACCAAACCATTAATCCAGCAGACATACACAAGCTACAGTGCTCATATTTCAGTGATCTCCTGACACGCCGCGACTGTGCTCTTTGCAGTGCTCACGCCAGAACTTTGTGTCAAATCCAAGTACTTTTCCCCTTTTCAACGCTGACAACAACCAGCGCACTGCCTTCCCACATTGACTCATTTGAATCTTAAACGTCTGCTGATATGCCCTCCATTAAGTTAAAAGTCTAATTATCACCTAATCAGCTGCTGATTGCTATTGGTTATGACTGTGTCTGGGCTTTAATGCCAGTGATTTAAGCCACCTAAAGCCTTGTTGGCAGATGAGTCATACAATAAGACCGGCACTTGAAAGTTGAACTAAGAGTATAAATAAGCATTGGTTAAAAAAAAAAAAAAAAATTGAAGTGGCAGCGGTTGTTGCTATAGCGACATGACAGCTGTCACCATGGGGCTCGGCTGATGAAGGAGGTGGTGGGCCTGCGGTTTTTCACACCCCTCGCTCCACACTGGCTTCCTATGACATCCACGCCTCAAACAGCACCCACATTTGACACCCAGGACTTTGTAGGGTGACGCGTCAACACCCCCCCACCCCCGCACACGCCCCCCCTGGCCTGACCTGCCAGCGCATAAACACATGAAGAAACACATCGACATGGCACTCAATATGACAAATGTCACCATTCAGGTTTTTTTTTTTTTTTTTTTTTTTTTTTCAAAACCTGGAAAGCACTGGGCTCTTTACTCAGACCAGGGTCTTTGTTGAGCCAGTCCTTCTACAACACTAGATAGGTACAGTCTGAGTCATGCCTGCACGGTACAGTTTGGTTCAGTGACACATGAAGAGGGTTTTGTTTCCACCACTCTGTGTCCAGGAGAGGTACACCTGCTTCGGAACAAACACTGGGTTAATGTATGAGATATAACTAGACTGAAGATACTGTTGTAAGTTACAGTCGTATGCTGCAGCGAACAGAAGGACAATTTTCTGTACAATACAGAAGAATAATGTCACTGAGTTTGTTTTTTGTTTATTGCAACGGAAACAATAAATGGAATGTTTTCATGGATGAACGAGAGCCAATGCAACTGCAACTGTTCCCATCGGAAACAGCAATCACTAATAAATGCTACATTTGTTTCCAGAAAAAAAAAAAGTACATTTTGTGAGTTATCTCCTGGATTATAAACCAACAAGTGCTTGATATAAAACTGACTTGTTTCATTTGAGTAAGCATAATATTTTGTCCAAAAGGAGGAACTAAACTTTTTGGTTCGTAGGGACCAATGTCCAACGCACCTACAATATGGCAGGGGCACCCTAAGGGGGAGGAAGGTTAGGATGATTCCATGCACCCATAATGGACAAGGGCCCTGGGAAATCTTACAATAATAAAATAAGGTTAGCTTAGTTTGTAATAATAGGGCCCAATGTTATATCTTTTTATGTGGCCCAGAAAACTTGGCAGCACCTCTGCAAAGTGGTATGATATGGCTTTAGATCTTGTTTAATCATAGAACCCATACTGACCCATCCCTTTCTATGCTGTCACTGTGGAAACGAGGTTAACAGACTAAACTAATGCCATCCACTAGCAACACTGCACAGGCTGTAGCCAACATAACCCCTTTACAAACAACGCCTCCAGACCATCTCAGGGGACGTGCCTCCCGATCTTCTCCTGACCTGTGTGTACACACGAGGAGCAGGTCAGTAGGACGTCAGCAGGACTGAGCACACACATGAGAGGAGCAAGTCCATGTGCCACAGGGGGCGAGTAGAGCGAGGTGTGATGCTTAGTTAGCAACACAAAGCTAACAGATAAAAGAGCCGTGTCCTTCGCAGTGACAACAGTTTAAGAGCTAATATCATCACTATGTTCACTCAGACTAACGTGCACCTTAACTGCACAGAGAAAAGTAAAGCACAAGCAAGTTGTAGGGCACACAAAGGATTAAGTGCATCAAGAGATCAACAGCATACACGTCATCAGCTGGCCTCCAGATAATCTACTCTCACATACAAACATCTAATTGCTCTGGACATAGCACTACGGCCATTCAAGGATCACTTCTGGGTATGAAAAGTGTGTGTGTGTGTGTGTGTGGGGGGGGGGGGGGTGTTGCATACAAACAACAGGGCCCTCCTAATTTCAGAAGAGGGTCCAGGTGATGGTGCATGTTTGTAAAGGGCAATAGTGAACAGTAATACATGGAAACAATCCCATTTTTGTCTGATATTTGAAGAAAGCTGGCTAATGACCTAGTAGCATATTGTATTGACACAGATTCAGGCTCTAACCCTTCATGTAGTATATTGGTTGTCAATTTGCCATAATCATAGTTGATTATTCATAATTTGCAATATGTGGTGGTTACTGCTAATTCCTCCATAGAAAATGTATGTGGTATGCTTAGCTTAAGGCTGTTTGTTTACAAACACTAAAATCTATGGCCTGTGAAAAAGACAGACCTTAAGATGTCCTCTATGCCAACCTGTCAGCACATATCCACATGCAGACACACATCAACATGGCCTTCAATATGACAGATGTCACCTCTCCCACTTTTCATTTCAGGTAATCCTCTCCTTATTGTACATTGATTGTCACTGACGGTGTTGTGAGCATGTTTGTTCGTCCACTTTCTGACAAGCCACAACAGCCAGTGCTAAAATGATCTCCTGGTGAGACCTGAGATTAGATTTTCTCCGTCTTATTATAGCTGGTGTTGTTGTGCTGCTTCCTGCTAATGTTTTTGTCACCCCCATGTGACTTGACATATCTGTTTTCATCTCCCGCTTTGGTGGCACTTGTAATAAACTGATAATTTGGCTTGTGACGAGGTGCGAGGACATTTTTTCTTGTCATTTGATTGACGTGATGTTAAGCGGAGGAGTTAAGAAGTGAAAGAAAATGATGAACAGTGCACTTGATATACCTATGACTTACTTCAACATTCTTTGCAGTTGAAAAGTAAACAATTGACTGCAAAAACCTTGTCCCAATACTCGTACTACGCATTACACACTTTGTTGAAGTGTGCATTTTCTAAAAATGCATGAAGTGCATGAGTACACAAGGGTCCAGTGGTGTTAAAAAGGAGAATTGGGGCAGTTTACTCAACCCTGTATTAGTCATGTTAATGCTCAGCCATATTATCACACTGCATGAACCTGTTTGTATATAGTGTATATTTACTTCTATTTTTATAGATTTGTAAACATGCAAATATTGTATTTTTTTTTTTTTTTATCTATCCTGGTGTATTTTATTCATATTATTTTATTGTTTATAAAATTTCTATACCTATTTTACCTTTTACTAGTGTTTTTTAAAGGGTGCAACTGAGCTATTGTAACCAAACAATTTCCCTTGTGGATCAATAAAGTCTAAGTTTACATAAGTCTAAAAAATTTAACAACAGCAGATATGTTGATCATTTTGGACACAGACAGATAAGAAAACAGTGTTGTTACCTGGACAATAGGCACATTCATTTACAAGTTTAGGTGTTAATGCATTCCTTATCATTTTTGCCAGTTATTGTTCAGTGGTAAGTTGCTAAGAAACAAATGCAGCGTCGTTCTAAAATCTTCAGCAATGTCTGCATAAATCCACACTTACTGGAGGTGCGCAGTGAAGTGCATGGTGAAGTTTTATTCTGAAATGTTACTGCACCTCAGGTATAAGAGCAGAAGGGAATGCCGTAAAGCAAGTCGTTCCCTGTCACGTGACTCTTCCTCAACAGCGGAGCGCTCCCGGCCAAGTTGCGAGGGTGATTTCTCAGTACGGAAGCACCGCTCGGAGCAACAGATCGCACCTCAGGCCTTATAATTGCTCAAAAAATCACAAAAACAAGTCAGTATGCCCCACATATTTAGGAGAAAAGTTACACAGTGTAACTTTAACACAATCCTGCATAAAGGCTTGTGGTATTTTACAAATTCATTTAGTTTGTTTGTTTCCAGCCAACAGCATGTCCCTGCAGGACTTATATAGAACTACATAGCTGCTCCCAGGGTCTGAAGTGTGCAACTGATGTCATCACAAAACTAAACTCAGGCAACTCAACATGACTTTTAAAAAGTCTTTAAAAACATGAGAAATTTATTTAAAAAACCTGAATGTTCTAAATTATTCCAAGCTGAAGCAGTGCCCCCAGCAACTTGAAATGTCAACCAGGAATCATGTCTAAAATGTAATCATATTGTAATTTGATCTTCCTTTGGGTGATAATTAATATACTTAAATAATAATAATAATAAAAATGCCTAAGGTTTGCTACAATGGCTCAGAAGGTTGTGTTTTTAACAGTTTGTCTGCTCTTAACACAACTTAAAAAAAGTTTTTGACAAACGTTTTTAAATGTTCACAGAGGTCAGTAATGCAAGTAGGAAGAAATAATAAACTTTTGATTAGTTTTTTGAACTGTTGACAACCTTACTCAAAATGTTACAGGCTGATTTTCTTCAAAAATAAAATTATTTGCTATACTAGATTAGGATCAATGACTGGATCCAGTGTGGAACTACATACAGTGTATAATGTTCTGGTGGAGGTCTGTGCTCTTAGAGTCCTTCACATTTCCATTTAATGCTCTTATTACGCTAAGTCGCCTTTTCTGAGCTTTTTTGCCATGTTATTGTGTTGCATTCTCCTCAAAAACATACTTGAAGTTGCATTTAGTTTCATTCACGCATGTTTGTTACTGCTGCTATAAATAGTCAATGGACTATGGCGATGATGGACTCAAGTGGATGGAGCCACCAGGGTCTTAAAATGATGTAGGCACCTAATACAAGGGTTTTTAGCAAAGTGAAGGTGAAAAAAGAAGCATAATATGTCTCCTTTAAATGTACTTTAGATTTTTTATAAACCCAGCTATTATAATTTTATATTAGTTATTTGTCTATAGCGGCGGGTTAGAAATGTGGTTTATAATTACAATTTCCAGGTTTTTTGCAGCTTAAACATTGCATTTATTAAATGAAATGCTGCTGTCCTCTCTCCACTGGCTGCCTGTTGCTTTCAGAATCCAGGTTAAGATTTAGTTTTTAAGTCTTTTCATGATCTGGCATCTTCTTATCTGTCTGAAATGCTCATTTTGCACACTCCGGTCCGAGCATTGAGGTTCCTCAGACCAGTTGCTGTTAGACTAAAAACCAGAGAACCAAACTCTCGTCACCTAAACATTAGAGCTGCTACATCCACTCAAAGTTTCAAATCGCTGCTAAAAACATACTTTTTTGCCCTGGCTTTCCACAAAAACTGAGCTGGATATTTCTTACAGTTTAATGTTTTTGACATTGTTTTATACATGATTTCTTTTTTATTGTTTTAGCCATATTCTGTTGTTTTGTTTGTAGTTGCCATTGTGTTTTACTGATATTCCATTTTATTAACACTGTAGAGCACTTTGGGGCAGTAGTGTCTGTTTGTAAATGGCAAAACAGATACATTACCATCAGGAGCATATTGAAATAATCTTGAAAATGCCTTAAAGTAAAGTCACAATATAAGTATCAGCTACAAAACTGAGTCTAGAGGGATTGTTGTACCCAAAAACCTGCTGCACTGGTAAGAGTATTTTTGGACATGGTTACTAATTTAAGGGCCAGCCTCTTTGGGAATACCGCAACAGAAGTCCACTAATGTACCTAATGACTACCCCAGAGTGACAGCCTGACCCCCGTACCTCCCCTGCACACCCCCATCATGATATCAATTAATATTATGGCAGCAGACAGACGCGCCAATGATCCGGAACAAGTGGCATCTCCATAGAGAACAGTGCCACGAGACGCCCCTTAATTAGGCCTGAAAAATGGCGGGTGATTCCAGCTCTGTGCTCTGTGTTAATCCGTGCCACACATTCCGGTTATTATTTCATCTCGGCTGTGAACAAGCCAATGGGTGTGACAGCCAGCTAGTGCCAGAACATTTTTTTTTTTTTTTTCAAACCAAGCCGCTTGTGCTGGACCTGCCGTAGATTTTTAATTAATTAGGAGTCAGCGAAGCAAACATCTGACTGGTTACCATACTAAACAGGCAAGCTTTTTTTGGAATTCAAACCGTGCCTTCCACATTCAAATGTCAGAGCACTCTCCACCTCTTGTTTTGGTGTAAATTTCAATCATGAATTTTCAATTTGGCCCGGCTTCATTATTCAGAGGCAAGGTTTAATCCCAGCGGAGGCAGCAGTGGCGTAAACACGAGGCTCCACTTGAACGGCAGGCAGTGAGAAGTATAAATTTGGCAATGCAAGTCGCAAGCAAATTAAATAGTTTGATTAAAGTGTGAGTAGAAGAAAAGGTTTTAATACTGTACACGGAACATATTTTCTGCATGTACAAAACTTTACGTGAAAGCGGCCTGGGCTTGCTGTTTTTTGCCTCATTTTTCTTTGTGGAGCGTCCCACTACATTTTGGAGTAAAGCGTTATTGTCCAATTGACTCCTATATGAACCTTCGCTCCGCTTTACTTTTGTTTTCCCCTCCGTGTATCCATTTTTTCTACCTTTTTTTCCGCTCTGTCATGACAAAAATAGAAAAATAAAGCCGTCACTAGCTTGATGCTTGTGCCACTTTCTTGCAGAGAAGATATGTGTTGATACTTTAAGCACTAAAAGAGTGGAGATCTCTGCTAAGTCTTTAGTAATGGTAAAAATATAGTGCCCAGGCCTGGATTCAAACTGGGAATGTTCTAGTTTTATTGAGGGCCACATACCAAAAAATATATGTGGTGAAGGGCCACTCATTATACACATATTTTACCTCACCATAAAAAAAGTTCCATTCAGCTTTTCCCTTTCTTTTTAGGATCTCAACAGAGAATCAGTAACATGGAAGCTACTTTGGCCTAGGTTTTATTTATTTGGGCTAGAGAGGACTTTTTGGGCTACCAACTACTAATCTACATTTTATCACACAAACATAGATCTTTTCACTCACACAACCTGTGGTAATTTGGGTCAATTAAGAACAAAGTAAAAAAAAAAAAAAAAGGTCTGCAGGGCGCATTTGCCCCCCCAGGTCATAGTTTGGACACTCCTACCCTAAGGTGATCTAGATCCATCATGAGCACTGAAAAGAGCCTCGCATCACACTTCCAAGCACATACATATTCATACGCCTATGTCCCAGACCCTGGAGGCAAGGTGAGTGAAGTGTCTAGCCCAAGGACTCAACAGCAGTATGCAACAGGCGGCCCAGGACGGGTTTAAACCTGAGCTGCTGTCCAACCACCGACAACCCCCAACAGAAATAAGCAGAGGAAAATCAAGGATACACAGTAAATGAATGGTTTTAGCTTTAGCCATTAAAGTTAAGTGTCTCTTTAGCACTTGAAACTCAATAAATACATTTTAGCATTGTTTAGAGGTATAGATGTAAACAACATAGACTCTCCTCTACTACAACAGCATGTTTTGGGTCAATCAACAGCAGAAAATATTGCCATCAGTCAATCTCACTGTCATGTACCAACTTTCCAAACTAGTTGTGATGTCCATAGGCCTATAGTTAGACAATGCTAGTTAAAAATCCTGGTACTTGAAAATAATCAGTTTTGTTTGTCCATTTCTGCACCATTTTGCACAAAGTTTAAGCGATTCTCTGATTAATTGTTTAGCAATATAGCACTTCTCTCTACTTTGACTCTGAAGATGAATGTTGTTGTTGCCCACATTTCCCAATCAATTTTTTGTGTTGATTTTTTTCTGTTTTGTTTTTATACTTTTGACCAGAAAATGATTCATCTATACAGGTAAAAACATCCAGAAGTCGAGTCTGCATTAACAATGGTCTTTGGGAACAAATGGACACGTCAAAAAACAGAGAATAACAAGATAAAAAATAATAGGAGACATGTTTGGAATTTTCATGCCAGGATTCACAGCTATCCAAGGCTTACCAAACCAAACTATAAACATCCCATTAGAACCAAGACATCCAAGCTGTTTACATGCTCTCTGCCAGGGAATTGACCCCACGCCATTTCTAGCTGTGCTTTTCCCAGTACAAATAACTTTAATTATCTTCACTGAGAGGTTCGTTTTTTGCTCTTGTTGGTTTGCTGTCAAAAAGTAGTGGTTAGATATTGATGCAATTTTCACATTAATGCAAAAATTGTCAAGGAAGAAAGTAAATTTTGGCCAGAGCCACTATTATTTTAGGAATTCTGTACCATTGTAAGATTGGGCCAACAATACCAACTCCAGCCATGAGAGGGCAATAAAGTAACAAAGATATAGTTTTACCATTTTTTTTTTACCAGTCTAAAGTTGGTTCTTTTCTCAAAAGTCCACCACAATAAAAAATTGTGTGCTAATAAGCTTACTGTCACCTTGCTTCAGGCTTTATTTAACTTTCAGGACATTCAGTTTTATAAAGAAAAGTGTGTTAAGTCAATTATATCCAACACTATGTTTAGAAATACTGTGGGCGTATTTTTTTATGCTTTTGAAGTATCAAGTCCTTTTTTTTTTAAAGTTACTAGGCAATTACTGTTTTTACTAGCCAAGATTTAATTTGTTCAAATGTTTCTTTATTTTTTTCATCATATTTTATAGCATACTGTAAGCTTAATATAATGAGCTTGATTTTATGTGTAGACAAGGATTTATCTTAACACGTTTTGTTGTTGTTTCTTTTCCTCAGATCATGATAGTACTCTGTACTAAATTAGGTGGTCACTCAAACATAGCAAAAGGAATTAAGGACCTCTAAAGTTAAGATTTGTGCAATTCCAACCGACCAAAGTGACTACTGAGACCAAAAGTGCTACTAACCTAAATGGAAATCTACCAGCATTTGGCCGGTTGGCTAATGCTAATGTCAAGCCATGGTTGTAATCAACAAATTAACACTGTGACAGCTACTCCAGTTTTCCTCTGTTTTGCCTCCAGCTGAGCCATGGCATCATGCTGACGTTGGGTCTATGTGGCTATGTTCAGACTGCAGGTAAAAGTGGCCCAAATCTGACTTTTGTTGCCCATATGTGGCCCATATCTGATTTTTCTGTGGCAGTGTGAACAGCACAAATCTAATTTTTTTCAAATGCGACCCTGGCCACTTTCATATGTGGTCCTAAATCAAATATGTATCTGATCTTTTACGATGTGACTGCAGTCTGAACGGCCAAGTCGCATTTCATCTTTTATGTTATTGAAATGCAAAAGACAGCTCAATTCTGCCCTGGAAGAGGCAGAAACTGGCTTGATCAAATGATAACAAGCCTGGCAGTGAACGTTAATGGAGCTGAGTCAGGAAAAAAAATTAGGTTTTAAACCTAATTTGTATTTAGGTGACAACCCTGTTGAAGCTAAACTTGAGTGTTTATATCGTAAATGTATTGAGGAGAAATAAGATGAGAAATATTACAAAATTAGGATTGAGAAATGTTGACAGATGTATTCAAACATCTTATACAACATTCTGAACTTAGGGATAAACTCTCACCTCTCGCAACATAACCCTACTGCTCCAGGCTGCACCATGATTTTTTTTTTTTTTTTTTTTTGGGGGGGGGGGGGGGGGGGGGGGGTTGGTTGCAGGTCACTTTAGGGCCAAAAAATAATTCACACGAGACTGATGTAGGTCACATAAAATGCAATTTGAACAACCATGCAAAAACAAAAGAGCATTAAGAACTGCTGTGTGAACACTATTGCAAAACACTGAACCAACGCCTTGGCGGAGGTCTGCTTCTAATGTTACGATCATCTACATAAGGAAATATAGATTTAGCTTTACACACTTTTGTACCAACTTGGCAATTACTTTTTCTCCACCAGTCTCTTGCCTTAAATCAGATGCCAGAAATAAATTGACAGCCTTGGCACTTATATGGAAAGTTCTCAACTCAAAAAGCCCGCAGAGCATCCAGCCACATATGCTCTTTGCTAATTGGGAACGATTTAAAGAAGTCACTCAAAAATAAATGTTACTAAGGGCCTTAAGATATAAAACAAACCCAGACGATCGAAAGTCTAAAATGTGCCCTGCTATATTTCATAATGATTTTGAATGTTGTCTTTGTTCAATTACCTTTGCAGTGAGTGATGGTGCCTGACAGCTTTCCACTGCCACTCGGAAACTAAGTCACCAATTAACTGGCTGACCTTCTAACTAATTGCCTGTGTGAATGTCTCTGGGTAAAAAGGAGAGGCCATGTGTACTTTTAATTTAGCCAGGATGTCTCGGGAACAATCCACTTCGGAAAACACTGCGTAGAAAAAAAAAAAACCAAAGCACAAAACTGGTGGAAAAGCTCAAAGCTCCTAGCTGCTGATTTGGTGAGGGCAGAATATCCTCGTTTGCACCGGAGCGAAAAGGTGGTGCTATACACAACTATGCTTTTTAAAATTATTTTTAATCTAGGTGGCAGAGTGGTTAGCACTCATGTCTCTCACCAAGGAGATCCTTAAGATGGCTATAAAGGAAGACATCTGGGCATGGTTTGTAAAGTTAAGACTTTTGTAAAAAAAGTTATTTTCTTTGTTATATTATGTATTGGCAACATACACAGACCTGATCAACATTTTAAGGCCAGTTGAAAAATTGCAAGAATTTACATTTTGCACTCTTGGATCTTAAGGAGGTTCGAAGAAGAGTTTCAAAATGCAAAAAGAAGAAATGGGAGTGAAACAAAAAATAAAATAAAAATAACAAAATAAATAAAAAATAAATAAAAAAATAAAAAAAATCCAGCAGTGCAAAATGTAAATTCTTGTAATTTTTCAACTGATCTTTAAATTTTGATCAGGTCTGTAGTTTTGAAAGCTCACTTCTACACTAAGGAGTACCAAAACTGACAAATCTAAAATGAAATGAATAAATACAAAAATACAGAGATAAATAAATGAATAAATATGGAAATAAATACATAAATGTGAACATAAATAAATGAACAAATGTAATTTTGTAAATGAGAGAAACTATGACAGAACTATGTACGAATTACTTCTTTTTATTATCTTTTTTAATATTATTTAATGGCTACATATTTCTGTTTGGAAAGCTAACTTCTATACTATATAAGGAGTACCAAAGCTGACAAAACAAAAAATTGAATAAATAAATAAAAATACATAAATAAATTCATGTGGAAATAGTAAAATAAATAAAAATAAATAAATGAAGAAATGCGGAAATACAAAAAATAAATTAGTAAATGCAGAAATACTGAAATTAATAAATGTGGTAAGAAATAAAATTAACTGATTAATAAAAATTTGGAAATAACAAAATGATGGAAATTATATATATATATATATATATATATATATATATATATATATATATATATATATATATATATATATATATTCCTAAAGCCCAAAATGTATGTAATTAATTATAAATGTATTTATTATTTCTACATTTATTTATTTTTATTTTTGTCAGTTTTGGTCTTCCATACTAAACATAAACAATAATACGGGAAAAAAAGTCAAAGAAAATAAAAAAAATTAAACTTGTTTTTAGATGGTGGGAGGAGGCCAGAGCCAACCTGTGTAGATTAACCCCAGAAGGACTCCACTCCAGCTTACTGGTAATGTTTTGGAGCTTGTCGCATGGTTTGAAGGTACTGGGACGGCGGAAGGGGTCCCAGCTGCACCTGCGGGTGGTGGAGTGGTCTCGCAGCTCAGCTATAGCGCTAGCATTGAGTAAGCAATCTGTCTGCTTCAGCTGAGTAATTACACATTGGCTGGAGCTTTTTCCTGCTGATGATGCTGTCACGAGCCGCCGCTGTTGCTCTGTCCTCAGGGCCGGTTTGATTGTGAGCGAATGACTTTGTTTCACCGTTGTCATAGTCTCAGCTCTATAATTTATCAGCTGCTCGTGGGGAGAAATGTATTTTTTTTTAATTATCTACACAGATCTGTCAGGTTATATTGATGCCTGATGGATAGCAGCTTTTGTTGCATCCAATTTAATATCACTATACGTCAACAGTCGTCTCGAGATAAGTGGAGGTATCATTAACCAAAAATAGATCGTCTTGCAGCAGGAATACTTCAGTAATGATAATAGCTAAAATGGCGGTATTGTTTATTGCAGCAAATGCTTTAAGGCATTGGGCAGGGATGAGAAAGTTGACGACTTTATGTAGCAAGAAGTTATTAGCAACATGAGAGTCACAAAGATAGTACCTTATAGCTAGTGGTGGCCCTCAAGTACCATTAATCGTAATAATAACTAAAACATACTACAGGCAGTTCTTGTTAACACTAGCCACAGATATTGTAGTAGTACAAAGTATAGCTGTAATTCAATAACTGATGCTTGCTGAGCCTAACTCAAGTTATAATACAGTTCCCAAAAACTTGGGAGGTAAAATTATTTCACACTGGGTTGTATAATTCTGAGCTAAGTAGCAGAGGTGCCAAAAGTACTAGCATTCTGTACTTAAGTAGAAGTACAGATACTTGTGAAGAAGTAGAAGTACTGATTCTGCAGCTTTACCAAAATAAAAGCACAAAAGTACAGGCTCAGAAAAGTACTTAAGTAAAAACGTAAAAAGTACAAATTCATTTTTTGCCAGTCAGTGATACACATTGCTATTAAATCTGTAACAGTAACAAAGCACAATGTCAGCACATACAATAATAACAGTGTGGTTGTGGGCAATACAGTAGTACTGCAGTCTTGAAGTGCTTTAAGTGGACAAAAACAAGTGAGGGTCCTTTAATTTGGGAGAATGTATTGAGCGATTGGAGAAGTACTGGTATGCACTAAAGGTGACCATTTGGAGCAGTAAAAACTAACGAGCCTATTCTGACAAAGTAAGGACAAAAAAGTACAGATATATATGCTCAAATGTAAGGAATAAAAGTAAAAGTCTTTTTTCACAAACAGTATGATGTGAAGGAAATTTCAGCTGCTATTGGTGATAACAATGATGCTTATAGTTGCAATCAATCCACTTTCTAAAAACACACCTACTGTATATGAGTTCAGAGACGACTCTAATAATGGACAAGTCAAAAGACCATTCCAAGAGTGACATATTCACAAGGGAGAAAAATAATATTAATCTAAACATTTTTAGACAGCCGGAATGAATGTTTTTTGTTTATATATTTAAAATGTACTATAAATGAGTAGCATCTACATCTGAGTCACTTCAAGCTGCTGAAGTTAACTTATGAAAGCAGAATTTGTGATGATTGATGAATTAAATCTGAGCGAACAAACTATTGTGGTTCGGCATATTTCTGTAACTACTTAAAATGTAAATTACGTAGTGTTTAGCTTGTATGCTAATTATAGATGCTAATTGGTATGATAAATAGCTAAACATTGATACACTCGCTAATGTTATCTAACCAGGCTCTGATATTATTTACATTTGATTGTCAGTTGCCAAAACTATATTGATTATTCATAATTAGTGATGTTTGGTGGCTAAAGCTATCGTCTGGGTGAAACAAACCAAGTTTGAACAGATTTTGACACCCTTCTTAAACATTTTGACACGACTGGACTTGAGTGATTGATCCACTTTTATCTCACGTTGCCTTATAACTTTTTATTTAAGGACCTACCAACTGTTTATCTCAAACAGAACTGATTTGTTTGCTGGCTGGTTAATTGTTTTAGAGAGAGAGGGGGTGGGTTATGGGTGGGTTGTTCTATTTGTTGTTTATCAAAAATGGAATGTATTGTATAGCTACTTTGTTTAAGAATTTGTATACTGCCTGTACATTCCTACTAAAAATATCATTACAAAAAAAAAGAAAGGTATTATCGTCTGTTTAATTTCCAGTACAATTCTGGAACGCAGCCTTTCTCTTTACAAACACTAAAACCTATTAACAAAGAGTGTTAGGATCTAATTGTGTGCACTGACAGTACTTCTATAGTCAGAAGTGTGTCAGTTACAACAGTTCACTGCCTGAGTGTGATACTGCAGCAACCTTGTGTAAACAAAAATAAAAATAAAAAATTTATAGCTTTGTTGGAGCCATTCTCTTCCTCACTCCGCTACTTCCACTGCCCTACACCCAAAGGCTACACTTTTGCATTTAAATTCTTCATACCTAGGTCAAAGAACAAAACTTTTTTTCATTCATTTATCTTTGGCCCAAGAATCCAACCCCCAAGCTCCTCTGTTATAGGCAGGAGCGCCAAATACTCTCTCACTGTGCACCCCAACAAACAAAACGTTTCACATTTCTGGTCATACAAGTTCAATAAAAACAGCAGAGTGCAGTGGTCAAGTATCATGCTCTGGCAAAAATGAAAAATAGCTTCTCATTTTTGCAAATGAAACCATTTGCTCTTTTTGCTCAGCCTCCCTTGAGCACGGTGACAAACAACTGCAAAATATGAATGCAAATAACATATTTAAAAACGGCCTAATAGCCATTTGCAACACAATGCATCATTCTGATCAATTGTACTTATTCAGGTCTCCACGCCTCTTTTACCCTTCGCCTCTGATTGTATTTTCCAAATGCCAAGAGCAGACGGATTGCAGCCCTGGACGCACAAGTCATTTAGCAACAATGAGACCAAATGCTAAACACAGGGAGGAAAAGCATGCGTGGCTGCAACCTCTTCTGCAGCCCCAAGATCACTTCTCTTAGTGCTGTATGGTGGTTTAGCCTCAGTGGAGCTGGTGTAATTACATAGGGCTTCAGAATGCAAGAGTAAATGTGTAGTGCAACATACAACCTCCAATTGAGTCACTGGACTGTGTTTATGGCTAAGGCCTGGTGTAATAGTACAGGATTTTAAAATCAGAGTCTTACATATACATAAATATTAGGGTAACATAGAAATAACAGACTAAACACGATTCAAGATGATCATAACTGGAAACTTCCCTCAAGCTAGCTCTGGTATTTGAAATAACATAATATTTTACAGTCTGAAAAGTTAACTCAGGAGCTATACAGCTGGGATACAGTCAGTTAAAGTTTTAGCATTGAAAGCATAATAAAAATCCCAAAATGAAGAAATATATATATGTGATGATGATTCATTTTCCGTGGAAGAGACTCAAAGGCACATCTGCCAAAAAAATAAATATCTCATAAAAATACAAGTTTGTTTTAGGAGGACTTTTTAGCTGAATAGAACTCTCTAGCTCATCACTGGTGGAACTGGAGCCATTTGGAGATCTTATAATATAATACAATCTGGAACATCCATTAGGCATCAGGCACTGAATTATATTTCTCTCACTCCTGTACTTTCATATTTGCATATTTTTTATTAATTATTTACTATTAATATGAAAATGTGTTATTTATTTAAGTTCTCAAACTTTTTGGGGCCAGGGACTGCTTACAGGAGAGAAAAAAAGAAAAAAGTTTTAGTTTTTAAACTTATAGCGTCATCCTCTACCTATCAGCATAACATACATGAGTTTTAAACGTCCTCAAACCAAATGTAAGTAAGAATGTTTATTTTATTGCTTTAGTGATTCCCACGGTTTCAGATGACATCACAACATTCTATAATCCTGTAGTGTGTAATAGAAATGGGGGGCAGGCAAAATGTGTTATTAACATAAAGATTGTTTAGTGTGGTGTGATACATATGGAGCTTGTCTCTAATTTAAATGATCAGGTTCAAGCAATTTTCTTTTCTGGTATTTCTTATATATAATAGCATCTATCTAAAGCTGGGGACACACTACACGATTTTATAACGATTCACAGTTGCGGCGAGTCTTTACCAGTCAACACTAGTTGCAGGGAATCGTAATCACCAGTCGGCCCTGAAATCCGTTAGTGTGCGATGTTCAAAGACTCGAATCGGCGCAAAAACCCGGCCTAACGTCAGTCGCAAGCAATCAAACATGTTTGAATTTTAAAGCCGACTCTGGACGCACACTCCTGTAGTGTGGGCTGTTTACAGATCCATCTGGGAATTCATGGTGTCCAGCGGCCAATGAAAAACAGCTGATAGGACACAGGAAATAGCATCAGGATGCAGACGAAGCAACAGGAAGCGGCGGAAATTTGAAGAAGAAGAAGAAGAAAACATAAACAACCATGGCAAACACTGAAGAAAGTTGAGCGCGACCCAAGCGAAACTGGATACATAGCCATTTTTTCTCTTTCCTTTTCTCCAAACAAATAGCTACGCACACATCGGCAACAGCGACCCAGGTAGAGTCCATGTTTGTTTACCATTTAGTTCTCGCGAATTCCCCGCCAGAGTTTACTTTGTTTGGTTGGCGTCAGTTGCGGTTACAGATCTTGTAGTGTGTGAGGCGCAGTCTTTCAGTCGTCAGAACTAAATCTGCTGAAACCAGTCGTTAGTGTGTGCTTCTAGTCTTTTCAGAATCTGTAACGACTGAGAAAATCGTGTAGTGTGTCCCCAGCTTAACACAGTAACCCTGACTCCTGCGCCCCATCTGAGAGCGCCCCATCATCACATTCTAGAATCTGAAACCCAGCAATACCATAGCAAATTTAATGATTATAAATTATTATCAATTTATTTATATTTTCAATTTATTTTATTTATTCATTTTTTTGCAGACCCCCAGTCAACCTCAAACTGGGGTGTGGGGACCCTCCAGAATTGTTTGTTCAGGGGTAAATGATCTATCCTTTTAAACTATAAGGCCAAAAAAAAAAAAAAAAAAAAAATTCCATTACTGATCTGTTGTGGTTGGAGTATCTTTGAGGACGTTTGGATATTCCTCTCCAGACTCATTTACTTACTGTAAAAAAAATCAGAAACAAAAGAAGAAGAAAAATTCTCACCATAATAAAACTATTATTATTATTATTATTATTATTATTATTATTATTATTATTATTATTATTATTATTATATTAACAATAACAACAACAACAACAACAACAAAAATAATAATAATAATAATAATAATAATAATAATAATAATAATAATAACTAAACATTGTTTTTTCTTTATCTTGCTAACAAACTAACCAACCAATGTCAGTGAAAACATAACCTCATTGGTGGAGGCAGAAGATGTATGTATCTGCCAATTACACTTTTCTATATGCACAGGTAATGACCATTGCAACTTTTATTTAAAATATAATAATTTTATAATAATATGCATTTTGAGATATTGCATTTTGCTTTTCATTAACTGAGCTATAAAATCACAGTAAAACAAAATAAGTCTCGAAATATTTCACTCTGTCTGTACTCAACCTACATAATACTGATAATGCTTTTCACTTTCCACAAATATACATAATCCTCTGACAGAAAGGACTGAGAGTGATGTGTCTGAAGCCTGACAACACCTACAATACCTGCCATTACACCTTAAAGATGTGTCTCATACTAATGATTCCATCTCTTCCAAATGACCTCCAAAGCGCGCCTTTTTTTTTTTTTTTTTTTCTCCCGAAGCACAAGAAAGTGTTTTAATGGCTTTGGGGAGTCAGCAGGATGGCTTTGTGACTCCGGCTTCAAGCAAGTGTCGGCAGAGAACAAAGCCGAGCGGAAAAAGTAAATGCCGTCTGGACCAACTCCTGAGCTTTTTTTCTTGTGTGGGTCTTACCTGTCCCGGCATGGTGTTCTCACAAAGAAGAGTCTCGTAGTCAATGGCAAAAACTGGAGCGTTGTCGTTTATGTCCAGCACCGTGACTAAAGCGATGCCCCGTCCAATCTGGGTCGGGTCCTCTGCAAGAAAGAAGAGGGGAGGAGGGGGGGGGGGAAACTACATTAGAACAAACTTTAATTTCAACTTTTTACATAAGCGCTCGGCCAGATTATGGAATATTGATCTTCTTGCTGTGTTTTTAATTAGTCAGAACAGAGCGGAGAAGAGAAAGTGCTGGTCTAATGAAATATGCCGTGTGCTTCTAACAGCTGGTGTCCTCAGTCGCTCTGCTGCGGTTCTGCCGGGGTGGAGACACTGGTGTGCAAAAAAAAAAAAAAAAAAAAATTGAAGTTTTTACCCTAACAAATGTTGCTTGTTGCTTATATATATCCAGATCTGGATTCAAACTAGGAATCTTCCACTTCAGGCATTATCCAGCAAAGCCTTTATATTTCTCAATGCTAAAGAATACACTTCTAGATCCATAACCAAAAGTAATTAAGTGGCTGGAAACTATTTTTGCCCCTTTCTTGCAATAATAATGAATCTTTAAACACTTTTCCAGACATTGGGGTGTGTTCTATATTTACACCAAAAAGTACGTTCCATGGCACATTACTGGCCTTTCCCAAAATGGCCATCAACATCTGACCATTTCTTTTTGAGGCATCTTGCTAACAAAAATAACCAACCACGATCAGTATAACATAATGTAATTTTGTGTGTGTGTGGCTTTAACACTGAATTAAAGAAAATGTCCAAATTACACATTAAGGTGTTTAGTTTTATACAGTACATATAGTAAACTTGAGTCCATAGATTTCTAGTGGAAATACAATATTAATGTCATGGGCTGTCTTCTCAAAATGACTTTTCTTCACACTCTGAATAAGGAATCTCTACTTCAGTAGCACCTACAAGCGCCAGCATTTCCTATACTATATTCTAAAGGTTTTTATAGAAGAATTTGGTGATATGTAATTCCTAGCCTGATTTCTTGGGCATTTTACTCCTAAAAACAAGGCAGTATTTGATTTTGTAAGGCTAATTTCAATATATTCTAATTTACTGAAAGACAAAATCTGATGTCCATAATCCCATCTGTAAAAACCTTTTTATCTAACATGTCCACAAATTGTATCAATAATTTTAAACCTGTCTCTAAACAATGTAAAAACATTGTTTGGTTTTTTTTTAATATATGCAAATATGTGCATTTTTATGCACATATTTATAATTTATAATACATAATTTGCATATGAAAACATTAAGTTAATCAAAACCTGCAATACACTTTTTTCTCTGTATTTATGTTAGTAATCTACTGGAATAGTTTTACATTGATATCTGCTAGTTTAAAAAAAATGTCCGTATTCACCTGCAGTTTCTCGCTTCCATGAGATTAAAGAATTATTTAAAGTGATTATTCATGGAATGCCAAAATAATAATAGCTTCATAATGGTTTTAGCTGATGTGTGTCTGAATGGGTTTGTTTTAACATACAGCTGATCGAGGAAACAGCTGATCTAAACTAGTGCTGCTCTGCTGTAGTGATGTGAGTGAAGAGTCAAGTTGCTCAAAGGCAGAAACAGACCTGCAGCCTGTGACCTGTTTTAGGTTTTGGACAAAGACAAGAGCTCATGTAGCTCTGACAGTCCTGTACAGGCAGACTTTTACAACACCATGACACGCATTCACTTCACTCTCACTTCTAGCGTTAGCCCCATTAGTATTTGACTACAAAAACACACATGTTCCTTCTCACCCAAACTACTCCCACACAACAGAATTTCTTCCACCTCGTCTGCTCTGGTCATCAGGTGCTTCTGCTCACTTCTCCCACCATGCTTTTAAATGCCACTGTCAGTCACTCGCGTAGGTTTGCTGCAGGTTTTGGGAGGGTGGAGCCAGCATTCAGAGAATGCTGAAAATATTGAATTTTTTGTGGTGTTCTTTTTTTACTAAATAATTTAGATGCTTTTACATACACTGGTATAAAAATCAGGAAAAAAAATGCATTTATGGTCAGGGCAGAAGTTGAGTAAAAGATTTATGCAAAAAAGTGCAACAAATATGAATTATACAATTTTTGTGATGTTTAGTGATGGGGACACTTGTTACTAGGAGCAACAGCAACAAATTTAGTTAGAGAGTATAATTTGTTTAGAATATCAACATAAATGGCAAATTACAAAATACTGCGACAAGCTGTACCCTGTCTAAGGCTCAAAGTTACTGGGATAGGCTCCAGTCACTAAGTAACTAACGGGAATGAGTGGAAGAAGATGAATAAATGAATGATAAAATACACACCTGAGCCAAATTTCATTGAAAAGATTAAAACCACTGCAAAATTATAAAAATAAATAAATACAAAAAAAAAAATAAAAAAAAATGGAAAAGGACACTTTTGTCCTCACTGGGGCACAAGAGTTAAAATGTGATTAATTGCACAGCACTAGAGGAGAATGTTGCACCACTATTGTGAAAGTTTCACCAAAGTTTGAGGCTATAGAGGGGCTGCTCCCACACATGCCCCTCACCTCTGATGAAATGACAGTTGGCCTTGAAGACCTGTTATTTATTTCAAAACTCAGATAGTCCTTGTTTAGAAGAAGGACAATGACACTAAAATTAGAACTGTGAAAACTCTGACTTACTTAACTGTACTTCATGAAAGTTTTTTTGAACGGGAGTCAGTGGGTGCCACAAGCCTGCTCCGGCTAAGTCAGTCCACTCCCCTGTACTGTCAGGGCCCTGACACACACTGATGGCTAAATGGCTGCGTCTGAGTGCAGGATGGTTATTTAGCCTGGCGTCGCAGCTACAGAGGCCACAGATGACGCGCTGACATTCTGGCCGGGCTCATGTGACGCCCATAAAAAGGACGCGCGCTGCCTCGGGCTACCGACTTGTTGTCATTGGCGTGGGCTGCAGCGCTGTGGATGAAATGTGAGTGACTGCAACTCAAATGCACAACATCCCTCTTCCCCAAGTGTCCCTGCACCATCTTCAGTCACAAAGAAGCCATTAACTATAAATACTGTCAGATAGGGGAGCGGGCCGGTGGATTTGTTGGCAGTCCGAGAACACAGAGATGTTTTTAGCAGAGAACAGCGCCTCTGTGTCACTCTGTGTCAGAAGTCAGTGCCTCACGCATGAGGGACTGTTGTGACATTTGGTATGGCTATTATTATACGCCGCCGTCTTCTTCTTTGTTGCTATATCAGGCGGGCCTCACACTCGCATCAACAGAGGAGCGTGTCTGCGCGCTGTTAGATGTAAATAAAAACACGTCTTTAAAGCAAAGGCTGATAAAAAAGGTTTTGAAAGTGAGAAATGAACGTGCTGTGTTCTGATATGAAAGCTGTGAAAGAGCCCGGTTGACAGACGGCTCATCTTTTTAACTTTAACACCGATGTGATGCAGCTGTCTGAGCGCACAGATGATTATGGAGAGGTGAGATGCAGATTTAGGTTCCAACAGCCAACCAATGGCAAGTCCACAGCAGGCATGGCAACCTTTCCTGCTTTTCAGTGTAATAACAAAGGAAAAACTGGACCTTATCGCCAACACTAAAAACATAAAACCAGTTTAGATAATACTTCATAGTGCCAATACCCAATTTTGTTTTTTCGAATTACTCTGGACCCAACCCCAGCATCCACCTCCATCTTTCCAATATCTCTGCCTCATTGAACTGCACTAATGCTTTGCCAATATTTGCAAGGCTATAATGAAAAAAAAACCCTTTCACCTATCACCATTTGCGCTGACATAGGGGATCTTGGACTTTTTGTTTCCTCCATAGGCCCAGTAGTTGCAGGGATATTAACCTTAATATTGACATTTTAGCAGCAGATTCTTACATAGAATGTTTGCCTGCCCCCATCCCAAACTCACACCAAAGCTGTTGAGAGAGTTATGTTAACGGCAGTCCAGACAAAAAAAGATGGGTGATTTCCCAAAGCCATCTTACTCTTTAAAAATGCTCCTGTACAATTGTTTAACTGCTAGCCTGGGATTGCACGCACAGTTTAAGCCCATCCCGTCAGGCAAGAGATATACTGTACCCAGGTGTAGGACAAACAGACTCAAGAACTCTTTTATTCTAACTGTCATTGGCCTTTAAACAAACTGTAGAGGCCTGTTGTAAATACTTACTGTGACTAGTTCTATGTATTTATGTCTATTTTATACCATCCCTACCTATTTTAGACCATCCTCTTTTAATCTTATGAGCTGTTTTTCTTTATTGTCCTGTGTGCTGTTGTATGCTGATGGCTGTTACTGCACGTTGGCACGGTGGCTTAATGGTTAGCACTTTTGCCTCACAGCAAGAAGGGTTCGATTCCCGGACCGTGTGTGGCCTTTCTGTTTGCATGTTCTCCCCTGTGTCCGCTGTCAACCTCAAAAACATACACAAGAGGCTAAAACCTCCAGCTAGTTACTCCTGACCAGGATCCTGGCTCAAGATCTGGAGAAGGGTCCCCGGGCGCTGCACCGCAGCAGCAGCCCACTGCTCCTGACAGGTTGCCCCAGCGGCATTGAGGGATGGGTCAAATGCAGAGAATGAATTTCCCTACGGGGATCAATAAAGTTTACCTTACCTTACCTTAAATTGCCCCTTGGAGATCTAAAAAGTATTAATTGCACTAATTCCAGGAAACTATTTGCTTGGAACTATTAGGATAAAAAAAAAAATGGCCTGTTGGAGTCCATGGAGATGTCTCTTTCTCTCTCAACGGCACTGTCTCACACTATAGACTGAAGAATAAATGTCATAACATCACCTGAAAACAACATATAGAGCAACATCCCTAAAGCATCCGTTTCTTAAGCATGTAAGTGGGCAAAATTCAATACAGTAATCTGAAGCTGGAGAAGCAGACTGATTCCGTGGTCAAGGCAAGCTCCGTTCAACTTCGCCTTCTCTGAAAATCAAATTGTTTCTGAGCCGTACAGAAAGCCATCCATGCCTTTGTTAGCTCCACTTGCACAGTGCATTGGAGTTAACCAGACCTCTCTCCACCGTTTACAACTTGTGCAACATTCTGCTGCCCGCCTCCTTACCAACAGTCGCCAACATGACCACATAATCACACCTGTCCTGTGCTCTCTCCTCTGGCTCCCGGTTAAGTTCAGAATTCAGTTTAAACTTCTGTTGTTTGTTTTTAGAGCAATTAACGGCCTTGCACCTGCATACTTATGTGAGATTTTAAGCTTCCATCCCAACAGAGCCCTGTGCTCTGCTGGACAACATCTGCTTGGACGTCCCACGCTCCATGTGCAGACAGTGGGGTAATCGCTCTTTTGCAGTGGCAGGTTCATCACAGACTTGCCCATGATCAAGGCCAAACTCAAGACTTTTTTTTACAGATTAATGTTTGACACTTAATATTGCAAGGCTTTCTGTATTTATCATGTCTTTTTGACTGTTCTTGTATTGTATTCATGGACTATTTACTGTTTTATAAAGCACTTTGGTCGACTCTGGTTGTTGTAAAATGCTATAGAAATAATTTTTACTTATCACTTTAATTACATTTCACTATTTGGTAATTAGATGCTTCTCAAATAGAAGAAAAAAAAGCACAACCACTTTCCGTTTAAGCTGTACACACATGTCCTTGGTGCTATTGAGAGCTGAGAACAAACTGGCACACAATGCTCCATCACATTAACATAGTTAACCTGTGGGTGACTGGTCTGAGTCAGCAGCCTGTCCCCGGAGCTCAGGGACAACTGGAGGTCAGCGTCTGTGTCCAATGTGTGAATTAACATGCAACCAGAGCCTTGCTACATGGCCCATATGTCCACACCATCACCAGCACAGGGACAGAAGGGGAAGACAGAAAGAGGACTGTCACAAAGTAGAGCCAGACAAGGCTCTGCCCACTTCTTCACATCTGCATATTACTGCCAGTCATTCTGTGTCAGGCTAAGGCCACCTCTTTTTTGGCCTGCTATGAGGGTCACAGTATTATTGTTAGTTAGACAGAGAAGACAAGCTTATTTGTGAATGCTGTTTTGTCAGTTTGAGGTGTTGTGTTTGGTGATTAAGATAACCTTTGTTTATAACATGCTCAGACCTTGTCCATAGACTGTCACACAGTGCCAGTCAAAAGTTTGGACACATCTTCCTATAACAGTGTGTGTAGACCGCTGGTTAGTCCCGTTCTAGTTCAGTATTATTTAGTAGTCCTCGGGTGCTTGTCTTTCCGAGATAAGAAGTCATTTCCCCGACTTGTTTATGTTCATGTGCTTTTATCTTGGAAAGTCGGGTTACTGACATCACCATATGTTGACCAACAAAGTTATTGGTCAGCAATGTAATAATTAGCATTTAACACAGCTAACTAGTCACATTTAATGTTAAAATTCTCACTACTAAAAAGCAGAACATTAATACATTTTGCAAATATAGCTTTAGTCAAAGAGGTTGGAAGTTAGTTAGGGGTAAAATAAATTAACGGCAATGATTAGCATTTCTAATCCAATTTTGTTACTTTTAAGTGAGTGACATTATAGTAAACAATATATTATTAAGTTTAGTCAAAGAGCTGATGTATAAAATGTAAATTAATAATTTATCCACTGATGTCAAGTGGGAAAGTTGGGCAGTAGGCTTTAACCTGAGTTCCCAAGTTTTTTTTCCCACTAGTGCAGGCGTCCATGTGCATCTTTTAACGTTTTCCAGAGTTTTTGAGGACCGCATGAATGCACCATAAGTTCTGATTTAGTCCTAAGTTAGTCCTCGCCCTTGTTTTGTCCTTTAGTCATTCCTTGGTCCATTAAAGGAGGTTCTTTGAAAGCCATTTTCTGAGGTGGTACTGAAAAGTTTGAGAATCATTGTTCTGTAAGAACTGAATGGGAAAAAAAAAAAAAAAAAACTAAGTGTGAAAAAATATGGCCAATATTCCAAATAAACACCCACAACAAAATATTTGGGGGTTTGACTTAAAGGGGTCATATTATGCGTATTGCAGGCTATTTTAAATATTTTTTGACACATTTTATTACACATTTTTCACATTTCGTAATTTAAAATAATGTATATGCAGGCGGAAAAAACTGTGGGAACAGATAGAGCATAAACTGGCTATTAGCAAAATGACGCTAACAGAGAGATAAATGACCTGACTGCTTCCTAGCATGAATGAAACAAAACACTCCAGGTATTTTTGAGATATAAACAATATAACATGGTAAAAAGCTCAAAAAAAAAAAAAAAAAAAAAAAAAAAGGTAAAATGGTAAAATGGTAAAAGGTAAAAACAAAAATAAAAATAATTGCAAAGTAAAGATCAATTGGAAGCACTCTGGAAGTGCAGACCTCCACTAATGCATTTGTCCTATCTCGCAATCGTGAAAATATAGTGCCCAGACCTGTACTAAGACTGGACTCTTCAGGTTTAGTGGTATCCTTTGAGCTACAAAGCCCTTATATCTCACATTAGTGAAGTATACACAAAACTTAAACCACACAAAGCATTTCTTCCTTGACCTACTACAGTCATTTCCTTTAAAAAAAATCCTCAAAATCTGACCATTACTTTTTAATCTTATGATATCTGTACCATCTTTGTCATCAGACTAACAAACCAACCAACAAACCCCATTTTATAAGAGATAAGTATGTTTACTTTTTAGATGGCCCATCAAAATATGTTATGACATGAAGAAACCACTGCACACTACAAAATGCAACCCAAAGCACACAGATCTTAAGTCACGGTGCTTTATTTAGCCGCTAATGGTTTGAGCAACCTTTTAGAAAAGTTTAGGGGAACATTTTAAGATGCCAAATTGTTAGCAATCACCAACACAATGGTAACACTATTCAAGCTAACATTACTTTCCTCAGGACTATTTCAGTTTAATGTCAGCTGAGTTAAATTTGGTATTCAGTGAAAAGCTTAGCCAAGGAGATCATATTACATTCAGCTCTGAAGGGGTCAGGCGCACTTTTTTTTATAACACTTGTGGTTTAACCTTACCCTCACTCTAAACCTAAAATAAACCTTGAACTCTACTGACCCATGCAACTTTTGCCAAGAAAAGTTTCTCAGGAAATGATCAAAAACTAAGATATCTGCATTATAAATTTCCCAAATCAGGACTCAGTGACCTAGGCTAGAAGTTTCGTGGTTGTGTTGTGAAAATGAAAAAAAGACGACCAAGCATCTGCACTTTATTTAGAAGGTTGGGGGTTCAAGCTTTGGCTGGCGAATAACATACCAATGCCAGCCACAAAGGGTCACAAACCAGTCTTTAACAACTCTACCCTTGCCATCCCATGATTAGCGAAGTGTTCTTGGGGAAGTGTGATAAACAGTTTGAACTTACGACTCTCGATGGCGAAGATGGTGAGGTTGTGGATGGAGTTGGCCTCCCGGTCCAGAGGCTTGGCAGTGCTGATGACCCCAGTGAGGGCAGTCCACGTTGAAGAAGCGCTCCAAATCTGTGTTTCTGTCTATGGAGTATCTGTTGACAGACATAGCAACAGCTGAGTTGCACACACAGTTGAGACACTTTTAAGGATAACATGTCTATAAAACAATGAAATGCTTTATCAAATCTCACAGGATTGGTTGTTAAAACTAAAACATTCTCCCATAACATGAAAATGAATAGCTCATTTTCAAGTTAAAGGCAGCAACACATTTTTAAAAAGTTGGCGCAGAAGCCACAAAAGGCGATAAAGTGGTAATAAGCAACAGCTGTAGGAGCATTTAAAAAGTTGGCAACAGTTCATTAAAATGAATGTAGACAAAAGTTTCACCAGTCTACAAAAGCATATTGTGTTTGCTTAAAGAGAGAGTTTTTCATGAGAAAAGTTTTGTTTTTGACAAAAAATAAATTCTTTGTAATGTCTATCACAGACACTGAAGAAGTGGTATACAGAAGTGCAAACATGACCAAATTATTCTGTATATATTTTTTACTACCACTTTTTTGTGTGAACACAACACACTTCCATACCAAATTGCAAAGAAAGAAAAATCTATTTCAGAATATGGACGCAGGTTGAGGACGTGATATATTGTTCTGTTGTGAATACAAAATAGGTCAAATCACTGCATCCTGTTTTTGGATATTTCGAGATTTTAGAGATTTTACCATCCAGATTTTTTGGTTTGTCTGTAAAAAAAAAAAAAAAAAACTCAAAAAGTTGCCTTTTGATTTAATTTTTAGGAAAATACTTTTTTTTTCATGCTGATCCAGAACATAGACTGAATACAGGATTTGTTTTATGGCTTATTATTATATATATTATAGTCGGTGACCAGTATGCGCCAATCAGTACTTTAAATTGAATCCCAGCTCTTACCAAGATACTAAACACAAGGCCGCAAAAAAGGAACCCAGTGATTACTTTTTAATCATTCTGATAGCTACTTCTGAACTATCTGAACACTTGTAGTAAGGAATTAGATTTGTAGATTCTTCATATAACTCACAGATAAGACATTAATGCAGACTAACTTTTGACCAGACAAGTTTAAGCCCAACTATACATCAGTAAATCCAGCAGAATCATTCACCACCAGTGAAACAGAAGCCCATTAAATGTTGATAATTCTAAACACTGTACAGTCCCTGAGCACGCAACACTGATCAGACCTCTTCCATACACACTGACTTGTATTTCTGCAGAAAATTACAACTTCAATTAGCCTACATCCAAAGGGTATTATTGCAATGTAATTTGACTCTTGTGGGTGCATTAGTTCCACAATAATTTTCATTTCAACAGATGTAGGGAAATATATTGCAGACGCCGATAACAGTCACAGGAGTAAAAAGAGGCAATTTGCGGCTACAATAGTGCAATAATTTGATTTTCTGATTAAGATTACTAACAATCCTAACAGCGGGAGTGTGAATACCGTACAATATTCATTCAATTAATGGCAATGGAGGTGGGGGATCTGTAGAAGAGCAGCACACAGACTGGCATACTGAGGGGCCTGTTTGGAGTCCGAAATGCCACGGCTCCAGTGTCGAGCCTTGACCCCTGTCCTGCAGGAATGCCCTTCTCTCGTTCAAGATGGCATTTCGCTTTTTGCAAATGCAGCGTCGCTTGGCCCCCCTAGTACCATCTGCCAGTGGATCTGTGGTGGCCAAACACGGGCGAAAGAACTTGGCAAGTTTGTATAATGTGGACCATGGATCAACGCCAAACAAAGTCCTCCTTGGGCGACATGTGGGACGCTTAGGTCATGCTTAGATGGATGGTTTTCGAGATCAGAAAATGGACAATGGCAGTAAAATGTGTGACTAAGTGCACTGACATGAAATGGATTAAGATCTAGCACTCGGGGTTTTACTGTAATCCAGCCACAGTGGGTCACAAGGTCCCAAACCCAGAGAAATGAAAAGGGTTTTGCCAAGAAGGGAGTCCTGTGTAACAGATGTCAAATCAATGTGCAAATCACTGCAGGCTAGGAGGCAGACGATATGGTGACCCTAAATGGGAAAAGTCGAAATCAAAAAAGAAGACTATAACTCCGGGTTCACTTAAAGGTGACCCAGCATAGTTGAATCCTAAAGGGTTTGCAAATGAAATTGTGTAGGTTCAGGTGTTGGAAGATAGGACATTTTTTAAATCCCAAATTGTATGTCCCATGAGTACTTGCCATTTATAAAAAAAAAAAAAGCAAAAAAAAAAAAGCGCTGTCCTGTTTTAAAGGTCTGAAAATGTGCAAAAACCAATAAGAAGACCAGAGGACAGTGAACATTTTAAAGTGCTGCAGTGGAGTGCTTTTAAAAAAAAAAAAAGTAGGTCTATGGCCTACCTGTGGAAAGATACAGTATCAGTGTTACTTTGATGTAAGCAAAGGAAATTTTATGCCTCTGTTGCTAGGTGAGTGGCAATTTCTATAACTGGCCTGGATAACACAAAACATGTGCTTATTAGAGGTTCTTGTACTATTTCATCCAAATATTAATAATAATAATAATTAGTGGTGGGACTCGATAAAAAAAATCTAATTAATTACAGGCTTTGTAAATAATTAATTGCAATTAATCGCATTTTATTAAGTAGCAATATTTAAATGTCAGAAATAAAATATAGGAGCTTACTTGTATGAGCTGGCATATTCTAACTTGAGGTCAAACTAACACCGCAGTCAAACAGGGCAGTATTCAACATTTGCGCATCGACCACTGCCTCCTGTGCATGTTGTAGCATGCAGCGCGCCTCTCTCCTCTCTCTGTCTCCTCCTCTGTGCTCCACCTGTGACCTCCTCGTGGACTTGTCCCCTCTCTCCTTCGCGTCTTAAACCCAGTGTCTTGCTCAAAGATACAAAGGCAGTATACAATGCTGGTAGCAGGGATCAAACCACCAACCTTCCCATTAATCGGTGAATGGAACTACTAACTGAGAAAATGTTTACTTGTGAGGAACTTTGTTTAATGGGATCTTCTATGGACATGAAATTACTGGAGTGGGAAACTTTATGAAATAAACTCCTAATAATAAGTCTGGAAGTTGTTTTATGTTGGAATAAAGCTGTTGGAAAGAGAACTTTTTGTCCAGACAGTGAAATATTCTTGCATAATAACATAAAAACAGAACTTTGCTACCTTATGGCACTGTTGGTGTTGTCCGGATCATGTGCTGACACTCTCCCAATGGACGTGCCCACTCTGGCGTCCTCGGACACCACCATCCTGCTGAGCGGCACGGCGAACAGCGGCGGCTCATTCACGTCTTCCACCGTCACTTTCACCGATGTGGTGTCGCTGAACGGGCCCAGGCTCAGAAAGTTGGAGTCGATATTCCTGTTGGTGGCTTCGATCCGGAGCGAGAAGCTGCCCTTGGTTTCGTAGTCCAATGGCTGGAAGAGAAGAAAGACATCAGACATTCAGATAATAAGTATACAGCATATTGAAATCTTTCCACTCAGGGACCTGGTTTAAAAAATTATTGTATTCGGCCTTCCAAAATGACAGATTCGTGTGGACAAAATGCATATACAATAAAAAAAACGTTACGTTTTCACCTAAGCCTGTCTCCGTGTGGACAAGGCCTTAGATAGATGAGATATTCCGCCCAAGCTTTGGGCATATACAGTGCAAAAATGAAATGAAAATGCTATTATTATATTATATAATATATGCTATTATATGCTCCTGTTTTATGGAATCAGCTTCCAGCTCATGTTAGAGAGGCAGACACAGTCTCTACATTTAAGGTTAGGCTTAAAACGTTCCTCTTTGAGAAAGCTTATGGCCAGGCCAGCTAGGAACAGGGTTAATTCCACAGTTGAAGCTAGGATGCTCCAGGAGCTAGAAGCTGGGGGAAGTATGGTGCACTGAGCCTCTGTCCTCTGGTTTCATCTGCTGCTCCTCTTCTATCACTGTGATTAATATAATGAAATACTCTATATCTCCAATCAATTCATTGCTATTCACAAGTTGTCCCTCTCTCCCGCTCCCCTCTGGGGAGTGGGGACTGTTTCAGATGCCTGGCTGCTGGCAGATGTCCCAGTGATGATTGGATAGCTGACCCCATCTGTGCTCCTGTCCCGACCTGTGTGCCCTCAACCTCACCTCTAAGGATTTCCCGGATCTACCTCAACCCACTCACCTGTCTGGATGAGGCCCACCTGCTGCATCCTGGATTTCCCGGACCTATCTCTCTCCACTCACCTGTCTGGATGAGGTCCCTGCTGCAGCCCGGATCTCCCGGACCTATCTCGCCCACTTACCTGTCTGGATGAGGCCACCTGCTGCATCCTATGGACTTCCTCAACCTATCTCACCCACTCTCGTCTGGATGAATCCTTACAGAGCTGATCTATGATCCTATAGATGAACTAAGGGACTAACAGTCCTAGATGCATTGCCTGTCCGTCCTGGGAGAGGATCTCTCCTTCAGTATGGGCTCCATAAGGTTTCTTCTTTTTTCCCGTACCTGGGTTTTTTAGGAGTTTTTCCTTACCGAGAAGGAGGGTCTAAGGACAGGAGTGTCCTGGGTCTATTTAGTTTAGTGTAGTTATTGTTTGTGCTGATTGTGTGTTAAGTCTGATTGTGTGTTTATGTTTGATCAACTGTTTGTGAAGCCCTTTGAGGCGACTTTTGTTGTGATATTGGGCTATACAAATAAATCTGAATTGAATTGAATTGAATTATTAAAACCAGGAGTGCTTTAATGAATAAAGTTTGTTTTGTTTATTCATGAAAATGTCAGAAAAGGACAGTAATAGGCCAAGGACAGAATGATTAATTTTGGTGTGAGTCCAGATCACTGTTTAGATCCAGCATACTTTTTTCAAGGTTTTAGAAATAAATTTGAACACCTTTGCATTGACATTTTCCATTTTATAAGTTAAATTAACGCATATGCAATGAAAACAGACTTTTGGAGAACAGCCACTTTCACCTTGCAGAACTAAAGGCCTCAACCCTGCACTACTGCCTTATGATCATCTCCTTTTGAGCTCACACATGAATAAAGTTGGGAGGATTTGACTTCCCAAATGAGAGGTGACTCATGAAGCATGACAAAATGGCTAATTTGCTATTAGCACCATGAAGCTAACAGACATAAATGAGCTGACTGCTATGGCACTGAAATGATCAGAACAAGTCTGGTGACGATGTATGTGCTTTAGAAAAACTCAGAAACACATCCTGGTTTCAAGTGTCTATGTAGAGCTGTGAGACTGAGCGTTTTCAGTTTTTGACAAGGGCAGTGCCACAGCATACAGGATTACTCAAACATGCTTGAATGAAACCTTTAAGGGATTCTGTACCATATTAAGATACAAACAAAAGACACTCATTAAAGAACAAATTATTAGTTGTAATAGATTTTTTGACAAATAAGGGTTTTGTGGCTCAATGAAGAGAGCATTTACCCTCAAACTAGAAGATCTGGGCACTATATATATACACCATTGCATCTAATTTTGAACCTTTTATATTTTTGTACATTGCTACATCTTTCTTAGCCTATAGCCTTTCTTGGGGCACAGTGCTGCATGTTAATCTGTAAATGACTCATATGCAGCACAAAGATATCGATCCCAATTAAAATGTAGATTATAAAAAGCTATTACAGTTTAACTTAGCAACTTAAACACACAGAGCAATTTGCTGATGGACTATAGAACTTGTCAAAGCAATAGTATTGATTTTGAAGAACGTGATGAGTGGGAATTGCGGCTTTTGAAACATTTTGTCATTGTGTCTGGAATTATCGAACTGGGCCATTTGCAGCATATAATATACTGCAGGAGACCATTGATTTGGCACTTTCATTGTCCGTGCCTCTCGCCCATGTTGTAATTGTCTGCTGCAAAACAAACAAAAGATCAAATTGCAAGCCAGAAAATTGCAAGCGGTCAACAATGGGTTTTCTGAGACGTCAAAAAAAGAAGCCGCAGAAATCAGCTGTCACCTCCCCGTGGCCCCAAGAGTCCTCAGAAGGGTTCACATATGTAATGAGTCACCGGGTTTTGGAATAACCTCAGACTGATGCAACAGAGATGCAACACTTGTTCTCGCTCTAAATACATAAGTGTGAGTTAAAATATTAGTCTGGTTGTTTTTGTTTCGCTACAATGCACTTATGTTGTCCTTAAAAAAAAAAAAAGTCCTGGTTAGAAAGTGCCAGTACAGGTTTGAAAAATGCGTGGCCTGATTTTTTTCACCAACTGGATCATAAAGATGCTTGTCTATAAAATGTAGACAAATTGTGAGTATCTATAGACAAATCAGTAGACTTCCCTGCAACCTATAAAACAAGTCCACAATGGGAGTGAGTGCATTGCTGCAAATGCTCAGTCCCATGCTAAGACTGTGGAGAAGCTTAAATATAAAGCTAGATAAAAAAAAAAAAAAACATGGGTGTTCTCAGGTATTATACAGTAGTAGGTGCAATGAGAAACTGTTCTTCAGCCTTACAATCTCTGAGAAGAAACTGCATTTTAGCCTCGTGATTTTGAGGCAGTGTGTCTTTCTGTCTGCAACAACTGGAGGAGGTGTGGACAATTCATGGTTGAGTGGGACGGGTCCATCAGGATGGACGATGCTTTTCTGCACACGCATTTTCTTCTGCACCCCTAAGACATTTATTGATGTTTTGCAAGTTTATTTTTATTTTATTTTATTTTTTTTTTGGGAATAACTTTTGCTGTGTTTATTCAAATGGCATAGATTTGGCCTCTGCTGTGTATTTTGGGGTGAATTTTCAGATTTCAGGATGAAAAAAAAAAAAAAATAGAACCACTTTTACCCCTAAGACATTTGTTTGTGCCATTGCCTCCCATTCAAATGAATTTTTTTATAATACACTGTCACTGCAATATAATTTTACATTTTTATTAAGTGTGTCATGGATTCATGATAGTGAGGGACTGGAATTTTAGTTTTTATTGTTTTCTACTAGGTGGCGCCATTTCCCCATATATGGTAGATAAAGGTGAATGAATTTCTGCTATGTGTAGTGAGGACTGAACTTAATTATTGTAACCATGAAAAAAAAAAAAAAAAAATATTGACTATTAAATTATTGGTGATTTTTTAATTTTATTTTATTTTTATTGTGGTGTAGGAGCGTTAAAGGAGCCTTTCTAAATTCCATTTACACAACTTTGCATCAATATTTCACGTTTTATAACTTGAAATAATTTATATTTATTGAACATGTCCCTGTTACTTTCACTTTTAGGTGCCTGTCACTTTAAGACCTTTCTGGCCCCGCCCACTTCAGTCTGTCAGCTCCATAGGCCCTTTGCAGACACCATAGTTTATCAGACACGTGAATAAAGTTGGGAGGATCTGAGTTCAGACATGAGAGGAGAATCTTACAGTTGTGTTGTTGTTAGCATTCTACATATAAAAGTCAGATATGTTCGCTAAAGCTGTATATACATTTACTACATAACTCGGATATGTAAGAGCCTAATTAGCGATGCCAGTACTTCATGCTAAATGAGGCAACTTGTGAGCGATAATATCAGTTCTATGACTTCTCAATTAAAAGCATGTGAAGTCTGCCAAGCAAGGTCCTCACTCTGAAACGTTCACAATTCAAAGATCACACATGATTTATAGCTTTCTTTAGTTTCCATAGTGTGTAACTCTATAGATAGTAACTAAAGGCTCGCCCTTTAATAAGCAGATGGATACAATGTGGACTAATGGACACGTCGAAGCTAGTACTATATAGAACATTACTAAAAGCCATAGAACTTAAAGCTTTTAAGGCTTTAGGCAATACCTCTTTGTTTAAAATGCAGTAGGCAGAAGTGATACATTATAATCTGAGTTCACTTTAAATTTGCAAGTCGAAAATTATGTACGAATGAATGAAATAATGTTGAATGGTGCCCACTTAATTACACTAATGAGATATGCGACCCTTTGTAGTGCAGTGTGGTGGAATGTGATTTAAATTGCGTACCGGTGTCATTAGACAGTGATATCTGAGCAAATGAGGAGCTGGTGTCAGTGAAGTAGCACTGAGCATAATAAGCTGCTGTTGTGTTTTAATATAAGCAACAACAAAAAGAAAAAAAAAATAGAAAAAATACAGGTAATATATTGAATACAGATGGACTTTTATGTGCAACTTACCAAAACCTACCACTACTAAAACAACAGAGATTATTACATGTGTTTGGCAGATGGTGACAGGACAGGGGGCTGTATAATAACATGGTGAGTACAATGGTTTCATGTTTGTTTATATGTCAAGCCCTGGCTGAGTGTAACAGTTGTAGACTTGTAGGCTACAAATGTGTATCTGTATAACACTGTGATGTGGTCATTTCAATTACATCACGCCATTTTCTTGAATGCATCTCTAAATGTATGCCTCTTGTGCCAGAATAGTGTTGGTTGTAGTTGTTTTTGGGTCAGGAGTCTACACTCATTATGCTGCTAGTTTAAACAGCTTTGCTTTCTTTGTTTTCAAAATTAAAGTTACACTTTAACAGCTTCAGCTTCTGAAGAGACTGATGGCTTCAGATGTGTAAATGATGACATTTCATTAACGCTGGTGTTGTGGGCTTCATGTGCACTTGTTCATGTTGAAAACAGAGAAGAAACTAACAGTATGACAGTGTTTATGTGTACTGGGCGGGGCTAACGTACAAGTACTCTAACATGTGACTTTTACCAGAAATCATGTAAACTAACAAGTTACTTTCATGCTACCCAACACTACTGCTTTTAAGTGCTGTATAGTTTCCATTTATTTCCAGCATTATAAAGTTCAAATTTAGAAAGTTTCACAACTTTCCTACAAATGCTCACATTTCACAAGGCATGCCTGTTTTGTTCTGTTTTAATACAATGTCTCTAATTTGCAGACAAGCCATAAGAAGTAGACTCTATCAGAAACTGCAAACAGCTGTTACTAATAAACATTAGCTTTGTTTTCTGCAACAATTAGCATTGTTTCTTATTGAAATGTGACAGTTTATCACAAGAACAAGACGAGCTGCATTTGAGTAAACATAGCCTTTTTTCTTTGCCTTTTAATTGTCGTTTCTTAAGACAGGATTTTCTAACGTCTGATCAACATATGCTGCAGTGTGTAACAATCCTTTTAGACAAAGCTGCAACTGTACAGGGGCACCCAAAGTGATAGTATTTTGGGGATTCTTTGTACTACTTTTGACAATACAAACTAAAGTATAAAAGTATCCAATATCCAACCCAGTTGTGTATGACACAAATATTCCCCATGGATGAAAGAAGGCTGCATGAACTCTCCACACCCTTGATGTAGCCTATGGATCATGCCCTGTTTATGTTGATAGTTAATGAAGGTGACAGAGATGCGAGCAGATGATGACGGAATACGCAGATGGAGAGAGCTAAAAAACAAAGTAACTGAGTTGTCTGAAAACTGTAAGAAACTGTGGTTTCTTGTTTCCCATTTGTAAAACCAACCCAAAAGACAGATAAATGTGTCCAGTTTGCATAAAATATCTCCAGGTTTGTTCTTGTTTGGAGAAGGCCTAATGCGCAGTGGAGGCTGCTGTTTATTGTGGGTCACTATTATGCAGAGCACTGGAAGCATGGCGGTGGAAAAAAGGCATTATATACAAGAAACAATAGAGCAAATTAATGTCTTTTTCTACCTAATAATACAGGCAATAAGAAACGGCAGTTCAGTATGCTGACATTTTTTTTTAGCTCTTCGTCTTCATATTCCGTCTTCATCTCCGTGCTTCTCTGTCCCCTTCTTTAATTATCCACATGAACAGGGCATTGTCCATACATCAAGGGCGCATTGGCTTCGCGCATCCTTCTTTCATCCACGAGAAATATTTGCGTGGTACTGGATTGTACCCTGCTCCTCTGAATCCTTCTGTACCATTAGGAATAAGGATATTTTAAAAGCTAGATTTACGCACAGGTAGAATACATGAGCACTTCCTTTGTGACCTCGGAGGAAGGCTCGCTGCTGTGATGTGTAAACTGTGTTGGATATTGGATACTTTTATGCAGAGGAAAGGCAACAAAACAAAACAAAACAAAAAAACAACCACCTGCAGCTTCTGGTGAGTTCCATGTGAACTTTAGAGTCTCTCTGCTCAATATGTCACCTACACCACATCTTTTCATCTTCTTGTTCTTTTTGTAATAATAATAATAATAATAATAGGGCCGCCTAACAACACACCTCACCTGTACAGTACCACGCCCCTGTGTTGGCGGGGGTCTGTCTGCCCCAAAATCAGGCATGCTACATTCGCAAGATCAGGCCCAAAGAATATTAAACCATAATTTTAAATATAACTCAGTTGGATAAAAAGTGTAAAGAGAGTTTTTCATAAGCAATTCATATCATTTTAAAGTGTATTTTTTCTACATTATTTGACATTGTCCTGAGGTCTCACTTTTTCTGTCACACCGCAGGACATTCATTACAATTTGGCCATTTTAATTCTTGTCATAAATTATTCAACACGTCTCTTTTGCTAAGTTAATATTTGTATTCCCGACCCATCATAAAAAAATGACTTTTAACATTCAGAATTTGATTTTGTTAAAAATACAGCTGTCACACCGCAGGACACTCTACAGACACAACATACCAGTTTTTGGGAAAATTTGCATTTTACTAAAATGAATAATAAAATAACAGTTCCTTTTGACCTTTAGCTCACAGTCTTAACTCCAGAGGTCTGTCTGGTCCATAAATGGCAGATGGGTCCTGTAGTTTTTGTTGCAACTGTCGGTTTAAAAACCTGATTTTTCATGTCACACCACAGTGCACCAAGAATAAACCTATATGAATTATTATTGTAGGATTCAGATGCAGTTAAAAGTGCTGTTCTGGTAAAGTACAAACATTTAAAATTATGCCAAAAACTTTATGAACTGTCCCAGACTCTAGTGACTATTTTTAGAAATGTTTGTATTTTGTATTGTGAAAATGTTACAGTTACACCACAGGACATTTTGCTGCAAAACAAAAGCAAAAAAATGTCACACAACATCTTTCCAAAACTTTCAAGGTTTCATAGTGGGCCCTATTTTGCACTGCTGACAGAATTTGGAAGGAGTTTGAGGGAAAAACATATTTTTTTCCAATTGATTCTGGAAAAAGTTGGCATCACATCCACCACCCATGTACATTTTCTTGAATAAAAACCTGAGTAAAGAAAATACTCATGTAAAAGCCTATTTAGAAAACATACACAAAAGTATATTTTCTTCCAAAATATACAAAAGTATCTAGTTACTTTCCAGTTTTGTTTGCCAGACTGCCCCAACCTGTATCCTTCCCACTCCAGTGAAAATGTCAACAACAAATACCTTTAACAGCAGGATGACCCCATCCTGTGTGTCCTCATCCGTGGTGATGTTAAACTGTCCCGGGCCGTCTCCGTCCATGATCCTATAGTCCATCTCTGCGTTGGAGCCGATATCTGCATCTGCTGCTTTGATTCTGGCCACCACGGACTGCACAGGCAGCGACTCCGGCACCGTGTACTGATAGTTCTCTGGAAGCACACAGGACAGAGGAGGAGATGGTGATCAATGGCCTTCCCTGGGTTTGTTTTGATAACAGCAGCTGTGGGGCTGATGGAACCGATTCAAATCATGTAATGAGAACAAACAGCTGTAGAATAAAATGGCTTCACTTTGGCTACAAACTGTGGCACATTTCGGAGAAAGATGATGAACAAAGAACTATGCAATTATGAAAACAAAGAGACATTTTCATCAATAAACTTTTCACTGGAAACGCCAAGAAAGTTGGTGTTATAGAATCCTTCTAACTACTCAATAAAAAACAAAAACAAAAAAAAAAAGTTGAGAGAATGTATAAAATAAAACCGTTCTGGGGCAGAGATTATTGGTAAGTTTTAGACCACAGGCAAACCAGAGCCATACTGTTGGAATGTAGGAGGTACCCCTTGGCACCAAATGTATTTTTTGCTCTCATTTAGGCATTTCTTATGCTAGGGTGATGATATTTGACAAAGATGTTTGTTACTAAATGAATTTTAGAATTTCAGCGTCATAACTGAAAAAAAAAAAAAAAGTAGTTAAAAGAGAGTACTAAAGAGTAGTACTACTAAAGAGTAGTTAAAAACAGTTGGAAGAAAAAGTATGTGAACCCTTTGGAATTACTTGGATTTCTGCATGATTTGTCACAACATTAGACAAACACAGTCTGCTTAAAGTAATGCTGCAAAAAAACAAAAAAAAGAAAAATATTATTATTATTAATAATAATAATAATAATAATAATAATAATAATAATAATAATAATAATTGAATAACTGGTTGACCCTCCTTTGACAGTAATAACCTCAACCAAATGTTATAAGTAGTGCTGTGGAACATCCCAGGTGCTCTTTTGCAAACTTTAAACGTGCAGCAATATTTTTTTTGGACAGCAGTGTTTTTTTTAATAAAATGTAAAGATGTATTAAAATCAGTGTTAGGGCTAATCAGTGACCTATCCTGGAATAGTAACCCCTGCACAAACAAAAGACACTTGGCATCTTTAAATAGTAAATAATTCTTGATTTAATTAGAAACTTGTGGAGTTATGTAAACAAACTGGCATTTAGTGGGTTAAAAATATGAAAAAATAATTAACTTTTGGTGTCTATGACAAGGAGCGGTTAAAGATCTAAAACAAATCCTACATGTTTTGTATTTCTAAATGTGACCTAGTGACCTAAAATGGCTTTATGAGGTAGAACATGATTTTCTTACAGGAGGGCCTGAGGGTTAAGCACTGTCTTGCAAGTAGGGCTGCAACAAGTAATCAAATTATTTTAAGAACTGTTTAATCGCTATCTGGGTATTCAAAGTCTTTGAAACATGCTACGTGCTGAGAGAAGAGCTTTTATTATTAAGACAGAGCAGTAAAGCCGCAAAAATAAAACAGAATGCCAATTTGTTTTTTATGATGAAAAATCACCCCAAGTCACGCATCTTTTTAAAATATAGTAAAAATCCAGCGAGGCCAGCAGGTCCTCATGCATTTTTGTGCACTTCACTGCTATCTGATTATTAATAAAAAAAAATAAAAAAAATTGACAGAATAATTGAATATTAAAATAATCATTACTTGCAGCCCTACTTGCAAGGTCTTCCCAAAAGTGCTGTTGTTTTATTTTTGAGAAGCATATGCTATTCCAAAACTCGTTATTTTTGACCACAGGACAAGGGGTCCATGCATTACAAATTTTGATTCATTTGACCAAAAAAAAAAAAAAAAAGGGAATAAAACACAAAAAACCTGAGGTGTTTCTGGACTGTGCTTGCTTTCATTTGCTCTTACAGACACTCGATTACAGGCATGCATCCATACTATTTTTATTTATTGATAAAACTATGATTACTGTAACAAGTAGCCGCGTTTACGAGCGTTTAGCGCTCCAAAGTGGTAGTGCTGCTGGTCAATGCCCTGACCACTCAAACACCTCACTGCACAGTGGAATAATTAATTTGTCTCTCTGCTCGGCATGTAGACTGAAGCAAGAGTGGTTTGCCCTCTATGCTCTGCTAGCAAATAAATATGGCTTTATTCTGTTTTCATTGATATTTTGAGGGTTGCCAGATCTCACTGACAGTTTCCAGCCCAAACAGAACCTAAAACCTGTCCCACACAATTAAAAAACAGCCCAAATCACAATCACACTAAATGTTAAACTTGTTATAGTTAACTTATCAATACCAACACATCTCAATTACAATAGCACTTTTCTTACCTCATGCTGTCACATAGGCCTAGGCACACACACTCACCACTCTTGAAGATGTGGAGCCATATTCATCTCATTTTAAAACAAATGAGCTGATATTTGAGTGGGACACAGCAGTTTATTGAAATGTGTGTTTCTACATCGTTTACCAAGAAATGACTACTAACTACTTCGCTCGTATTTCCAGCAGAATACTTTCTAAAAACTCACCAAATGCTATGAAAAGCAGCCCAAATTTTATAAACCAGCCTAATGCTATTTTTTTCCAGCCCAATCTGGCAACACTAGACAATTTCCAAAGTGCTTCAACTTCTTGTGCAAGTGGATTTGTGGAAACTCCCCCCAAAAAACTGATGTCACAGAATCCCTTTAACGAGAAGCACATAAGCTCTCTGGGTTTCTTTTCGCTGATAAAACGTCCACTCAGATATTCTATTACTCAGGAACTCTCATTGTATTCCCCGAGCTTTCCTCTGACCCTTTAGATTTAAAGCACTCCTCTAAAGAATAAAGAAGAGAATCATATTCATAATCATAATCTCCACAATCACCGTGGCCGAGCTCATTACCAGACCTTTCTGTGTTCCCCACACTGTCTCCCTCGGCCACCGTCTAAATGCTAATCTGCCTGACATTGTTTGCTGCCATGTAATCTTTATAATGGCTTTTTAATTTGCCGTGGAATAGCGGCTCTTTAGAAGCCCCCCCAAAAAAGTGCTTTTCATATTCCATGGCTTTCATTTTGCCCTTCCACCCATGAGGCTAATCCTGGGAGGGGGGCATAGCACCACTTTAGAGAACAGTACCCTTCTGAATATATCATAATACTTAATACTGTGAGTAATTTTACAGGGACATTGTGTAACTTGTCATAACTTTTCATTTTGTTGACTTTAAAAAGATAAAGTGCGCTCCTTTGACACATATTTCACTACGTAACTGTGAGTGCACTGTACTTTCTTGTGAATACAATACAATTAAATTAACAGTACTTAAGCAGTCTCTTCAGAAAGTACACTAGTAAGTACACAGTCAGAAAACATATGTATAAGTTAAGAGTTGCTTTGAATGCAACTGTGAATGCAATCTTTTAGCGGGTCAAAAAGAGTAGTTAAGATCAAGCAATCAACTTCCTCCCACCGTCCAAAGACATGCAATGACTCTAAATTGCGCCTTGTGAATGAATGAGAGAGTGAATAGCTGTCTGTCTGCGTATGTCTCTGCATCAGCCCTAAAGCCGGGTATAACCTGCACAATTTTCATCCGTCTCAGACAAAAGAATCTTCCACATTGGAAAAATCATCAGTTGTAGCTCAAAAACGGTGTTCATATGTCTTATAGTGAGACAGGGACAATGATCACAGATGGCAATGTCTTATGCCCAAAGACGAGCTGCAACAACTATCAGGCAGAGATTTGTCACAGAGTGTGTCTGCCTCTTGCTGTACCTATGAGCGACCTACGATGCACCTGTGGTAGAATAACACCAGTGCATCCTCATTGTAACAACAACAGAATGCAGCCACAAATGTGAGCACATTTTCTCATTTGCCTTTTAATTTATTTACTTTTCCATGCACAGAAACACTGCTATAGCAATCTGCGCTAGCTTCTGGATCACCTCCAGTACAATGATTTAAACACACTCAATCGAGAACAGGGGTGCCCAAACTTTTTCCCACAGAGTGCCAAAAGGGAATTGTATTAGCTTATTTTTTTTATGTAATGAGGAAATATGAAAGGACATCTGTAAACTTTAATTTACAAAATTATTGTGATATTTAGGTGGACAGACTTGTTAGACCAACCACTGACAGTCTATTCAGTGCGCAATAGAATCAGCAAATCACAGCATCCCCACGTGGGCCAAATCAAATCCCATGTTTGGCTGGTGGGCCCCACTTTGGGCACCCCTGAAATTTTTCCCACAGACTTCGGTCCTTATCATGATTCTACATTAAAACTCATGCAGAGTGTGAACAAGTTTATGATTTTATGCAAATAAAACTTGGAAGACTTAAAAAAAAAGGCACAGTGTGTACCTGGCTTAAGACTAACTGGCCATTGTTCATGGTGTACCCCATCTAAGACCCATAGTTGCTGTGTGGGATGGTCCAGCCACCCATGACCCCAAATGGAAATAAGCGGAGCATAAGGAATGAATAAGTGTCTAGGTACAACTTATAACGCAGGTAGCCTATTTCCGTTTAACTTGCACGGTATCTTAGCTTAGTTAGGCCTTACAGAGTAATTTTTTTCATTCTGTGCAATCACATATTATGCATATTCATAGCTGATTAGCCTCTGTTGAGCTTTTAATCTCTTTTAAAAAGTCTATGGGAAAAATGAACAGGAAACTTACTTCTGGCACCAGAGGGGGGCGGGCACTGTTCAGCACCATAGAGTCTGAGATAACAATGGCTCTCCCTTTATCTGCACTTTAAATCACTATGGATGTCAAGTTGTTTATCATTTTGTATTAACTTGGGAAGCGTCACATGTATTAAGTGTGGAACATCTCAATCATTGGGAGATCTAATTGCACAGATTCTACTTTTGTATTCTCATTTTCGCACATTTTTTGGGACCCAGCACACAAGTTTACCTGATTCAGATGTCCATGTCTTTCCCACTTTACATATTTTTTTCTCTTTCCTTAAATGCTACTTCCACCACCTCCTTGCCCCTCACCTCTTCCCCTCCTCTCTTATCCCGTCTTTTCCACTAAGCCCGGCTTCTTTTTCTGGCTCCATTTCAGCCTGGGACAAGCTCTTTGCTCTAGGTCTCTATCTGCACCGATGCTCTATAATGGTCTATCGATTGCGACCTGTGACCTCGCAAGCGGAGGACAGCAGGAGCGAAACTCCACCGACTCCTCCAAAGTCTCTTTCTTCTCAGCGTGACAGCACTGGGTAAAAAGCGCCATTGACGGACTTGTTGTGCAAACTCGGACCTTTCTATTCCCCTCAGGGGCTCCACTGGCCAAATTGACTCGGCTCCGTGGCAGTCCGTCCAGATAGACAGGAGGACAGTGGTCGGACCCATCAAGGGCTAAACTGATTGCCGGTGCTTTTCGGGATTAACATGAGAAGCACCGCAAGACCTCTGAAATCTGAAAACTGGGGCCTGGAAGCCATTAGCGTTCCGTGAAATGGGCTGACAACAAAAAAAAGGAAAAACCCGATTGATCCGGGAATCCGTGGCAGTGCAGAGTCCTGATGAGGAAGTGCACAACTGGCAGGATGGTCACACTCAATTTGGAAAACGGAAGGGACAAGGTTTGCTAAAAAAGCAGTGGAGTTAGAAAGAGGAAAGATTATGTGGTTAACACGACTGGAGAGAAAATACTGTTTAGGATTTTAATGAGTGCGTTTGGCTTCTGAATCTTCTGTGTTCCACTTCTGTCTTGAAAAAAAAGCCTTCCCCAGTGCTGTTACAGATAACACTGTAGCATATTTAATATTTTCCACTGATTCTTTAAAGAGGCCAGGCAATTTACTAGTGCATTCATAACATAGACTAACACAGGAAAATTTAAAAGTACAGCTAAAAGGTTACCAAGTTGCAGTTTGTATTCTTTGTGATTGTAATTGTGTACAATGTGTATATGGGCAAACTAAACTAAATGGAACACATTAGTCAACATTATCTTTGTTTTGGCTTTGTAGATAAGAGAAATATCATCTTTTAATTTTTTCTATTTTGGAAGATAACAGTACAATTTAAGTTCTTTTTTCATGTGCTTACAACTGCCCAAAGCAGACAAACTGAGAACTGCTGGAGAAGAAGCACACTGACCCTTAATTTGTGTGGTACGTGTCCTGCAAAACCTCTTTAACAAATAGAAAATAGAAATACGTAAGGAGTCTATTTTTGACAAATGCCACAGCCCCTATGCATAAAGTTGAACAGACCAGATCGAGCCAGACCGGAAGTCAGATCCAGGACCAAGAGAGTTTAATATATTTCAAAATAAAACACCATGTGCAGACTTCGCAACCACATCGCTATTAGGGATAAAACCATACGCTTTTGCAGCAACACAATATGAATCGATTAGAATTGTTTTTAATCCAACTCAAGAACAATATGGACTGATTTAAAATGACAATTTGATTCAACAACTTCATGTCAATATAGCAAGTTTTTTGCCAAAATTTACAAGAATATACTCTCAAATCTAGGATTACGGCCAGGGTTGATTATGTGGAGCAGACAGAGAGCAAAGAAAAGTTGAATATAACATTTTAATGTATTAAAAAATTACATTCAAAAAGACATATTTGGTTTTATTTTATCATGCAAATTTGCAATATCAATAATTCCAATTTTATATATGTTTTTATGTGTATTGAAAAACACTACCTTGAAAATGATACGATTTGATACAAGGCAATATAGTTGTATCGTAGAAACAAAAAATCAACACTTTGATATAGTAACTGTATCACTCTATGTAAACATGGCCATTATCATGTAAACTCACGACTTCCAATGTGTGAACTCGTGGCCCAGCTAGCTCTGGTGGTATTATACATGCCACACATCAAATGCACACAATGTACAATAAAATCCACCACAGAACCATATCAGAAACGTACCACACATGCATTTGGTGCACGTGAGGCGTCATGAGAACCATCGCAAAACTTTGAATCCATACACTGGCGTCTAGAAGCAATTAGCTTTTGGTAAAATGGGCTGACAACAAAAACAAAAGCAAGGTTGTTTTAGGCTGGAAACTGTGGCAGTCCCGAATCCTGATGAGGAAGTGCACAACTGGCAGGATGGTCCCACAGAATTTGGGAAACGGAAAGGATAAGGGTTGCTAAAGAGTAGTGGAGTTAGAAAGAGGAAAGATTATGTGGTTAACACAACTGGAGAAAATACTGTTTAGGATTTTAATGAGTGCGTTTGGCTTCTGAATCTTCTGTGTTCCACTTCTGTCTTGAAAGAAAAGCCTCCCAGTGCTGTTACAGATAACACTGTAGCAAATTTAATATTTTCCACTGATTCTTTAAAGAGGCCAGGCAATTTACTAGTGCATTCATAACATAGACTAACAGGCAATTTTAAAAGGCAAACAAAGTACAGCTTAAGACTGGATTTCCTAAAAAATGCCACAACTCATTCTTAATTTGATGATTTAAAAAAAAAAAAAACACAGTTGTAATTACAATTGTGTAAAACATTGTTGTGCATGAATGAACACTCAATGAAGTCAATGCTATCTTTTCCCTTTGTAAGATAAAGCAATGACAGCTTTTGCATTTGTCTTTAATAATAGAACTTTTTTTTTACTTTGTTAGTTCCTGTTTTTGCCTCTTAAACTGCCAAAAGTGGACAAAGACCACTGCTGCAGGAGAAACACACTTGCAGTTTCCTTTAGAGCATATTTCATTGCATAGATGAAAACATGTCTCTGCAGGGCTACCATAGCTGTTCACACACATAGCCATAGCATCTTATACGTCTCGATGTTTGATAAGAACATTAAGTCTGACCGGTGTCCTTATAGAAATGCAATAAAAAGTATGTTTTAGGCTACATTCCAACAAGAGTGTATTAATATAACATAGCAAAAATATATATAGTGACTTACTGTGAGTGAAGCGAGGCGGGTTGTCGTTAACATCCGTCAGTGTCACCGTGACTGAGGTGGTCCCTGAGAGGCCGCCCATCTGTCCCACCATGTCTTTGGCCTGGATCACCAGGACGTACTGGTCCCTGGTCTCACGGTCCATGTTGGGTAGAGCTGTTCTGATCACACCTACAGAGGAAGAACCAATGAGTGATAATTAAGTTAATACTCAATACTGCTGTGTTCAGTTGGAGTTCAAAAAGGAATACAATGTAAATGGACTATAAATGGACTGATTGAAGTTCAAGAGCGTACAGGCTGGTCTAAATGAACATACTGCACATTAAAATGTCTTGGTCTTGCAAATGCTTTTTATATTTCCAAAAGCTACAAAAATATACTGTAGATCTGAATATTAAAGGTGCATTTCAACAAAACATTTTAGGAACAAAAACTTTTTGTACAAGCTAACAAATTTATAAAAACGTAATGATTGTTTTAGTGTAGAAAAAACAATGAATTCAAATAATATTATAATATAATAAATAATATTAATAATTAAAACTACAATGATGCCTGACTGTCTTCTCTGAGAAGAAAAGAAAAATCCAAAGCATTCAGTGCATGATAGGTGCACATTTCATAATGTGAAAAATCTCTGCACACATCTTAAAATGTTTTGCGCTGTCCTTTTCTTACATGGTGACTTTGTGTAAATTGATAGGACTATGATCACTTTGTTCAAAAGTCTGCAAATAAAGTAATAATAATAATATTCTGTTGGATCTATATAGCACCTTTCTAGACACTCAAAGCACATTAGTCCATTATTCACTCACTCTACAGTCACACAGTGGTTGTGGTAAGCAACCTCTGTAGCTGCTCTGGGGCAGACTGATGGAGATGGGGCAGCTAAACTGCGCCTATGGTGTCTCCAAACAAACTCCCCAAACACACAATCAAACATGCACAAGGGTCTCCCATCAGTAGCTTGGGAACTACCAGTAACTCTCAACCACTTTCAAGGTAGCTCCCCAAAGGCTTTATGAATTCTGCATTTATTTAAATCTGATTTGTCTCTTGTCATATTCATAGATCCTTAGTGTACAAAATTATTATTGTGAGATTAGAGTGTTGTTTTAAAAATGCAAACAGGGGAACTAAATATTTTTGGTGTCTTAATGGAAAATGTTAGTTGTGGACTCCAGCAAGGGAAAACTAAATCCAAGTTGTCAGCCCTAAACTGGCCATTGTCCAGGGTGTACGTTTCCTGAGGCCCCTAGTTACTAGAATAGGGTCCAGTACCTACCACCCTTAAAGGGAACAAGTGGAAGAAGATGAATCAATGAATAAATATTACAAAGCAAAAGTAGCTCTCTGGCATTTTAACATTATAAAAGAAAGTCTCAGGAGAAAAAAGGCTGGGAACCCCTGCACAAGCACATTTATACATCAGTGTCACAGACATTTGAGGCAGGTGTCTTGCCCATGGACACAATGGCAGTTTAGTTACTTTCTGTTATAAGTATCCTGATTATTTTATAATTGTGCTTTAGAATAATAAATACATAAATACATTTGTTGTTTTTTGTGTTGGCAGACTGTCTCAGGTTCAATTTTCAATACATTTGATCAGCGGAAATTGTCCTTTTTTGGGTCGCGGCTCATCATTATTGAGTGATGGTGAGTCCCGAAGCCAGACCAGTTGAGAACCACTTCTCTATGACTCTGGATGACATATTAAAACCAACGTTATCTTGTAATGTAACTGTAACGTAATCTAAAGTTCATTTTGAGCTTGTCTTTGCTTCACAGAGTAATCCTCAGAGCTCGATCCATGTCAAAAATCTATGAACACCCATTTCAAGAGCGTCAAATGCCCCAGTGTGAGCTTGTTTACAGAACGGCCCGGCGTTGCTCTGTCACTCCGCCGCTGCGCTGCTGTTGACATGTGATGAGGTTAACATTAAGGCGCCGTCAGGAGATTGAGCCCATGTGAGGGGCGACAGTGCAGCCATCAGCGAAGCATTAACTGCCAGTCCCGCTGTCAAAATGCATCGGCTTCACACCGGATAAACCATGTGACAGCCAATCACTACCACTATCATTTGGACCCAAGTTCTTCCCAATATCCCGGTGTTAGTCATGCCCCCCCAAAAGCCATATCTTTCCAATAATGACAGTCTTTAATCTTCCCTTTATCTCCACCAAAGATCAGAATTCCAGTAAAAATAACAGCCCATATTTTAAATGAAAAGTGCCCTGATCCTTCAAACGCAATCACTGGCGCTTTCAAAGTTAATGACTTACCTCACAATGTGTTTTGTTCATTAAGTGGCTCTTAAAGATCTCGACATAACACCGAAGATTACTAATTAAGAGGCCCGCCAAGCCCAAGCATACGGTTAGTGAAATAAGGAATAATTTAGTGTTGCTTTATCGCACTGGTGGCCTGATGGAGCGGATCAAAGAGCAGCTTAGAGTCGGACCATAAAACATTCCTTATAATCCTTCCTGTTACTAAACTGCAACATAAGAGTAATGCCCAGTCTCTTAGGGAAAATGAAAAATTACAGTGTATGATGTACAAACTGCACTGGTTCCTTAAGAGAAGTTTCAGCCTACAGAGTGAACTAGTTATATTGTTAAAATTTCTCTATTGGACTTTGTCAGCTCAGTTTCCCCCTGGACACAGCTCGTCGGGTGTAAGCCATAGATTACTGTTGCAGAGAGGTCACTGAGTAAGGTGTAAGGAAAACTTAAAAGAAGCCACATTTGTTAAGGCTGCCCCAAAACTGACAATCTTATAACATAATCAGATATTTAGAGCAAAAAGAAATCACTTAATGTTACAAAATACGTAAAAGAAATAAGGAATAACACTGTCAGTTCAGTTTTGGGGAGCTAATTAAGTACACAAGGTTTTATGTCACTGTCACAAATAACTTTTCAGCTTCACAATATATATATATATATATATAACATGCAAAAAATGATGTATGTGTATGTATGTATGATCTTTTTCTTTGGCTTTACTTTATTCCTGCCATTTGGCTGCTCTGCCATGACAAAAATCAAGAAATAGCGCCTTTGCTAGTGTGTTATTTTGCTAAACAGCAATGTACCACTTTCTCGCAAGATCCGAGACTTCCATGACACCAGGTCAGCGACAGACTCGCAAGTGTTGTTTCCAGCCCAGCAGTGGCAGGGCGGACACGCGGGGCGCCTTATTCACCCCACAAAAACACATTTAACAATCACATGGGCTCTAAAAATGTTTTAGTTAAGGGAAAAAGTTACTGAATTCTGCTTTGAAGATCTTCTTTGTTTAGAGATAAAAAGTAGACTGCAAAAGATGAAACAAAGTCACTGGCCACCAAAACTAATTTCTGCATAAACAATAGATTTAGCAAATGACAGCCTACTGACGGCATGCTGTTTGTGAGTGGGTAGACCACATTAGCAAGTGGCTCAATATTTAGCTACTTTATACACACTAAATTGCCCAAAGTATTTGCTCACCCATCGATATAACTGAACTCAGGCGTTCCAATCACTTCCATGGTCACAGGTGAATCAAGCAGCTAGGTCGCAGGTTTGTGGAAAACTTTGTGGAAAAGTTTGTAGCTACAAGTCACTGATAATCAGCACTATGTTATATTATTTTTATTTTATTTAACCAGGTAATATCCTCATTGAGATAAAAAAAAAAAAAAAAAAAAACTCTGACAAGTTAAGGTCCATTGTATTAAAAAGTTGTCCTGACCCTATGAACTACTATCTGTAGGATCTTCTGAGAGCACAGGCCAAGTTGCTTTTGGTCTTCACTCTTATAAGTACAGAGATAGGATGTAAGCAAAAATACTTACAATGTAAATGTGCGTCTTCATAAAGGCTGTTAAACAAAGACACGATTAGCACACACATTTGCTAGTATGTATATGACAGTAGTTCCTTTTTCTATTGCCTTACAATGACTCATTTATTCCACCGCTGCTAATATAAATGTGAGAAAGACATTTGTATTAGCATTTTCATTTGAACTGTGCTGCTGCTGAACCACACATGAATGCAGTTTGAAATTCCCATCCTACTCTCATCAATGCGAGCTCAAACTAAACCTATTTCCTCTTGCCTTCGCCTCGACTGGATTTCTGAGCCCGCTCCCTTTTAAAGACAGAAGTCCGCACGCGCAGCCAGTAATTAAGATCAATCCAGGGAACAAAGGAGGTAGGACGAACACACCCCCCCCCCCCCAGAAAAAGTGGGTCACACAACTTGCACAGGAAAAAAAAAAAAAAAGAAAAAGAAAAAATGCAGCTGCCTTTTTGACCGTGCCTGTAGTTGAAAACAAACAATTCTATTAAGTGCTTAATTTTCTCTCCGTGCCATCCTTTATTAATGTCATTACACCCCCTCCGGCTGCAAAACGCTATTGGCTGCTCCATCTAAAAGGCTCGGTTAGCTAAATTAGACGGAGCTGTCCACTTCTTGCTCCCGAACGCTCTGCCAGTGGAGCTTACGGTGGCATGATAGCGGTCAATAAAGCAATAATCCTATTCTGCTGTTTTTACAGAATATGCCATTTGAGCACTGCGTCGGATAATGAATTGTGGTCGGGCAGCAGTGGAGTGAAAATAGTGCTATATACGGTTTAGATTGAAGTCAAAACCAGCCTGATGCTTTTCTGCCGGGGCTATGGGCTATCTGTATATCCGCCCATGTGTTCTGTTTATCCATATACTTTTATTCGTCCATTCATCTTGTCTGCGTCGAGCCCGCTATGGTGGAACTTTGTAGCCAATTACGGAGCGCTAGCACTGCTCCGGCGCTTTCCGCACTGACACCTGTGAACTCTGTTTACTGAGATGCATCTGTCCAACCTTCAATCCAAACAAGGCTGGCATAATACGAGCAAGAATCAGGCAGGATGTAGATTCTGTTCTCCAACAGGAGATAAAAGGCATCTGAATTTCACAGAGATCTCTAAGGGCTACAACCGTATTTTAACTATTACATTTGGCTTTTTCCATAATAATAATAATAATAATAATAATAATGATCTGCCAGTAGCGACATTCAAACTGCCAACATTCGGTTAGGCAAAGGGCTACCAACTGAGCTACTGCTGATATTGATGGCCCTTTTGGACTAACAACTTTATTGTGCACAGTATAAAACAAATAATTTTAATGTGCACAATATAAAATAAATAACTTTATTGTGCACAGTAGTTAGTTGTTGCTAGGATGTTCTCTAAATGCAAGAATCCTTCCTACAGAGGCTGCTTGGAAGCGTCTTTGATTTTGTTTTTAGTTTAATTGTTTTGTTGTGTTTTTTTTTCTTTTGTTTTCTTTCTGTAAGTATTTATTGTCCTGACTTCATGTTACATACTGTATAATATGTGTTATTTATATATGAATCATGGCAGATGGATGGACTGACTTCTGTATTATAACTTTTATTTCCACTTTTGTATTAAAATAAATAATGTACACTGTAAGAATTCATATAGCTAATAAGTTGTAGTAACTCCATTCTATAATTTACTTCCACTAACAATTATGAGTTTTTGAATTTTAAATCATGTTTAAACTCACTGTTACAAGTCATTTGGTAGTTTAATTTAAAAATATAAGTACTATTTCTGCCTTAAAAATGTAATTTATTTAAACTTAGTGAAATCCATTGTGTAGTCCATTCAAATAATTAAGTTAAGTTGTGGATGAGAGAATCAGAGACCATGAGTGAAATCGACCTGACAAAAATAGGGGATGCAGTCTTTTAAAATCCACAGGTGAATCCTTTGTGAATAAACCAAACAGAAGAAATGAGCCCTGGAGGAGATAAGGAACTAAAACCATTCTGAACACGCTTTGATGAGGTGCTTAATGATGCGGATAACTCTGATGTGGTCCAGCCAAGAAGGATCCTGGCAACTAGGAAACACCCAAACAAGACAGCTAACTTGCAGCTCCTTCTGTCACGGGACATGGATGGGCCAGTCTAATATGCTGCTGGGTGATGTTTTGGCACAAAACACTGGAGCAAAGCACTCCAAAACATCTGGAAGTGATGGATACAGTTTTATTTCACATTATAATTAATATATATACACTTTACTCAAATAATCAATCCCCAAATGAGTATCGATATATTGAATCCACACTATTCATCTGCCCATCACTACTGTTCATTCTCTATAAATTTTGTACAGATTTTTATTCCATTAACATTGACAGAAAAAAAAACAAAACATGAATTAACAAAATTATTGTATGTTTCCTAGATTTTCACACATTAACATAAGAATTCCTTGATATTTCTGAGGATTTCAAGCATTGGTTAGAGCACTGAATATATTCAACCTGAAAGGATTAGCTTCAAGCATTTTAAAGAACCTCCGTTCAAGTACCTTTCACATTTTGAAGAATTTCAAGCACCCTTGCTCTAGCTCTAACGTGCACACTACAGAGTACTTTCTTTTGCTGTTATGTGAGAACAGATATCTAAAAGGCAAAGGATATAGCTTCAAGATACAGTATCTGTCACACTATTGGACAAAAAGCCATGAGTTAAGTTGGATAACAGTTTGATTATAGTTTCTACAAGGTAAAATAAACCCAGACAAATGAACAGCCAATGCAAAAACAGATAGATTGCAGACAATTGATGTACTTATTTAATATCTTTGCTTGTGCTGGTGCCTGAGAGATATTGGCTGTGTTTAATGATGCCATGAATTCTGATTTCATCCGAGTGAAAAAAAAAAAAACAACAAAAAAAAAACAAGTCTTGTCTTTCTGTCTCTGGTCTGGCCCTGGAGCGTACACACTCCTTCAGTTCGACGTGGCTAAATCCACGCGGCGACATTTGCAGCCTGTTGTTTGTCTGCTGGGTGCCGTCCCCCCTCCCACCCCATCTCCGTTCCTCTCCGTGTGGTGCTCGTGTCACTCCCGGGGAGCGCCGATGATTAAAACCCTTCTGTCGCTCCTATACCAGCGCACCGTGGCCTTCCTCTTTTCGCATCGCAAGACCCCCTCGCCTCTGGTGCTAGCCGCTGTAGCATTTGTCTGAGCTGTCTCGGCAGCACTGGCGGCAGACGGCTGGGCCACGCTCCCACCGCTAAGGCCCACACACTTGACATTTGTCTTGGGGAAGAGGAAATAAAAGGCGCGGGCTTACGCAGGAACCCTCTGGCTTTTCCATGAGCCGCTGATGAAGGTGATTAAACATTGGGTGATTTTTTTAGGCCTTAAGGTATACTACTTGTTATTTAGCAAGGCCAGGTCAATTCCACCCTCATTCAACAACAGCAGCATTAATGGCTTTTCTGCTTTCATTTTGTAAAAGAAAGGGATTCATTGGCGTCCTCAAAATGCTAAGATATTACATATAACTTGAGCAACCCAGGGTCAAACCGTGCTCAGGTCAATGTACTCTCCTTCTCAAACTCCACTAGCTGTCCATTATTGGCTAAAAAATACCTAAAAAGTTAGTTTGTAGCTTTCCTTAAACTCCTAGTTCTAAGTTTAGTGGACTATGCTGTCCATTGTACATCTGTTCAATTGCCTGCCTGTACCCTGCACTTAGTCTGTACTGCTGTTCATTTTGGCCAGGACATCCTTGAAAAAGAGATTGTTAACCTCAATGGATCTTTCCTGTTTAAAGGTTAAATTAAAAAGTAGTGTAGACCAACTATTTGGGAGCCTGCCATGGGTTTGAAACTACCACGCAGCACCAACATCTCCAGTCATGTGTGGATGGACGTAAAAATTCTGCCAAATTACTCACTCAGATGATTCGCTGTGGTGACCCCTGTATGCATAAGTTGTGAATATATTGTTTCATGATGTAAATCAATGTAATGCTATGCTCAAACATTAAAATAAAATGTTTTTGGTGCTACCTTGCTGTAGCTATAGGGAAGCAACCACAACATTCGACAATGTTTTGAATGAGTTAAATAAGTATTATGCATTATTTATTATTCATGTTAATGCTCAGCCATATCATCGCTCTCCTTTATTCTTAGCCCACCGATTTGTATAGTGTTTATATTTACTTCTAATTTTATTTTTTGTAGATTTGTAATTAACCGTGTATATTTTTGTCTATTCTGTTGTATTTATTTATAGTATTTTATTGCACATAAATATTCTAATATTCTATACATATTTTATCCTGAACTAGAGTAAAACCTGAGCTACTGCAACCAAGTCCTTTTCCTTTTGGATCAATAAAGTCTAAGTTTAATGATTACCTGGTTATTTAAAGGCCTAAATCATCATAGTTAGCTTAAAGCTAAGCTTAAAAATTCATAAAGTGGGATTTATTCTACTTGAAGAGCACCAAATAGTGTGAGTATCTTAAAAAAGTTTTCACACAGACACTCAATTGTGAGGATTTTTTGAAACATGTTTGGAACACAATATTTAATCCATCTACGGTCTCTAAACCCTGCTTTTCTGAAACACACACTTGGTATTGATGTTATGCATTTTTTATAATATTTTGGGAGCTTCTTGACCTTTACTTAATAGAGACAGTGTAGAGCCTGGAAACTAAGCAAATTGACCCGATTCAAACCCATCTTTTTACCAGATGAACCACTGAGGTGCCCCATTATGCAGATTTTTGAAAAAGTAAACACCTGGAAATGTCTCTTATCTGCTCCTATGACTAAAAATGACACTTTTTCACACTGGTAATCCTTCACCGCATTTGTCTGCCTTTGTCTCTACACCACCAGTGGCAGACGGCTGGGCCACGCTTCCACCACTAATGCCCACACACTTGACATTTGTCTCGGGGAAAGATGAAATAAAAGGCGCAGGCTTACGCAGGAACCCTCTGGCTCCTCCGTGCGCTACTGATGAAGGTGATGAACACTTAAACGTGAATAGTGCGGCCGGTGATTTTTCCGACCCCTAGGCGGTCCACTCACAAGCGAAAGATCTCCGCAACACAAAAAACAGGCCATACAAACAGGGAATAAAACGTCCCCGGCCAGGTATTTATTATCACTGACATTTCAGCATCACGCTCGGATGATGGCACACTATGGCGACCCAGGGGTGTTAGCGCCGGAGCAGGACCTCATGATGCTATGGCACAAAGGCCCCATGTGTTGCCAAATAATGCCACTGCTCTCGACGTAATTCAGAGGACATGATGTATTAACGCTAGCTGAAAGGAAGTGTGTCCTCTGCGTGCTTCCGTATCAAGTGTTTACGTGAGTTTTTGTGATTAGAATTAAAAGAAAAATGCCTCTCTCAAGTACTTGCACCAGCGGGAGGCAGCCAGATTTATATCTTGCCTTCAGCTGTAATGTTCTCTATTTAGTCCGGACCGCAACAACACAAGGAAGGAACACGCGGAGGCTCGGAAAGTCAAAGGAAAGCATGAGGACTCCGGGATATAACATGAGATAAGCCGGGGCACAAGTGGTACGAGCAAAGATGGGACGTGGGCTTTACGTTGCCGCGGTTTAATTAGATTCTCGAGACGCACAATGGAAGAAGAGGCTCAGTGTGTCCAACCTTAGCCACCTGAGCAGATCCGACACGTGTTGCTTTGTAAAAACTGAACAGTGTGTCATGACTAGCGCTCAAAGATCACAAGCATCCAATACGTGCATGAGCAATATTACAGACGCTGTCTTCCTGAAATGTTTCTTTTATGCTCGGTTGCTGCAGAATACTTTTCAAGCCGCTCCTGTAGCATTTCATTTCTTTGTTGTCCTGTCACAACTTTTTCTGTTATATATAGTGCTGTTGTACCTTCATGGGCACTCAAAGCTGTTTACATCAAAGAACCATTCATCCTTTCACACAACACTCTGAGCAGGGGCAAGTGGGGATAGGACTGCCAACCTTCAAGTTACCTCCTGAGCTACTCCAAAATTTGTATTTTTGAGAACAATTAGCTCTTTGGGTCCTGGAAGGTTGCAGACCCCTCCTCTAGTTGTATAAACTGTTCCTCCTGCTAATATTAAATTTATTTGTGTTTGCTTCACTTTCTTGTAATTAGGAAAATGTGTATAATTTTGAGTGTGTAATCCCACTGCACCTATGGCACAATCTGTCCATCCCAGAAGCCGATTCCTTTGTCTGCAGTTAACCCTGAGGTTTCTCTTTTTTCGCCCCCATGGCTGTTAAAATGGTGTCTATTTGTAGGTAACTTGTTGGGTGGAAATTGTTGGCAGAACCATTGTTTCATGGCCCTGAACTACACAATGTCAAATCCCGGATGAGCCCCCAAATGTCACAACTTGTGGCCATGAAAACAAACCCCTAAAACCGAATTAACGCTCTCATATACACACTTTATACTTCAAATTTGTCTATTTTAGTGTCATTGGTTTGGTGTAGCATAGCAAGTAAACTGGGCAGAGTTAATGTGCATAAGTTTTTGTTTTTTTGTGTGTGTAAGGGATGAACTCCTTTATGGAAATTCAGTTGACTATCTAAGGTCTGTCTGAGGTAGAGAGATAAATATTGAAGAGAATGAAACTATGGACAAACTTATCTGATCTGCTGTTTGTAAGCAGATTAATGGGGTCTCTGAGGTCCAGAGGTACTCATGACTGTCACAATCTGGTGCTCGATATGAAATACTCAGTTGATCTCAGTCTGGAGGATGTTCTCCCTGGCTACAAACACAAGTATAGTAGTTTTTGTCTTGTAAACACATATTTTCCCTGTGTCTGAGTCATTCATCAATGTGCAGATTTAGTTTTTACCTATAGAACTGAGATTTAGTTTTTATACAATTCATGATTTGATAGAGATGGGTTTTTATATCCACAGAAAGGTCATGATAGTATTTGCTTTTTGTTGTGAATAGCCTTGGTATGAATACAGTATATGAAGAAATAGCTGAGGTTTTCAGGTGCAAGCCAAGTTTACATTCTACAGTATTAACAAGTTTACAAAGCTTACCAATTTCCATTATTACAACATTATTGTGAATTAAAAAATGGGACATTCTGCAGCAAGAATTGCATTCATCAATTGAATAATATCTAGTAAAACATAATCACATTAAGAACAAAGTGGCTGCCGTTAATTGACAACAGAGACACATAATAGCTGCTAAAATATTTGTTGCTTATAAGAGTTTGAATTGTTTATTGTTTCAGTAATGAAAAAAACAATTCTCTAAAAAAAATGGGTTTATGCCAGATTTGGGGACAGTGGTAGTAAGAGGAGCAGAAGTACTGCTACTAGTAGTAGTAATTTTACTCAGTAGCTCAGGGGCGGCAGTTGCCCTCTAACTGTAAGGTTGGTGGTTCAATCCTTGCTACCAGCATTGTGTACTGTTGTGTCTATGGGCAAGACACATCACCCACTTTGCCTGTATGAATGTGTTAGTGTGTTAGGCCAGAGGCACAGAAGGGCAGCCACGTCTCCGTCCATCTGCCCCAGGGCAGCTGTGGCTACAGAAGTAGCTCACCATTACCTGAAGAGTGAACGAAAAATGCACTCATGTAAAGCACTTGTAGCTTGAGAGCCTTTGAAATCTACTCCATTGTTATTATTATTATTATTATTAGTAGTAGTAGTAGTATTCAGGTAATAATTATGATACATACTTTAACTAGTACTTTTTCTTTAAAGTACTTCAGTGCAGATTTTGAGTACTTCTTCCACCTCTATGAACAGATGGTATCAACTATTCATCTTCAGCGATGCTCCTGAAGTGTAATGAGAGCCACAGTAATCACATATGCTAAAGACTTCCACTTGATATAGCAGATGTTAAGACTTCTGGTTTTGTCATTGATATTTTTCTCTATTACATGGAACAGCACATTGTCTTAATGGCAGTTTAGCTGTTAAGTGTTTATCGGTCTGGTAGTTCCTCAGTGTCTAGACATAACAGCCCTTTTGGAGTTTGCTAGGTTTTGGAGAGAACAAAAAAATGGCTGATTTAAATGCACATGTCACATAAAAGAGTTGCCATTGGTGCAAATCTGTAGGTGGAAACAACTAATTGAAGTATGGAGGTCATTCCACTAACTTTTTATTAGAGCACTACCACAAGTGGCCACTATTGGAACAGGTGACAAAAGGTGTGCCATAGTTTCAATGAAACATTTCAGCAAACAAGTTTTTGGAAACAGCAAGTCTAAATATATTAATTTAGAGCACACAATTCATTTCCAAGCAAGTACATCCACCAAGGCATTACACTTACAGTGTTCCGGATCCACACCAAAATTGAATCATGTTACCCACTACTAGACGTTCTTGAAAATTTGATCAACATTGATATTTTGCAACATAGTTTTGAGATATGTTGCTAACAGTTTAACTAACCAGCCAAAAACAAAGGAATACTAGCAAAAAATGTAAAGGTCCCATAATTAGCTTTCAGGCTTTTTGAAATAAATTTGGACACCTTTTCATTAGCATTTTACATTTTACAACATATGATAATGAATATGTATGGAAAATAAAGGTGTAACGATACAATAAGTTTTTCCTACGATACAACTATATTGATATGCATTACCTTGTAAAGAATCAAATCATTTTCTAGGTAGTGTATGTCGATACACATGTGAAAAATATAATATTGGAAATATTAATATTGGAAATTTGCATATTAAAATTAACCAGATAAGTCTTTTTTTTTTTTTTTTTTTTATGAAATTAAATCTCATATTCAACTTTTCTTCACTATGTGTCTGCTGGACATAATCAAACCTGACCACAATGCTACATTTGAGAGTAAAGTTTTAGGATTTCTGGTTTGTTGTATTGATTATGTTGATATGAAGGTGTTAAATCATATTGAATTGTGTCATTCCAAATCAGGCAATATTGTTCTTGAATTGTATCAGTACAGTTCCAATTGATACGTATCGTATTATTGCAAAAATATATTGTTACACCCTAAAGAAAAAGGTCTTCTTTACTTTCCTCTTTGCAGAGAACACTTGGATTAGGTGCCTGTCACCCTCTGCTGGCAATGAATGGGAAATGGACTGAGCATAAAATGGCTAATTAGCATGGCTATGATGCTAACAGATACATAAATGAGTGGACTGCTTCATGACAACAATTTAAGCGCTGACATAATCAGAATGAGTCCGATGACAGTGGGATTTAGAAAGATGCAGGAGGACTTCGTGGTTTCACAAGCAATGACACCGAGCATTTTCAGCTGTTGAGAAGGGCAGCGCCACAGCATACAGGATTATCAAACAAGTGTGAATGAAAAATGCTACTCCTGGTATGTTTTTGAGGTGCAAACAACATTATAACATGGTTAAAAGCTCAAAAATGTCGATTTAGCATAATAGGGGACCTTTAACCTCAAAAATAAACAGCAACAGCCTAATTCAAGGATAATGACTCAAATTTTCCCTTTTACTCTTGTGGGTGCATAATTTGCTGATTACGTAGATATACTCCATACATAACTTCACACACATTAGTGAAGACCACGAGAAGCTACTAATTACTGGTTATTGGCATCGCTTGAAAATTCCATATCGCCCATCCTCAAATATTAACCACATTTCCCGTCAGACTTCACCTTCAGCCCCTAGAGCCACAAATCACCGCACATTACAGCCCCGTGTCCAGCAGCGTCAGCATCGGCAACTACATTTGGCATTATTATCCACTGCAACTTATTGGAGCTATTCAGGATTAAGTACTTTTCCCGAAGGGCACCTTGTCGATTCAATTTGGGATTAAGAAGCGGAGTAAAGAGACTTGTTAGGCGAAAGCGAGCCAGGATGCTACACACCTCCTGCCCCCCCACTGCCTCCTATCCACTACCCCCCCGCCTCCCCGCCCTCGTCGACTATTAGCCCTCTGCCACTTAATCGCTAGCGCAGTATTGCAGTGTGCAGCTTCCAGTGTATCAGCACAGGCACTCCGTCAAAGTCATCCTGGCGGTGCAGGCCCAGGAGCGTGCCGCAAATGGGACTAATTAGTAACGTACAAAGACAGAATCACAACGCTCATCCTGCAACAGTCAATCCTGGACTGCTCTCTGAAAAAAACAACAAAAAAAAAACCTTCCTTCACCCCCTGAGTGTACTTTCCAAGATACATTGTATTGATAATATGCTAAAAACTAACAGCTCACTATGGGGTGTTTTGTTTTTTGTTTTTTTTACAGCTGCACCTGTGGAATGGAAGGCTGCTCAATAGATTAGCTATCAGCGCTAACGATAACACAAAAATAAAATATACGGCTTACTCTGATTCTAGACCACATTATGCAGCGCCTTTGCTTTATAGTGCTCTACTTACTTATAGTCTACTTACTTAAGGCTCACTCTACATCTGATATTGAGCTTTCAAGTGGAGTATTAGGTGATGCAACTCATTGTATCTCAATAACAGTAGTGTGGACTTGAATCACTGTTCCAAAAAAAATAAATAAATAAATAAATATATATATATATATATATATATATATATATATATATATATATATATATATATATATATATATATATATATATATATATATATATATACATTAACACAGCGCTGAATATAAATAGTTAATCGTATATTCAGAAGATGTCTGGCTCAACTTTTATGAAAATGTCCTTTAATTGAACTTTATACTCATGAAAGCCCAACTTAGAAATGCACAAAGATGAAAGAAAAGACAAGCAGTTATTTTAGTTTTTACGTTTAAAGTTTTAAGCCATATATTAATAATCCTTGGCCCATACTGCAGTTCTACAGACATTCTTCAGTTAAATAAATAATACCCATAAGTCTGAAGTATGTCCAAAGTAAGGCCAGGGAAGGTCTGCTTATCCCAGTGGTTCTTATGTGTTTCCAAAGAACAAAAAAAAAAAAACATAGTACAAAGAAATTAGTGCTTTTGGCAGGTTGTTGCACCCAGTGCCCTTCTTGGCACAACCCTTTCTGTTTATCCAGGCATGGTACCTGCACATACTGTAGTTCATAAAAAAGGCCCAAAAAAGACACAATTGTGTATTATTTGTCACTACTCATTTCTTTAAAACAGTGGTTCTCAGTTGGTGGCAGGCTTTTGCCAGGAGGAAAAAAAGAAGTTTAAAATAAAAGATAAAATAAACAGAGTATCATACTCCTTAACAGTAGGTGGCAGAAAGGGGCATTAGGTGTACAGAAAAACCCAACAAGAGCAAAAAATCCAGTTCTGTAATGCTACTGTTCAACCTAAGGTCAAAGTGTGTGCTGCTTAATTTCCTCAGTATCTTAATTTTCCTGAAATACAGTATCTCTAATTTTGGGTTGTAGCTTGTCATTATAGGTTTGTGGTGGGTCCTAAGGCCTGACCAGATGAGAACCACTCCTTTAGGAGATATAATCAGAGATTAGTATTTTGTTTGTGGTACTAAGTTTGGAAACTCTGACAATCAGCCTCAGTGGCCGCTGCCAATGTGCCAATATTTCATTCATATATTTTCACTTTGCTGTGAAAAAGCCTGAAACATCAGATTCTATAAACACTCTATAATGTATTATTAATCAAATAAATTGGTTCTGTTGTCAGTGCCAATTTCTTTTACAATACTTTATTTCCTTTTGGCTTTTTGCTTCTGGGGTGGCCACAATATATCATGCATGTCCTAGAGCAGTGGTTCCCCACCTTTTTTGTGACCCCCATTTTATCAGTTGATATGCTGACAGCCCCTGCAGCCCCACCCTTTGTCTCCCTAACACTAATAACTAGAAAAACTGACATACTTTAAGGTAAATTTAACTGCATTACAAAAGTGCAGGAAGAATTACTAATCTATTTTCAACAATTTCAACATTTTCTGTGACCATTGCAATGCATTAGCCAGCCTTCCTTCTTTTTCAAGAGTCCTTCACAACCTACTGTGAAGCTTTGGCGACCCCTAGTAGGGGGTTGGAAACCACTGTCCAAGTGTGCAATGAATAGCATATTGGTTTGCTAGAGGTTCTGCTCTAGATGCAGAAAAAGCACAGGTTTATGGCCCCTTGCAACTGCATTTGTAAATACAATCGAACAGTGCCGTTTCTAGCTTTGTGGGGGCCCTATGCAAGTTCTTTGGGGGGCCCTATAGTCTGCCAAACTATGATGGGGAGAGATTCTTAATTCCCATATGATCCACTAACATGCCACAGTGTATTACACTTCACAAGCAAAACGTCCAACATAATCAGCCCCCTAGTGTCTCATGAGGCCCTATACAAACAGCCCTGCAATCCAATAGTATATGTAATACATGCACCATTCTCTAGATGTAAAAGTCTCCATTGGATTCCACTTTAACATAATGACATTAAAAGAACTATAAATACATTAATAGGCCTCATATAAAAGCAGACGAAATAACACGTCTTGACTATCGTGTATGTATGAACCACGAAAGTCACTATTCTTCTCTAAAGACGTAACAATGAGCTCCTTACATTAACAGGTCAATAAAGACGATGCCGACTGCCACATAAAGATCCATTGTGCCGTTAAAAGGCTGTTTCTCAGAGCGCACGGGCCGCAGCCGGTGATGCAACAGAAATTAACTCTGATTAGCAGAACAAGCTACTGTAGGAGGAAGCCAGGCCACTTTCAGCGAGCAATCATAAGCCATTAAAGCTTTTCAAATATCAACCTTGGGATTTAAAGAAGCCACTTAGCTTAATGAAAAACACGTCACCAGCCGAGGAGGGGAGAGTGTGAGCGGCGGTCACTGAAGCCCAGAGAAAAAGATATGATTGTAATAGAGGCTTTATGGGGCCCACCGCTGTTTGAACATCACTTAAGTAAATGTCTGCTCTTGCTTTAATTGTTATTGGTGTCGCAAGGCTCTCACAAACTTTGTTAAAGATTGTTGGGCAGCCAGAGGTGAGCGGTCTGATCCTAGTCAAGGCTTTGGTTGGAATGGACACTGCCTGGAAGATTAATGGAAGACTTGTTTTCTCTCTATGTTGTGGCCTTTGGTTAACATGGCAACATTTGTATAGTAATTCAGTTCATTATGAGTCATATTTTACTTGGTTTTTATTATATGTGTAAAGTGCAATGTTGTTTTTTTCTCTATTCATTCAAGGACTATACAAAAATTTGTATCTTCTTTCCTTACAAACTCTATTTATCCGGGCATGGGACCAGCACGAAAAATACACTGATTTGTGACCTCATGTAGCTGGATAAATGAGAATAACCTTTCAAAAAATTAGAACTTAACAAACACTAAAGAAGTCTAAAGCCTCCTGCACCTCACCCTGGTATATCTTGGGGAAAACCAGCCTTGCAAGAATGGGAGAACCTATCTTAGGTTTTGCGAAGTGATACTTCCTGTTTAGCTATAACAAGAAGGTAAGGATGCTTTATTTCTTAGATTTTCATCTTGGCAGAGTGGCCAAAAGGCAGACTTGTGAGTTTTTATTCCAAAAAGTTGGGGGAGCTATGTGGAGAAAAATGCAACCAAAACAGCTGAGAAAAGAACAAAGTTGCATCGATTTGTTTTATATATCAGTGATATTACTAAAGAAGTTGTTGCAGTATGAATAAAGCTTCCTTCACCACCCCTTGGTGTATAACCGGACAAAAACGATAAAAGGAGGAGAAAAGTGTCAAGCTGAGCAAAGGAGTCACACAGGAGTCAACCAGACTTGTGAGTATTTAATGCTTACATCATATCTTGAAACACATGTGGGTAATTTTTATGAAATATTAAAAAAAAAATAATTTACTGCTCATAAAACCTTTAACTGGAAAAAGTTCTTCTGGAAGAACAAATCCCAAGAACAGGTGCGAGCACTCTTACAAACTGAAATTATGCTTCTTTTTAGTTTTAAATTATTACAACACTTATACTGAAACAAAATATTTTAATACCATTCTGACTGTGGACTACATAATTATACAAATTATCCATGCCATCACTGGAGTTAAGTAAAAATGTGGCTGTGAATGTGTCATGAATCCAACATAGAGTTTTCTTTGGCAGCTGGTAGAAGCAGGATTTAAGTATTTTTCTTAAGTAAACATTCATGAATAAAGCCCAGTGTGTAAAAACTGCTAAAACAAAATTGTTTGGGGCATTTCCTAACACCCAAACAATGACCCAGACATAGTTCATGGTGACCTGAAAAAGATCTAAATTCTCACTTCAGTCAGGAACCAAGCTTGAACAATTTCCTGTCCTAGCTCCTTTGGCATTGGAGCCTCTGGGGTTCCTTAATCCAAATAAACAGGCTTACTGGCATCCCACGGTCTACTGCAGCAATACACAAGCTCTGACAGAGACCGACCTCAAGGTTTAGGTCACTAATTCGTAATGTTTGTAAGTTTCAATAATTTTTAATGCACAATACAAGAATACATTGCTAACATACTGTGCATTTGCTGACATTCTTTGAGCATTTAGTTTTGTGCAAAGCTTTTCATCCAGCAGAGCAATATTCAGTTTATTGCACTATATTGTCCAGGTTGAAAGATGTTGTGGCTTCATTATCATAACAAAACCTGTTGCAAACAAATGTACCTGCAAACAAAGTACTTTTGTTGGTGCTGACCATTTCCCTTTTACTTAAATGGTATACTTTACCATTAAAATTCCTATTGCAAAGCACTACTTTTAGAAGCTATAAATCATAAGAGTCCAGCCATTTTTAGAATCCAAACTTACACATAAATAATTGCAGAGGTTAAGGTGCTGCACACTGAGATCTGATGATACAACATCCTGGCTTACCGTGAAGGCAGCAGAGAGCATTTTTAGTCTGAGCATATTTCCTTATTTCCCCCGGGAGCCGCTCTGTGAAAGGTAACTAAATCAACATGAAGCTAACCCACTGAACATCCCTCTCAATTACAGGTGTGACTTCTTCTCTGGGAAGCGGTACAGTATAGAGGGAGAGATTTTGAGGTAGATGACAAACCCACACAAATCTATAACCGGGCTGTTTATAAGGTGGCTTTAAAGATCACAGACAAATTCAACTATGCAAATGTGCAACAGCCTGCCTTCTATTGAATAAATGCTACAGGATTATTATGTGTGTTGCAACAAGTTATGTAACCTCACTGATGGCATAATGAGCTTCTATTTTATGCCCACCTCCTTCCACGGTCCAAAGGTGTACAGTCTATGTATAGAACTTGCACAGGTGAATTGTAATGGGAGGACTTCCATAGAAAATACCTGAACAGTGATTGGATAAACTGTGAGTAACCCTTTTAATCTAGTTAGGGGAATGCCATTTTCTTTGCACTAGTAATAGCCAAATGGTTGCTTTGTCATTACACCTAATGTGTGCCTATAACTCTCAGTACTGTTACACTACTGGTCAAACTGCCAGTGGTTTGGATGCACATGTATTTCTCCGAGCAGGACAAGATGGATTAATGTGTGTGAACTAGCAAAATGTGAAAAGTTTGAGGGAAGCAATTGACTGGCAAGTATCCAACTGCCCTAGCTTGGGTAGCTTAGGGTTTAATCCAACATGAGTCTCAATAGATTGCATTCACATCATGTCACAATATGAGAGCAGACATACCCCACTTCCTTGTTGCCAGAACGTTAACGCCCCCCTTTTGGGTGAAAACAAACCAGTCGCAAGCAGGAGAGAGGTTGGTGATGTCAGGCCAAGCGCTGCTACAATCGGTTTTGTACTTCCAAAAAAAAAAAAAAAACAATTTGAAAAACACAGTTTGAGAAACCAAAGGAAGGGATTTGTTGCCTCAGGTGAGCCACAGAGAGAATAGGAAGGATAAAATGGTGAGCTAGACCCCAGTTTACTCTATAATTACAGTATAATGCCTGAGATGTACACATTTAAGTGGCAAGTCACTCTGTTAATGTTCATATCGTAATCAATATTCCTAACACATAAAACATTTATTTTATTTATTTAACTTTAGTTAGATTAAAGATTTAAGATGGCAATTTGTCACAATCGTTTCATATTTTAGCTATATAAGCTGTTAGAATACTGATCTTTTTAATATAAATGTTGATGTTGTTTCAGGCCAACATTTTACTGCTATTGTATTTGTCATAAAAGACTTGAAATGAAGTATATTGTTGTTGTGCTAAAATGCATTCATTATGTGGGGTCGTTCACCTGTGACAGAGGCAGTGAATGGCTAATGTTTCACTAAGTTTCTTCAAATAATGACCCTGATCTTTCATTGACAGTGAGGGAATAGAACCGTTAGCTTCACTGGCTATGTTTGCTGTGCTTCTAGGAGCTTGTGTTTAGTATTTTAAGTCCTGAACGAAAAAAGATTTGACAATTTGTATTTTCCACCATGGAGTGATTAGAGATGTTTTCAGCCAAAAGGGGGCGGGCAACAGTAAAGTACCCAGATGGTTGCTAAGATTGAGATGGAGGGCAGGTAAGACTTCTATGGTAGAATCAGCTGCTAAAGATTCAAAATGCAGATGCCTTGGCCTGGTTTATGGTTGATACTGTATATCTGCAATTACTGGGTCTGTTCACATAAAACAAAAACTGGCACAAAGTTCAATATCTTCTCTGTCAGCACAAGTTAACTAAGGTTTAATTATTTTTTTCTCTATTGTGTCAAAAAAGTCCTCATGTTCTTCAATCACACATCCAGGATTGTAGATAGTGCTATGTTTTTGACATCATTAAAATCTAGAAGGTGAATCTATGCAACAAAAACAAAAGAGAACATTTATTTTTTTAAGGTAAATGGTGTTGCTATACTCTACAGCAAAGTGGAAGCGGTATGATTCTGCCTGTTAATGAAAATAAAAGAGATTATTTAGGAAGTAGTAGGCTATATAGTATAATTTGCATTGTATATGTTGCAGTTTTAGTTTACATACGCAAAAGTGGGGAAATCAATTTGCTTAACTGTTAGCAAGATAACCCAAAAACTAAATATTGAATTTTGATAAAATGGAAGGGAAAAAATAGCTTTTATGTGTGGATCCGAACAGTCTGGATGCAGGATTTTTAAAAGGATTCTTTACCATTGTAAGGCAAAAATTGGTTCTAGTCACAAAGGCTAGTAAAGGAACCAATGAGTTCTTTTTTGAAGTGGAAATGGGTCAGATATAATATAGTCAACATTCATAGTCCTGACTATAGAAGTGGAAAAAGAATTTGCCATCTTTTGTTTGGTCTGGTCCATTTCCAACAATGTTATTTTCTCAAAAGTATGTCTAGGATTTCTGTCAAAATATATTTTGCTTGATGGAATATGTGTATTCAAAGATGACAGTGCCAGGATTTACAAGATCAAACTCAAAATAAGTGGCTGAGGCACTGACTTGGACTGGACGCCACAAAGTCCAGACCTCGACCTCTTTCAAAAGGTTTCTAATACATTTAGATGAGACGATAGAATTGGACAAAAGACTTTCTGCAGCAGTCCAGATCTCTTTTCGCTAAAGACAAATGAATGCAACTGTGGACAGAAATATATATGGTGACATTGCATTAAATTATCCAAACTACACTGTGGTGAAGTCCCATAATAAAATAAAAGCACTACGTTCAATCCTTACGATCTCTAACCTGTTTGGACGGCGCATGTCACACAGGAGAACGTACCTTTCTGCTTTTTCCCGCTATAACCGCTATTGAATTTTGGACTCTAATGTTGCGTCTCCACAGATCCAATCACCTTCTCCGCGGATGGAAGGATAGCCAAGTATAATCAGTCGCGGTCAGTCCGAGATGGCCGGCAGAAAGCAGAGCAGTTGGCGGTGGTCCAAGGTGGATCTAAATGCATCCAAGTGTGTGTGTGTGCGCTTGTGTGACAGGTTAATAAAGCAGCCATTGTCCCCCTGAAAGAATACCAATGTGGATTTTATCTACGTTTTGAGGCCAGTTTTATGCCTAAAGCTTGAATAAGCAATTTCCCAAAACGTCACTATTCAGCCCAACATTACAGTCCTGCGCGATTTATAGCACCGGCTGTAATCACATTATGCAGGGAGATAGACAGAATTATTATATATTTAGTTTCCACTAGTTGTCAGATATAAGCCTTATTATGGAGTGTCTTGTTGGGGGGGAGAAAGAAGTGTCGAGACCAAATTTAGAGTTTAATTTGAGAAAATGCACTCAGTGTGTGGTTGAGTGTGTAATAGGGCAGAGAAATGTGCGAGCAATTTATCAAATGGCTCTCTTTCCAAAATAGGTAGAAGTCAACAGACCATTATCGAGAAATCTTTGACAGATAGTGCTTAGATTTGGCTTCTGCAGCATCGCAGGGGTTTAATTTAAAGGATGTGTGAGCAACAATATATTACTTGTTTCAAAAAACAGTGTCTATAGATGTTCAAGAAGTGTGGGAAACTAATAATGGACAGTGCACTGGTAATGATCACTTTGAGCACAGTTTGGGCAACCAGGGTTTAACTTGGATGTTCATACTGCATATAAACCACAGATTGTGCTAATAACTAGGAGTAGTTGTGGCACAGTGGTAAAGTGATCAGCACTTTCACCTCAAAAAAAATGGTCCCGGGGACTTTCTGGGTGGAGTTTGCATGCTCTTCTTGTGTCTGGGTGGGTTTCCTTGGGGTGCTCCAGTTTACCCCATCAACCTAAAACATGTACAGTAGGCTATTCCTCCAGCTAGCTAGTCCTGACCAGGGTCCAGCATTATGATCTGAAGAAGGGTCCCCGGGCATTGCACTGTGGTCCCCCATTGCTCTTCCCCCATTGGCGCTGAAGAATGCAGAGAACAAGTTTCCTTACGGGCACAATAAAATCTACCTGAACCAATCAGCCAGTCCATAACTTAATGGTTAGCTCTGATTATCTATTTTGCTTTAACACTATTTATTGTTCTCATTAAATCACATTAAGCACCTTCCATCTCCTCCACCTCCCCAGCCAACTCCATCTTTATTACTAGTTTTCTCCATGGAGGAGGTTATGTTTTTGAGTTTTGTTTTGGTTTGTATGTTAGTTAGTATGTTAGAAAGCTAAGTATATGATAGACTGAAAAAACTCCTTCTCACACCCTTAAAGCAACACAATATCTAGAGATTTATGGGGAATTGGATTTTCTACCATTCTTTAAGCTTGCAAACTGAAAAGGCTAAACCTAAACACTGAAAATGCATCATCTGTATTTTTGCATACGTTTGTCTACGCAATGTATTGTATTGATGAATCTGATTAGCACATAAGACCATTCATGCCATGTCATATTTGTCTATGAATTGTATTTTAAATCTTGTTCATGTGAGTAATAAAGGTTAAACAAGAATCTGGAATTCATTTTATCTAAAAAAACAAACCTTGTCCAGCTGACCTTTTTGTTAAACCTTTTTACTGAATTCTCCTGGATGACTGAGAACCACAACTTGACATAATGCACCAAGTGACTGTGCCAGCCCACTCTGTGCATGTGGTCATTGCCAGTAGGTTTCAAAACTGTTTCCTGGCTTGCCTTGATGAAGGCTTAAGAGCTGAAATGCTTTATCACAATTTTAACCAACTAGCCTTTTTTTTTTTTTTTATCATTCTCCCTTTTTGAGACTGATCCCTACACTGAAGAGCATCAAAAGAACATCATTTCTACCAAACTTTTCACATCCAAGTAGCACTCTTGCACGCCATGCTTTGACTTCACCCACCCTACCTGTATGATAGTGTTTGTGTGATTGTGTGGGTGATGGTAGTTGGAGAAGCCATAAACACAACTCTGTTAGTCTGCCTCAGGGCAGCTTTGGCTAAAGTGATTTAACACCAAGTGTGATTGAGGAGTGAATGAATAGACTAATGTAAATTGCTTTGAGAAGCCTGCGATGCAAGGCTTGGAAAGTGCTTCATAAATCTAATCCATCATTATTAATATTCTAGTTTTAATAGATGACTTCAGTACAATAGGAACTAGTGAGGCAACACCAATACCTCTAATAATTCCATGAAAATTGGGACAGCTCCATTATTTCACAATGCCAACACTGCACTGAATATTTTCATATAGTAAATGGTAAAAATACGATCCACATTTGTGCTCCTGAAATGAGCATTTTACATGTTTGCTTTGGGTGCTTAACCCCTACATGTTCTCTTGCCTTACATATACTACACTAATGTGTGCTATTTTGACAGAAAAATCTCTTCCACTTGAAAATGACACATAGTCCACGAGGAGCTGGTTGAACCTGGCCATGCAATCATCTGCAAATGTCAAACATGTGCAAAGAGAACATGCCTGGTGATCGGTGCTAACACACTTAACAACCAGTAAATAAATGTCACTAGCATTTACACACATTTACTCAGATGCTTACTTAAAACCCTATGTAAGAAATGAGCAGAAATTCATGTTGAGTCTTCAACTGGAAACATCCACTAAGCAAATCCTTGTCAAACATGCTATTCCTGACCAATCTGGCTAGTTTTTAAGTAGGGAAATGTAAAAATCAAAAAATCATATCTCACCAAATCAGTTCAAAGCTCTGCTCGGTGCTTCCCGACATATTAATTACCCCCTTTCCCCCAAAAAAATTTAGCTTTTATGGAACCGCCAGAAATGTTCACTTTGAAGAAAAGCATTGCAGCCTCCCAGTGGTCCCCATGGAACCAGAGCTTCAAGTGTATCCGTGAGCAACTTCCTCTTTTCCTCGTTTGCTGTGTACAAAACATGTAAATGTATAAATATATATATATATATATATATATATATATATATATATATATATATATATATATATATATATATATATATATATATAAACACGGAAATATGAACTAATGAAAGCTACAGTGGGAGACTTCGTTAGAGGAAGTGGAAAACAACATTGGGTTACTGGGATGATACAGAACAGAATGTGCAGATATTTGATCATTAGAATACTCCCCCTTGAACTGCCACCTTATCGTGGTGGGGGAGTTTGAGTGCCCGAATGATCCTAGGAGCTATGTTGCCTGGGGCATTATGCCCCTGGTAGGGTCTCCCATGGCAAACAGGTCCTAGGTGACGGGCCAGACTAAGAGCAGTTCATAAAACCCCTATGAATAGAATTATATCGAGGACCGTGACGTCGCCCGGTATGGCGCAGCCGGGGCCCCACCCTGGAGCCAGGCCTGGGGTTGGGGCTCGAATGCGAGCGCCTGGTGGCCGGGCCTTTGCCCATGGGGCCCGGCCGGGTACAACCCGAAAGAGCGACGTGGGCCCGACCTCCTGTGGGCTCACCACCCGCAGAGGAAATCGTAGGGGACCGGTGCTGTGTGGATCGGGCAGCAGTCGAAGGCGGGTGCCTCGACGACCCGGTCCCCGGACACAGCTTCTAGCTGTAGGGACATGGAATGTCACCTCACTGGGGGGGAAGGAGCCTGAGCTTGTGCGGGAGGTTGAGAGATACCGGCTAGATATAGTCGGGCTCACCTCCACGCACAGCTTGGGCTCTGAAACCCAGCTCCTCGAGAGAGGTTGGACTCTCCACCACTCTGGCGTTGCCCGCGGTGAGAGGCGGCGGGCCGGTGTGGGCTTGCTCATAGCCCCCCAGCTCAGCCGCCATGTGTTGGAGTTTACCCCAGTAAACGAGAGGGTCGCGTCCCTACGCCTTCGGGTTGGGGACAGGTCTCTTACTGTTGTTTGTGCCTACGGGCCAAATAGCAGTACAGAGTACCCGGCCTTCTTGGGGTCCCTGGGAGGTGTACTGGAAGGTGCACCGACTGGGGACCCCATTGTTTTGCTGGGAGACTTCAACGCCTGGAGGGGTGTGATTGGGAAGAACGGCCTCCCCGATCTGAACCCGAATGGTGTTTTGTTATTGAACTTCTGTGCTAGTCACAGTTTGTCCATAACGAACACCATGTTCGAGCACAGGGGTGTCCATAAGTGCACGTGGCACCAGGACACCCTAGGCCGGAGGTCAATGATCGACTTTGTAGTCGTGTCATCTGACCTTCGGCCGTGTGTTTTGGACACTCGGGTGAAGAGAGGGGCTGAGCTGTCAACCGATCACCACCTGGTGGTGAGTTGGATCCGCTGGCAGGGAAGGAGGCCGGACAGACTCGGCAGACCCAAACGTGTTGTGAGGGTCTGTTGGGAACGTCTGGCTGAGCCCTCTGTCAGAGGGGTCTTCAACTCCCACCTCCGGGAGAGCTTTGACCAGATCCCGAGGGAGGTTGGAGACATGGAGTCCGAGTGGACCATGTTCTCCACCTCTATTGTCAATGCGGCCGTTCGGGGCTGTGGTCGCAAGGTCTCTGGTGCCTGTCGTGGCGGCAATCCCCGAACCCAGTGGTGGACACCGGAAGTAAGGGATGTCGTCAGGCTGAAGAAGGAGTCCTATCGAGCTTGGTTGGCTTGTAGGACTCCTGAAGCAGCTGATGGGTACCGGCAGGCCAAGCGTGCTGCAGCCCAGGTGGTTGTGGAGGCAAAAACTCGGGTCTGGGAAAAGTTCGGGGAGGCCATGGAGGAGGACTATCGGTTGGCCTCAAAGAAATTCTGGCAAACCGTCCGCCGCCTCAGGAGGGGGAAGCAGTGCTTCACCAACACTGTTTACAGTGGAGGTGGGGAGCTGTTGACCTCGACTGGGGATGTTGTCGGGCGGTGGAAGGAATACTTTGAGGATCTCCTCAATCCCACCGACACGCCTTCCATTGAGGAAGCAGAGGCTGGGGACTCAGAGCTGGACTTGTCCATCACTCAAGCTGAAGTCACTGAGGTGGTTGAAAAGCTCCTCAGTGGCAAGGCTCCGGGGGTGGATGAGATCCGTCCTGAGTACCTCAAGTCCCTGGATGTTGTGGGGCTGTCGTGGCTGACACGTCTCTGCAACATCGCGTGGCGGTTGGGGACAGTGCCTCTGGACTGGCAGACCGGGGTGGTGGTCCCTCTTTTTAAGAAGGGGGACCGGAGGGTGTGTTCCAACTACAGGGGGATCACACTCCTCAGCCTCCCCGGGAAAGTCTATTCCAGGGTACTGGAGAGGAGAATTCGGCCGATAGTCGAACCTCGGATTCAGGAGGAACAATGCGGCTTTCGTCCTGGCCGTGGAACAGTGGACCAGCTCTATACCCTCTATCGGGTGCTCGAGGGTTTATGGGAGTTCGCCCATCCAGTCCACATGTGTTTTGTGGATTTGGAGAAGGCGTTCGACCGTGTCCCTCGTAGCGTCCTGTGGGGGGTACTCTGGGAGTATGGGGTCCGGGGCCCTTTGCTAAGGGCTGTCCGGTCCCTGTATGACCGGAGCAGGAGCTTGGTCCGCATTGCCGGTTGTAAGTCAGACCTGTTCCCAGTGCATGTTGGACTCCGGCAGGGCTGCCCTTTGTCACCGGTTCTGTTCATTATTTTTATGGACAGAATTTCTAGGCGCAGCCAGGGGCCGGAGGGAGTCTGGTTTGGGAACCACAGGATTTCATCTCTGCTTTTTGCGGATGATGTTGTCCTGTTGGCTTCATCAAACCAGGACCTTCAGTGTGCACTGGGGCGGTTTGCGGCCGAGTGTGAAGCGGCTGGGATGAGAATCAGCACCTCCAAGTCCGAGGCCATGGTTCTCGACCGGAAAAGGGTGGCTTGCCCTCTCCAGGTTGGGGGAGAGTTCCTGCCTCAAGTGGAGGAGTTCAAGTATCTTGGGGTCTTGTTCACGAGTGAGGGAAGGATGGAGCGTGAGATCGACAGACGGATCGATGCAGCGTCTGCAGTAATGCGGTCGTTGTATCGGTCTGTTGTGGTAAAGAAGGAGCTGAGCCGAAAGGCGAAGCTCTCGATTTACCGGTCAATCTACGTTCCTACTCTCACCTATGGTCATGAGCTTTGGGTCATGACCGAAAGGACAAGATCCCGGATACAAGCGGCCGAAATGAGTTTCCTCCGCAGGGTGGCTGGGCGCTCCCTTAGAGATAAGGTGAGGAGCTCTGTCACACGGGAGGAGCTCGGAGTAGAGCCGCTGCTCCTCCACATCGAGAGGAGTCAGTTGAGGTGGCTCGGGCATCTGTTCCGGATGCCTCCTGGTCGCCTCCCTGGGGAGGTGTTCCGGGCATGTCCCACCGGGCGGAGGCCCCGGGGAAGACCTAGGACACGCTGGAGGGACTATGTCTCTCGGCTGGCCTGGGAACGCCTTGGGATCCCCCCGGTAGAGCTGGGGGAAGTGTCTGTGGATAGGGAAGTCTGGGCATCTTTGCTTAGACTGCTGCCTCCGCGACCCGGTCCCGGATAAGCGGAAGAAGATGGATGGATGGATAGAATATTCCACTTTTTGCTGCACGGGAAATGCATTTGTTTTTCCAGGCTAATTTATTTTCTTTAGTAGTGATTGTTTGTGCAGTTTGGTGTGTCTTTGGAAGGCAATTCATTAATAAAAATGTTTATACCGGTAAACAAGCTGCTACAATGTATATTTGAACAATTACCTCACTGGCTATTGATTTACCTTAAAAGGGCTATTCTCTGATGTAGCCATTCTAGGGCCTCAGAACACTCGGGTTCATGAACCTCAGTGTCTCCCATGAACCCCTGCCTACTTCAGGAAGCAAGCCCCCTACATTCAGTCTGGTTCCATTCATTTATCCCAAAAAACAGCGTACAGCTTTGTTTCCACTTTATCTTTTTCTTTAGAGTCATTCTTTTTTAAAGGTTGTAAAATGTGCAGTGCTGTTCTAGAGGTGACCAAGATTGGTTTAAAAATATGAATAAAAGCATAATATATCCCCTTTTAAAACTGTTTCATCACTTACAATATAAGAAATTTTGAACGAGATTTTATAGTAAATATTCACAGCAAACTAATTAGCAAACAACAGCATTGTAACATAATACAATAAGTTTACAATTACAACAAATAGTCAGGTCTATTGTGCTTCATCCTGTAATTGCACAGAATAGCAGCCACTTCTCCATCAGTCTGCCCTAGGACAGCTGTGGCCACAGTAGTAGCTAATTACCAAGTAGCTAATCACCACCGAGTATGACTTAGAGGAGCAGCTTAGGGGGATTTTTGTCTGGAATCATTCAGTTGATGATACAAACATAAAACATAAAATGGCTGAAATATTCATGATACACTAGATTTTCTGGAGAAAAAAAAAGTCCTAACCAATTCCAATATGGCGGCCATTTTCCAACATGGTTGCCAAATAATGCCTATAATGTAAAAGTCCAAGAGCCAGACCCCCCATATGGATATTGTGCTACCTGTTTTAATTCTTATTTTTTTGTTATTGTATTCTTTGGCCCATTACAACTTCATCATACTTTGTGTCAACTCTGCCCTGTTTGGTCCTCAAAAACCTCTTTTTTTGGGACAAACTTGACACAGAATTCTGGGAGTTGATAATGAGGTGCTACAGGCGCAGATATTGTGACAGGACAATTAAATTTGGTACAAAATGCCCTGACATCATTAGGATAATAATTACATAACATTACTGGGCCTAATGTTATTCTGTTTTCAAATACTGAACATTTTATCTGAGAAAACACCCAAAATGGTCATTCAGCTGATTTTTATTTTTCTCCACTAATTGTTATATTCTGGCACTGTGTGATTAAAATGCCTGCCTTACATGTAAATAGAAAACTTCCCCAGTTAATTAGCTTCAGATTAGGGCCAAAATGACCTCTGTATCTTAAACAGATCACTTGATATAGTAGAAAATAATTTGCATACCTCAAATCAGAGGTGTAGAATTCTCATTAATTTGCTTTCTAGACCATTCCACAGGAAATGTAAGATTAAGATTCACATTACAATGCCTTTTATAATGTCCTATATTTTTTCAGTGCAAAAACTGTCAACCACAAATGCCAGTTCCTGACCGTAAACTGAACAGTTAATTTTTACAGTGTACACTTCTGCCCTCAAATGCCTGCAATGCGGTGGCTCTCTCCACTTCATGAATTAGAAGTGCATTTTCCCAAAGTCCCACTGTCTTATGTGTATGTGCGGAAAGAGATATTATGATGATATTATGGGATGGATGCTTGTGTTCCCCTGCGAGAGTGCTTCGCGTGAAGTGTCCGAGTCGCGGCGGGGCAGTGGCTAATGAGGCGGCGATGGCAACGTAGCACAGAGCTGCAAGATCAAACGCCCCAAGACTCGACAAACTGTCTGGCCTCTCATCTGAAGCACATTCCCAACTATTTCCACTGCTACAATATGATTTTCCTCTGGATTTAATATGCCGAGATACATTTTATGACTTTTAATTGTCTATACTTATCACCTCGGCGCTCACAATTCAAATCAATAAAAGTGGTATTTTGGCAGACGTTAAGGAAGTAAGGTCTGAAAAGTTTCACAAAATGGTTAGATGATAAAAAGTAAGTATTTGACCATGAGCCAAAAATGCATGGCAGTTATAAAACCCAAAATTGTTCTTATCTTTTATACTCTCTCATTGGCAGCCTAAACTATTTAAACCAATCCTAGCAAATATGAGTTTTAGGTGAGGTGCACCCTGGACAAAGGCAAACATTGACCACAACCTCCCACCATCCAATAATAAGGAGGTACAGGTGATTCTAAATTGCCGCAGGTCAATCAATGTGAGAATGGTTGACTGTGAGTGTAAGGCTGTAACCCGCCTCAGGGCCATAGTAGCTGTAGAAGGCTTCAGCCACTTACAACACCTAATGGGAAAAGCAAAATAGAATGAATTAACTGTCAGTTGTGTGTGGGTCATGTCCTTAAAATCACTTCCAGTTACTTTAAATCACTACTGCATTCAGTAGACTAGGAATATTCTGGGTAAAAAACAAACTAAGTTCTATTGCAAGCTTTAAATATGTCTGGTGTCAGACTTTAAAAGTTTATATGTCAACATCTGTCTTGTTAGTCTTTGCTTGCATTTGAAATTCCATACAGTACGTGACCTTATCAAATGGCTTTATGCCAACTTGTTTAATTTCCCATGTTGAAGGCTTATAGGCTGAAACATATCAGCGTGATTTTGATAATATAGTTACCCCAACAACAACAAAAAAATAGTGTATTAATATGAAGGGAGCACGGTGGCATAGTGGAAGGAGGTTGTGGGATCAATCCTCAGGCTAGCCATCACACAGTCTCCCTAGGTGGAGTCTGTATGTCTTGCCCGTGTTACCATGGGTTCTCTCTGAGTACTTTCTGAACGTCCTACCATTGTCCAAAGACATACATGTGTTATGTCTAAATAATGTAGATGTTATTGTCCTCATAGGTAAATTAGTTCTCTGCATTTGACCCATCTTTCAGTGCCATTGGGGCAACCTGTCAGGAGCAATGGGTGACCGCAGTGCAATGCCTGGGGACTCTTTCTCCAAATTTTCAGCCAGAATGAATAAATGAATGAAACCTTTATTGCACTGAGGGGAATTTGTCTTGCACATAGAGCATATAAACAGAGGAACAAACATTGCAGACAGTACAATACAACAGACAGAACTCCTGAGACCATAAAACCATAGATACAGTAGCTGCTGAGCAGCTGATTGCTGTGTGGGACAAAGGAGGTGATGCCTCTCTTGGTCCTCATCTGGGGCATCATGTACCCTCGCCCAGATGGTAGGAGTTTATAATCGGACCACAGAGGATGTTGTGTGTCAGCAACTATCTTTTAGGTAAGATTAGGTGTATATTCATTAGCCAAAAAAGACAAGCTGCCCATTTGTTTGCCTGAAATCTTGTTACCCTCTTTGACAGCCTTGTCCAGTTTTTTTTTTTTTTTTTTTTGTCTTGTAAAGACAGTGCTCCACCCCAGCATGAATGAATACAAAATGTCCTGGTCAGGAATACCTAGCTGGAGGATGAGCCCCACCCAGACACAGGGAGAACATGCAAACTCCACAGAGAAAGGCTGTGAGGAGACTCTGCTAACTGACTTTTCCACCATGCCACCAAGCGAACGCTTGAGACTAACTGGCCTCTGTCCAGGTTGTACCCTGCCTACGGCCCATAGTTGCTTTGATAAACTCCAATCACCCGTGACCCATGGATGGCCCAGTTTAATACCTGATAAAGAAAGCCCAATAGCAGATGATATGCAGCACTATTATAGATCTACAGCAGCCTTTCTCAAAGTCAAGAGCATCGCGGCGCCCTTAAAAAGTCACATAATTCAGCTCGGACCCCAAATAAAACTTGACTATTCAAAAGTCTGTCCTGTAGATTTCTATAAAAACATTACAAAAACACCAACTGTTGGCTAAAATTGCTTAATAAAGTGACATTTTTAAACACCAGGGCACTAGGACCCCACTTTGAGAATCATTGATCTACAGTAAATAGCTTTGTTGCATGCTATTGTTTAATTGTACAGTTGCCTTTGTCTTGGACTTTTATTGAACACCTTTCCTTTCTGTCATCTATGGTCTCATAAGGGATGCTGTTAAGACGAACTTTAGATCTAATAGATTTGGTGTTTGGGTGGCGCCGTGGATGGATGTTTGGGTACGGGACAGTGCAGACCTAGACAACAATTTCCTGCTAAGGGCCCGAGACATGAAGAGATTTTTTTACTCTCCTACTTCTTACACTGCAAACAATACATTTTGGAAAGTAAAAAAAAAAAGTCCTATTTCAAGTAAGGTAAATTATCTTGTCTAACAAAGATATTTTTGTTAAAAAATAGTGTTTTTCTAGTACCACGCTGCAAAAATGATTCTGATTAATTTATCCCAATTTAAGAATACAACTGATTATCCAGCTTTCTAAATTTCTAAATTTAAATTTGTACTCATAAGTAGTTTTTATGAGAGTAAATTTTTCTTTTTTTTTTTTTTTTTTTTGCTATTGTTTTTACCAGGCCACCTCTGGTTAAAGGAGCTTCTCGGTTATCAGCATGGTATTGGTCTGTGATCAGTAATGTTGTATTCATGGTGTTTGTTTAAATATGTTCTAGAGAAAACCTTCTGTTGATGTTGTATTATTTTTAGATTTTTTTTTTTTTTTTTTTTTTTTGATATATGCATGTATAGTTGTATTTCTACTTGAAATACACACAACACTCGAAAATGTAGCAGTTATGAGCATAAAATTCTTAATGAATAAACACATTATTTTAAAAACTAGAATACTGTAATAACATTTAGCTTAAAACTGACCAATTTACCTAAATCTGTTCATCTAATAAGAAATACTTTGCCTAAATTTTACCATGTAGTGAGGAAATTTTACTTAAATCTAGTCTTGTAATAAGAACAACTTGCTTAAACTTAGAACTGATTTCTTGTTTTAGGACTCATTATATTCTTAAAGTTACTTGAAAAATATTCTAGTATTACGAATTCTAGCCAAGCAAAATTAGCTTACCCCATTGGCAGATTTTTTGCTTGATATAAGAAAAGTTGTTTAGTTTTAAGACAATTTGGCTTATTTCTAGTAGGGCAGTTTTTGTAGTGTACGTGTCTTCAGGGACGTTGGACTTCGGGTGAAATCTGGGTTAATTTACTCAGGGCACTCAAAAAGCCTGGAATATGCATGAGAGATAATGATCAAGTGAGTATAGGGGCCCCATCAAGATGGTTCCACCAAGGGCCCACAATGTGTGTGTGTTTATACATCTTTCTGAATCCAAACAAAGGCAATTAAACTTTCTCACACTGCTTCTCTTCATGCTTTCAGATTATGTCACAACTTTGACATAATAGCACCCAAGAACGATTTTTAAAGTTCAACAATGCATCTGAACGAATCACGTTTCAAACAAATTTGGTTAATCCCCTTTCTGCTGCTGAATTCCGAATGATGTGGCGAGCTAAACCAAGCATGAACCATTTGCACTTTTTCAAAAAACTGAGATGGATAATGTGAGCGACCATGGCACGTACCGGTCTTGGGCTCCACGGAGAAGTACGGCTGCCCGTGGACGATGCTGTAGACCACCCTGGCGCTGTTCCCATACGTGGGGTCATCGGCATCTGTGGCTGCCACTTGCACCACCATGGTTCCTGCGGGGAGACAGCCCTTCATTAGTTTCCAAGACAACGCGCAGCAGCCAACTCAAACAGAGCTAAATGTGGAAGGAGTTGTCATATCAACAGCGCGTGTGACCGATTCGACACGAAAGAGCGGAAAAAGAGGGGAAAGGTGCCTCTGAAAGAAGCTGAGTATGTTTAACATCAAAATCACCATTAGGTCAGTTCAACCCCAACATTTAAACTTTTTTTTTTTTATTTATTTGCTTTGTTTTAATGTTTTTTTACTGATGAAAATAACTCAGAGCTTCCAGAACATAAACTGTGGAAGTAGTGAAGAAAAATTGTATGTAATATTGTGTGCATGACTTGTGTTTATCTGAGCAAGAGATCAAAACAAGTTATGGTTATTATTGAGGGGGCAGATACTAAGTTTATACTTCTTTCTGCCCCTTTTCAGTTACAATATTTAATTTAAATGTTGAATTGTTTTACTTCGTTTTAAGTGAATTAAATAAACAATATAATTAAAAAAATATCTATATATACATACAGACAATGTACCACAGTGATGGGAAAGTGAAGCTTTCTGAAGCAACAAATCTTCAACACAATTATATCAAATATTGTTTGCATGGTACTGCACAGGGCAAATGATAATGATTACTTTTGATAAACTACTTTGAAAGCTCCATTTAAATTAGCACCAAAACTAACCAATACACTGCTCCATTAACTCTCAAAACTCCAACACGACCCACAAATTGTGAGGTGATTCTTAGGCTTCAATACAGTGCGCTAAATTACTGCTATTCCAGCCAGACTTCGATGTTAAAATCCATTTTAAAGTTCTGAAAATAGTCTGACAAAGTTTTATTCAAGTTTTTCTCATTGCATCTAACGGCACTGTCTGTCTCTCTTTGTCACCATTTAGCGTCATTTATTTTTTTTGTTCTACCCTTAAAACACTGCCATAATAATACATTTCCTTGTCACTATCATATTCTGCTGTGGGATAAAAGTGTAACTCCGAGCTTTTCCCAGACGTCTCTATTGTTTCCATTTGCCTCCCGCTGATCACTTTGCAGCATCTTTTCCGCTAACGTCAATCTGTTGATTCCTATTCCGCGGGGAAATGGCTTCTGCATCCCATCTGTGCATGCAAAAGGGAGCGCTCCACCCCCACCATCCAGCCACCAAAAAAGACAAAGTATGTCACGTCGTAATGGAGCCCAAAGTGCTTTTTGAAGCAGTGACTGAGAGAGGTTGGACTTGTCCTGCAGCGATGTCAGAGGAGGACACTGCGTTCAGGCGTAGAGCTAATTAGCACTTAACTCTGAACATTAAACACCGGCACGGTTCAAGTTTAAGTAAAAAGCAGCACAGTTGTCCCTCATTTTTTCAACTTTCTCTCAATATTTCGGTGTTAGACAGCACAGATGGTACGATGAGTGGATTTAGATATGTTCTGCAAAGGGAAGGAAGTTGTGACTATATGAGCAACCTAATGTCTAACGCTGCAGTCGTGTGGATAGAACATCTTGGATCTTGTTTACAAGGGTTTTCTCACATTCGGGTGCTGTACATATTTTACTTTAATGAACTAGCTGTTTTAATAGCATGCATCACAAGCTGGTATTTGTACTTTTGTGCAGAAAACATACTCTGAACTTTAAATTTTAAGTGCGTGACATTCCACTAACTTTACAGGAGCGGCAAAAATAGGCCTAAAAGCTTAAATTTACATTCAGTCAATCAGATGACACTGAGTCAGCAGTTTTGTATATATTATAAAAAGACTGAATCCTATGTTCAGAAAAAGTCTTTGTGTTTTGTTACTACGATTATAATCTTTGTGGCAGTGAAATGAGCTCATTGAGAGCTTCATTCAATGGATAAATCTCCATTTAAAAAATTAAAATGTCACTTATGTTCTATTCTACAGTGAACCAGTCTGAAATAACACCTTGTATTTGTCAACAATCAGATGTTTGAATATGTGAGAAGCTGGGATGGGCATCGAAACCCGCCTCTACCTAAGAACCGGTTCTAATTTTTCCAATCCATCGGAATTGTATGCCTCCGCTGTTATCGATGCCACTTTGGGCAGTTGCGTGAACCTGCCCCGGCCACGAGCAGTGCCTCTGACTTCTTTACTTTCATTTCGCTGTAAAAGTCGTCTTTCGATGAGTAGCCTACAAGGCGCGGCGCTCATCGTGCAGTGCATGTCGTTCTCCTCTCTCTTATTAAAGCACACGCTCACAGGACATGGCAGCAGTTAGGTGGAGAGGCTCGCATCACACAGCGAGGTCACACCACAGCCGAGGCCGGTGTGCCGCAGTGACAGCAGGGGTTCATTTCCCGAGGATAAGAAATATAGTATGCAATGGAGTTAGTAATAGAAAGAGAGAAATCACCATAGAAAACGCTGAATACTTGCACCTACCTGTCTGACACTGATGTGGCCCCTCTCTGCTTTGTCGCGTACTGTTTAGTTTAATAAGTTTAATATGCGGTTTATTTAGACAGACAGGTGCAAACCTGCTCTTGCCACGTTAAATTAACATTAAAGCCACAATCCTGTTTATTTAAAAAGCCTAAATTTCCAAAAAATTACCAGCTGTAGATTCAATACATGTTTTTTTTCTGTTTAGTGAGCCCAGTTTAAAATGGGGCCACATACATGAAAATAAAAAATATGCTTCTATTTCTGCTTCGTAATAAACTGTATCACCACAAATCTATTTACTTTTAATTTATAGCAACAGGAATCAATAAGAGAATTAATAACAAATTGGATTGATTAGCAGAATCGACAATGGAATTGAAACTGAGAAAATCTTAGCAATTCCCATCCCAAGTGAGGAGATGGTTTGGAGGCCAGCTGATGACAACGTGTATGCTGTGCGTCCCTCAACCCAAGTGGAGTGCGCTCCACATAAACCCTTGTGCTCTCCACAACTTGTTTGTACTTCCCTTTTCTCTGTATAGCTGCACGTTAGATAAAGTAAAAGTAGTGATAATAGCAGCGCTTAAACCGTCATCATTGCAAAGTACTCATTTATGCTCATTTATGTGTTTGCTTTGTGTTGCCAGCAGCCATCATACATCTCACTTACTCAGATCCTACTGGCGTCCTACCAACCTCATGAGCATGTGTATGCACAGAACAGAAGAAGATCAGGTGGCATGCTTTCTGAGATGATGGGCTAGAAACACTCCATTGACAAAGGAAGACCTACAACTGCTTTGAGGAGACTGCAGCTGAGTTCTTTGGCACAAGAAGTACATTCCTGCTTCTGTTTAAACGCACTTGTTTTAAAAAATACAATTTAAATCACAATCTAAGCTTTTCTCACTGGATTTTTTCATATAAAACAGCACGTCCTTGAAGGATGGTTTTAGGGTTTAGGTTAAGGTTTTAGGCGTGAAATTCAAATTTGTCATTTCATATAGACCAAATCTGGAGAGTCAAAGTCATTTTTGTGTTCTTGTTTTCTAACTGGTGACACAGTAAGAGGGCTAGCAATGTCATTTCAAACCAAGGAGATTCTTAGTGCAAGCCCAAGTCATAATGGGACCTATTACTACTTGAGAGGGTTGCCTTCTACTTCCCCCACTAACTCTAAAAGCCATGGTACACAATAGGCTAATCCTTTAGTCAGTAGCTATGACCTGGAGACAGTCCCTGGGCGCTGCTCAGTGGCTGCTCAGCCCCTCTGGCTCTGGTTGATGGATGGATTCACTGCAGAGGGTGACTTTCCCTCACAGGGCTATAAAACATAATTTAGGTTTCAGGCCACATTAATTAATACGTACAGGCAACAAGGTACACAGTCATTTTATTGTAATTTGTAGAGCAAAGATAGCATTCTTTCTGTGAGGGAATGGTGCTGGGTGGGATGGGTCTTTCGTGATGGAGACTGTTCTGCTCCAATTCATGTAAATGTTTGAAAAAGGAGCAGATTAAAACATCTTGGCAAGCCTAAGCATACTTTTATTTTTGCAGTTTATAGAAAAGAAAACATTAATTATGTTTTGCATTCTTTGGTGTGTTAGTCTGTTAGCAAGAAAACAAAAACAAAAAAAAAAAGAAATGGAGAAACGCTCAGTCTCACTGCTCTAAGTGCATGCATGAAACTAGGAAGTGCTCCTGCGTGTTTCTAAAGCTCATGCACCGATACTGTAATATACACCAAAGATATAAACCAGAGTTCAAAATACAGTGTCAAGAAAAAGTATGTAACCCTCTGAGCAATTTTCATGTACTGTTGCAACCTGGAATTTAAATGGATAATTGTGAGGTTCATGTCAGTCACTTTACAACAACTATAAAAATGCAAACTTTTTTTTTTATTGTGAAGCAAATTAGAAATATGACAGAAAACAGAAAACTTCAGTGAAAAAAAGATTTCAAGAATTTATCATAGACCTTTATTATTACTATAAATCACTATTAAAAAGCAAAAGTAAAAAAGCACTAAAGACTCTTGACATTTATGCAATGAACTTACAATAATTATCCAGTTTAAAAAAAATGTTATTCCCCCTGCTCTACTGTGTTTTTATTTTCAGTGTATTGTGTATATTTATATTATTTTTTTTCTCAATAAAAACATTTATAAAAATAAAATTCAATAAAAAATTAATAATAAAACCCATACATAGTCAACAGGCTCATTCTGATCAGTTCAGTGCTTAAATTGTCACCGTCACTACACAGCAGTAAACACATTTTTCTGTTAGCTACATGTTGCTAATAGCTGTGCTAAATAGCCATTTTATGCACTTTCCAATTTTCCACCGTTGCCAACAGGGGGCGACAGACACCTAATCCAAGCATTCTCTGCATAGTCAAAGTAACAGCTCCCCAAAAGAAGACTTTCTACACATTATTTTAAGTTATAAAACATGAAATACTGATGCAAAGGTGCCCAACATTATTTCAAAAAGTTATTTCATTATTTTCAAAAAAAAAAACTAATATGAGACCTTTAGGCTATTCTGTACCATTGATTGCGAGATACATCAAAGATAACAGTAAAGAAACACATAATGCTTTTTTTTTTTCTTTATTCTTTTCCACTGTGCGATATAAGGGCTTTGTGGCTTAATATACAGAACATTTACCCCTGAACTAGGAGATTGGGGCATGATAGCTTTACCATTGTGAGATAGGACCACTACCTTGGCATAGCTCTGCACTCACTAAGCCCTATTATCCTTTTTTTTACTTTTCACATTTGACTAATACTACATAGAACCAAACGTCTTTGACATTTCGAGACAATTTACTATATTAATATTACTGCAATGGAAAAGCCTGGAAAGTAGGCAGTATTTTGTTATTTCTATGAAAACTGTGCTTGTCTCTTACACAAATAACTATCTCATAGCACCTTAGAGAAAATAAAGACTATAAAATAAGCTTTTACCGTACAGTATATCTCTCCAATGTTTGACTTCCTCTTGAATATATAGACGGTTGAAATGCCAGCGGTGCCACACTCCACTATAAATGCGCCCGTAGTGTTTACCGTAACACACTGTTGAACTATTAGTCATCGAAATATGGCCTCCGTGTTTCAGGAAGAACTGCCATTATCTGGAGTTTTGAGGCAGATAACGCTTTTAAAACCAACAGTGCTGTCCCCAAAGCCCCAAACCTCTTCAAAATGGCTTTTCAAACTCAGCTCTGAACCGCGCTGACAAGTGACAAGCGTTGTTCCTGGCTCTAAGTATTGTCCTCTCCCACTCTCCCTCTGAGGCACACAATAACACATCTGACAAGACTCCATGCATTTTGCCTTGAAATCTATACCAGGCACTAGCAGTGACTCAAGCCTGGCAGCAAAGATTCAGAGGTACGTAGAGGTGAAAGAGTTTATATAATCAGTGATAATCAGTGCAGATCAATTCCGATAAGTCGTTCATTATGACATAAATGAGAGCAGTAAGTGAGCTAGATTTTGTATTTTTGTGCTTTTTCTTCCTTCTCAGGGGTCACCACAGCAAATCATCTCTCTTCATCTCTGCATTCTCTCTCTTCTTGACCAACAGTAGCACATTTTCCAACAGCACCAATGGCGGTCATCGTTAACTCGGCATGGAAGTCCTGTTTGTGATGTTTAATTTAGCAAAAGTTTTACATTGGATGCTAGAGATGTAACAGTATGGATGATATCGATATCGCCGTGGTCTCAGTATCAAACAGTATTCTCCCCAAACAAAAATACATAGTTTTGTTGCAGCGGCGTGGTAAAAAGCAGACAGAACTACATAGACCATGATCCTTTGCTCCGTTTGAGCTTGAAGGCATCCAACACATGGGGAGGTTCCTTATATAGGCCTACAGTCATTGCTCATGGCACCTGTTTGAGCTGCTGTGCAAAACCCTTTATTGTCAGACAAACCTAATGTGATCCAGATACTTAGCTATGTGTCCCACTTTAGAGCAGATAAAACACGAAATATGATGATAAATATTGCACTAAAGGCTTTGCAGGGCATTTTTATATAATAAATGTTGCTATTGTGAGCATTTTCACAATACATCCCTATTGGATGCGCTTCCTGACACAACCCTCTGTATTTATCCAGCCTTGGGACTAGCACCATAAATCACATGATTGTGTCCCTTGGTGGTTTTGTGTTGTTAGAGCTAAATACAGCCACTTGCATTAAAAGAATGTTTATCCAACTCATCATTCAACAGATGTGTCAGTGTAAACTAATGTAAACTTAAGGGGAATATAATGTGCCAAATTGACTTTTCTGAGCTTTCTACAATGTTATAATGTTTCCTTATCAAAAACAAACATACCTGCAGTTGTGTTTTGTTTTATTCACATCTGTATTAACTATTGTCTGGCACAACCCTAACCCTAACCCTAACCCTGAAGGCTCTAACCTTAGCCTCTCCCCAGTCCAGGAAGCACTGACAAATCACCAAGCCCTCTACATCTGCTCTCATTCATTTACCCCCCCCCCCCCCCCCCCCCCCCCTCAAAAACAAAAACAAAAACGAAAAACAGTGTACAGCTCTGTTTCCACTGATTCCTCATGGCTATTTTTCATTTTGTAGTAAAATGGCATCATACAAAAAGTTTAAGGAAGTAAAGTGCTCCTTTTCTTTGATTAGGTGTTCAATAGACCGCAACACTCTGCCACTCTCTGGCTTGCGCTCTGCTGCCCTCTGCTGGTCACTTCACCTGTATCTTTATGGCACCAGTAGAGTTCTTATTAAAATGTTTTCTTTTAGTCAGATAATGTTTTTAAAGATTGTAAAGCATGCAATGCTGTTCTACAGGAGACCAAGGTTTGTTTTAAAATATGAATAAAAGAATAATATATTCCTTTCAAAATGTATTCAGCTCAAGTACATAGCACAATTATTACTTGAGTTAGAATACCATATTATTCAAATAAAATAAAATAAAACACGAGTTCTGTATAAATCATACCACTACTACTCTATGAATATTGGGGACTTGGTTTAAACTCATAACCTCACTAACATCTTTTTTGTGACTATTTAAATTTTATTTCTGTAAATGTGTTCTTTTCATTTAATTTTTAACATTGTTTTCTAACAAGTAAACAATGCTGTGTGATTGTCCTTGCCTATTGCAACCTGAAACAAATGGCAATGAATTGAGGCTTCAATGTAACAAGACAAAAGTTGAAATAATCAGATTTTTTTTTTTTTTTTTTTCTAAAAACCCTAAATATGGAAGGGTTAAATGGAGAGGCTGACTTTTCCGGCAATAAAATCTAACTTTGTTTTTAGGCCACATTAATTTTAATGCACAAACTACTAGTATGGTCATTTCTTCCTTTGAGGGAATGGTGTGAACTGTATCTGTGGAGGACAGAATGGTCAAAGCACAAGTGCTGAATCTAAAATGTGAAAAATGAGAAAAAGTTAAAAGCAGCAGCTATAGTCTCATCTTATACCTTGAGAATTATTAATGAGTAAGATTTTTGCACAGAACATATTCTGTGAGAAAATAATGAAATAAGCTGCATGCCCCAAAAAAGCTAGATTTTCAGAAGGTTCTTTATGTATGTGATAATTAAAAATCATCAAAAACTACACTTTGACTTTTCTGAGCTTTTTACCATGTTATAATGTATAGGTATGTTTTATCCTCAAAAAGATACCTGGAGTTGTGTCTTGTTTCATTCACATGTTTGAGTAATCCTGTATGCTGAGGCGCTGCCCTTCTTAGGAGCTGAAAATGCTTGGCCCCATGGCTCTGCGTATACACGTGAAACTCCGCCTTCTCCAGGAAGCGCTCTTTTGCTTTTCTAAAGCCCATAAACCAGGGTTGTCCAAACTTTTCCCCAAAAGGGCCAGATTTGAAGAAGTGGAAATGTTCAAGGGCCAACAGTCCCTCCTTTCTAGTAACTGAACTCACGTACAATATGAATTATTTCTGAAGCATTTTTGTTTTCAAAAGCCCAACAATTAAAAATGATATAGCAAAATCTAAAACGGGTCCAAACAAAACGACATCTTTGAACATAAACAATCCAACTACAATTATTTCTCAACCAACCTTTTAAAAAGCTTATTAGAAAAGTAGATAAGATGCACAAATGTACACACAAACCTATAGAAACACTGGAGGGCCATAAGTAATGCATGTTCTTTTAGAAGCCAAGGGCCATATGAAATCTTGACCTGTGCCACAAATGGCCCCCGGACCGCACTTTGGACATGCCTGCCATAAAACATCACCATACTCGTTCTGATCACTTCAGAGCTTAAACAGTGGCCACTACAAAGAAGTCAGCTCATTTTTCTGTCTGTTAGCTTTATGTTGCTAATAGCCGTGCTAATTAGCCATTTTATCATTCTCTGTCTCCCCATCATTCAGTACAAGCACTCAGATGTCTGAACTCAGATCTTTTATTTTTCATATGTGAATTTTATTGACAGTGCTGGTGTCAGTAAGATTCCCATTCATTTTTCCCATTGTTTTTTTCTTTTTCTTTTTTTTAAATCTGTATATTAAAAGTTAAATGGCTTGAGGGAGGCTAATGAGCTGTGGTAACTAATAACCATAAAACAATTAATTTAGCTATAAACACATATCTGAAACTTGTCAAAAGGCAAAGTTACAAACACATTTTGCTGAATTTTCAAGTTTTCAATAATCTTTTTGATAGAAATGATTGTGTTACCATCATGAATTGCCACAGAGCTGATTAGCCCTCGTCAAGCTTTTAAACTCTTAATATACGCAATTTTTCAAAAAGTCTATAGAAAAAAAATGAATGAGAAATTTATTTCCAGCACCAGAGGGGGGCGGGCACTGTTGAGGGTCTTAAAGTGACAGGGACCTAATCCAAACGTTTTCTGCAAAGTAAAAGTAACAGTCATTTTTAATCATTTTAAAATATCTTGTTATAAAAGGTGAAATACAGATGCACATAACAAAATAATAGTATATTTTAACAACACTGAAAAGGGGATTAAAAAGTTAAAAAAGAAACAACACTTAAATAAAATTAAACGAAGTGTCACTAAATGGCAACAAAAATAGCCTTATCCCAACAGTATGAGACAGGGCTCTAAAAGACTAGAAAAATGATATTGAAACATAAAAGTATCATTGGACCTTGACATAATTCATATTTACAGGCCCGGCTCTTCACTTTAGAGTTTAGACGCTCGTCACAGCCGCTCTTAAAGCTGACGCCTGCAGTCGCCTCAGCGCTGGTGAAATCATCAACACAAGACATTGTTGAAATAACCTTGAATTATAAAGCACAATATTTAGCCACAGCCATTTTTTTTTTCTTTTCCAATTGATCAAATGAGTGTCCGACGAGATATTTCATTTTAACGGCCGATTGTACGCCTCGCGCCCATACTGTCGCTCCGTCTGACACAAAGTGGCGTCTTACAAGTTGGCGATATTTTAGTCGGAGCCAAACATCCTAATAAAAATCTCACTTTCTAACATGAGATGTACTTTACAGGCTTTTTACAGAATGAAGTGATCATGGAAATTGAAGATTAGAGTCGTCCAGCGGTGGCCGTAAAAAGCAGAATTAACAGGCTCTGGCCCTGGATGTGGACAATATAATGGAGAAGAGTGGGCGCTGAGATGGAGAAGTTATCGCCCGAGCCCGTGGAGAAAGGAAGGACAGCCGGATTATATCATTAGCTCTTAGTCCTGACACGTTATATGATGGGTAGTTTAAAAGTGCCAAGGTCAAAAGACGACGTGTGTGCGAAAGAGAGCTCAAACCACGTCGAAATTTCTATTATACTTTAACAGTTCAAATCACTACCTGCTTGGCCCCATCACCAACACTGTAAATTAGCATTTAATATGGGCTTAAAGGCTGAGTTTCTCTCTGTCCTTTTCTATCAAGCTAAAGTATTTCTATTAGAAACCATGAACTCAAGGAGGAGTATTTGGTTATCAGTTTATTCCAAAAATGAGAATGTAAAGTGTGCAAGTAAAAAGTGTTAAGAACAAAGAAAAGTGTAACAATTTACAAAGAAAAAACAAAGCTAGAGGCACAAGCACAAGGTTCTTTTTTGCAAGGATGCCAAGACCTAGACTCAGATTCAAAGATATTCTAGTTCAGGGGTAAATGCTCTTTCCATTGAGCCACAAAACACTTTTATCTAATGATAAAGAATCTACTAAAACTAATCATTTCATCTTGCAGTATGTCTGTATCGCAAAATGGTACAGAATCCCTTGAAAACATGCTAAACCAGTGATTCTCAACTGGTGGGGCAGGACCCAAAAGTGGGAACTGTTTTCAGTGGGTCGCGGGCCTTTGAAGCTTGACAATAAAAAAAAGTGGCAGTATGGGATATAAGGTGCAAAGAGGAAACCCAACAAAATACAAAAAAGTGTTAAAAAGGCTTAAGTTACTGATCTGAAAAAAGAAAAAAAAATAGAAAAGAAAAGAAAAAAATGATCTTTCCTAAAAATTGTATAACAAAAACTAAAAAATAAAATTCAGTATTTATTAAAGCACTTTTAGTTAACAGTATTTATCACACCTCACTGAAACTTTCCACAGTGGGGCGAAAGTGGCACAATGGGTTAAGCATTCACCCACAATGGAGGGTTGGTGGTTCGAGTCTTGTCGTTGTGTCCCTGGGCAAGACACTTCATCCACATTGCCCACTCCATTCACAGTATGTAGCTTGTTGTGACAAAAAGGGCAACTTGTTCTCCGAATAAGAAAAGGAGCACAATAACATTGCTGACTGATTGATTGATTTAGAGTTATTTACCAAAAAAACAAACTGTTATCTCTGAACATAGGATTTAGTGAGCGCTGAAAGGGCGTAAATGCATAAAACTGCTTTGCCATTCTATCAAAAAATGTAATGAAAAGTTGGAGCCATAAAGGTGAATGTGATTTTTTTTTCCAAATAAAAAAAAAAAGCATAAATAAAATTAAATGTTTGTTATCGGAATATCACTTACACCCTTTAGCCCTTGTAATTGTACTTCGATAAATGCCTCAGAGTAAAAGCAACTACCCTCTGCTGGTTTTAATAAACACGCCACACATAACAGTCTCGTCAGAATCATCAGAAACGCGTGCCTGTCAGAACACACTGACTGCTGAATGGATTGTTTCTGCTCCAGCAGCCTGTCATCTGCTTCTCAATTTGCCTCGTCTGTGGCCCTTCAACATTTGTCCGTCTTCATCTGCGTGATGGATCAGATCCTCATATTTTGTATTTATTCCCGGCAGCTGGGTACAAAACAGGTTTCTTAATCAATTGTGCATCTTGGGTGAGAGACTGTCAGCTGCTGGTAATGAAAATAAATGTGGCATGCTTAATCTGAGCAGAGACAGGTATTCTTCAGCTGCTCGCATGCAGAAGAACTGCATGTCAAGAATGATGTGCATTTGAGAATCACATGCACAATACAAATATAATAGAGTCTTGTTTGGAGGAATGTGACCCTGAATATGACTTATCACTTATGTGTTTTTATGCAACGGTCTATTATACATGGATGTTACTGATATAAAAGTGGGAGAGTCCTACATGAAAATGACTGTAACTTTTGTAACTATGTTGTCTGATGATTTTCAAAAAAACAAACAAACAAACAAACAAACAAACAAACAAAAAAAGTTTCTTTCATCTGCAAACTTGGAAAAAAATGTTCTAGCCCTTGCAATTCAATGTATGCTGGAATCAGTCAAAAATCTGTAAATTTTCTTCAATTAATACAAAATTGGCTGCAAGACTTTTAAATAATCCTAAGAGACAGAAACATATTACACCTGTTTTATCCTCCCTACACTGGTTACCAATTAGTTTTAGAATTGATTTTAAAATTGTATTAATCACTTTTAAAGCCCTGGATGTTGCTCCCTTCTACATTTCTGACCTACTCTCTCCCTATGTCCCAGGTCGCTGCCTGTGCTCCTCAGGTCAGACCCTCCTGACTGTGCCCCCCTCCTCAGTCAGAGCTCCTAAACTGAGGATCTCTCTGCCTGAGGAGCTCAGGTCAGCCAACTCTGTGGTCACTTTCAAATCCAAACTTAAAACATACTTTTTTAGGAAGGCCTTTTTACTGTAAATTTGTTTTGCTTTTATTGATTTAAATATTTTTTCAACATGGTACAAATGGGAATTCACCTTCATCCAGTGAATTATTTGGCCTGAGCCCCTCACTGAGAGGAGCCCACTAGAAGCACTGCTTAGTACAAGCTCATAACACACCGTAAGTTAATGATGAGCATTGGGTTTTGTTTTTGAGGATTACTGTCAAACACCAAAGAGTTATAACTCAATATTCAGCTCGTATTTGAAGTGTTGAACCAGAGCAGTCCTTAAATTTGCTTAGGTGGGAATAGTGCCCTTTGCAGAGAGAAAAGTCTGCTCAAAAGTAAAAATGGTTGTCAAATTTGGGCCACATGACTTATCTTCTACCCTTGAGGTCACTACAACTATTACACATTAAACTTAAATGAGGACAGGGTTCCTGCTCATCATTTATCCCTGTGAACACAGGAGCTAAAAGCCTGTTCTTGGTATAGTGACATGCCAATAAAGCAACATGAAACAAAATGAAGTGCCTCTGGGTGCTAGCATGTCTTACTGTACAGGGAGATTCCATTTACTTTAGCTGTGAGTGTCAAAAAGTTTCAGACGGTGCCACTTATGTGTGCACTTGTCATCTTATTGCAATCGTTTAGACCAGTGCTTCCCAAAGTGGGGTCCGGGGCACCCTGGTGGGCCGCGAAAGTACTGCAGAGGGATCCCCAGAGGTTGAAGAAATTGAGTTTGTATACAAATTACAATAAGTACAGTTATATAGTTGTTTAAAATACTACTTTGAAGCTTTTTTTTTGTAACACTAACTCTAACTGTGAAGCAGTAATAAAGCATGAACAAACATGTAATTAACAACAATTGCAATAAATTAAGTAGTTTTTAGAATTTTTTTTTTAGATCCTGCATTGCTACTGATGTTTTTAATTGTTCAATGATTTACATGAGCTGATTCCTGAGAGTTAAACATTAATAACAATGTTTATAAATTAATGTTGCTTATAAATGTTGAAGTAATGTTTTGTAAATATTCAGTTAGCTGGTTACTAACTCTAAGCTAATATTTAAATATGTTTAATAGTGTGAGTTATTCAAAAGTGTTACAGTTTTTTTTTTTTTTTAGTTTTTAATAGAAATCTATGGGGAAAAACAGGACATAGTATTTGTTTGTTGGGGGTTCGCATGGGATTTTCAAATTTTTAAGGGAATTGGGAATGTTTGGGAATGGCTGGTTTAGACTATTGCAATGCACTTTATGTTGGGCTCAGCCAGACGTCACTTGTCAAAACGCTGCTGCTTGTACAAAAAAAATAAAATAAATAAAAACATGAGCATATTACTCCAATTTTAAAGTCATTGCATTGGCTTCCAGTTTGTTTCTGTGTTGATTTAAATATAAATTCTTTTATTTGTTTTTAAATCCCTCCATGGTCTCGCCCCGCAGTATCTGACCGACCTGCTCCAGCCCTACACCCCTGCACACTCTCTCAGGTCGGCAGGTCAGTCCTCGTTAGTTGTCCCAAAAGCAAAAAACTCAGTTGGAGATGTTGACTTTTATTCTTTTATTGTTTTTTTTTTTACTGTTTTTATTGAGGGTTTCACCTTTGCTTTTATATTGGTCTTATGTCTCTGTTCTTTTATCTGTTTTACATGTGTTGTTCTTTGTTGCATTTTTATTTTCTTGGCGCTGTATTTAGCTAGGGTGACCACCTCAAAAAGTACAAAAAGTGGGACAAGTTGTGTGATTTGGTGGTACAAGGTGGGACAACTCAAGAGATAAATGTTTTCATACAAATCTATCTTACCAACTCACTGAGATACAAGTAGCTTCAGTTTAGGGCCTATAAAACATATGATGTGCAGTTTTTATCCCAGAACACACGCATTTTGCAAAGTAATGTCAAAAAATCATTTTCTCAAAACAATTCAGCAGCAGGACAGCAGCAGCTCACAGCTCCTTGGAGAGCCCTTTCCTGAAACACAGGTGCAGCAAGACACCAACCATATTCTAACTTATCAAGATGGGACGCCCACAAATATTTATTGTACATTTTACATAAGGAATAGTGATCTTACCTTGTTGTTCTTAACTTGAATCTCACTTTTTATAAGATCCACTGAGCAGTGAGAAAAAGGGACATTATCTTAATAAGTGGGACAGAGGCTTAAATGGCTGCAGGACAACCAAAAGTGGGACAGGTGGTCACCCTATATACAGCACTTTGGTTGACAGTGTTGTTTTTAAAGTGCTTTAAAAATAAAGTTGATTGATTGATTATGTTTCAGTAGCTCTAGCAGTTTTAGAATTCCTAGTGCGTAAAGCCAGCACTGATATAAAAAGATGGGATAAAAAATTAAATTACTTGATCTTGCACAGTTATAGATTTCCCTGGAAAACACACTGGAGTGTAAAAAGTATTTCTTACATGAAACTGAGAAAGTGGACCTGCCATGACTCATTTGTGCTGTATTTAAACAATATACATTTATGTGAAATGCACAATGCGTTAAGCAACAATAAAATTCTATAAAAGTAGACCATGGAGCTGTAATATTCACTTTCTTTGTTCATAGCCCTCTGTATTTTACAAACACAATTCAATGATCATTAAGTTTTCATGGAGAGTCTGGCTGTTTTTTTTCCAAATCAAAAACCGAACCCCCGCAATCACAGCAGCACTTGTGGCGTCGCATTGTGCCATACATCCACTAAAATCAGGCGCCACTAAAGTTAAAAGTGCTGTTTGCTTTGCTTTATGAGTATTCAAAACGCTCACCGCTGATTACCTTGATTGTATTCAAACACATTCACACCTGCTCCCCCACTGTTCCAGATAAGCAGGGATTATTGCCGGGAGTTCAATTTATTTGCCTTAGCCGAGTGAAAAGGAATTACTCGCAATGAAAAGCAAGTAAACGTCTCCATGTTTTGTGTCACGACTCAATGCTGTCACTAAGAGCTGCCCTGGTTTGTTGTTTTCGGATGGCATCTGTGACATGTTTGTCGATATGAAAGGTGTCAAAGTCAAATTGACAAATGGTAGCGCGAGGAAATAAGATGTATGTCATGCGTCGCAGGATTGCTCATGTTGGAATACGCCGTTTGTCATAATTTAGATCTATTTATAAATATTACTTTCTACCTTTATCTGCAGTCTTTCTGTTGGTCGTCTTTATACTTGTGCTTATATAAAAAGTTAAAAAGAAATTAGATGCACTTCAATTAACTATTTAAGAATAAAAGAAATCATTGTATGACAAGTAAGACAAATATTTTTTGTCAGAATCCTTTTGTGTGGGCAGTTAACTAATAGTTCCATTTTCTGGAGGACTGTGGACTTTTTTCAGCTTTAAATGATACTACAGTTAAAAAATGACAAGAAATAATGAGGGAGAGAAATTTGACTGGAGCCCATAACGCCAAGGCAGGCTGTTGCATGGACTGTGTCATATTTAAAGCCACCTTGCGTTGTACTTAAAGATGCCATAGGTCTTTCCACAATGGTGGACCTGCATGTAATAACAATGCATTTCAATACTGATATTGTACCAATGTGCAATACTTTGGTCTAATTGTCATTTTCAGTGTGTAGATTACTCTGTGACTGAGTCTGCTATTGCTAACATTTATTCTTTTGTAACTATCTTGTGATGATGTTTTTTTTTGTTTTGTTTTTTGCCCAGAAAAAATCTTTTGCTAATGAGCAACAACAACAACAACAACGCATTGGTTTTATATAACACTTTTTGGACAGTCAAAGACGTTTTACAATTACATTATTCGTTCACTCCCCACACTCAGGGGTGATGACCTGCTTCTGTAGCCACAGCTGCCCTGGGGCAGACTGATGGAAATGTGGCTGTCATTCTGCACCAATGGCCCCTCCAACCACCACCAATCACACACTCTCATACAGGCACCCACAGGGTGGGTGAAGTGTCTTGCCCAAAGACACAACACCAGTATTCAATACCAGCAGCGGGGATTGAACTGTCAACCTTCGGGGTTAGTGGGTTAGTGGGCAAACGTATCTACCAAGTGAGCACTGCCACATTTTTCATGAATTTGTATTTTTTATTATATTTACAATTAAATCTGGAGAGGGTCAATGAGTTTTGATTGAGTTGATTTAAAAAATGTTGTTGCTGCTTTGTTGCTTTTTAGTGTTCCTTGTGTTTGCTCTTTTGTAGCCTTTAGCATTGTTTGTTGTTGCTTTTGTAACTTTTGTAACTATGTTGTCTAATGACTGTCTTTTATGTTGTTACATGCTTTTAGGGTTTTTTTTATTGTTGTTTTCAGGTTTGCTTCTTTAGTTCTATTCTTTCTTCTTTGACTGGGATATTTTATTTGTTAAAATAGTTTGTACCTGCTTTAAGTGGTTCATTTGTATTCCATTCAGCCTGTCACCAGTTGAGTATTCTACCTGGCCCATAGGCTTCAGCATGCTTTACCCTGAACCATTTTATGAACTATGCATTAGATGACGAGGGCTCTCATGAATTAGACAGACACATTGACAGCGACTGGAGACTGTAGTAAATCCAAGCTCCGTGGCCTTGGATTGACATTACATTGTAGATGCTTGATGTAATAGGGGCCCCCATTGTGCTCTTTTGGCCTCTTCTGCAGTTTCCGCCGCAGTAGAGTGCCAAGGATTGTCACCCCTCCAAGTGTCCTCCAGCTCTTTTCCTTTATTTGACACCGCACTGTGATTAAGACAAAAGCCCTTCGGAGATCCCCGGGCCATGAGGTCTCCTTGTGTACGGACGAGCCCTGCCTCTAATTACTTTAATTAATTAAATTCATGATTTCTTCTAAATTGAACCCATTCATCAGCGGCTCAAAGCGGCAAACATTAATGATTTAAAGGCATCTATAAAGGAATTATTGAGGACAAGAGGTGCTAGGGCCTTCGCTGTTCTTTTACCGCACTGACAATTCCTTTAAGCAGATATTTACAAAGTGAAGTCAGTGCATTATTCAAACTTGTGATGAAGCCCAATGTGAGCTCTGTGCTGCTAAATTACCAAACTATGTTGGAATTAATGGAGTAATTATCTACCTCTTTCATCTTTACAACACTGTGGATGGGCAAACCAGAGCTTAAAAATAGCCTTTGTTTTATCATGCACTCTATATTGGGCACAACTGGACACTAGGCCTTTGGATTGTTGTTCATTCAAGCTGGACCTCAGGGGCTGTATCAGCACACACTGTAAACTCCCTCTGGCATGGCATAAATCCCACCCCTCTTCAGAACATTAATGAGGTTACAAAACTGTCATGAATTTATAGATGCTGAAAAACTGCTGATGTTCATAATTTTGCATCGATTTGCATACATTTATTACTCAAGACTTAAACATTAATAACAATGTTTAACTAATGTACAGAGGTGGGCAGAGTAGTCAAACATTGTACTCAAGTAAAAGGATTGTTTACTTCAAAATAATATCACTGAAGTAGAAGTAAAAGTATTCATCCAAATAAATACTTAAGTTCTGTAATGAGTAATATAAAGTCTAATAATAATAATAATAATAATAATAATAATAATAATAAAAATAATAATAATAATAACATCTTGGTAACTTTAGAATAACTCACATTATGAAGCAATAGTTAAGGATTAGTAACCAGTTAATTAACTGTTTAAAATTATTACTTAAACATTTATAAACACCTTTAAGTTAAAAACAGTTATTACAGTTGCATTCTTGAGTTATAAGCTCATGGGAATCAATGCAAAATAATAAGCGGTAGAATCAATAACGTATCTATAAACTGTTAATTAAAATAGTGTTAATTATATATTTAGTCATGCTTTATTACTGCTTAAGAGTGGTGAGTTATTATAAAGTGTTACCGACATCTTTCTAAAATAACACAGTAAGGGACAGCAACATTAATTTTCCAAATATTTTTTTTAGGATTAGAATCGATTAAAAAAATAATAATAATAATCGCAAATCTGAAAAAAAATTATCGCGATTAATTTATTAACATTTATCATTTATTTTGAATTAACCTTCACATACTTTACTGCAAACTTGTGCAATGCAAACAAAACTTGCAAAGAAAATAAATGAATAGTCTCTTTGAGACCTGTAATTCAGACAAAGTTTGCCTAAATAAGGTACAACCAACAAATCCACAAAACTTACCTAAAAAAGCAAGTGTAATCTCTTTTAGAACTTTAACAAAAATAAGTTTAATTCTTCAATTAATAACAATTGTTGTGGTTCACAACAGTGTAAATACTATGAACTGTGTTACTCCAGTGGTAATTGAACTCATCCTTGCATAGACTGCACATAACTTTTGTTTTGTCTATATTGCTGTCTGGTGATGATTTGAAGCAGAATTGTCCATTTAGCAATGTGTCTTTTTGGTCACTCATGTTGCTTTAGCTCGTTCACTTGTTGCATTAGGCTCGTTCCAGATGAACTGCGCCTCGCCTGGATTGGGAACGAGAGTGCACGGCTGCAATGAGAGGAGGGAAAATACGCCTGCACTGAAGTCGGATAGTTTGTGGCTCAGATCACGCACCATCACGCCCCAAATCCACTTCTCGCGTGTGTTGGTTTATCCAGGTCAAAACTGTAACTTTAGTCTGTATTTTTTTTAAAAGAGGCGGGGGAAGAAGGAGCGGAGGGCAGTGAAGTGTCGTGCATTACGTTTCTGATCAGCACTAAACTCAGATCCAATCACCTGTCCATTCACCGCTGACAGGTGTTCGTTTTCCCATCATGCACTGAGCCGTGCAGCCTCCGCAGTTGCTCCTGATGAACTGCGGCGGCTCAGACACTGGTCTCGTTTGGATCTCACGGTGACCGTCGCACTTGTGGCATCAGAGCAAGTCGGGAACAAGTCGGACACAAATCTAACCGGCGTGCACTGCGCACAGACCGACACTGATTGCAAACTGCGCAAGTCTGGCTCATCTCGAACGCACCTGATGGATGGAAACGGAAATGTGTCGTCTTCTACGCTCGCACGGTGCACTGGAAGACCCGTGGTGTGTTGCTGCCTCTGTCAGTGTCGTCGTAATATTTTTGTTGTGATCAAATTAATCGATCGCGTTAATTTCAATTAAATCAATAAATTAACGCACTGCATTAACGTGATAATTTTCCCAGCCCTAATTTTTATTATTTTTTTTACAATGCAAAGCTTTTGAAACCTAAGTAACACAGGCATAGAAGCAAATATTTTACTCAAGTTACAGTATTGCTACTTCAAAATCACAATACACAATTAATTATAACTGAGTAAACTCAAAACTCACCACTACCCACCACTGCTAATTGTGTTTTTTTGTAAATATTTAACTGGTTACTAATCATTTACCTAATACTAAACCAATGCTTTATAGTGCGGGTTATTCTAAAGTGTCACTGGCAGTTCCTTTGAGCTCATCTTTACCCAGTGCATTTCTTCCAAGTTACAATAAAGGCCAGTGTGGGATAAATAAAGTAAGGGTGACCCTGACTGTTGTTGCGTGAAAACATAGCCCCCGGCGGTTGATGAACACAGTCTTATCATGCCACGGACACCAGACTTGAAGCTCTAATCCAGCTCTTGCATTAGCCCGACCGTGGACCCCCCGTCGGCGGTGGGATGGGTAATCCTTCAGAGATCTCGTGCCTGTGTGTTGTAAGTAAAGCCCCCTCTGGAACGCCTGCACCACTGTACGCCTGCTGCAAATGAGAATTTTGACTTTGAAGGTGCAATGAAATCCTGGCTAATTTCCATCTGTATGGTATTAGATGTATTTGTGAGGTTATTGTGTTAGACTGAGCTCTGAACCTGAAAAGAAGCATGCAAATAAATCTGTTCGCTTCTGTAAATCTCATACCTCATGTTTACATTTATGGTTATATGTAAATATTTGATCTGTGTATTAAAGGGACACTATCCATTTTTTCTTCTACTGTTTATGAAGAAAATCTATTGTTAGAGGAATCAACTGTGAACTAGAACCAAGGCAGTTTCACTCTGATAGTAACCTGGATCCACTCTGAAAATCTCTTGCTCACCTCATTCATAAAAGTTAAATTTGCCTGTAAAATTTAGAATTGCTAAACAGTACTGGCCCTATCTCACAATGGTGATGAATTCCTGAATCCAACCATTTGCGTCTTAGCCCATGACGACCTTTCCTCAAAATTTGACCATATCTTTTTTTTGTGTTATCATGCTACCAGATTAGAAAACCATTCATTCATTCTTCTTGTACTGTTTTTGAGGAAAATCTAATAGGAAATTGTTAATGGAATCATGAATGAACTAGCACAGTGGCATTACAGTTCCACTCTGAACCAGAGCTAGCCTCTCCTACTTTCTTTTTGAAAGCAGGACAGTCTGGTTCCTCACTCAGAGGGAAGCATTTCTTTCTGGTCGATTTGGAACAGGGCTATCACAGGACGTTTATCTGCAAATGATGACGCTAACCACGGTGGGGCTGGCTATCAAGCTAATTTAATAACTTCTCTGATCTGATTAACAGCGTTTTGGGCTTTCCTTCATCAGCTGTTGGCTCTGCTGAAATCTGCTGTTGTTCGCTCTTCTGTGTGTGTTTTTTTTTTTTTTTTTCATAAGCCTTTGTACAACTGGCTTATGCTGCTGCAAAAATGGCAAAACCATTATGCTTATGTCCCGCCCTTTGTTTCTCTGATTGGTTACTCCACCTGTGATATTTCCACCCATAGAAATGAAATTTAAGTGAAAAAGATACCAGACTAACTTCTTCTACCTAGAAAAGGAAAAGAGTTTGTCTAGCTGGCCAGGCTAAATCCTGACACCTTTAGAGAGATCGTGCAATGACAGGCCTGAGGATTGATCTCACAACCCACCACCAAAACTAAACTTTTAGGGGCGGTTCACAAGAATTCAATAAATGAGAACCTTCACACTGTCTAATACATAGGTCTAGTTGTCTGGACTGGTGCCACTATCTAGCTTGCCTATATAAAATATAATTAAGTGTATATTGCACTGTCTAAAATATTCACACTGTGTCTCCAGTCCTCACTTTTCATTTACATCACTTCTACCTCAATCTTTTCCCAAACTGGTCGTGCATAAGAATTAGAGCTCTATGAATATAGATGACTGGGATATAAAACCTGTAATGCCCAAGCTTCCATTATTTCTGAACTGAAATTCAATCTCCCCGACCCATTAGGGCTGATTTCTGTTATGATACTATAAGTCCTGATAGGACAATGTAGCACCATCAGGATTATGCCACCTTTTTTTTTTTTTTTAAGAAAAGAAGGCTACAGAACATAATATAAGTACGTGTCTGCCAAAAAACTGTAACTCTAACACAAAGTGGCGGCAGAGGTTTAAGGTTGTAAAATTAAAGAGCAACTTACACGGGCATCCAAAGTAGGCTGCGTGGCTTGTTTACAGAATTATGTGAGAATAAAAGGAGCAATTATCCACCTCTTTCATTTTTACAACACTTTGAATGGGCAAACCAGGTCTTACAAATGACCACTCTATTATCATGTAAGAGCCCTTTAGAGAGGAGCCTGTATAGGTTTTATATGTTTTGTTAGCCAGGCCAGCCAATCTTCATTTTTTTTAATACATAGACTTACTCTGATTGCTGTTCATTTTTTTTTTTTTCTTCATTGTAATTCACTGACCAGGATACAGTTATCACATTATGATGAAATTACTGCCCTGCTTTTTTTTTTTTTTTTTTTTTTTTACATAATCTCTATACAGTATGTTTTGGAACACAATTCAAAGTGGTTAACAATTGGTCTGATTATGGCATAATAAGAATAATTTTAATGTGAACCATAATTTACTGAACCAGTGTTTATCCATTCATTCATCCTCTTTTATTTATTCTCCCAGGGGGTTGCAGGTGGCTGGAGCCAATCCCAGCAGCTTTATGGCTGACAACTGAGAGCTGCATGCATGACATTTAGAGACATGCACTGACACACAACCATTCACTGTCACATTCATTCACTTAGAGCAATTTATATCAACCAATTTGCCTATGTTACGTCTTTGGACCTAGAGAAACTGTTGGGGGCAGCATCTTCTTGAGGAGAGACAGGAGTGCTAACCACTGCCCCTGTTCAGAAATAAAAGCAAAATCTATATTATTTTACATGATTTTTATAGCATATTGACAATGGCATGTCATTAAAGATCCTGTATAATACTTTTTTTTAGACATTTTAAAAATAATTTTGGACACTTTTGCTATCAGTATTTCATGTTTTATAACTATGTATGGAAAACATCTTCGGTTGGGGAGCTGTTACTTTGACTTTGCAGAAAATGCTTGGATTAGGTGTCTGGCACCCCCTGCAGGCAACAGTGGGGAATGAACAGAGCATAAAATGGCTATTTAGCACAGCTCCTAGCAACATGGCCCCTAAAAGATTGCAAAATGAGCTGACTGCTTCATTGTGACAGCAATTTAAGCAACAAAATGATCAGAATGAGTCCGGTGACGATGGCCTAAATTGCCGCAGGCTAGTACTTTCTACTGAACGTTTGAAGCGCAGATCATTTTTGTGTGAGATGGACCTGGCATTAAGGAAGAAAAAAATGGAAACTAGTGTTGATGATGCCCCAAAAAAGTTTAGCCATACTAAGAGCTGGTCTCAAGCACACATAAAAGGGAAGGGCATCCTGATCAACTCTTACTCCAAAATATCCATGAGAATGATTTGCCGTGAAGACCCCTGAAGGAAAGAGGCCTCTACTGAGTGGCCCTCCTCCACATATATAATTCAGTCTGTGGCCCTCAAGGAAAAAGTTTGGACAGCCCTAATGTATGGGCTTTAGAAATGCACAGGAGCACTTCCTGGTTTCAAGTGTCTATGTAAAGCAGTGAGACCGAGCGTTTTCAGGTCTTGAGAAGGTGACAGGCTTGTCATACAGGATTACTCAAACAGGTGTAAATGAAACAAAAATACTACTCCAAGTATGTTTTTGAGGTGCAAACATCATAACATTGTTAAAAGCTCAAAAAGACATTTTAGCATATATTCAATTAGGCTGAACATTTATTTTATTCAAGCTTCCGTGGCCCACTTTTGGATCCAGACCCACCATTTGGGACTATTCTTGATTATTTTGAATGACACAGATGATTTTGTGTCCAAATACCTTCTTCTTCTCAGTTACTCAACTCTGGTGCTAATATGATAAATCTATTAACAGCCATTTCTAAATCTGGTGTTTATATTGTTAATGCATCTTCAGCTTTCCTGTTGGGTTTCCTTCTACACCCTCATTTGTGTCTCCATCCCAGGAGCCCCAGCTCACTTGTGATTAGACCACAGCTCCCAGCATGCCTTGCAGCAGTTTGGGAAACCCCCCAGGAGAAGCTGAAGGGAGTCGAGGATCCCTGCTTTGCCGCTGTAAAGCACCCATAATGATTGGAGTAAGAATGCATTTGTCTGCATCACACATTTTTAGCCACACAGTTAGCGCGGTAGCTTCCTGTAGCGCTGGCTAGCATGAACTCTCAGGCTGATTTTTGGATAAAAAATACAAATTAAAAATAAATGCCTGTGGCCTTTGGAGCCTGATTCAGATCTTAAGTTGTTTTTTAAACATGCATCACTCACTGCCGAGCCTGCTGGCCTGCGCTGGCATATGTGAAGCGATAAATATGTAAATGAAAGCACATTGCATTACAATATAACCAGTCTGACGGCTCCAAAATACCATGAAAACCAATCGAAATGGAAATTTACGCTCCGCAGTCTTCTCATTTCAAAAGCAAACTATGAACTCCAAAACCACAAATAAATGGATGTAGCTTTGGACAAATGGGAATTGGTTAAGGAGATTTAGGGGTTTAGTATTTTGTAAATGTGGTTCTTTTACACTCCTTTAGATATATACTTATCTAAGGCAGATAGTAAATAGGTCACTCACAGTCTGGAGAAGCAAACAAGAGCAACAGGACAAAGACTAAACCATGTTGTTGTTGTTGTTGACCCTTTTCAAAATGGTATTGCCACTGTGAATCATTTCACAGGGGTAATTTTGTCAGATTTTTACTGCCAGATGCCCTTTCCTGACACAACCAGCCACATACTGTGACTGGAGATTTTGGTGCCCTAAAGTAGTTTTCACATCCAAAGGCGGGTTAACACAAAACACTACACCAACAGGAGGCCCACAAAGACTAATAATAATTCAACCAGTAGAGACTTAAAACAAACACAGCGACAGGAAGCCAGTGCAGAGACCTGAGGACAGGACTAATATGGTCGTACTTCCTGGTTTTAGTCAGGACCTGAGCAGCAGCGTTCTGGACGTCCTGCAGCTGTCTTACACTGAGTCCAGTGAGCAGACCGTTACAGTAGTCTAACCTGCTGGAGAAACGCATGAATAAGTCTCTCTAGGTCTGGTTTAGATATTATACCTTTGATTCTGGCAATGTTTTTGAGTTGGTAAAATGCTGATGATGTTGTAGATGTTCAAATCCTGAGTCCATGATTACCCCTTTACCGGGTGAGCTATTATGGCAAGCTATATATATTTTGTTTAGAAATTGCCTGAAATTAGGTTTAGGTAGACACAGTGAATTGCTTCTGTCTACCTATCCTAATAGCCACTTCAGAGAATACAAAAGAGAGAAAGAAATACTGTTCTTCAAATAAAAATAAAAACAAAACTTAATAATATGAGATACGGCTATGCCACAAACTGCATTTAAATTGTGCATTTTGTTAAAGTGTTCAATCTGAAGTCTTGAGTCATTGCATTTTAAAAGCACTACTCTTCCTCAGAGCCATATGCAGAGTATTTAATATACAGTATAAGCCAAAACATCACAATGAATAAAATAAACTGCTATGTAAATGAATGCATATAGTTTCCATGTTGTACACTTGCTTTAACAGTAGATAATGATGTTTTAGAAGCTTTCCAATGGAACTATACTGTTGTGAATTATCTCTTTTATCTCTATTATCTCATCTTTTTTTTTTTTTTTATTAAATTTTTTTTTTTTTTTTTTACAAAACTCCATACTATCCCTTTAAGTCCCCCCCCCCACTCATCAGTATGGAGGTCAGAGCCTGTGCTGTCTTACTAACACACCTGCTACGGCCGCGGGATGTTGTTGTCGCTCATTTGCATTTCCTTGCATTCTCGGCTCGAGCACGACCCGACAGAACCTTAGAGGAAATCTTGACCGCGTCGGAGTTTGCAGACAGTCAGCGGCTTACAAATAAAGTCGAGATAAAAGAGCTTGTAATTCTGCTGCTTGTAATTCTAGGCTTTATGTGGTGTTATCTTGAGATAGGGAGTTAATTGTTTGAAGATAGCAAAGCTTGTTTTCTAAAGATGACCGGGTAATTTGTCTTTAACAAAATGCATTGTTTTGGCTTGGGAAAAAAACATGTCATGTCAAGTCATGAGAAAAAAATGTATTAATTGAAGATGCATTACCAGTTTGTTTGTTTTTTCTTTGTTTTTATTTTGTATTTATAGAAAAATAATTATTCAGTCAATAGCACAGCATCATAGAAGTCCTCTCTGAAAACTGATCTGGGCTTAAGTTTGAAACATTTTTTGACAGAGGGGGAACTAGAGCAGGGACTGATTTTTTGACCAATCATATGCTCAGAATTAAGGGGGTGGTCCCATTTGGACAAGGGATACTTTCATTGTTTGAGTCTAAGCTTGTGTATGTCTTTATATTCTGGTCAAGTAGCAGCAACAAGTCCAACTGGAAAGATACCAGTTCCAGTGCTGACTGCTACTGCTTATACCACAAAACAGCAGACAAATTTCATTCCTAAGCACAGAAAATTGGGCTGAATTTGCATGTCAGCAAACTGAAAAATGAATATAAAAGAGCATAAAGAAGAGTAATCTTATATTATCTGCCCCTTTTTAACATAAGAATTAAGGGTGCTCCGATCAGGGTTTTTGAGGCCGATCACCGATCACCGATCAGCCTCTGCTGTGATCGGCCGATACCGATCATGGCCGATACCGATCACGTGGTCTTCAATGTAGTAATGTATTGTATGCAGGCTATTATTAGTTCCATTTGAAAAATACTGTAGCCTTTGTAAATATAAAAGAACAACAAAATTCTACTTATTTTTGTTTTAGAAGAGGTTTTGTTGCATTATTGGTCTTTAATGTGTGCCCAGTGTCTGTGGCTTTGTTTGAATGCTCCGCTGATGTAAAAATCAGCTGTTCTTAATTGGTTGAGTCCGCGGGTGCAGCGCCTGTGTCTGCGTAACGCGCAGCCAAACCAGGTTGAAACACAGTGGACTAAAGAGCAGACAGCTTCTGCTGCCAGGTCTGACAACGTCTGAATGAAGAAAACGTGCAAAGAGAGCAGAGAAGACAACGACGAAAGGTGCTCCTTTCAGACACACGGACACATGGGCTGCCTTTTTACTTTCTCTTTCCATTAGCAGCCATTTGGTGCAGTTTAAGCCACAAAACGCACAGTTTTCTCCGCGCAACAAGACACAGGCAGACTCCGAACTTTCTTAATCCTTTTAACGTAACTGTTAGCGGGTTAGCTGTAGCTCTATTTACGTTGGTGTTTGCAAATACACGCACTGCTGCGCCTCGGTTCTGTCCCGTGCGCTCCTAAAGCAGGCGGGGACACAGCGGGGACACAAAGCAGCGCCTCCAGGGCAGGTTTGTGTTAGTTATAACCAGGGCTTAACTTAAAAACACTGCTAAAATAACGCTACTGCTGTTTAATCAAACCGGAGTTGCAGGACAGTAAATGTGAGAGCCTCGTGTGTTTATTGTAATTTGATCGGCCCTTCTGATCGGCCCATTTTACCGATCACCGATCACTCTATTTTTAGCCATGATCGGCCGATCATGATCGGCGGCCGATCGATCGGAGCACCCTTAATAAGAATCGTAGCAAAAAAAGGGAAAAAAAAGGAAAACTGAAACAGAAAAAAAGAAAAGCAACGTACAATTTTAACAAATAAAAAAAATGTGAATTTAGAAGTTTTTTTTTTAATTTCGCATTAAAATTTGGGTGGTAGACCTTTAACTCAATAGAATGCTTCCTGTGGCTGGAGTTTACCTACACAGTTTTTGTCAATTTGCCACATATATTCACATTCTTTAATAATGTTTTTAAAAAAGATCCTAATTTTGACCTTTTTTTCTCAGAGCCTGGTAGCATTACATTGTCATTACTGGTGATAAGTGGCTTGACTAAAGAAAAGTTATCAAAATGTCAAATCACTAATTTCACAAGGAACTTACCTAAGGGACCAATGACCTTTGGATCCATTAAAATATAACTTTAAGAAGTGCTCATAATCAAGTATGAGCATGGCATCATTAATAGGCCATTGTTCTAACCACTGCTTAGGTGTCAAAGGGGTTGATGGTTTGTTTGTTTATCTGCAAGCAAGCTAACAACTAATTAATGGTAAATATTGATGAAATCACAATGTCCCAATATCTTTACGACTGCGAGAAAATGATTTATTCAGAGATGGGGGTTGAAAATACTGTTTTATCTGCAGTAATGGCAAGAACTTTTAGCTACATATCTTAAAAATATGGTTTGACTTTTTAGCGTTTCATTCAGGCCTATTCATTTTTTCTGCTTTAACTCCACTCCAAATTTGTTTTATTTCACCTTTCATGTTTCCATTTTGCCTTTTTCTGCACTTCCAAAATTTCCAAAGTCTTTCAGCAAAGCCCTTTCAGTCACTAAATGTGCTACATGAATAATCTTTTTTTTTTCTGTGGCATTTTTCCAAGGGCATGCTATGGCAGCTCCATCTTTATACATCATAACGCTTTCAAAAAAAAGGAAAAAAACATAGGTATTTAAAGGCTTCAAAACATCAAAAGAAGAAAATGCTGTGTCCGCTCTTAGACTCATCTTTCAAAAGGACGGTGAAGTAAGTCAAGGTTGCCCTGGAGCCAAGGATGTCCAAAAATTCTACTGAGTTAAACCTGAATTGGTTGTACAAGAACTGGGTGCGTTTTAAATTAACCCCAGTGTGATTAGCGCACATGGGTCTAGCAAAGTGGGCACACTGGACTTGGAATGAATATTGCAAAGTTCCCCCATGACCCGAGCACTGAAGGAGATGAAGACAAGTTCAGCCGAGTGGAAAATTATCAAATGCAGATGTTGGAACGAAAAGTGAGAGAAAAGGGGAGAGAAGTCAAAAGGAGATGGGAGATGGTTTGAGACGAATAGATACTTAACAGTTTGTGAGCGTTTTAGTAATAGAAGTTAGTGTGACTTTAAGGGATTTGTGCAAAGAAAAGGACAATGTCTCCAACGAAAGCCCTATAATTTTACAATGGGCTTTAACAACCTAATACTGTATGAATAAATATTGCAAATTTGACATATGAAACCAAGAAATATGTGTGTGCTGGCAGTGAGTGGCTAGAGAACATTAGTGAATGGTATAACATTCAGCTGAGACATTTTCGTTTAAATGGGCAACTAACACTACAACTACAACAGCCAAAGGTAAACAATTATAGAAGTATAGGACTATCCTGGACATGTATAGAAAACCACACAATACATAGATATGTATACACTAGATTGCCAAAAGTATTTGCTCACCTGCCTTCACACGGATATGAACTTAATTCTTAATCCATAGGTTTTATTATGACATTGGCCCATCCTTTGCATCTATAACAGGGCTTTTCTGGGAAGGCTTTCCACAAGGTTTAGGAGTGTTTTTGGGAATTTTTGATCATTCTTCCAGAAGCACATTTGTGAGGTCAGACACTGATATTGGGCGAGAAGGTCTGGCTCGCAGTCTTTGCTCTAATTCATCCCAAAGGTGTTCTATCAGGTTGAGGTCAGGTCAAGTTCTTCCACACCAAACTCACTCATCCATGTCTTTATGGACCTTGCTTTGTGCACCGGTACAGTCATGTTGGAACAGGAAGTGACCATGCTCAAACTTTTCCACAAAGCTGCTGCCTAGCTGCTTGATTTTATCCACCTGTGTCCATGGAAGTGATTGGAACACCTGAAATCATTTATTTAGGTGGGTGAGAAATTTGTTTTTCTTTGGCTGATGCTGATACCGATTTTTAAACTCCAAATCAGCAGAAGGCCCATAAGCACTGTTGAATATTTTGGGCTGATATGCAGATATCAATTTTCCTACTTTTATAAATAAAATAACTTAAAAGAATATAGCGGCCATGCACACAAATGGAGAGAGGAAAAAAGTGTGGCTCAACTTTGCCAAAGTAGATGCCAACATTGTGCAGGGACAAGTGTTACATGCCAGCACAACACAACTTGGGAGGCTGACATTATGTAACGTAACATCCACAGATGTAATAGCCATAAGAACCACCAAACCCAGTGTTTATCCATGAATGCACCTGTACATTTGCCTTAAATGAAACAGTATATTTCATATTTTTGTTTAAAATTATATTAGATACAATTATTACAAACATTTATATTGTGAATGAAAAATGTCCAAATGTTTCAAAACAGAGTAATTATTGTTCTTAATTTTTTTGCACAAAAGTATCAAAAAGAGCACCGTTAAAATACCGTATCATAAGCAGTATTGAGGAGAGTAGTAATACTGTTAAAATTTTAATGATACCCATCCTCTATTTTTGTGACATTTTGTGACAAACTGCTTATTTAACATTAAACAATGCAGCCACAGCCAGCAAAACTGAAGTTACAGTACAGCACCTTCTGTCTTGTAGGTTGAGGCTAACCCTGCAGGCTTCCATAGCAAAGCATCTGTACATACTGTAAGCCCACACATCCGTATATTTACATTTCCTCCCAAAGAAACATTTAAAAGTTTAACAGCAGCATAATGTGTGCAGCCTTTTTATGAAATGGGAGCCTTCTTTGAGTGGCTAAGTCTGACTGTGGCTGCAGCTGGGGTCTTTAAGTCACATGGCTGCCTGAACAAGTGCCTGACCAAAAATTGGCTTTAAATGTCAAGCGTCAACCATTGATATATCAATCTAGCTCTAGTTTTAGGACCTGTGCATTATTCTTCAAAAGCTGTTACAATTAAACCTTGAACAATGATAAGCTATATATTCATATACACACACACACACACACACACACATATATATATATATATATATATATATATATATATATATTTTTTTTTTTTTTTTTTTTACGTTAATAGAATTTTTTTATTTTTTATTTTTTTGGTTTCCTAGGACATTATTGACCCAAATGTGCTTGCCCAAGATGACTAAACTAACTAATAATCAGCGGAGAAATGTTGCCATATTATCCATAACAAAAACAAAAACAAAAAACAAAAAAACATTAATGCGTCTTTTGAATCTATTTTCAAAGGTCTAATTTTTTTTGACATATTGCTCAGCTGTAATAAATGGATTGGCTATGCTTCAAAAACTATGTACATTGATGTGAAATGCTAGTAGCTTTTATAGACAGCTATTTAGAAAGTATGCTAACAGATAGATATGAGGTACACACAATATAGTTGAGATACAAAAATGTACTTTAACGCTATAAAGCATTTTTGCAATGCCGCAGCCTATATAGTCCAATAAAACTGAAGGGTAGTAAGACATTTTTGTTTAATTTGAGGATACAAAAGGATACATGTGCAATTAAAATTTGGAGATTTTGAGCCAGATTGCTCCCTTAATATATAGCTTTTACACATTAAGGTGTTTATTTCATTGCAGTTTTGTCATCATGTGTTTTGTGAATGATTATCTTCAATGGCTGTAAGTAAGATAGCTGCACTTCTGTAGCACACAACATATTTAGTGTGAATTGGGCATTAGAGATATTATTGCAAAACTTCTCCAGTAGATCAGTGGTGACAATTTGAGGAAAAAAAAGTGTTGCAAGTTTTTTTTTTTTTTTTTTTTTTGCTTTTTTGTTTTTAGGTTTTTGAATGCAATTTAGCTATTATCTACTTAAAAATGTAAAAAAAAATGCATACATTTAAAAACACATAATCTAAATATTGGATAAAGCCAGGATGAAAATTCTTGGTTAATTATGGGGATTTTTTTTACTGTGTTTCAGTAAATTAGAGAAAAAATACATTTTCACCATGTTTTTAGGAGGAAAAATACACAATAAATCGGACTAGAAATCATATATCGACAAAACTCTCTGTAAAAGATTTCAGGAATATATATAAGACTGGAAATTTTAGAGCTTGTAGGTGATACTGAAGTGAGGATATCTGACTCAGAGTGTGAGAAAAACAAATTTTCGGAAAACAGCCATTGAAGCTAATCAGTCATGTCAAACTTGAAAGACACAAGTTGACAAAATGTAATGAAATAAACACCTTAATGTGTAGATAGGACATTTGCTTTATTTTAGTGTAAAATCTATATGTTAAGGGTGCAAACTGGCATTAGATCTAAAAATTTTAAGTGGACATGTATCCTTTTGACCATATATTTAGAGGAAGGGTCTCCAGAGAGGCTTACCCAGCGGTGACATCTCTGGGACTCCCGCCAGATAGGGTCCATCCAGGAACTTGGGCTCGTTATCGTTGATGTCCTGGACCTTGACCACAAACTCGGACTTGGGCTCCACGGGCACATTGGTGAGTCGGTCAACAGCCTGAGCCTGCAGAGTGTAGTAGGCCTGAGCCTCGCGGTCCAGGCGCTTGGTGGCGTGGATGTCCCCTGTGTTCTCATCAATGGTGAAGATGGACGTGGCCCCTTCCCCCGAGAGGACGTACTTCACTTTCCCGTCGCCTTTGTCCACGTCTGAGTGAAGCTGCAAAGAAGAAAAAGAAAAAAAAAACAAAAAAACAGTCCAGTTAATAGAGCTGGTGTTATACAGTAGAGCAGGTACTTTTTTTTTTGAGGACACATATTTCAAAATGCTGAAAGAATCGTGACCGAACTTTCCTGAACTGTTTTCACATTGTTTTGGTCTTTTTAGTGTGTTATTCTAAGCCCACTGCTCTTAATTAAGTTTGACGTTTTTGGCAACAAAAAACAAAATCTTCTGTGGCCTACTTCTGGGACTCAAGGCTCTGTTTGGTAACCTCAGTTGTACAGTAATACAATGATCATATACAACACTACCTTACATTGTGGAAAACAATGTTTTTGGAATTGAATAAACAACATGTAAACCATGGAAAATGTTCTAGTATAAACATAAAAATACAAGCTGCACTTTCAGTATTGTATATTCATTCAAAGTATTGCCTCTACCTATGCTGTCTACAAAGAATAACCTCTAAAGGTTTTTTTTAAATAAATACACTTGCATAAAGGCTAAGAGCATTGATGTAAATCCCATAAAAAAAAAGATTTTTCATTCTTTCTTCTGAAGGGCTCTGCACCACACTTTACAACACAGGTTGCCTCCTGATTCTCGGGTAAATTCTCTGCTCTGTGGGACAGAGGGACAAACTCCAGTGGGAGGGATGAGCTTTGGGACAGAACCACTCACAGTGTGTGTTGTCTCAAGCTCCACTCACTGATCTGTAAAGAGAAAACTTCTGTCTGTTGTAAATCAAACAGTCCTGTCCCTCCACACACAGTCTGGACCTAGTCCCATTATTTTGCTGGATGATAACAGAAAACACAGCTGATTAAAACCCTACGCTCTACGTTGTTCACGTTAAAGCTTTAAAGTCCCAGGACACGCTGCATGTTGACGCGTTTTGAGAGAGGCACCGTTGTGCTCCCGGTGAGTGTGGGGCTGAACAGGTTGTGTCTGTGGTGTGGTACAGATTCAGGTCTGGATGGGACGGTGTCTGGGTCCGGATTTGGATCGTGGTCCACCTATTAGTGACCCATGGTCTATGCAGAATTTGCAATCCTAAATGTCACTAGTGCTTCAGAAAAAACATGCAAATCACTGACAGAATATTGACTAACTCGGTTTGTCAAAAATACAAAAAACGCAGATTGCATGGATATATATTTTTGGTCAACTTTCAAACTGGTGAATGACTCGGAATGGTAAGTCAACATATCAGCCACCATCACAACCCAAAGCACATGGACAATGCAGACCACCACCAAGGCAATGGCTTTGTCATGCAATGGTAAAATGCCCAGATGTGGGCTTGATCTAGTGATGTTAGTCAGGACTAAATGTCCTATTGAGCCACAAAGCCCCTTTATCTTATAATGCTTAATAACCCCTGAAGACTAATCATTTGTTCCTCATAATAAACTTTTAAATAAATTGTGGATACAGACTTGACCCATTACTGATCTTTCCCTGAAATTGACAAAAAATAATAAAATAAAATACAATAATATCAGTGCTCCCAAAGCAGAGGACAATTTGTTAATGAGAAATTTTTGGCCAAACACAATGCCTGTGACCGTAATATCATTTTTGCTATGAAACACCAGATAGCCTGTCTCTGACACATCTGACCACAGAAAAAATGAGGGCGCTCTTCACAATCTAATACTCTATTTAGAAATCCTATACTAAATGTAATAACTGATTTGCTACTCTGTGGCAAAATTCTGTTCATGTAAATTACCTCTGTCAAAATATCATGTTTCTGCTGATAATCACTGTGTTTATTCCATAATTATCAGAGTTAGAAGCAAAGACCAAAACATGTACAATTTATGCATGGAGGAATTAGACTTCCAAATCAGGATTTGCATTTTGCTAATATAAAGGGACAAAAAGCTAAATGGTTCCGCTTAGTGCCACTTCTGCTTTCTTCACTAATGTAATGGTTATTAGAAAATGTCAAAATAATAGTTGCTCTTTGAAAACTAGAATATGGTTTATGACATTTTGTTCAATGAGCTTTTAAAGAGAGTAAGGCGGTGTTGTATGGTTGGGTTCAGGCACAACAACTCCACAAATGAGCCTATGTGCAATACAAACAAAAGCTTACAAAATACACAGTGGGCAAAACATTAATCTTTATTATAGCAGGTCATGATTTTATTATTATTCTGTGCATTCTGAACTGAAGTGAATTGATATGAGTTCATTTTACAAGAAACATATGCCCACATAATAGTGTCCTTGCTGCCAGAAGATAAAACCAATCATCAAAATAAAGAATAATGGGACTTAGGTCATTTAAAAAAAAAGGCTTAACGTTGTTCGATGGTGGACTCTGTTTAGATCAACCTCTGACAGTTTTTACGTACAGAATGGACTCGCTTTCTTCATACTACAAGAATGGATAGGCCTAAAGAATTAAACTAGAAATACATAGGTCTTACAATAAAAGAAAAACAAACACCTAGTAGCACATGCCTCATGATTATGCCAAGACTAACCGAGAGCATAATTCAGGATAATAATGAAAATATGGATTCTTCATGTTTGGGAAAGATACGGGCTTTGTGGCTCAACAGATAGAGCAGAGATCTTTGCTCGCCAGGTTCTTCTAATTGAAACTGTAGAATCAATCATTGGACCAAGGTATAATAGAATATCTTTATTGTAAAATTGTTAAAGTGTTCCTCTCTAAATCTGAGGGTTGAATACCAGACAAGATGGCAGAAGAAAACATTTCTGTAAAACTACATTTGTGTTTATTCTTTGAACTTTTGGTGAGCTGATTTTGTAATTATTTGAACACATACTTTCTGTGTGCGCTGTCGGTGTATTAACAATGGCTCAGTGCTCACGACATGTTTGGCCTTTCGCTTCAATGACACCAATGTCAAGCGCAGCCAGTTCCTTGTGCAGCCAAGGATTCCTACATTCAAACAGCCATTTTAACCTGAGTGCGCTCACTGGACAAAAGCTGAACTCACTGTTCTGCTTTTTTTCTGAAGTCAAAAGGATTCTGTTTCTTAGGTGTAAGTGCAATTTATACAAAGTCTAAACAACAAAATGTAGTAAGGTTTAATATCTGTGGCATTGGGGGCACAGATAGGAATTTTCAATTTTTGCTGTAAAGATCCAATGTCAACAACCAACTATTGAGATGAAGAATGAAGTTAATAAGATCAATAGGACCTTTGCTCATGTAACCTCATGTTGGAACCTTGTAAAGATTTTGAGGTATAATAACACAGATGGTCTCTCCGTACAATATTACTGAGGGAATTTGCAGAAATAAAATTCAAATGCCAATTTTTGCAACAAAAACAAACAAACAAAACAAAAAAAAAACAAATAAAAAAGAGTTTGTTCAAAATGCTGTAATAGTCCTCTATGCTCAATGACAGCATAAACTTTGCAGGAACATTGGGATGATGAAATTGGGGCGGCAGTAGCTCACTTGGTAGAGCTGTTTGCCCACTAATTAGAAGGTCACCGTTTCAATCCCTGCTACCGGAATCGCATACTGTGTCCTTGGGCAAGACACTTCACCAACCTTGCTTGTATGAATGTGTCTTTGGTGATCGGAGAGGCCGTAGGTGCAGAAGGGCAGCCATGTCTCAACAAACAAACACAAAACACTTGAATAATAATGATAAATTGTTTAAAAAAAAAGCTATTTTATGGACTGTAAAATTGTGAAATAAAAAAACAAAAACAGATTAATATATGAAAATGTGCCTTATTTTTTTCTTAATTTCTTTATTGTCCTACTATAAACTGACTATATTTCCATTGTAACCTTTTTTTTTTTTGCTTCAATTAACATTTTTCTACTGATATACTCTACTAACCCTCTTCAAATCCTCTACTAACCCGCAACAAATGATTAATCGACAGGAAAGAATTCACACTGTTAGTTTAAGAAAGAAAAAAAAATCCTGTTTACCTGCAGCGTCTCAGCTTAATCTCAGTTAGTTCTACAAAATCTAACTCAAATCTTTAGGAAAGCAGGTAATTCTTTGTATGAAATAAAAAAAAAAAAAGAATTTAAAACAAGAGTGCAACTGGGAGAACCCATGGGACCACACCCCATCAATAATGGTGGTAAAAAAAAAAAAAAAAAAATCAATACTTCTCTGTCTCCAATCTATCTTGATATTATCTAGATGGAGTGATTTGCTTGTAGTTTTTGAGATGATAAATAATGCAACATTAATTTATGGAAGCTTTGTTCTCTCTGTAATAACCTTCCTATGACAGAGTTTAATCTCCACAGAGAGCAGCCTGGTGTTTAAAAGACAACTTTAAGGGAAAAAAAAATCCTTGAACGTCTTCTAAAGAAAGAACTCTTCAAGCTTTTTTTCCATGAGCATTAAAATTACCATGACAAGTAACAAACCTTGGGAAGAAAGTATTTGAAGTCAGTGATGGCCGTCAACCCCCTTCAATGCTCCGACTATGAAGACAGTCAGAGAAGTTGGCATACGTCTGGTGAGAAGGCCGAGGCTGTTTTTTTTTTCTTTTTTTTTTTCAGAACGCACACAAATGTAAATTTCTCTGAAGCATTCGGAGCTGTCGGCACAGTTTGATGTTTGAACAGGCAAATTAACGAAGAGGAGCGCAGAACAACCCCGTACATTTGAGTTTTTGTCTCTGTCAGCAAATTGGCGTTTGGTGGTAAAACTGCATAAACTTCAGAGGAAATTAACTTTTTGCTTTCTAATGGCTTCTAGATATGGAAATGGAATCAAAGATAGTTGTGAAAATAATATGCCATGGCCAGAAATGTGGCTTATTTCAAGGAACTGGCTACCACTACAGAAATTTACACATGGATTTTTCCCAAATTCTGCTGTTTCCACCGTTTATCAACTTGATCACTCATAGTATGGCTGTTTCTCAATATGTGTTGTCAGTACTTGCGTTTTCTTGGACTCGTCATCTGAGGAATACCAGAGTCTGCATCACAGCAGACTTGTGTGTACTTGGGCTGCCCGCTATCCCAGAATGCTTGGCGGCAGGGGGCAATGGAGCAAGAGAAAGCTCACAGCGGTAGGATAAATGTTGAAATATTGCTGTTATTTTGGCACGAAATGACCTTTTAAGATGATTTGAGGCAAGAAGTTTAATGTCTTAATCTTAAATCTTCTGTCCATTTTTCAAGATAGTTCCTAATTGAAAATTTTGTTCCAACGTAGACCGGCCCACAGTCCTTTCGCCCACCAATGTTGTTTTTATAGCTAGAAACTACTAAGAAACGAGTTAGTTTAAAATATGCAACTTTATTTTGTATACTTTTCGCAAACATATAGTGTGATTTCAATATATAAGATACACACATTAAAGCTTTATACTTTATAATTATTATCATAACCTATGCTGTATATTATTTTATAATGATGTGTGAACACACAGCAGAGAGATGCCAGGTAAAGCCAAGCTGTGCAGTGACGTCATCAAGCACCCTGCTCTTCCAAAACTCATGTAACTTGTTCAGTCAATCAATCAACTTTTAATTATATAGCACGTTACAACAACCAGAGTTCACCAAAGCGTTTTACAATGTTAAAAACTAAAAATAGACCTTGGCGTTCAGTGTTCTCCCATTCTCCTCAAGTCCATTCTTCCAGCGCACTCGGCAAGTACGTACTTACTTAGAACACTAGTACATGCTTGCATTAAAGAGTATTGAGAAAAGGCCTACTGTATGTCTGAGCAGCTTTTTGCTTTGAACCACGATATGCACCAATCTGCCATCGTAACAGTAGTAGTCCACTAATTTGCGAAGAGCTTGCTTTCTTCATGTTGTGTATAAATAGCTACCAAAGCCAGGTTTAATTTGGTAGACAGCGCATACATAAAGTGAAGCCCCAATGAACACAGTGCCTGCAGACACTGTCTTCTTTACCACTTGTTTTTGTCTTTTTACTGAAAAGTCCTCATAAGATTTAAGATACTTCATTCTTGCTTCTCTGTTAAACTAATACAGTATGTGAAACCAGAAATGACAGTCTGCACTAAGATTAGATGTTCCCTCACTAGGAAGGGGTTTTCTGTCACTTAGTGTGGAGTGACAGACTCTGAGCTACATGCAAGTTGAGAAATTCAGATTTTTGCCTAGACAAGTACTCTAGAGACAAAGTTGGGCATTGGCACAACCTAACCAGTTTTGGGAATAATAGCGTTACTAATGGCAGTGTCTTTTTCAGTAAATGAGTAATCTAATTAATTATGTTTCCCGTGGTTACAACACCATTACAGTTACTGAATGATAAATTGTGGCACGTTACTTGGCTAAGGAGACAAAGGAGGAGCGGAGAGGAGGCTGTTTACTGGTGACTTGAACAGGGCTCCGGACTTTTTGGTAAAGGAGCAGGGAAAAATGCAACTTTGACTTTCTCTGTCCATGTTGTACATTAAAACCGTGTATCGCATGACCCTCTTTTCTTTTAATTCTTCACCTCTCATCGCCACATGCCTAAATGGTCCTAAATGCTATAGCAGATGAAGCCTAGGGGCAGCAGCATGAGCTCCAAAACCAACATCAATAATATTAATATTTGAATACAGGCACTGAGAACTACAGTCAATGACCAGAGAAGCCTTTTTATTATTTTTATAATGTTAAAGGTTCCAAAACTTTTTTGTGTTTTATTGATCTGAACAGTAAATAACAACATAGTTACTTTGCCTAGTAATGAGTTACTTTTATAATGCAATAATTGCATTTGTTGGGCAAAGTAACTTGTAACTATAACTAATTACTTTTTTGAAGTAAAATCCTCAACTGAACATAACACATGTTAACAAATAAGAAAAATACCACAGTGTATGGAGTAGACCTTTTTAGACAAAGCTGAAGATAAGTTAAGATTGTTGTTATTGTTTTACTACTCTTTCCCATGATAATAACTGAAAGAAGTTAGACTTCCATTACCTTATAATCCGTTAAAGCACCGTCTTGCTCATGGGCAAATTGTGCATTCAAATGTAAATGAATTTCTTATAGTAGTACTGTCAGATCCCTTTTTCTTTTCAACAAAGGCTGGACACTAATAAATTCCAAGGCCCCATGACTGCAGTAACATGAATGTGACAGATGTTCAGTTCAATGGCTTAATCAAGGTATGTGCATATAAAATTTCCATTCAGTGAACTAGATAATCCAAAGGAAGTCTACAGAAAACGTCAAAATCATATTGATCCATAAAGGCTGTAATCTTGCATCCCTAATAAATCTAATAAAAAAGTGTGTGATTACAAAATGCAATGTGGCCTTGTTGTAATGTCATTGGGAGAGGTCTTGGGAAGAATAATTATTTATATGTGTTTGCCCTTCTGGCTGCATCCTACGCCATCAGACTTAATTGTGCTGACCCTCGTTGCTGTCGTTTGGAATTCGGGCTGCGAGCCACCTCCAGGCATGCCAGATGTCTCATGAAGCCAGCCTGACTACATCATCAGCAAAGAGACAAGACGCAATTCTGGCCTGTTCCGGCTGGACAGAACATACTCCGCTCATGAGCTACACCCCGCCTTCCCCTGTCTGTCAAACTAACAATGGTGACAATTCGAGAGCTTTCCCACCAACCAGAGACGCACCTTCAGCTTTTGCAATGGCTCAGTCATACTCTGGGACATGTCTAAGTATAAACCTATCGCGATAGCACCAAATAGAAGAAGAAATGTCCATGTTTTCCCAAATAGGAGGTAGCTATGGTGGTAGTTCTTATCTTGTCAATCAGCTATGGGTTGCCATTTAGACAGACAGTGAACAGGAGAGCTGAGTTGTCTTCGCTTTTTATATAATGGATAATATAGTGCACTCAGTCGCTGAAAAAACTTGGACACTTCTCTTGCACCCTTAATCCCAATAATTCTGGACTATTTCTTAAAGAGTTTTCAGAACTCTGCTGATAATGACGTGTAATAAACACCATCAGGACAAGCTATGTATATAGTATGAGTATTTATAGATAAAGCATACATTTTCTATAACAGGAGGTAGAGCCAGTCACTCACCAGTTGACAGTTCAACCTCCGCTCTCCACATTTCATAATATAATAATAACAATCATCTTTATTTATATAGCACATTTAAAAACAGGGTTTACAAAGCGCTTAATAACTAAAAAAATATTACAAAAACAACACATGAACAGCAGACTAAAACAGAAATAAATACAAATAATTATTATAAAAAGGCAAGTCGATAAAAGTGGGTTTTAAGAAGTGATTTAAAAGATGTCACTGATGGAGCCAGCCTTATCTCCTCAGGCAGGTCGTTCCAGAGTCGAGGGGCTCGGACCAAAAAGTCCTGGTCACCTTTGGTCAAATAACAGGGACCTGCCCGAGGATCTGAGGCTGCAGGGAGCCTCAATAACTCTGATTTCATGTATGCTATGTATGTGTTAGTATGATTGTAGTAGTGAGATAGGCCAGAGGCACAATATGGCTGCCACGCCTCGGTTAGTGTGACCCAGGGCAGAGGTTGCTTACCAGTGTGTGGCTGTGGAAAGAATAAATAATACACTGATGTAAAGCGCTTTGAGTGTTCATAAAAGCGCTATATAAATTCAATCCATTATTAATGACAGGAACAGACTGGTTTATTGCTACTTTTTTGCCTTAGGAGGGAAGCTGTCACATGTCAGTCTGACATTTATTGTCAATTTACTAATGATAACAGCCACAGAAAATCACAATTGTGTCTCATCCTCATTGTATTAATTTATCTGCATTGTGAACAGTTTTAGGATAGACAACATTTGCGCTGTTCTCTTCTGACAACAACTCTCATTATTTGCTATTATTGTCATTAAAGTAGATATATTATACAAAATTGTCTTTCTTGAACTTACTACCATGTGATAATGTTGTCCCCTCATAAAAAAAAATAAAAAAAAAACATACCTGGAGTTGTGTTTTGTTTCATTTACACCAGCCTGAGTAATCCTGTATTCTCTGGCGCTGAGTTTCTGAGGCCTTAGAGCGCTCGGCTCCATGAACCCCCTCCTACTCCAGGAAGAACTGCCCAGTCAACAAGCTCTCTACATTCAGTCTACTCTCAATCATTTATCCAAAAAATGGTGTGCAGTTTTGTTTCCACTGATTCCTCACATCTATTTTTCATTTTATAGTAAAATGGCATTGTACAAAAAGTTTATGGAAGTAAAAAGCTTTTTTCCTCTAATAGTAGTAATTATTGGAAATGCTCTTTGCAATGCTGTTCTGGAGGTGACCAGGATAGGTTTAAAAAAATAAACAAAAGCATAATATATCCCCTTTAAAGCATTTTAGTCAATATAGACCATCATTGTTTAGTACTTTCACTCATGCATTGTAGGAAATTGCTCTACTTTTAACTTAACAAGAGATTCAGACACAACAAAATGGCCTGATTATAATTAATGCAAACAGGCTTACAAGCAGAGTAAATGCTGCCATAAAATGACTCAAAATGATTCAAAATTACTAAAACGCAAACTTTACCACATTATACTTGGACTTCTAGTTTTCCTTCGTGAGCCTCAGGCAGTAATCCCAAACTCCAAGTGACACTGAAGACATGTTCTACCACTGACAGGTGAAAAAACACACAGCTAGAAGTTTCACATCTCGGGTGAATCTGGTCCGCCCCCGACACTGGAGGACTTTCTTTGGCAGACAGTATCTACCTACTCCGCTGTAACCTCTGCCAGGGAGAAAACAAGACGCACTTCCTCTGTGTCCTGCTCCCACTGCACTCAACAAGCCGACTGATTCCTTCTGTCACCCCAGGAAAACATTCAGGGCAAAGGCCTGACTTCAGCATCTCCAGTCGTTTGGAAGGTTTGCCAGGGCCTGCTACAATATTATTATTATAAGACACCTGACTAAGGCTGGGGAGTCTGGCTAAAAATGAGTTCTTACTTTTCAGACAAGTTTAATAGTTTTCATGCCCTCACTGTAAGACCTCAAAACAATTCAAAAGTTGCTGGGTTTATTCAAACTTTTTTTCATTCTTTTTTGTGTCCAATGTCAGCATAAAAAAAAACAAAAAAAACCAACAACAAATAAAACAGCAGCACTTGTCAAGGAGCATTAATGCAATACTGACTTTTCAGAACTTGCAAGCAATGGAACCCTAAGGACATATTAATACATTTATCTTCTTCCACTTCTGGCTAGGGGGCCACGGGTACTCAAGCCTGGACTGTAGCCTTTTAGTTGCAGGGCTGACACAAACAGACAACCTTTCACTCATCACATTCATCCACTAGGGGAACTTTAGAATCACCAATTCACCTAACACATGCATGTCTTTGGATGGTGAAAGCCGGAGAACTTGGAGAGAACTCACTGTAACACAGGGAGGGCGTTAAGACTCTACCTTAGAGACATTTTGTGATGACCAGCCCAAGGATTGATCTCACAACGTCCTGGCTGGATGTTAAATGTTTTTTTGTTTCTTTTTTTGGCATCACTATCCCAAAAAATATTTGCTTGCCCTGACCTTTGGGATACAATGACCATGTTGAATTTGGTTCACTGTAATGGGATCTCTGTCATTATTATGCTTTAAAATTGATAAATTTAGAGGAGACGTGATATTAGCAAAAGAGAAAGGAGAGGATGCTGTCCAGAAAAGAGATTAAGTATTAAATGTCTTACAAAAAGTCAAAACTGCTAATGATAAGGAACATCAGATTTCCAATTAAAATGCAAGGTTTACAGCCACTAAAGTTTCCTGACGTGCACTTGACTTTACTGACTTCACTCGGAGTTGAACTTCAGATGACTTGACTCAGACATTGTGACTTGCACTTGAAAGCGATGATGGCTCTGATGCAACTTGGACCGGTCTTTGGTGACACTGCATTTGTCAAAAGTGTCAGGCTGAGTCACACACAAATAAGTGAGTCATATAATGTGACCCTGAAGTCACTTGTTTGATATATTATTTTGGAAAGCAAAAGAAGAAAACCCTGCATGCAGACTTGATAGTCATTTCTTACTTTGATACCCTCAGCAAAGAAGGTTATTATGTGTCAGCTGGTTTTATCTTTTCTCTGTTAGCAAGATAACTTAAAAAGCGAAACATGATGAGGAATAATTTGAGCTACTGTCTGAATTCAAGAATTTGAATTTTTTTTTATTATTACAATTTTGTCTGCAGGCCAGAATACTCATGACTCAATGTTAAAGGCAGATTTTTTTCAATACCTTCAGAAAACGTTATGAGTGACGCAGGCTGGAACTGTACCGCCTTGGAAGAAGTCTTTACTCCTTTTCCACCAAAATTCCCAGGAATCTTTCTATCCAGGTTTTTTTTTTTTTTACCAAAGAATTCTGACAATCATGTCAGCCTCATCCATTAAGAGTTCCTGGGAATCGGAAAAGTCCTACCCATCTACAAGAAGAAAGTTGGGGATTGAGGGAAAACTTTTTCCCAGGCTATTTTGATTGAAACCAATTAAAATAAAAAAAATCTTGCAATGAAAAGGAGGCTATTTATGATTTCATTCATTAAAAGGCCCTCTCTTGTGCAAAATGGACTTTAAACCATGTTATAATGTTGTTTCAACCTCAAAAACATATTTTGTTTGAATAATCCTGTTTGCTGAGACCATCCTCTTCTCTACAGCTGAAAACGCTTGGCTCTACATAGAAACGTGAAACCAAGGAGTAATCCTGCACATTCATAAAGCCCATACATCATCACCGGACTTATTCTGATCATTTTGGCATTTAAATTGCTTTCACTGAGAAGCCATCAGCTCATTTATCTATCTGTTAGCGTCATGCTGCTAATAGCTATACTAATAAGCCATTTTATGCTCTTCCCCTTCTCTTCTTACCAGCAGGGTGGACAGACACCCAATCCAACTGTTCGCTCCAAAGTCAAAGTAACAGCTCCTCAAAAGATGTTTTCCACATTATTTTAGGTTATAAAAAGTGAAATACTAATGCAAAGGAGTCCAAAGTTATTATAAAAACCCAGAAAAAGGCACAATATGGCCCCTTTACATACTTGTAAGCTATGGGTTGCCTACATGGCCATTCAATTTGTTCATTTTTGGCCCTTCATTGAAGGGATGCAAATCTTAGAATGTATGCAAAAAGAGCAGCTTCTGTCAAATTTTATTTTACAATAGGGAACATTCAATCAAAAACTTCAGTTATTAACATTTATCACTCAGCTTTTATCCAGCCTATATCTTCTTTAGAGCTCATAAATCAAGTGTGTCTTCAGAACTGGAATACAAAAATACATTCAAGCAATTTCATTACTTTCATGATAATTCGTAACCAAAAGGAGTGTAGAGAGTGCATTTAATTAGCTGCTGACCTCTTGTTATTTACTATGTACCGCACTGAAAAGCTTTCTGTACATTATTATTTTATAGAACAATGAACTCACAAAGGATTATTGTCCAAACTCCTCTTTCAATTTATGTGTAAATGTCAGCATCTCATTACGGGATAAATAACAATGGTGTTTCAGAGGCGGTGCTGCAGGGGTGGAGAATGATTAGGTCAATATTACATCGGAGGAGCTGAAGGAGTACATGGAGAAACACGGGCTGCAACACCAAAGGTCTTTTATTAATGGAATCCATCAGCCCCTTGACGGATGCCACATTAAGGGTTTCGTGATTGCGTTGGCCGTGTCCCCGAGCCCCGTGCAGTAAGACAGGCCCTTTCTCTCCGTGTTTGTTCAGCGTCTCCTGCTGTCAGTGGGGAAACTTGAGGTGAATTGTCACTCATGGAGAGAGTCAACATTTAATCTTGAGGAAGCCATCCGTGGCAGTTTGCCTTTCCGGTAAATGCCACAGACAAGGGAGGGACGGAGCCGACGGACCGCCAAAGCATGCATGCCGGGCCAAAGGTCAAGCACACTATGCGGTCCCTCCGGTGAACTGCTTGGCTAGCTTCATTTGACCCTTGGTACAGGAGTGGGAATAGTGAAGTTTAAGTAAGAAAACAGTAACTTAACTGTACAGCATTTCCGCAAAGGTCAGTACCATGCAACACAATTATCTGCAATGTTATGGCCACTGAAGAAGTCAAAACACCTCTAAAATACTCTCAGAAAAAATATATTTATGAAAGTCACCTTGGTACACTTTTTTGAAGTTTTTAGAAATAATTGTGGACACCTTTGCACCTTTTATACCTTAAATTATGTATTGTCTTTTTTTTGCAAAGATGTTACTTTGACTTTGCACAGAACGCTTAGATTTGGTGCCTGTCACCCGCTGCTGGCAACGGTGGGGAATGGATAGAACATAAAAAATGCTAATTAGCATGGCTATTAGCATCACGATGCTAACAGAGAGCTAAATCAGCAGACTGCTTCTTAGTGACAAGAATTTAAGCACTGAAAAGATCAGAACGGCGCTGGTGAGAGTGTATGGGCTTTAGAACTAGACTGCTATTTTACTTTTTAATTTTAAGTCTGTTCTTCAAACACTTATATCCTAATAATAATCCAGGCTTGGGGCCAGCACATCATATACCTTTATTTATTTATTTATTTATTTATTTTTTGCCACAATTACCATTCTTTCATCCTTAATGCCAGGTCCCTTTTACACAAATATGAGGCTGTTTACTTGCATAGTTTAATTTACTATAAAAAGTATAACTAGCAATTTGGACCTATTGGGAATAAAGTCCATGGGTCAATAAAAATGGTCCGTGGGCTTTTTGTACATCCCTGGGAAAGAGACCTCAATAATAAGTTAAATGGGGTACACTTACACATTAAAATAGAGTGACACTAACAGACAGCCATTCTTTTACTATGAATTGTCAGATAATAATAATGGATTGGATTTATATTGTGTTTACAAGCTTCTCAAAGCACCTTACAATTTGGTCCATTATTTATTCACTTCTCAGTTACATTCAGTGGTGGTGAGCTACTTCTGTAGCCACAGCTGCCCTGGGGCAGACTGACAGAAGCGTGGCTGCCTTTTTGCACCTACAGCCCCTCCGACCACCACCAAACACAGTCTCACTGACACATTCATGCATAGGCGAGGTGGGTGAAGTGTCTTGGCCAGGCTCGTTGACAGGTTTGCTGGGGCCCAGGACAAGAAGTCTTCACATGGGCCCATTATAACAGAAAATATAAGAAGATGGACAATTTCTGGGCCCCTCTTTGCCACCCCCTGTTGACGGGCCTGGTCTTGCCCAAGGACACAGCGACAGTATGCAATGCCTCAAGATCACCAATGCAAATCTTGAGGCAGTGGGGAACAGCCAAACTATTGAAATATCAAAGTAAAACTTTAATTTGTATTTTGCCCCATGCCCATGTCCCAGTTACCCACAGTGGTATCCCTGAATCTCTGATCACCTCATTAAATATGTACAACATGGCAAGACTTATTAAAAGTACGCTCCGGTTAAACTCTTTCTTTCCTCTCATTAATCCAACCCATTTGAAAACAGTCAGCGCTCATTTCCAGGTGGTATTTGAAGTTTCAGCTCACATTAGTTTTGCATAGTTGCTTGAGTTGCAGAAATGTAAATACTCTTGTCTTTGCCTTCCCTTGAGGTGAGCGCATCTCAGCGTGCAGTGCGGCTCAAAGGCACTCCGGGGGGAAAATGTGAAGGAGGGCAGGGATCTGAGCGGCAACCCTTCTCAAATCAGTGCTGACACTTATCATCACTTTGTATGCTGGCAGTCCTCCAGGGAACTGCCTGTTGGCTTTGTGTTTGCTTGTTTACCTTGTAGCTTTGGGAGGAGGCTAAGAAGCACAAAGGGAGCCATAACAACACGCCGGTACTAGCTAGTGCTTTCAATAGAACTACTGCACAATGAGTCAGAAATCTTCCAAGGATTTACATTTTCATTTTTATATCCGAAAGCCATGTTGGGAAGTGTGTAATCCTGTTCTGTTCCCCTTTACGCCCATTAGCACTGGCTCGGTGCAACACTCCAAGCAAAAATACTGTGTAATACTGTCTATAGACACTGTTACTTTATAAACACCATAGGCTATACCGTTGCTATAAATGAATATAATAATAACCTAATTTCTATAGCACTTTTTAAAACTGAGTTACAAATTGCTTTACAGAATATAAAAACAGACAAACCCAAAAGCATTAAGAACAATAAAACAATCCGATACATTAACCTTATAAACACAAATTAGATATAGGATTACTGTAAAAAAGACATTCTGTAAAAATACATTTTTAATTTAAATTTAAAAGTGACCACAGTGTCGGACGACCTGAGCTCCTCAGGCAGAGAGTTCCACAACTTTGGAAATAGGTGCCCCACATCAGATTCTAATGTACAAACTAGTCTTAGCCAACAAAAATGAATTTTTGTACATATTTTTTATTTATTTATTTATTTTTGCAAATGTTAACAAACCAACTGCAAATGCTTAATGTCAGTGCATGGGTAGAAATGTTGAGCAATTGGCTCAATATCTACTCACAACTGACTTTTAATGCACAAATTAGCATTAGGCATCAAAAACTGCAAATTGTGCATAAACAATACGCTTTTGGCATGTGGAAAACCATTGACCACATGCAATTATTATCAGTGCCTGCATAGAGAACGTTAGCAATTTTTGTTGTTGTTGTTGTTGTTTTTTTGCTACATGCTAAAAAGTCCCTGCATGTTGTGTTGGAAAAGTACATATGGAATCATGGCAATAGTTTTTCAATGCATGCTTAGACTTTATCCAAAGCCCACTTTAAGTTAACCTTGGCTAATGGAACTAATACAAGATCAGTCTGCTCTTTTGTGTAAGTCGATTTTATACCAACTCCTAAACAAACACTCATTACTGTCTTGGTTTTAGTAAGCTCTCTTGTTAAAATGACTGCCATACTGCATACACAACTTCTTCACTTGCATCACTTATTAAAGGACAAAGGAAATATATAAAGCTGTAAACCCAGATTTCTTTTTTTTTTTACGTATTTGCGTCTCTCTTGAGGTGATTCCAATTTCTGCTTCACATTGGATGGGGCACAAGGAAAACTGCTATAAAAGTCCATACCTACAGGCATCCTGAGAGCAGTAATGGAGTAACACTATCCACCAGCTTCAACCAGTGCTCAAGTGATCAACATGTGGCCTCAAGATATTCCCCACAGTGAGGGCCAGCATGCAGCGTGGGCTGACTGTCCATTCAATTGTCCATTTAGAGATAAGAACAAGTGTTGAAAACAAAGTATTCATCCCATTGCTATGTTTGCGAGGGACAATTTGTGATTTTTTTCTGTTTTAGGTAACCTTGAATGTGAATGTGTTCAACTTTCTGTTTGTAATTGTCAGGTAACCAAAGGAGTGATGAAAAGAACAGCATTTCTAATGAACTGACAAACATCATTTAAATATGATTGGTTCAAATTTAATGTATTTTATGGTACGTGGTGTTAGTGCCATGTAACTGCAGTCAGAACCATTGCTCAGCTTTGAAAGAATGAAGATTTATTCAAGCTCATTATTTAGGACTAACTCCTAATGCTACCTCATTTAAAGAGACACTGTAGTAAAATATTGTAGTAAAACTGATTTTCTTATGACGGCTGAGATTAAAATAAATTGTGCTTGGTTGCCTTGTAAAAAAAAAAAAAGCGTCAAAGATAAAGTCAAACAACTGTGCAGCTTAAGCTAGTACCACACAAGTGTCACACATATAAACACTTGAAATACTTTGTTTTTAGTGGATATATAGTAGTGGTATGAAATGATTTTATAAGCATTGACTCAAAAAAAGGGAAATTATTTAGTGTTGCTTCCATTTGCCAGAGAAGCATTAAGCTAGAAATCTTTAAGGGACACTGACAAAGTATTGTGCTTGGCTCTGTAAGTACTTGTTCTACAAAAGGACTGGCAACTTCTACAATGTAGCATTTAGCTTATGTAGCACGAAAAGCCCCAAGTAGAACCGCTAAATATTAAGCCAGTCACTAAGATTTTACACAGGCACTAGCTTTATATTCACTAAATGCAGTACTTTGTTTTTTATTTGCCATATCGCTTACACATAATTTGCAGTTTTTGGTGGCTAATGCTAACCCCTGAGTCTAAAAATTGCCCCCCCCCACACACACACACACAAAAATAAAAAATAAATAAAAAGGTGTTAAATATCGCATATTATTCTTTTTTCAAGCTTTTTGAAATAATTCTGGACACTTTTGCATTAGAATTTCACATTTTATGGCAATGCAAATGTATGGAAAATGCCTTCTTCGTCAATTAGCAACATACCGCTAACAGATTGACAAATGAGCTGCCTCAAACATGCGTGACTGAAACAAAATACTACTCCAAGTATGTTTCTGAAAAAAGAAAACAACATTATAACATGGTTTAAGGCTCAAAAAAGTAAATTTACCTAAATGGGGGACCTTTAACCAGACAACAAGAAGCAGGACAATTATACAGTACAGACCAATAATCAGAGGAACATTACCTACACTACAAAGCACTCAGCTCTTTAATCTATCTGTTAGTGTCATGTTGCCAATAGCTGTGCTAATTACCCATTTTATGCTCTGTCCATTGCCCACTGTGGCCAGTAGGGGGGCATAAGGCACATGATCCAAGCGTTCCCTGCAAATTCAAAGTAACAGCTCCCCAAAAGATGTTTTCCATACATATACATTATTTTAAGTTATAAAATGTGAAATACTTATGTAAAATTATTTCAAAAAAACTGAAAAAAAGCACAATATAGGACCTTTAAATGCCTGCCTATTTATGCATTTTTATACCTAAATGTTCCAACACATGAAAATAAAACTTTTGACAATTGACAGGAAGCTGTACAGAACATAAACGTTGTTGGCCAGGCTACTACTGTATTTCACTAAAACCATTGTGTAGTGGTAATTGTGCTCTACCACCAGACGGTAACAAAGCAAAGTATTCACATTCATATGATTGAGACTAAGCAAACAGACCTCACAAAAGGATAGCATCACGAGATAAAAAGGTTACAAAACACACCAAAGGGGGCCTGGAGTGCAGCTGGCGGTGACATGAGCCCTGCACATGCTTGGCTTTTCATCTATTCACTCCAGGGTGTTGTGGGGAGTCGCCATGGCGCTCCAGCCTCTTCTCTTTTCACTTCAAGCTGCGAGGGATGAAGGGGAATTAGCCATCACCATGGAGAACCTCGCGCCCGAGTATGGGATCTATACACACACGGCTCCACACCATCAGGTTTATTAAACTCGGCCTTAACGCCACGACGGTCAATCACTTACAAATTCATCATGGGCCCTCCTTTATCTCATATGCTGTTTATGTACATTGCATTGCTTTGCGTGTCCCCTTTTGTTTTTGTTTGATAAATTTTAATGCACCACTGTCTTTCGCTTTGTTGCTCAATTTTTATTTATTTTTTCAGGTTATAAAGCAAATGCTGTTGAAAAATTTATGTTGAAGAATACATTAAGAGCTGGCCAAACACAGCTACTTTATGGGGGGGGGGGGGTTGCTGATTCTTTTAAAAAGAGAACAATATGTATAGGTTTTCTGGCACATACTGTGTCACCCACATTGCCCACTCCAGTCATAGTATGTGGCTGGTTGTAACAGGAAGGGCATCTGGCGTAAAAAACCTGCCAAATTTCAGTGTGTTTGGTTTGCTGTTTGCTGACCCACCCTGAATAAAAGAGGGAGCAGCCGATGATTAAAAAAAAATAATAATAAATTACTGGTTTACTTCTATGTCTCGAAATTGCATCTTAGAAACAACAAAGACACTAATTTTAGAAAAGTGTTTCCAAAAACAGGAAACGTTTAAGGGGAGAAAGCTTTTTCTATTTGCATATGGCACCTTAACAAAAGAAACTCTCAACTTTGCAGTACCACAAGAAACTTCCACAGTCATTTTACCTCCTTTTACAATCAATTCATCTAAAAGTAATATTTAAAAGTAGTAAGTAAGTAGTACAAGTTTCCCCACCCATTATTCTAGAAAGGACTACATGCCCAATAAAGTCATCAATCGATCCTACAGTTGGAGAACAAACAAAAAAAAGAAGAAAAAAAAAGAAAGAAATGTGAGTGAAACTCTCTCTAACTCCAATCCAACCAGACTGCTAAACTGAATTGTATGGGATGGGCTAATAGACTCCTATAATACTTGTTTTATCTAGCAGTTGCCAACACAGCCGTAGCTATGGGGAGTTACAACTGTAAAATGTAATTAATGTTAATAAGTGTGGCCTTTTTAATATAATATTAATTTACTTTAACATCCCCTATTGTGCTAAATCAACTTTTTTTGAGCTTTTAATTATGTTATAATGTGGTTTCCACCTCAAAAACCTACACCTAAAAATAACAGCTCCCCAACAGAAGACGTTTTTCATACATTATTTTAAGTTATAAAACATGAAATACTAATGCAAAGGTGTCCAAAAAGCATGATATATGACTTTTAACCTTTTGTTTAACCTCATTGGGATTAGACAGCAACTTATTCACATTTTAACAGAGCCTTGGTACTATACATTAAAACCAGGGCTTAACATTAACACTAGCCGAGCGGGCAAATGCGGATAGATTTTCATTTTGGCTAGTAACACAAATAGTCCCACTAGCCATTTTGGCCAATTGAATTTTATACAAACCTACATCTTAACTTTAAAGGTTAGGCCTGCATATATGTAGCTCTAGTAATTAGCCATACATCAACTTAAAGAGAGAAAAATCTAAATTTAAACAAAATATGCTTTAAAAGATGTTATTTTTTCCGTGGCCATACATGAAAAGAATTTTACATTTTTTAAGCTTAGCGTATACTATATATATATATATATATATATATATATATATATATATATATATATATATATATATATATATATATATATATATATTAAAAAAATATCAATAAACTAATTCAATTGTGGCTAGTAAAAACACCAATTGGCGTTTGACAAATACTAGGCACAGTGGCCAATGAGCAAAAAAGCTAATGATCAAGCCCTGATTAAAAGATAAAAAAAATGAAAAAAAAACAACAAGTCAAACCAGCATTGAATAATGTCAAATCCTAAAATCGATGATAGGTAAATCAGTCAGGCTCAGCAACTGCAACACAATGCTTTCTTCTTGTCCTAAACATTTCCAGCAAAACCAGTTTGTGAGGCTTTATCACAATGCCAACATGGATTTCTGAAACTGACAGCAAACAATACATTCATAAAGGAAAGCCGTAGTTCTCAACATGTATGATTGTGAAAACCAACTTTAGCCCTGGTCATTTTATTGTGAGCCGCTTTAACAAAAGAGGTATACGCTTTCAAGAAAGCTCAATCTCGGCTACGGACATGAAATGATTCAAATTTTCCGGATACATAATTTACATTTACTCCCATTTATTTGATCAAAGTTACAAGATAATATGATGCATAAATCAGGCATAATTTATAAAAGATGCTGCGAGCCGCGTTCAAACAGCTTCCTCAATATTTATTTTTTGCATTTATTTAACACATCTGAAAAGTGCAAATTCCTCTTTGGTTCAAAATGAGCCATAAAGGCATCTTAATAGAGTGCTAAATCTGTACAAATACATCTGTGCGACGCCTGACAGCAGGTACAAAGCCGGCGCCGATCGCTTTTTTCACGGGATTAATAGGAAAATGCAGAGCGGCACTTTTTCCGTGGGGATATGGCAGTGTTTTGCCGCACTGCCTTTTTGACGTCGTCAGTGTTCACGCGGGGGAATCAGCTTTCAATCATAAGTCACTAGTGATTCGGGAGGGATTCTGACTGGCGTTTCTACATTTTGTCTGGGGTGTCTGTCTCGCGCCGGCACCTTGGGTTGAGTCATAACAGTCCCCGGAACAATGCGAGGAAATGAAGTGTTGAAAACGGCCTTCACAACATCATCTCTATAGGTCTCAGAGTTTGTACGTAAAGGTCACCGTGTTATTAAAATGATTTTGCTGACTTTTATGGGGGTACGGGAAGAAGGAATTGGCTCATTTTGTGACACTTCTTCTCAGAAAGGTGTGAATCTTCCAAAGGTGAATGGAAAGTGTTTTGCAACCAAATTAAATGATGTGAAATTAGCTGTAGCTATCTTCTCGGGCTTCATCAATGGCAGGTTAAGGCGGTTTGGTAGAGCGCTTTCGCAAATGTTTATTTCAATTAGCATGTTTGATACACTGGAGAGTACAAGAGGTTATAGGTCAGCTGGCTTATTTCTTCTTCCACACAGTCCTACTCAAAACTTAACTCTTTTTTTGACTTTGATAGGAGCAACAGGTCTCAATTTGTGAAAAAGACAGCTAATGGGAAATGCTTACTAAAAAAGCTGGACTGAGCATTTTAGAACAAAATTGGTTGATTGTCCACAATTTAGCAACAAGACTAGGAATAAAACATTTTAATATAATTATTAGTAGTATTGGATATATTGGATGCTTGTGGTCTTCTGGCCTTGAGCAGGGCTGCACTAATAATGTTTTTGAGACAAGTTGCTGTTATCACATTTTAAAAAGTTATGGTTAAAATATAAATACCATTTTTATGAAATTTGTAAAGCATATTATACAGTGTCCAGTGTCCAAAAATGACTTGAAAAATTATCCACTTTAAATGCACACTTTTAAACTATAATTTCTTTAATTATGTTATGTTCAGCCCGCGACCTACTCTGATTGTTGAATTTCGTCCCGAACCATGACCTGAGTTTGACACCACTGATCTATACTGAGAGAAAAATACTTGCTGCTTCAAAAGTTCCTGTACAGCAGCCGTACTTTTCTTTGTGCCAGTCTGCCAGGTACTGTTTCAGCTTTCTTCTTGTCCTAGCCACCTCAAGAACAAGAAGAAATGTTTTGCTTGTCAAGGAGTACGCAATGACCTTAAAAACAAATCAACCAACAACAGCAAAAACATAACCTCCTTGGCAAGACTAATGAAAAGTTGGTATAACAACAATATCTGACAGATTTAGTCAGAAAACAGCACTTAAATAGAGAAAGATACCCTCAACCTTGCTTTGAATCTGGTGGCAACAAAAAGACTACAACACAGGAAAGACTTTCCCACACAAAAGACTTGAAAAGCAACATCTCTTTTTCCTCAGGCTTCTGCAAAATCCATGTGAAACCTTGACTCTATCACATTATCACACATATTTGTTGTTTTTTTGGGTTTTTTTTTTTGCTTCTTGACAGTGAATTGACATGCACATAATTTACATGTTTATTCCCAGAACATTTCAAGCTCTCTGACAAAATCGCATACATATGAAAACACAACCACTACCACTGTCATTAATTCTAAAGGATGTACCAATCGTAATAAACGACCGGTCAGGTTTTTCCTAAGATCTAGCTGAACCAATGAGGATTAGCGGTATCGCCGTTAATTGTCATAATCAACATAACAACACCTCATGGGGAATAAGTGTCAGGAGAATTCAATAGCGGTGCAACATTAACGTGGGCGTCAGTTACGGCGTCAGTTACCATAATGCACTCGGAGCCCGTGGAGCACAAACAGCTTTGACAAAGGGAGACAATTAGATCTGACGGAAAGCTCGAGAGCGGCCCGTGTGCTGCGTTCGTGAATGTTTCAGGGCTAAAAAGTGTTTGGAGTCAAAGCACATTTAAAACAGCGCTGACAGTATTTCGATAAATGATGCATTAGTAAAATCCACAAAGGCCATTTAAAGTTTAAATACTGCGCTAAACTGACAGATAGCATGTATAGTGTAATAAGCGCCATCAATTAGTGCGGCTGTATGCAAGTAAAGTAATTAAAAACAATAGCTTTGTGTAAATATAAATGGAGTTAGTTGCAGGGTCTTCACAAATCATCTGATCTGCCATCTAGCACGCAGTGATTAGCATTCTGATTAGGTAAGTTTTAAGCTGGATGCCCTTCCTAATGCAACCCTCTCTATCCGGGCTTGGGACAGGTCCAAAATCAGCCCATGTTCTGGCTTGTGAAAACCTGTGGCTGGATTAACCCTGACTGTTGGGCAGTATATACATTATTTGGTAACACTTTAGAAAACTCACACTATAAAGCATTAATTAAGTATTAGTTAAGGGTTGGTAACCAGTTAATTGATTATTTACAAAGCATTACTTCAACATGAATAAACAGGATTGAATTATATATTGTTATTAATGCTTAATACTTGAGTAAATGCTCATGCAAATCAAAACTATAAACATTGTCAATACAGTATCTATAGACTATTTACTTATTTTACTCATTACACTATTGTTAATTACATATTTATTAATGCTTTATTACTGCTGCATTACCGATTATTTTTGAGGAAAAAGAAAGAGACACCCAAATATTGCAGTTCATTGTTCATTGCAGCAGTACACTATTTATAGCTTACTCAGACAAGTGGCACAGAGTAACACATGTAAACACAAGTTAATAATATGAAGACCAAAGAGTAGTTTCATTGCAACATACTTTTTTCTTGAGTAATATAAGTTTGAAGAAGCAATAATCTTGTTTGAATACATTTTTGGCTACTCTAATATGTATTGGTTTCTAGTTTTATGTTGTGAAAATGAGAGGATTTGGAAATGTGTGTTTCTTGTGCCTTAATATGTTTATAAGAAAAACTAGGTGATGTCCATGGTCTTTTTATGAATTAGAATTTTTGAATTATTTTTACATAGTTTTTGTCCTTTTGATTACAGCGATACTAATACATACATCAAACTTTATACCAAGAGTTACTCATTACTTTAGTTTTTTCACAGTAACCTTTACTAGATTATTGGGATGACTACTTTTTACTTCTACCCACCTCTGATGAAGACCAGAATAAACTTATTTTGGGTCACTCTGCCACTCGTTGACTTGTTTGTTGTCTCATAACAAAATAATTCAAAAGAAAAACCTGGCCTACCATAACTTTTGATGTGCATTGTTTTCATTTTAGAAAGTTGGAGTGGTACAATTTGCATTTATATATTGTTTGTTTATTATTAATTTTTAGGATGATGACCTAAATTGCCTAGTTTATTAGCGTTTTAAGTTACAAACAGGTCAAGTTTACCATTATCTCCTTTCATTGTCTCTTTAAAAGTGGCTATATTATGCAAAATCAACTTTTGGGGGCTTTCTACCATGTTAAAATGTTGTTCCCTCATCCAAAACATGCCTGGAGTTGTGTTTTAATTCAATAATGCATGTTTGAGTAGTAGTAGTAGTAGCAGTAAACTTTGAAAGTTGCAGTAAATATAAAGTACGTCATTGTACATGATGTCAAAAACTTCATACCTCGAGAGATAATCCAAGAATCCAATCATAACTGCTCTGCTTATCTGCTGAACTTTTCAACTTTGAAAATAATATCAAAAATCTTTTAAAGCAGTTTTTGGACTGTGTTTGGAGCCACCCCTGACATGGGGAAGTTAATTAAAGACATGCAGGAGTTCTTGGTGGGCCTTTACATCTAGTGCCCCGCTGCCTCTCCCCTGAGTTCACCAGCGTCGCACCCGCTCCGATTTGTCATTCACATCAATGAAAGTAATCAAGCTGGCAATCAGAGCTCGCTTTTGCTATTTATTTTTTATTTTTTTATGTGTGCCACATGGAGTTTGTGTGGCACCGCGCTGCCCTCATCACAGAGATGCACATAAATGAGAGACAGGAATAGTCATCCCTTTCAAAGTAATGTGGCGCGGTGGAATCAAAGTTCTTTGTCATAAAAAGCTTCCTCAGATGTTATCGGTGCGCCGACTTTTTTTCATGTGCAAGCAGGGACGGGATCGAAGTGACAGGCCGCTGATGGACAAACACAACGGTAAACAATGTGAAGGGAAGTGCATTTTAATATTAGATGTTTTTAAAAAGCTGTCAGCAAACACTGTATAGTTGTCAGTTACCTTGCTGGCTGGGTAAATGAAAGAAACATATGATAAGCATTATGAATTCCAAGAAAAGCTTTGCTGATAAAGATGTTAAGTGAAGAAGTCGTTAACCTTTTTTTTTTAAGTTTGTGTAAATATACAAGGATAATGGACAAAAAGTGAGTTGTTTAATATACATAAACTACAAAAACAGTAATAACGTGTATGGCCAGTAAGAACAGAGTACCTTCCAATATGAAAGATTTATGTGATTTATATAATATGGCCTTTCCCTTTGAAATATACAGCTAACTTGTGGCACTGTGTTTGTAGACAGTGAGTTCTATAAGTGTTCCTGATCCAGCACAGACTGTTTCCAATACACAGCTTGAGGGCCTCAAGATCACAGGCTTTCAGTACTAAAGAGACGAGACATAGAGGCCTTTCTAAAATGCTTCTTTGATACCCAGCCATTATACTGAAATGTTGCCAAAAATGAACTGCTTGAAAATACTGCTTTAGCAGCTTTATTACAGTTTAGAATTCCAGCCTTTTGTTGCCTTTATACCAACTTTTTTTTGTAAAATTGTGAAAAATCACAGTTTCAACACCCATTGCATTCTGTTTTTATTTATTTTCATTTTACCAAGAGTCCCAATTTTTTAAAGAGGACTTTATTCACTAAACTTATTTTTCAGAGCTTTTAAAAATCCTTCTTCCTCAAAAACATACCTGGAGTTAAATTTTATATCATTCAAGCATGTTTGAGTAAATCCTGTATGCTAAGACCCTGCTCTTCTCAAGAGCTGAAAACGCTCGGTTTCACCAGTCTGTCGACATGTAAAGCACTGGACTTGTACTGATAATTTCAGCGCTTAAACCATGGCTGCTACAAAGCAGTCAGCTCACTGTTCTATCTGTTAGATTCATGTTGCTAATAACCACGCTAATTAGCCATTATATAATGCTCTGTCTATTCCCCACCATTCAGTACAAGCACTCGAAGATTCTCCTCTTATATCTGAACTCAAATTCTCCCAACTTTATTCATCTGTGCACTGATAGGAGACAATCAAGAGGCAGTAGTGTCTGTAGAGGCCTTTTAGTCAGAGCAAGGCCTTAGCCCTGCAGTCCTTCACTACAGCAGTGGGCTATAAACTATGGTGTTTGCAGTAGTAAGTATTTTATGCCATGAAATAAAAAATACTGATGCAAGGGTGTCCAAGTTTATTTCTAAAAGCTTGAAAAAAGCACAATATGATCCCTTTAATGTACATGCATGTGAAGTATATACAACTGCCCATCATTTCTGTATTGTCATCAATGTGCTTATACATTTTATAACAAACAAATGCAGCTTAGTTTACCAAGTAATCTTAGGGTTAGGTGCTGTCTTTCTTCAAGAACCAAACCACATTTTCTTTTCCCTTTTAAAAGTGAAAACCTTGAAACAAAACACTCATCTCTAGGATATAAATCAACCAAGTTTGTTGTTCTGCTTTGCATCCCTGACCTTCCTATCTGCCAACTGCCAACTTTCAACGTCTTGTAAAAGCTGCACATTGCCTACATCAATGCCTGTAGTTTCAATCGCTGTAAACCATGAACTAATGGGGCCATTTTTTTTATTTTTTTTTTTCCCAGGGAGGTCGAACTGTAAAAGTTCAATGTTAAAGTATATGTGTCAGTACAACTATAGAGAAGCTTGTTTAGGTGACATTGCTAACAGGCATAAAAATCACGCAATGACAAAAGCGCATACAAAAGCTGGTAAAGAGAAGAAAGGACCTGGTTTTCACAGCAGGGTTCACAGTACAGCACAAGAGGCTACTGTCGGCTATAAATATCGTTTGACATACTGTTCCGAACCTCTTGTCCCAGGCACAATTTCAGCCCCCTGACTGAGCCATTCCGACTTACAGCCTTCTAAATCCATTAAATATCTCTTTAAGGTTTATGTTAATGACAATCCATTTATCTGGAAGAGATTGTGCTAACATTGTAAGTGTCTACTGAAGCATAAGGCTGGGAATCCGTAAAAAGAATACATTTCTTCATTGTGGTTATGCGCGTTTCAGCAGAATTCAGATAATGCTAGATCATGGTCCCCCATTGTGGGACTTTAATTCAGTTTAAGAAATGAAACGTTATATATATCTATCCATTAACTGGGAGTGCTTATCCTTGCAGGGGTCGCGGGAGGCTGGAGCCAATCCCAGCAGACTTTGGAGCGAGAGGGAGGGGGTATGCCCTGGACAGGATGCTCCAGAGATGACCATAAAGAAGGGGCCAACATTCTCACTCACCCTTCAGAGCAACCAATTAACCTCCAATAAAAGAGGTTACACTCTTTGGTGCCTTAGCTCTAATCTAATGCGTAACACTGAAGTATGTGTGCAAGTATGATTAGGATTCTTGAGGAAAAGAACATGATCACTGCTGAGGGTTTGTGAAAGTAATGCCACTTTATAAAAAAAAACCTTGTTGTTTAATTCTACCATGACAGCAATTTTCTTAAGCAATGTTTTGTTTGTATCAACCTGAATCATGCACAATAGGCTAATCCTCCTGCTAGGCACACCTGAACAAGAACCTAGCTCAAGATCTGGAGAAGGGTTCCAGGGCACTGCAGTGACATTAAAGCAGAACTCAGTAACCTTTTTACCTTAAATAAGTTTTGGAGTCCGTGTGATGTTTAAATGAGTTGTTGTGGGGTAAATGAAGAATGTGGCATCTTCCCCTGGTGTCTCTGGGCCGTAAGTGACACTTGCAAGTCTGAAAGTTGCCGACCCTGGAGTCACAGAAGTCTCGGGTCTCGCGAGAAAGCGGCACATCCTGGTTAGCAAAGCAACAAGCTAGCGGTGGCTTTATTTCTTGATTTTTGGTGTGCTAGAGCTGCCAAATGGAAGAAAAAACTTTGTACAGATAGGTGGAGGAGAAAACGAAAGTAAAGATGAGCAAGAGGTCACATAGGAGTCAACTGGGCTTGTGAGTATTTACGATAGTGCTTTACTACGAACTGTAGGGGGAGCTTTATTAAGAAAAATGAGGCAAAAAGAGCGAAGAAACAAGCAGAGTTACTGATTTCTACTTTAAAGGATGGGTCATATGCAGAGAATGAATTTCCCAACGGGGACAATAAAGTATACCTTACCTTACTGCTCACACCTGGTAGTGTGCAACACAGTGCATTATAATTGAATAAATATTGTATTGAATTTCAGAACAGCAAATAGTCTTCAACAAAAATCAAAGGCCCTGAAATTTGGGACACCCTTTTGAACAATGGCGTTCGCAATGTTGTTCGTAATGGATATTTAGAATCTACCCTGCACCTTTGTCCGGATGACTGCATTTTAACCTTTACTTGATGGTTATGACTTTTATGACTGAGAATCTCAACTGAGAATTTATCCAAAACAAGTATTGGTACTTAAAACTACAAACTGCACACATTAATATTGAGAACAGAAGTGTTTAATATTTTAGTTATACATTTTCAACCTAGTCCTGTTATGGATTGTAGATGACTGGTGCCTGTTCCAGCAACTATGGGCCTTAGTAGACAAGGTACTCCCTGGACAGTGGCCAGTTAGTGGCAGGACTGACACAAAGACATACACTGACAGGCAACTACTCACTCTTACATTCATTCAACACGGAGGCGTTTCAACTTTTTTTTCTCTGAGGCCCACATACTGAAAAATATATACAGAGCAAGGCCACTCACTGTATTTCACCTCACTATAAAAGAGTCCAATTCAGCTGCTTCCCTCTCTTCAGGGTTCTCCAGTGAATCAGTAGCATCGTAGCTACATTGGCAAAGTATTTACTCCAGATGCCGTTCCACAACCAGACGCTTGTTCAGGCTTGGGAGTGGGAAATAGAATGGCTATATACATACAGTATCTTTTGGTGCCACCAACTTGTAATTTCCATCTTTTCTTTCATAATGCCAGGTCCATCATAGACAAACATGAAGCTTTTTACCCAAACTACCTGTGTCAATTTGGGTAACTTAAGAAAAAAGCCCATCATATTTTTCTACAATCAAATTTGTCCACAGAACAACAGGAGAACAGAAAACCACAACGCAGTGAATAGTGCTTGTGTAGAATGAGTGTGATTCTGGACAACCTTTAAGTTAAATACTATCAACCAAACCCTATGCATTAATTAATTTTCTAGAGTAATTCAAACCCATCTACATTTACCTAAAAGAGCAGAACAACCAAAAAGAAAAAAGGCATTTAGAAACTCTGCGGCCTTCAACACACTGCAGTTCAAAGTCGTTAAGTTTTTCTTTTGTTGAGTGACAATTTTCAGCATTCAAAGTCAAGAGAGCAATTTTAACATGACAGCAAATGGCTGACACATTTTCAACAGATTTTTACTTTTTTTTTGCAACTAGGATTCACACAACCTCTCTATATCGCCACCAAACAAGTGGATTTTGTAAAACCTTGAAAACTTCCTCCATGTCAGCTTATAGAAATACTAGTCCAATCTGTGCTGTCCTTTCAAATAAAAAAAAAGAAAATGAAAAAAAGTGAAAATGTTCTAAAGTTTATGAAGCGCTCCAGTCTGCCAAAAAAGAACACAAGCCTTTCCAACGTGGCGAGCTTCCATCTGTCCTGCAGCCGCTCCCCATTGGCTGCCATTTGAAAACCCAGGCAGTTAAGAAGCTGCTCGGAGGCTAAAGGAAAGGTAGTGTATAGTAGCTGCACCATAATAACCAAATGATTTTGCAATAAAATGAAAGAAAGAGCTGCAATTGTAAAGTGATTGCCTTTTTTTTCTCCTCTCCCAAGTTACATAAGAGGCATTGTCTGTTCCATTGAAAGCGTTCTCAGACACCTGCTGGAGGATTGGGGTTGTTAAGATCACATGCGAGGGTTGCACGGCACTCGCGAGACTCGTAAAGACTAGCGTTAATTAAATGGTGAAGTGGTGTGCAACTGCCTAGAAAGGGATTCTGGGACAGCCCTTCAAGTGGCTCAGTCATTTTTAACACGGGTCCATTAAGTAAGTAACTCAATTACATATTCAATCATTTATTCATGCAATCATTCATGCCGTTCTTCTATTTATTTTATCCGCCTCACGTGCCAGAGCAGTGTCAGTGTGGCCCTGGTGATTTAACACCAGTCTCTGCTATCAGCGCCTGTGCTGCTTTATTCATTCTGTAATAGGAATAATATTTACAACGTTATGAATTTGAAAACGTAAATACAGATGTCAGGAAATGTGCCTTCTGTGGATACAATTTATGGTAAAGACAACAATGATATATTCTTACTCAAACCATATTGATATTCTGCCTATGTGTTTGTCACGTAGGCAATCGCTTATATGTAATAATGTGACTTAAGCAATTACAAGAAAGAACTGTTGTTGCTGTGGTATTATATTTTAATATTTTTATTTCAAAACTAAAATGTTGGGAAATTATTGTGTGGTAAGGTTAGCTTATGTCAAATGAACTGTGTTAAAGGAACAGTTCACCGTTTTTCCATACTAAACTATGTTCTGCCCTGATCTTAGACGAGTTGATGCGTACCTCTCTGGTCTTTGTGCGTGCCCTGCGTGCCCTTTGCGGGCCTGTTGAGTGACGCTAATTTGTTAGCATTTAGCTTTTCCCTATGGGTCCAAACTCAGCTCAAGTTAGAAGCAACCATGCTCTTCCACATTTTCCCTATTTAAATACGGTTACGTGAGTAGTTACATGACCCAAGTTACACAAAAATGAAAAATGGCGATTTTCTAAGTGGATAAAAATGGGTACTATAATGTAGGGCAGCCTCCACAACAAAACTGAAGTGAAAGCAGCCAGAACTCTGATTGTTATTAGGTTGCTTGTATTCGGCTTAGTTCGTAGCTCGTGCGGACTGATCGATCTGCGTGTCATTCAAATGCCTCCGCAATCTACCCACACTGCTTTTACGATCGACTGGTAGATCGCAATCGCCGGGTTGAGGACCACTGATTAAAGCCTTCTCAAGTGTTTGGTGTAATTTTAGGCGGCACTCCAGGTGTGCTTTGGGCTTAAGACGCGCATGCTCAATGCGTTTGTTTAAGGAAGTGAGGCAATCAGTGAATGATGAGAGGAGAGAGGGACATTCTGTGCATTAAATCACATCACGGAGCAATCATAGGCCACTAAAAACCACACAGACACATATATGATGAGATAAAGCACTGCCTGCTTCACATGCTTTAGCGTAAGATTTTTTATTTTTTTTCTCATAAAAGCATCCGCGGCTGCTTTCTAATGTGTGTTAAAGCTGCAAAGACCGGCCGGACAGCTGACCTCTTTCTACCCAGTACTGCGTACCCCCTCTAAATCTTATGCTGGTACTTACTTTCACCCCTGGTTGTGATGTCTGGATAGTTTTTTTAATATCAATTTTGAATGCAACTTTCTTTTAGCACTATATTGATAGACAATTTTTACAGCAAGCATTATACTGCTCAGCTGTTTTTATTGCTCAAATCTTTTGGCTGTCTATACATTTTAAATTGATTTTTATATATGCCTATGCTTCCTGGTAGTAGTAGGCTATGAGAGGCCTAGTTTTTGTTTACCACATTACCTTAATTAAACTGGTGCCTCTCCAAAAAGTTTTCCGGAGTTTTGTTTACAGTACATATACATTTTGAAAGCTACAGGAAGATCCATAATTACCTGGGTTTGTTTACTCTTGTTTTCCATGTACACTCTACAGCTAACAGTGGTGTTTGACACACATTATTTTGATTAAAAAGCTGTTGAGTGGAGAGTGCTCATCGCTTGGAGCACCCGGAGGTGACAGTGACATCAATAATCCGTTCTCAGTCGCAACTCACTGACAGTACATGGAGCAAGATGACCGACAAGGACAATGAACAATCCTAATATTGGAGATGTGAATCAGCGGGGATGATAACCACATTACGGCTGGCCATAAATCATACTTTTAAGAAGGAGAGGGACTTCTGTTACTTAAACACTTGGGAGTGAGAAAGAGACTAAATCTGATTTGGCAGACATTGGATCAATGTAATATTTGGCATCAGGGCTGAAATTAGTATTGACTTTAAAAGAATATGTTTCTTTACTCTTTTAAACGCTCATTTAATCATAGTATAATCTGTATATCAGTTGCATCTCACATAACAAAAAAGTAGCCAAACTATGATCATCAGACCTATTTCCTCATACTGTGTACTACTCCATGCAGACATGTCCGAAGTGTGACCGGGGGACCGTTTGTGGCGCTGGTCGGGATTTAATTTGGTGCTCAGCTTCTACTTATGGCCCAATGACATTTTCATTAAGAGTTTTCGTAGCTTTGTGTGTACATTTGTGCATCTCATCTACTACTCTCATCTACTACTCTTTGTGTCTTCTAATTAATTGGTCAGAAAAAATTGCAGTTGCATTTTTTATGTTCAGAGATATTTTTAGAAAACATCAGGAGGAATTGTTGGCTCTTGAGGATTTGCACATCTTCATCTTCACCCCTGCAATAATGTATAGGGGGTGCATTTTTATTCCACATCATACAATGACATTACAAAATTTCCAAAGAATTCTTATATTAGTTAAAAGGGTTACTATGTTCCTTGGTACTTATGTTCCCTGGGTTCTACGGGCTGGAGAAGTTACCAGAGAAGATAGGTAACGGCCCATTTGAGAAAGTTATTCCCTAACCTTAACCCTGGGAACATAGGTGTCAGGGGAACATAGGGCTGACCCCTGTAAATCAATTGTTAAAACTACAAAATCCAGCATCTTTGTCACGTATGTGGGGTATCACTCACACCAGTGATTCACAACCTGGGGGTCAGGACCCCACTAGGGGTCACCAAACCTTCACAGTGGATCGTGAGGGCCTCTTGAAAAAGTGGTCCAAGCATGGGCTGAATGATAATGTAAGGAAGACTGGCTAATACATTGCAATGGTCACAGAAAATGTTTTTTGTTATGCAGTGAAATTTACACAATAAATTTTATTCTAATTATTAGGCTCAGGGAGCCAAAGGGTAGGGGCCATCAACATATCAATTGATAAAATGGGGGTCACTTGGAAAAAAGGTTGGGAACCACTGACTTATGCAATTACATGACTTAGGCAAATACAAGAAAGGTCTGTTGTTGTGGTAAGTTCAAATTTATTTATTTATATTTGGAAGTATATCATTTTTTGTTGCCAATTTGTAACAAAGTAAGATATGCTGTTAACAAAATGGTATTACAGTAAAGAAGGTATTAGTTGTTAGGATACACGTATTATGTGTTGAGGTTTGTTTTTTAGAACAAACCTCTATAAAAATGCACCATTTGTAGCAAATCTTACATATTGATTGACAATAGATATGAATAAAAAGAGAAAAGACAGTACGTGGTCTAGGCCTAGTTTGCATCCTATGGCTAGCACTCATGATGTGCACATGCAGTATTTTTTAGCTGTAGGACTGTATCTAATTCATAGGAAAATAAGATGAGCTACAATGTGTTACAATATACTCCCTGCTTAATTTTACCCTTTAGTAGTATCACCACACAGTACAAAAGTTAGATAACTTATTGATATATACAAAATTAAAATGAATTCCACATTGGTAGTATCTCACTTTCCAAGTCTTGTACACAAAAAAAGTTCACCTTTGAGGTTCGTCTAGCAGTCTGATATTTGGTCGAGCAGTTCAGTGAAAGGGCAGTGTCCTTCAGTTGGGAATACATACAGTCACCACCAGTGGGGAAAGTACATTTGTTTAATGTGCCATTTTCAAACAGGAAACCTGATAATCCCACAGGCACGGCAACCTACGCGTAACACAGCCCTCTGGAATTTGATCAGAGCTAAAAGTGTTTACCAATGTTTGGAGCCTGACATTTATTGAAAGTGGCCTTTTAGTAAAAGTCATAGCTAAAGCGTGAAGAGGGTTTTTGATGAGCCCGTGAAGTTCCTCTATCTTGTGGGCCAATAAAACCGAAGCGAGTGGTTGATAGAGTAATATATCAGTCACATCAAAGAGAAGCAGTTTGTGGGGCTTTTTCTTGTTGCCTCTACGTAAGTCAGATTTGCAGGCTAACACGAACACACATTTTAATTTAGTCTTTAGCTACTTTGATGTTAAATGTTAATGTTATAGTACAGTTTTCCATAATTCTCGATTTTTTTTTCTATCAAGCGATTTATATTTATCTTTTAGCATTAGCATTTACTGTAACTGTTGATGGCACTACATAGACTTGTCCACTTGCTGTGGGGTAAATATTACAGATACATAAGGTGTATGTGTACTTCTAACAAAATCTGGCTTTATAAGAGCTCCAAGTTAAAAAATGATCACTTAACATTCTGTAAGAATATGTAACTCTTCAAAAGAATAGAGTCTCCGATTGTCACGTTAAGTAGTAGGCTATGCTAACGTTTGTTTAATAGAGAGTTTGCCTGAGTTAAATTAAAAGCTAACTATGCTAGATAAAGGAAACCATTTATTATCATTATTTTTCCTGTCAAACTTTGACTGCTCGAAGTAGATCATTATTTCATATTGGATATTAATAACTGTATCTTTAGTCTCCTAAACGTAACAGTAAAATAGGCGTAATGTGAATCAAAATGCAACAAAGCACTGGAGATTGTAGTTTTAATAAAAATTCTTATTGAACACGGAATATTTTGAAAGGAAGCTATGCTAATTTAGTAGACGCTAAGTGCTTGTCTACATTAAGTGCTTGTTAGTTTAGTGTAGGTATATCTTTTGTACATGGTCATGCAAAAGTACTTATAGGCTAACAATGTACAGTATTTCATAACTGTAAATAAAATAAAATGTGAAATACCTGTAGAATACTGAGTGAGTATTCCAACATTTTAAAGCACTATTTACATAGAAAAGGAGCAATGGTGTCCCCACTGTACAGATATTGTATGCATCCAATATTTAACAAATCAGCATTGTGATTTAACAATGTAATGCCGTAATGTAAAAATAAGATTGTATCTATTCTTCTTGTTTTTCAATTTCCATTACCAACTGTCTCGTGTCAACTTAGATTGCCAACAATATTCAAGACATGACATGAGAGGCCTGATACATGTGACATCTGCAGAATGCACAAGTCTCCTTTGGGACCATGCACAGTAATATGGGCTACTGTATTACATATCCGGATCACATGACATTGGGGAATCTCGCTGTCAGGAACAAGTCATCTTTGATTCTCTCCGTTCCACTGAGGCTAAGGATGCTGAATGTGTCGCTTGTGTCGCAGGCGGTGGCCTCAAATGCCCCAGACGGCATGAGAGTTGACTTCTCCACTCTGTATATCGCTGTATGCTTCGGGCCCCTAGGCCAGCAAATGAGAAGTCAGAAAAAGTTTGGTGTAGGCTGAGATGTCACAACTGCTAGCAGTCCTTGCAATTCAAATGGGAGAACATGACTAAGCAATAACCTTTGTGGTAGCCTAGAGGGTGAAAAGTATAACATTTAGACTGCAGAATTATGCAAGCGATATATTTAAATTGTGCAAAATACCTAGATCTCATTGTCTTGGTTTTGTATTTTTTCCTATTTTAAATACAGGAAAGGTAGGTTTGATAGATGGGACATGCTGCTTTTTTTTATTTTTTATTTTTATAATCTCCAAGAATGTCTCTTGCCTAAAATAGAAGTTATTTCATACAGTTATACACTAAATGTTCATGCATTTGTCTTATTTTGGTATGTGTGTATTAGAGTACATACAATATGCCACTCAACTTGACTACTGCAAGGTTATCTGTCAGTAGTTGGAATTATTAATGTTGCAGAAAAATAAGCAATTGAATTTGAGTGGAATTTGGATGAAAAGGAGAGTGGTTCATGACCAATCTGTCTTGCTTAAGTAGTCACTTCATAGATTTCAGGAACCTACGTCAAGAAGCAACCGTTGAGCAGTGATGTATAGTTGCATTAGTCACAATGAAATAAAAAAGTAAAGAAATAAGCCATGAAACAACTCTTTTAATGGCTTTCTCACCATTGCCTAATATTTATTACAGACACAAGTATTAGAATACTTTTGTATGAATGCTAACTCGAGTACTTTACTTTGCTCCATTGTTTTCCTATTGGAGTGCTCCTTCCAATATTAATATTGTGTAACTACAACCATTTGGCAACGATCTATCTACCAAGTCGGTCGTGATAGGAAAAAGACACACTACCCTACACAACAATCACTTATATTTGTTGCCGAAATATCAAGAACCCTGGCCTGACAGCTCAAGAAATGATACGGCATGGACTAAAACTACTAAAAGCACTCATATGACAACACACATCTTCTTTCCGAGTAAGTTTTCTCCAATGGGGTTTTCTGTCCCTAACTTGAGTTAAGGTCAGTGAAGCTTTGCTCTCCAGGTGTGATGTTACGGTGAAAATTATGATCCTATTAGGTGACATCTAGGTCTGGGAACTGTTTTAATTCTGAATAACTGAAAAACAAATGTAACTATATCTAAAACAAATCATTCTTTTTTATGTGATGCTTTATTTCTGGTATTCGTTCAGCTCTTAGAAAATGCAACTCCAAATATTCTCATACACCAGTCTCATTTTGTTAATAGAAAGGAGAAAGATTTATGATGTTATGATGGCTGGACACACTTTTCTTTAGTTTATGCCCAGTGGCCTATGTCGTCAAATCCAATAACCCATCTACATCTATCAGCTCAGTATAAAGGCAAGCTCACGTTATGTCTAATCCACATATTTCAAGACACACAGTCATTATTGTGAGGTTATATAAAGCCTAAACATAACTTATTTATATAGAGGTCTTATAATGAATAGCTAAATAAACAGGGTCAGCTCATCAATAAACAAAGTGCACATCTGCTTTGTGAAACCAGATGATTTCGGCTTTCAAAGCCTCACAGTGTGCGCTTCTGTAATCAAGCCTTCATTCAACCTCCATATGAACAGGGTCAAAAGTGCACGGTGTTTGCGTCACAGTCTGTTACATTTCTGTCCACCAAATCCCCATGTGGCATATAGGCTGGGGTGGATCAAGATGTTTACTTATGCATGTCAAATTGACCACTGTCAGAGGTCAGAATAGCGCATATATATACATACTTTCGGAAAAACCTGTGATCCATTATTAATGCACCGCGCCTGTAATGTAACTCTATGTTTAATCACAGCTCGGCCTTGTCTGCCTCGGCGCCACTAAATTATTTCCTCTAATTCCCCAAATGCTCCTTGTTTTATCGAGCAGTTGATTTTATGTGTAGGCGGGGGGAGGGCAATTGTGATAGATGGTGCAAGCATTTCAGGAGCAAATCCACCATTATCTTGTCTGTGCCTTGACTTTGTTTTGCTCAATATCATTCCTAAATCTTTAATTAAAAATCAAATCTCTTAAAAAATCCCCCGAAAGAGCCTTCTAAGGTGGCTGAATGTGTAGTTGGCATTACTTTTTTCCTTGTAATGACTGCAAATTAAGTTTTTTTTTTAGTCCTGTGACATGTAATTACACTCGCAAACTTTTAACCCTGGCTGCCAATTTGTGTCGCTAAAGAGAATTTAATTAGCCTTGTGAAACGTTAGGGAGTGCCAAAAGCTATATCTAGAACCACCAATGCTTTCATTTTGTGCACAACGCTTTACTATTAGGCTTTTTTTACCCACCTGAGCAGCGCAGTGTAAAGGGAATGTGATTATGTGTTATGTAACGGGAATAAAATGGGAGCCCATGACCCCAAAGAGTGTTTACCCATCTGCATTACTGTTTACAACTAATTACAGTAAAAGCCCATAGCTTGCAGTCAACAAAGGCTGAGAGGCATGACCGCATAATATGATATCAGTTCGTGTTGATAGCGGGCTTTTAAGTAAGTGTAACGCAATTATCTCATGAAACCTCCCACATAATGCTGTTATAAAGGAAAGAGATCACCAGTTTAAACAGTGAGGGTACAGGGCCACTTTGGTCTGTATTTTAGCAATTAAACAGGCAACATGCATTGCAATTTAGATAATTTTTAAAGCACTATATCAAAACATGATTATATGTATTCAGTGCTGTTATACATTGACTCATTTTTGTTTTATGCTTTTAATTTGTGGTTGCTCATATTGATAGACTTAAGGATTTATCAAAGGTTGAGTGCATGCTCAATGAAAAATACGTGCTAAAAGTTGAGCAAACCCTGGAATATGTGAGGTCTGTGTTTTTCACATGCTAAGTGCTAAAAGCATTCAATTACAAACAAACAAGACAGTAACAACAAAGAGACAGACTTAACTCCAACACGTTTTCCTTTTCTCTCATAGCTATTCCATTGAACTGCATCTTTCAAACTGTCTTTCCATGAGTCTGTCCCATGTCCTTTTAAAGTCCTCACAGTAGAGACAGACGGGTCTCCACAGCGTATATGTGAAGACAGTTGAGTTAATCGACTTGTTTTTTATCCTATTGTCCCCTTAATGCATGCTGAGTTGTGTGTCAGGCTTCAAACTGCTTCTATAGAAAACACAAGATATTCTTCTTTCTCTTTCTCCTTCCCAAATACAGCGCATTACTGTGTTTCTCTCACACACCTATCTCTCAATCTGCTGCAGCTGACTGACAGGCTGGACCGTGTTCTCTAACACACAAATTGGCAGCACTATTTTTTAATCTGCCCTCACAATTTAGCACCCGTCTTACCCGTCTATCCATAATTGCTAATTTATTACATTGTTACAGTGAATCTAATTGACTTTGGCTCAGATTCACACAGCACTCTATATAAACACCAATCATCAGTTATGCAAATAAACTATGTGCAATTAGCAAAGTCTTGTCTTCAGTGGCTCATGTTCATTGTTCAAACAGATAATGATTAAACTAACTGATGTGAAGTCTCTATAAGGAACCTTTTAAAATGTGGAGCTCATAATTACATATACTATATATATATATATATATATATATATATATATATATATATATATATATATATATATATATATATATATATATATATATATATTCAGCCTAAGAAGCTCAAGTCTTCTTTAAAAGAATATGTAGGTTTTCTAACATCTGCAGTACACCACAGTGCACAGTTTGTAGTTATTGAATTATTTGTGTAGATGTACAGTGGGGCAAAATAATATTTAGTCAGCCACCAATTTTGCAAGTTCTCCACTTAAAAAGATGAGAGAGGCCTGTAATTTTCATCATAGGTATACCTCAACTATGAGAGACAAAATGAGAAAAAAAATCCAGAAAATAACATTGTCTGATTTTTAAAGAATTTATTTGCAAATTATGGTGGAAAATAAGTATTTGGTCAATAACAAACAAGAAAGATTTCTGGTGCTCACAGACCTGTAACTTCTTCTGTTCCTCTGTCCTCCACTCGTTACCTGTATTAATGGCACCTGTTTGAACTGGTTATCTATATAAAAGACACCTGTCCACAACCTCAAACAGTCCCACTCCAAACTCCACTATGGCCAAGACCAAAGAGCTGTCAAAGGACACCAGAAACAAAATTGTAGACCTGCACCAGGCTGGGAAGACTGAATCTGCAATAGGTAAGCAGCTTGGTGTGAAGAAATCAACTGTGGGAGCAATTATTAGGAAATGGAAGACATACAAGACCACTGATAATCTCCCTCGATCTCACCCCGTGGGGTCAAAATGATCACAAGAAAGGTGAGCAAAAATCCCAGAACCACACGGGGGACCTAGTGAATGACCTGCAGAGAGCTGGGACCAAAGTAACAAAGGCTACCATCAGTAACACACTAGGGACTCAAATCCTGCAGTGCCAGACGTGTCCCCCTGCTAAAGCCAGTACATGTGCAGGCCCGTCTGAAGTTTGCTAGAGAGCATTTGGATGATCCAGAAGAGGATTGGGAGAATGTCATATGGTCAGATGAAACCAAAATAGAACTTTTTGGTAAAAACTCTGCTTGTCGTATTTGGCGGAGAAAGAATGCTGAGTTGCATCCAAAGAACACCATACCTACTGTAATGCATGGGGGTGGGAACATCATGCTTTGGGGCTGTTTTTCAGCAAAGGGACCAGGACGACTGATCCATGTAAAGGAAAGAATGAATGGGGCCATGTATCGTCAGATTTTGAGAGAAAACCTCCTTCCATCAGCAAGGGCATTGAAGATGAAACGTGGCTGGGTCTTTCAGCATGACAGTGATCCCAAACACACTGCCCGGGTAACGAAGGAGTGGCTTCATAAGAAGCATTTCAAGGTCCTGGAGTGGCCTAGCCAGTCTCCAGATCACAACCCCATAGAAAATCTTTGGAGGGAGTTGAAAGTCCGTGTTGCCCAGCGACAGCCCCAAAACATCACTGCTCTAGAGGAGATCTGCATGGAGGAATGGGCCAAAATACCAGCAACAGTTTGTGAAAACCTTGTGAAGAGTTACAGAAAACGTTTGACCTCTGTCATTGCCAACAAAGGGTATATAACAAAGTATTGAGATGAACTTTTGTTATTGACCAAATACTTATTTTCCACCATAATTTGCAAATAAATTCTTTAAAAATCAGACAATGTGATTTTCTGGATTTTTTTTTTTTCTCATTTTGTCTCTCATAGTTGAGGTATACCTATGATGAAAATGACAGGCCTCTCTCATCTTTTTAAGTGGGAGAACTTGCACAATTGGTGGCTGACTAAATACTTTTTTGACCGACTGTATGTTGGGGTAGTCTGAATGGAATGGAAGAATGGAGAAACAAGTTCAGAATGGTCTTGGTTAAGATTCTTGGTAAGAACAGTGCATAGTAAGATGGATGCTTCAGTAAACAACAGGGCCCATCCTCTACACAAAGTAGACGTTTAATCTGCAGTAGAATCTAACGCACCATTCCTGTAAGGCTTCATAATACACACCCTGAGGTCACAAAAAGAGATGGAATTAATTATTTTTTCATTCTATACAATTAGTCTAGTGCCTATCTATTTGAGTTTCATTGGGCAGAACAGTGAGATCGATCCTCAGGCTGGCCTTCACATGATCTCCCTAGGTGGAGTTGGCATGTCCACCCTGTGCTACTGTGGGTATTCTCTGGCTGTTCCGGCTTAAGTGTCATCCTGCGACTAAGTTGCCACTGTCCAGGGTATAGGGCTGACAGCCTCTGGTTGCTTAGTCCATTAATCGTTCAATGAGGTCTTGGTTAACTAAAATCTTTTTAGTCGATTAGTTGCATCAACACGGCATCACTAAGGCTGGTCTAATTTATTACTTGGTAACTTTTATTTTTCATTTTATTTAATATAGCATAGGTGATTCATAGATAACAATATATTTTACAGCCTTCTTTTCCAAATGTTTTATCACCTAATTAATGTAAAGTTGTGTCTGTAAGACTCTGGTAAGCCCCCCACATATTCTTTAGTCTGTTTTGATTTATCACTGTACTGGGCATACCTTCAGTCATCTAGCCATTTCTTTGTTTGACTACAGAGGCTACTGTACTAACCCTACCAGGACGTGCCCCGGGTAAGACCCATATTTATTGGGATAGGCTCCAGTACCTGCAACCCCTAACAGGAATATGTAGAAGATGAATGAATAAATGAATGGGCAGAGCAAATTGACAGAGATTAAATGCAACTGGATGCTAAAACATGGTGGAGTATTAACCTAGGCACGTTATGATTGGTTGGTTGGATCATTTTCATTAGAAGTCAGATGGAAGATGTGCCAGTTCCATTTTATTTTGTTAGGAAAGCGTGGCCAAACTATGCCTTAAGCCTTTTTAATATCATAATATACAAAATATTATTTCAATCCATCTTTTACCCCTGCCTAGTTTAGAAGTAGTGTTGAAAGTCGCAGTTTTCTTGAGCTTGAGGTTTAACTGTATACAGAGAACAGAGGCGCCCACATTGTGATGGCGACTGTGTCCTGTGTATTTTGTGCTGATCCTGTCGGCTGTCCGCTCCCATTTGAGGCAAGGAGCTTATTTCAGTTCAGGAGCAGAGCCAAGTCGAATGTACGTTGCTGGGCTTATTTGAGAATGTTTGACACATTTCTGTGGCAGGAGTTTGACTCACGGTGACTTGGCACTATCTCTGCCTCCTTCTTCATGGCAGGTGGCAATGTAGAAATACACATTTTGACTGCAGCAGCACAACAGAGCTGCCGCATATCTACTGTTGTTTCAAATGCGGCACCAAATGTATGCATGCATGTTAATGAAAATTGTTCTATGTAAATTGTGAGATACCATTATATTTTAAAATGTCACAACAGCAACGGCACCAGATAAATAATTAACTGATAATTTATGTTAATTTGGATGCATTTGCAATTAAAATCTTCACAAGTTATGAATAACTGTGTTCATTATGCTAATATTTGCACATAGTAAAACAAAAACACTTAGTAACTTTTGAAATATAAACTATGGACAATTCATTTAGCACATGCAAATGTCCTGAGATAAAAGATGTTTCCTCTAGGTGTGTTTAGGAAAGAGTTTGCGGTGCCCTAAACAATAAAAATATGGAAATAAATGACTGCAGGTAAAGTTTGTACCTTTCTTTTAATTTGCATTTGCATAATGATGAAGTTTGCTTTGTCTTTGTGAAAGCAGGGAACAATTGATGCTTGTGGTGAAAAAAAAAAAAAAAAAATGAGCACGAATCTTACAGCTTAAAGATGCACTAGGTGATTTTTTCATTTGTGTTTGAGGAAAACTAATTATTCAGCTAATTGCATAATAGAAAGCCATCTCAGAAAATAAAATGACTCTTAGACCTCATTCTTTCTTTGTTCGTGTTTTTGACAGAGGGGGGAAACTAAAGCAGGGACTGAATTTTTTTGACCAGTCAGGGACTTTTTTACTGATGGATTTCAGACTTGTGCACCTCTTTATACACTTGAATAATGACAGCGGTAAGACCTACTAGCAAAGTACAAATTCCAGCACAGGCTCCAATTACTTACACCACAAAACAGCAAAAAAGAAGAGGAAATAGACAGATAAAGGAGAAGCAGAGTGCAAATCTGACATAAAAATTGGGTGTGGGCCATAAATAATACCTAGCTTTGCATCTTGTTGCTGCTCTAACTAAAGGTTCACTACTATGCATAATACAACACATTTCATTATTCACTAGAATCCAGCCACAAGGTGTCACAAGCCAGTGTACTCTTTGTGCCAGTGCCAAGCCTAGACAAATGGACAGGATTGCATTAGGCATTAAAACTTATGCCAAATCAGCATGCCAAATTACTGCAGACTAGGAAGCAGGTAATTTGCTGACGACAATAAAAGGGAGAAGCCAAAAAAGTAAAAAGATATTCCCTAGACTGTTAGCATATACTTTTTTATGTGTTAGCTAACTATTATTGTACTAGAGTTTCAGCTATATTCCTTTCACTTCCATATCCTACATTTCTGTCAGTTTTTATAGGCAACATTTGGTCATAGGATCACTAATCATTGGGAAATTTGCCACTGACAACCAAAATTTACAATTAACACAGCGTCCCCAGAGACATAAACATTTTCTAAAATGTTTTTTGCTCACCTTATCTGTGACTTTTTCAAACAATCACTGTTTTTTAGTTATTTGAAGTATCATATTTAAAGGTTTGTATTAGCTGCACAATAGAAACACTTTATACAGTATTGTTGAGTGTTGATTAGAGTGACCAGATTTCTAGACTCAAAAACTGGGACACCTATTTTTTCCCCACGAATCATGGTGCTTTTGAACTTAACAAGTGACAAAAAAAATAAAATAAAAAAAGTCTGACATCCATACAATTTTCTGTCATGTAATTCCAAGTACATGACGCTGGGACTTAAGTCTTGAATATGATAGCAATTTATTTGTTTATAAGTGTTGGACATGGGAGACTGAACTGGGACTGTCCTGATTAAATAGAGACATTAAATGCCTTGATCGAAATGCTTTTAGTTTCTCTTATGCTTACAGTTTGATCTGTGTTTTTCTTTGCTTTAATTTACCTGTGCAAACATCAAGAGAGCATACCATATACAAATATTTGATGTCTGCATTCTTATTGAAAAAAAATGGCTTTCTGTTTAAATTCAGTACTGTTGCCAAGGCCACAGAAAAAAGCACTTTCTATGACACTAGTATGAAAATATTGATCTACTGTAATTAATCAAAACACTCCAAGGACTACTTGAGCATTTCATGTCTGTGTTGTCATATAGTATTGTTAGGGTAAAGACGCTAATAAAAGAAAACATCCTATATTTTCTTGTGTTGTGTTCATTGACTATATATTTATATTGTATTTGAAGCACACTTGTACCATTCATACTCCATGCAACTCTATCAGCGATCACTCCACCGACGTACTACAAATCCTTGTGACTCAAGCTTCCTTTTTTCTTCTTGGGGGTAAAAATGTACAAACACACCTGGATTATACAAGGCTACGGAAGCCTGGCACGGCGGAAAGAAACCCAAGGATAATGCCATGTCAATTCCACTACCAACTGCGCCGCTCCGATCCAAAGGGATTATAAACAACTCAAACAAGCAGTACTACTTCAAACAATAAAATACCTTATTAAACCCCAACATGAGAGGGCCGTTGGGAAGGAAGACTTTTGATGTGTACACAATCCCTGCAGTTCTGAATATATTTAGTTTTGCTCATGAACCAAAAAAAAAAAAGAAAAAAAAAAGAGCAAAATCACTCTCCTGACTCCATTCTGCATTGGGAGGGATATCGAGAGCCAAATTCAATAACAACCTGAGATCATAGCCCAATCCATCTCTGAATCATCCCTTAGTCTTTGCGTAGCCTTAGCCCCCTCGGCATAATTTAGCACTGTCAGACGATGAACTCATCTCCCCCATAGAAAATGAATGGGCTGGCGTCCAAGAAATGGAGATCTGTACAGAAATCCTTCAAACTACTTTAGAGAAGAGAAATTTAACACGAAGCGGGGTGGCAAGATGAATGGCCATAGTCGGGAGAAAAGAGATGTGTTTTTGTATTTTTAAACAAAAAATCATTGACTAATCAACGAGAAGATTATTCATTAGCAAATAATATGATTACGGTTAAAATTATCAAAGGTTTAATCAAGGCACCCTCTAATGCAAAGTGCAATTAAAAACATGCACTTCAACTAAATGAACCCACTCAAAATGGTCATTTGCAACATTAAAAATGTCTTTAAAAGCTTTTGTTACGTAGGTTAGCTTGTACTGGCAATGAATTATTATAGTTAGTGCAGTAGCTTCATCAGTTAACTTACAAATATTACTTTAAACTGTGCATTTTTTACAAGTTGATTTAATGATTTAATGGTACATTTTATGAGTCATGGTTTCTCTCAGAACTTGTGACTATAGTCATATTTATATTATTTTTTTATGAGTTATTTGGATATGGATTAGGCTAGTAATGGTTTCATGAGATATTTTCAAAAATGCATTTTCTTCATACTGTCTCTGGAATAATAGTTGTGAAATGTGCAAACAATGGCCAATCAAAAATCAATGAAATGTTGATTCTCCCATGCTGCGGTATAGCTCAGTTGATAGAGATGTGGCACTTATATAAGGCAACTAAAGCCTGCCTTGGTTCGAGTCTGGCTTCAGGTACAGCCTAATGTCTCTCCCCACTCTTTTCCTTATTTCTTACTACTCTGTTCTCTCAATAAAGCCAGAAAAATTACCCAAAAACATTGAAAGAACAACACCAGCCAGGCACAAAATTATGATCACCTGCCTATTATTGGTGGTCATAATGTTACGACTTAATATGGAGCGGGGTTAGAGCACCAAACTGCGATGCACTGTGTATTCTGATACATGGTTTTATCAGAACCAACATCAGCATTTTGAGCGACAGTAGCTCATCTGTTGGACTGGACCACATGGACCAGCGTTTGATCCCCACATGATAACCTGTTGCCGGTTCACAACCCTTCTTCCTTGGACCACTTTTGACAGGGAACACCACACAAGAGCTGCAGTTTTGGAGATACTCTCATCCAGTCGTCAAGTCATCACACTTTAGCCCTTGTCAAACTTGCTCACATCCTCATACTTTCCTATTTTTCCTGCATCTAACATGTCAACATTGGTGGTAAAACTTTCACTTGCTTCCTGACGTATCCCAGTAACAGGTGCCCTGATGAAGAGATAATGCATTATTCAATTCCCCTGTCATAATTAGTGGTCATAATGTTATGCCTGATCTGTGTATATAAATCAATACCATAATATAGAATAGCTGCAAACCGTAAGATTAAAATACTCTTTTGTTTAAAAATTACATTGCTGTTGTCTTTGCTCCAGAGACATACAAAGTAGCTGCACTTTTTTTTTTTTTTTTCCAGCCGACTTTGTGTTAGACCAGGAATCACTGTTGTGTTCAGCAGTGTGTGTGCATGCAATACAAAAGCAAATTCAAATGGCGTGCTTAGATTTCACACTCTGAAAATGTCCTTGGTTTTGTCACGGCCATGGAACACAAGTCCAGTACGATGAAAGCAAAAGGGGGAAAAAAAACAAAAAACATTTCCGTGAGTGGCTTAGATCCAGTTGTTGTCCCTAAAATAGAATAAAAGAACTGGGATTCAAAAAATGAAATGTCGGATTGATCCAACCACTAGTTCTTTTCAGTCTGCTTTTGTTTTTATGAATTAGCCTTGGGCATTGAAAGTCGCATGCTAACTGCATCAAATTTCCAAAACCATTCGAGTGGAGACGGTAATGAGGGGGTTAGCGCTGTTCACTGGAGCATCACGGTACGTACAATGAGCAAAGGTCACTGTACGCATTCTCATTATCTGCAAAATTGCTGGATCTCTGACGTTGTGAGAACACATGAACGGCTTTGCACTGACAGGTAAATGTATTTGGAGCAAATTTATTCACTTTTTGGGAGCTTGATAAATAAAATTCCTTGGAACGGTTATACCTCAGAGAAATCGTTCCAACATAGCTCAAAGTGTGGCTTTATTTCTTTATCCAAAAGTGTATTTAAAAAGAGGTGGCTGTCCTATAATCAAAGTCTCTTGAAATGGGGCCAGTGTGCATCTTTTAACTGCTTCCAAAATGTGCCGAGACTAAACTTTTTTTTTTTTTTTCCAAGATAATGAATGATAGTACTGGCTCAAGACACAGGCTTACAAGACATAGGAATAGGGCTTGGATTAAAAATTTCTATGATGCAATTAGAGTCTATGTGCAATTAACCCATTCAATGCAGTAATTTGAATGTGCAAAACAAAGATAGAAATCATAATTACTGGACCACGCTGCGTAGTAACCCACTGCACTATTTTTCCCCCCATTCAAATGGAAAACAAAGTGCATTCTCTATAGCACTGTGCTTGTGCCAAGTGATTTTTTTTTTTTTTTTTACACAAAGAAATGGTGACACTATCTTGGGCAGCACCCAACCAGGTCTTCAGATGATAAAATACAAGGCATAGAGCAAAAGGTACCGTGGCGCCTTAGTGAATCACCCACATTAGTCCGATGACTGGCTCATACAATACCCTAATTGCCTTGCCTTACCATGCACACATTCTTCTCCAGCAAGCAATGGGCCGGCACGCATCATATTGCTATTCGAGTCACAAAGCATTAGCCGAAACGGGAACAGAAAGAGGATTTGACCGCGATATTAAGGGAACAGTGGATGAGGAAGTGACACGAGTTCCTTTGAAGCTACCTGATGTTGTTATCTCCAGCCTGTGTGATAAATATAAATTAACAGCACTGATATGGAAATAAGCTTCACTTTCAACGCCGTTCAAAGACGTCTGTTTGTCATGCTTTCAGAGTCGTCGCCAAGTATAAGAAAGCTGGGAAGTGGAAGGGCCCATACTAAGAGCCCGCTCCCGCTACATGTAGGTCATTTCTCCTCCCTGTGGAAATGCCGCCTGTTTTAGGATTAGGGCTATGATTCATTATGGCTGAATTTAATTACAGTGGTAGGGAAAAGTGGTGGCCAATGCGTGCCCGGTTTCAGCATATTAGGGTCTCTTCTTACAGTACTGGAGAAAATGGGGGCTGTGAAATTAGATGGAAATGGGTTTAGGTTTCTGTAGCTGCAATTTGGACAAATTTCAATCCACATATGCACACAACATGAGAAGAATTTAAGATGAGCAAGAGCACCAAGTAGTCCATGATCAAAATTTCATGATTCAATCCATCAAACTGTTTAAATTCCCCTGCATGTCATATTATGAAGTCATGGATGTCATGTCTTGGTGTTATTATTAGCAGTGTCTAAAATAATTACAAAACTCTACTATCACATAGCAAGAGTATTTCCTCATAAAAATAAAGTAATGTAGTGGTATTAGCAGTACATAAAAATGTTCTGGAGTTTGTGTTATGGTTAAAGGAGTTGTCATGGGCTGAATAAAGCGCCCAGCATCTAGCCCTGCCGCCTTTGGCCCGCAAACGACACATTGCTGTTAGCCAAACAACAAGTTAGCAATGGCGTTATTTCTTGATTTTTTTAACACAGGAGAAAAAAAAATCTGTATGGATATGCAGAGGGGAAAACAAAAGAAGTAGTATTTTCCTTTATTTCAAAATGTAGGGGGAGCTCCATAGAGGAAAATTAGGCAAAAAACAGCACAGAAACGAGAAAAGTTCTGCTTTTAATAATGTCAACAGCAGCAGTAAATACCTATAAAAATCACTTTTTTATTTTCCAAAGTACAATATATTTGTAACATAGTATACACACTACATAACTACTTTTATTTCACATAAAAAATAGTTTTGGTGGTAAACACATTTTTCCAGAGAATGACTTAGCTTGATTTATTATCTCAAAATGTTCACTTTTTACAACACAAAACTATTGTATACCAACAGTAAACAGGTATAAAAATGACAAAAGAAAAAAAAAATTACAGTACTTTACAGCAGTATGTACTCTCTCTTGTATTAATATAAAATTAGTAGCGGTTGCATTATTTAGTTTCTTGAAGTAAATGTCATTTGTTCTTTTTACAACATTAAAGCAGAGATGAACAATCAGGTTAAAATGTTGTTTAGATGCATTTCCTCTCCTTTTCTTAGCATTACGCCATGGAATCATTTTGCTAATGCTGTTATCTTCTTTGAATTACCTCCCAACCCCATCCTTTTTCACCTTACACCCATTTTTTTGATGTTTACTTCCAACTCATCAAGGTTTCAAATGGTGCATGATAATCCAATAAGCGCCTTGTTTAGAGCTTACTGACCCATCAATGAACCTGGTCAAGTAATCAAGTTTCTTCTAAACACGTTAACCCAATTATGTGTTCTACTTAAATCCGAAAAAGAATCCTAGAGTCTCATCAGGCCATTTCCCAAAGTGTGGAATAATCTGATTACAACGCTGCATCAAATAGAAAAAAAAAGTTTGTTAGAAGTCAAGATTCAGTGGCGCCTCGATACACACTTTAACCTGGAGGTCTATGGGCAGCACAAGCTATTGAAACAACAATAGCACTTCCAGACAGTGCAAGGAAGAAGTAATAGAGATAGGGAAACTCAATATCTTTGTAATCGCACTTTGAGGAAGCAGGTAAAGGCACCGCAAGTGTTTTGACTAGTGGCTCTCGGGGTTGCGTAGAAGTCGGTTGATGTGGAAAACAATTGCTTTCATTACGTACAGATAGCCATGTGAAATGCAATTAGTCAGTCCATGAAAAGCGGGTGCGGTTACATATGCTTCATTACTGCTTGCAGTGCAGTCAAGCGAGCTCTGATTTCCAGCTTTCCAACTGAGAAAATTCATTGCCCGTGCATAAAAGTACAGGGCTATACCCGGTGTGTGCTTTAAAAAAATGTATTCTACAGATGTTTAACCTAGCTCTTTGTAATACATGAAGTAGCTGTAAGCCCTTCCATTATTCATTCAAGTGGAATAGATACCAAGTATGAAGCGTACGCCAAAGTCTCCAGCCCACCTGTTATCCACCTTGTAGCATAAGAAATAAAGAGATCTCAAAAACTTTCGTGTGCATTCATAGTATACTGGGAGCGCGCGGGCCGAGGACATCATCTGAATAATTCAACATCAGAGCTGTTGGGGATGTCGAAAATCCGATACATCACCACTTCAGGAAACACGAACAAGCCCATGAAAGAAAACTTGCAAAATAAAACAACTTCAAAACCAGGCTCCGCTGAAATAACAATATTACTGAATATTTAAGTACAATGGGAACAACATAACAGAAATTCAGATGTGTCTTGTACTCTGCCTCCAAACAACAAAGTAATAGTGCTTTATTCATACTAACTGCATTTTAACGCAGCAAGGAGAGGTTGAGATGAGTAAAAATGACTAAGCACAAGATGATAATGTCGGCAACAAGTAAGTATGTAAACAGAATTGTAAATATAAGTGGAGCTTTGTTATTTTACTTTCAGAGGTGTCCACACTGAATCATTCACATGGGCATAGGCTTTTACCTTGGAGTAAAAATTACTGAAAAAGAGTAACGTTGAAGCATAACTCAACTTACTGTATTTACAAAAATATTTCAGTAAAGTAGTAAAAAGCATATAATATCAATTTCCTCCTTTCACACACTGGTCTTTGTTTTTGCCTGTCCGTCCATAGAGGTCTTGTTATAGTCACGTATCGGTCATGAGTTGTATTTTGTCAGTGTGGTCTTTCCTCAACACTGCATCATTGATTTTTATCTAGCCAAACATATCATTGTTTACCACTATGTTTATTTGAGACTGAATGCACTGCCTAAAATTGGATTAGTAAGTAAATATTTCTTTCTGAAGCAGCATGTCAAACAAAACACACAGTAGCCTTTATCTATTGTGTACAAGTATTAGTTGTTTTGACAGGCATAAGAAATGTATTTCCCTTAGTAGTTTGCATTAAAGACAAGAAGAGGGTGAATAAACACCTATATGCCTAATGTTGAGTAAAAGTACAGTTCTGCACTCACTGCTAGTTTTTACATCTACTACTGCATAAACCCTGTAAACCCTGCACAATTTGAATTATTATTTCAGGTTGCAATAAGGTAGGTGGGATACCAGAAAATAAATTGCTTGGGATGCTGACTGAATACAATAGCAACAAACTTTTAAGTGCTAAAATTTCAGTTAGTTGCATGACAATAAAACTTTACAAAAAAAATAAATAAATAAATAAACCATTTGCAGATATAGCCATATTTATTTAATTGTAAGACTATCCAATTGTGTCTAAAGGTTGCAGTCCATCTGTTAATACTGCCTCCTCTACCTTAGGCTCAAATTTACAAAAAAAAGGGGGTCAGTCCTGCGTTCCCACACCCCAGTGTTTCCACATTTTTAAGGTTTTTCTTTTCTTTTTTCAGAATTAGTCCCATTGTTCCCACAGCCCAATGTTCCCACTTTAAAAAAAAAAAAAATCAGGCCCATTATTTTCAAAGCTGAATGTTCCCGCTTTTCAAAATCAGGCCAATTGTTCCCACAGCCCACACTTTTCTAAGATTTAGGGTTAGGGTAAGGTTGGGGTGCGACAGGAACATAGGGCTGTGGGAACATTGACACAGAAAAAGTCAAGAATTCGGTCTGCTTGCAGTGCCACCCAAATGAACAGTAAATTATTGACAGTTTGAAGGAGAGTAAAAAGGAATAGTTCAAATCAGTGAGACATATTTTGCATAAACAACTGATGAAAAGGTAGTATACTAATACGGTAACACATTTAGCAAATTTACAATAATAATGAGTCATTCTGAACCATAATGTAGAAATCTCCTCAGAAAATGGACCATAATATGGGAAATGCAGACCTCAAAAGAGATACTCTATGTTTTGTCTCCAGGAGAAAGCTGCTGACTTTAGCTGAACCTTCCTCTGTGAACAGTAAACACTGCATTTTGACTTTTCCATGACCCTCTCCGACTTTGACCTCACCTTTTCTATTGACCACTAAAATTTGTTCTTGTCCAGCCGTGGCCTTCTGAAGAGTAAACACCACACTCTCCTCTGCCTCTCCTCTCCCACCGCCCCGGCCCATAACTCCCCTTTGCTCTTGTTTGACTCCGCATTTTTTATCCCTGGCTCTGATCAAGGTTTTTCCCACCATCCCACAGGCCCCCAGGACGCCTCATGAGCTCTCGCCCCCTCCGTGTGCTCTTATCCCTGGGTACTCTGTGTAAGATGTCCCCCCTGTCAGCTCAAATCACAAGCTCGCCGGCAAAAAAATCGCTTCTCCCCAGCCGCACGCTTGTGTTTGTGGCACAGGGGCTGTGCAAGTAGATGCTACAGAAAATGACCTTTACAGCAGCAGCACCCCATGCTCCCAGATTCTAACCCGCTTGACAGTAATAGAATGCTAATGAAGTATCTGGCTGCTGTTAGCTTCACTCCTGTGTAATTATCTACGGGGCTACCCTTGTTGCCCGGGATGCATATTGTTTGATTATTAAACGCTTTTACAGTCAAGCCGTGCATCAGGTTCTCGCCACCAGGTCAGAAATTACTCACCATCCGGGCTCATAAAAATGCAATAAATCGTGTCGGCTGCTAGCGTTTGCTGCAAAACAGACAGGAGAAACGGAATATTATAGCAAATGAAAAGGAAACACTGAAATAAGCAATAAGCAATCTTTTTACCAGTTGAAATTTTAGACCTTTTTAATAGCGCATATCCTAAAAATCCTGTGCCAAAGTGTCATACTTGTTATACTGTTAATCAAAGCATCGCTATTTGTTCCATCCTGGTCTCAAACTCACCACCCACGTCCAGCACTAGTTATATTATAACTATTATTATTAAAAAAGAAAAATTAAATGCCAGTTACTACAATTCCTGTCACAACTTAATGTCAGGTGATTAAACCATTTCCTCAAATGAAGTACAAACATAAAGGAGTTGATAGAGAGTATAGTGTATGTTTGTCCCAAGCCAGGATAAATGTAGAGTTAAATCAGAAAGGGCATAAAACTTATGCCAGATTATACATCCAAGAAATGCATATAGTCACTGTTGAAAGCACAGTTACCAAGTCTGCTTTTTAAAAGTAACTTTGGACTTGTCACTTAAAAATATTGGTAGTTGCAGTTTTACGATATAAAGACAGTATTTTTGGGGATTGCTCTCATCTCTCATCATTTGTCATAAAAAACATTGGTCATTATTAGGCTTTAAATTACTCTGCCTCTGTCATTCCCTATTTCCCAGTAGAGGCATTCTGATGTTGTGTAGTACTTCTGCAACTTGGTATCTAGGCAAAGCATGGTAAAAATATACACCATTTGCCATGGTATTGATATTACTTTGTTACTGTTAAGTTTTAATTACTGTATTTTTAGTAATTAATTAAATCGCAGTTTGCATTATTGAAAAGCAGGATAAATGAATGAATTGATATAGAAAAAATAAGTAAGTTGCTACTTTTTGTGTGTGTGTTCTGGAAGCACTGGTTGCAACTGACAGCAACAGGCTTAATAAATAAATGTATCGGTTTAATTTTATTGTTTTGCTCTATCAAAGGCATGTCAATTTATTACTTTTTCCATATATTGAGTTACTTTGACGCACTGCATTTATAACAATGTTTGCTAGCTTGTGTTGTATTATCCATTTATTTAGTATATATGTCCACAGACTGGCAAACACCATACAGCATGATGAGTCACCTGCACCAGTACAGTCTACACCATTCTCCCATAATCTATTACATGTAAAAAGCTAGATATGACAAACTACTCTATGTTGCACACAAAATAAAAATAAAAAAACTTTACTTTGTACTCTGCTTTCTTCCTCTAAAGTTCTGGCAAAAAGCAGTAAATGCTCTTTTCCTTCAAGACGTGTTTTCTATTTTCAAGCTTCTTTTCTAGTATTGGCTTTAATCAATTGTCTGCGCAATAGCATGAGAGCCTCTCTAATGGCGTCCGAATTATAAGGTGAAATAAGTCCATGCATTACTTGGATGGTTAGTCAGACTGCCAATTTTGAAGACATCTCTATAAATAAATGGGATTCTGAATAAGGGCCGCGTTGCTATGCTGTGTCTAACTACTGTGACATGAAGCTGCCTCAAAGGCTTGGAATATTTTGAGTCATGCATTCAAGAGAAAGCAGGCCTGGTCCTAAAAAGCATAACAATGGCCTTACCAAACTTACTTGAGATGGTTGGTAATGGGGCAAAAATATCACAAATTTAAGGGTAACACTATCTGAATTTTATCACAATTCATGTAGATTTTTTTCAGCATAATAATAATTCTTAATAATTACTTTACAAATGCATATGGCATCTCTGACCACCACCAAAACACACAAACATTCATACAGGCAAGGTGGGTAAAGTGTCTTGCACATGTACATAAGGCAGATATGATGTGTTATTGCCATAAAATATTTGACTATGTTATTTGGCAGGTTAAATTATAAACTTGAAATAACATTATTATAGCACTTACATCATCATTGACATTGGCTTATTGGCCTACGACCCATGAGAGATTAATGAAAAGAGCAAGTAGGCAGGAAAAAGCAAATTCTATAAAAATACTCTGCATAAAAACACACAGAAGTGCAATGTTTTGTGGTTAAATCTCTAAAAACTTGCAGATGAATAACAATTTCTTATTATATGTGATGTAAAATTACTTTCTGCACACACCCACTCATGCACTTTGTCCCAAAACAACATTCTAGAGAGATAGCCTACATAACATTTCCACAAAGGTCTTTAGAAACATGAATTTCTATGCCAATATCCATCAAAAGCAAGCATTGTCTGTGAAATAATTACCTTGAAAAAGAAACAAAACTGACTCTCTTGTCTCACCTGTAGATAGCATTGCTTGTTAGAAGTAGTACAACTTGTCACAGATTTCCATAAATACTCTAAATCTCAAAGTCTGCAGACGTACTTGATGCCAGTCCACCAGTTTTTAAGGTGCGGCAAAGGAGGTTTTGTTTTTATCTACATTCGTTTGTTGGTTGGCAAGATTGTTTGTAGACTGTTAGCATGATCACTTCAGTTTTTTGGTGGCAATCTGGTACATCGTTTGGATCAAGGAATATCCAGTAAGATAGGACCAAAGATACTAACCCAGCCCTAATGAGATGACTAAAGGATGTGTAAAAGCCTTCATCACTCAATAGAGAAGAGTATTTACCCCTGAACTTGAAGATCCATGGTTTGAATCTGCAAAATATCCATTGTGAAAAATACTACTGCAGCTTTTGCATTTGGATAGACATGTACTAATCAGAAAACAGAAGGCAGTGCCAAAATATAGCAAATAAAAATCAGCCAAACAGTAAAGCAAAGCAACGCATAAGCCCCGCCCTATTTTAGATTAATAGTTATGATGATAGTTTAAATGGGAGCTGTTCCAGAACCCCCTTTTTCTTTTTGCTAATGTGACTAGGGCTGTTTGGCCACGCTAGCTTATTCAGCAAAAGTGACACAATCACACCATTAGCAAATATTTATCTCTCCCGAACAAAATATTAATCACTTTATGTTTACCAGCAAGTGTTTGTTAAATGCTCCGGTGTTGGGCTTGTTCAAATAAGAACGTCACCAATTTGCACAGCACTGGGCCTACCCCCTGTAATGTATGTTTCCCCGCTGGCTCGACGTGACTGCAGCTGATTCCGGTCTGCTACACTTATCCCAGGCACAGCGCCAAGGCATAATAGGACATTTGGTTGTGAAATTCGGAATCTGACAGAATGCATTAAAGCCAAAGCAGAATGCAGATGCAAAGGGAGCAGCCAGGACAAATTGATGACTTCCCATTTCCTACCAGCCGACTGTATCATATTCCCTTTAGCTCCCAGCCAAAACAAATGACCAAATTGTGCGAGGAGTGTGCGACACATTCTTTTTGTTTGTCATTTTAGACTCAGAAAATGCTATTACTGACCATGTCTTTCTCACTGGTGTATTTGCTAAAGAGCAGCAGGAAAGTTTTAAAAGCAAGATGATAAAATAGTTGGAAACATTGCCAAAAAAAAAAAAATCACTTTGGTTGTTTGATCAGAGAACATATCAAAGAACTGGAATTGTGAATGGTTGCGAGCACACAAAGTCTGACGTGAAGTGACTAATGCTGACAATTAAAGTGATGCAGCATTATGTCATTACTGAAATCTCTGCACATTGTACCCTTTGCATTGACTCCAAAGAGTTCTTGAGCTGAACAGAATGTACTTGTTGGCTGAATGTACTATGTGCAGTGAGATAATATTTAGTAAAACTGACATAATGTAACATAGTTAAAGGTGCATTTAAATGGAGTTGCTTTTTGATTGCACACGGGGTTTCCTTTAATTTAGCCGTTCAACATTTAGGGGTGCAACTAATAATTATTTTGGTAGGCAAAAATGATTAAAGGGGCTATATTGTGCAAAACTGAGTTTTCTGAGCTTTCTACAACGTTATAAGGTTGAGGAGTCTATACAGTAGCCTCTGGGCGCTCAGTTCCACAAACCTCCACCTCTCCCACAAATCCCCACCCACTCCAGGAAGCACTGACCAATCAACAAGCCCTATACATCCAGTCTGCTCTCATTCATTTATCAAAAAAAAACTTGGAGCCACTTGAAGCCGTTTTTCATATTGTAGTAAAATACCACAATACAAAAAGTTCAAGGAAATAAACAGCTCTTTTTCTATGTTTATGTTCAAAAGACAGTAGTAGAGCTGCCCTCTGCTGGTCTCTTTAAGCTGGGGACACACTACACGATTTTCTCAGTCATTACAGATTCTGAAAAGCCTAGGAGCACACACTAACGACTGGTTTCAGCAGATTTAGTTCTGACGACTGAAAGACTGGGGCTCACACACTACAAGATCTGTAACTGCAACTGACAACAACCAAATGCAGCAAACTCTGGTGGGGAACTCGCGAGAACTAAATGGTAAACAAACATGGACGCTACCTGGGTCGCTGTTGCCGATGTGTGCGTAGCTATCTGTTTGGAAAAAGGGAAAGAGAAAAAATGGCCATGTATCCAGTTTCGCTTGGGTAGCGCTCAACTTTCTTTGGTGTTTGCCATGGTTGTTTATGTTTTCTTCTTCTTCTTCAAATTTCCGCTTATATTTTCCCGCCAATTCCTGTTGCTTCGTCTGCGTCCTGATGCTATTTCCTGTGTCCTATCAACTGTTTTTCATTGGCCGCTGGACACCATGAATTCCCAGTTGGACATGTAAACAGCCCACACTGCAGGAGTGTGCGTCCAGAGTCGGCTTTAAAATTCAAACATGTTTGATTGCTTGCGACTGACGTCAGGCCGGGTTTTTGCGGCGCACACACTTGCAGATTCGAATCTTTGAACATCACACACTAACTGATTTCAGGGCCGACTGGTGATTACGATTCCCTGCAACTGTTGTTGACTGGTAAAGACTCGCCGCAACTGTGAATCGTTATAAAATCGGGCAAAAAAATTGTGTAGTGTGTCCCCAGCTTTACTTGTTTCTTTAAGGCACCAGTAGCGAACTGATTAAAAACATGCTCTTTTAGTCAGACTTTTTTAAAGGTTGTGAAACACACAATCCTGTTCTAGAGGCAGTCAATATTGGTTTAGGAATATGAATAAAAGCATATTACATACTTCAAAAATAACTCCCAAAACTAATATGCATTGCTTATAAATTGTCAGGTTCTTCCAGTGTTCATATTTTATCTGTAGCTTCATGCAGCAGAATTATTGCCATCTCACTAAAATTATGTAAAATTATGTTTACTATTTAATAAACAGATTAACATTAACACCAGCACAAATGAAAGAGAAGAAACGTGGTTGTTTTATGGATCAAAAAACTACTGCAATGTACAAACTATTAGCCATTTTGTTAAAGTACAACAGAGTCCACTGCAGCAGAAGTAAGGAGCATTTTACAAGACATGATGTACATTGTACCAAAGAGATAGCTATAGAGCAAATTTTCATCTGTGGTACCTGGGCAAAGGCAAAGTGACAGTGCAGATTAAAAGACAATTTTCGTAGCCTGACAGAAATGTCAACTGATTGCCTAGTCAACCTGACAGAGCACAATTAAATAAAAAAAAAAAACTCTTTTCTCAGATCAGATGAATAATGAATGTGGTCAATACAACTGCCTTTTACCAATGAATAATAAAGTGTCCATGCAAAAATTGGCCTGGGGTGTTCGTAAAAAAAAAAAAAAAGTTACCTAGAATGACTTTTATTTGCAATATCTTGTAGTCTGGCAGCATAATAATGATGCAAGCTCACTAAAAATCGTAGATGTGCTTGCTCAAGGTTAAAATACATGGCATTGCTAACGCTGCTTTCATTGAAGACGATTAATATTAGATCCAAGATGCTGAACCTTTTAACAGCAGTCAAAAGTCTCTTTCATCATTTATCCCTTGATCACGTTTATATTTTTATGTGTGACAAGCTTGAGGTCAATGGCTTTATATGTCGCTCAGCCTTATACAAAACAAGCCTTGTACTACATGTGCTGCGCTGTCAAAATAGGAGAATTTCATCTGTAGAAAGGTCATTTTTTTGACACAGTCGGACCTTAAGTGTCGCTCACCCAGATCGAGGCAGAGAGTAGTTGGGGGCTCGTCCGGTCGGTTTTTTTTGGTTTTTTTTATAGTCGCATGGTGCCCTTGTGATACCAAAGCAACACTCCGCTACTGTGACAACTACGATCTAAGCCAGCAGATAATGTGACAGGCTCTCCAGCTCCTCGCAGTGCCTCGAGAGGGAAGTCAATGAATCTGATTTCTCATATTTGGAAAGGGTTACGGAGCTTGTGCAAGAGGTCAGGTGTAAAGATGTAGCACGTCTGGCACTTCATTGTATGACAACAGACTACAAAGTAATGCACAGCAGACAACATCATAAGATCAATGAATATATATGGAAGAAAGAAAGAAGCCTTGAGATAAAAAAAAAAAGCTTGCATGTGTATATTGCATGTTGCAGATCTTGACATATCTATGAATAAGTAATCAGTCTTGTCGAGTCCTTGGGGATTTGCTAACAAGAAAAGCAATCAGACAAAAGAAGATCTAGAAAGAACCGAACTAGGTGTCTCTCTTTAACTTGCAAATGATAGCAAGGACTAGAATGCCATTTGTCTGGACCTGTCTATATACTATAGACACTTTTATAAACATATTTTTCTATGTTTTTTGCTTTATGTCTGCAAGAGTTTTCATCTTAAAAAATATGACACTAAATGCAACAATAAATATATGCGATGAGTGACTATTACAATAGCTATGTACTGGGTTTGCAATACATTTAATAGCCCAAAAATATATCTTACTTTAAAATGTCTGCACAATCTTGCTGTATGGCGTCTGCATGTCCTTCCCATGTTACCGTGGGTTTTTTCCGGGTACTCCGACTTCCTCTCACTGACCAAAGACATGCTCCTGTTAGGTGGTGTTAGGTAATTCTAAAATTGCTCCTATTGAATAAACCAGAGTGAATGGTTGCCTGTCAGCGCTGTGACTAACTGGTCACTGCCCAAGGTGTACCCTGCCTAAAGGTCCATAGTTATTGGAAGAGTAGCTCCAGTACCCAAGACACCTAACAGGAACAAGAGGAAGAAGACAAGAAGACTCTGTCCACGTGCATGCGTATCTTCCACATGGTAGGGTTTACAAAATACTGTATTTCCATATGACACTACTATAAATGCTCAAATCTCTCCAGACACAAGATATGGGTAAAAACTATATGAGAAACACAGAACAACAATATTTAAGTATAAGCAATAGGGTTGGGTACCGTATATGATACCTTTGTGATGTTGAAAGAAAAATTACAATACTACTGGTATCAAAAAAATTATAATTACTCAGTACCAAGTTTCAATACTTAGTGGGAGCTTTAATGTCCCTTTGCATGTAAGAATCAAATAAATAACACAGAATAAATCATTCAAATAACTGGTTTTAAATTACAGCTAAGAATTTTGCACCAAAATTGGGTCTTTTATTCAATACTATTGTGTTTTATGATTGTAGAAGATGAATTAACACACCATAGGTATCAGAAAAAGTATTCAGGTACCGGTATCAAAAACCAACCAAACCATTTTTTAAGTACTGGTATCGAAAAAATCTGAGCGGCACCCACCCGAATAGTGTAAAAATTTATTTCATTTGTATAGAGAAATGATGATAATGGAAACCACCAACTTTAGCATAAAATCAGCCATCTCAACCCAAAGACAACTGCATAGCCACCTTTAATTTGATTCAAATTAAACTTTACAAATGATGCAAAACACAAAACATAAAATGTTAAGCTTACAGTTCAACTTCTAATGCTAATTTTAGTGGACCATTTATTTTATGCTGGTCACACATGCAGCCAGTTCTGCAACTTATACTATGTATTATCAGCAATCAGTGTTAATGATAGCTGATATTATAATATGCTGTTACGTTAGCACTTTTCCTTTAAAGAAAATTGCATACATATATTTCAAGTGTCGCAGAAGGCTAAGTGTTTGCAGACCAGCAAAGTGCAGGCTGTCACTGTGTCCCTGGGCAAGACATTTTACCCACATACTCCACTCACTCTATGTGGATAGTTGAGACAGAAAGGGCACCTGGAAAGTGGTTCACTCTGGCGACCCCTAACGAAAAAGAGAGCAGCCAAAATGTTCAAGATATGCTGGATGCTCAGTTATAAAACTGACCTTTGGCTGAACTCTAAAAGTGTCACTAAAAAACTCACACTGATCGAAGGCGCTTCCCTCACAGCAGCCCTCTGGCAGAAAAAAGGAAAAAAACAAATGAAGGAGAACAATAGGACAGTCAAATGTATCCTAATTCCAGCTGGAGACGCTAATCCAGTTCAGAGGCAGCAAGGAAATGGGCTTGTGAGAGCAGACCCGGCAAATACATGCAGATGAGAATGATTATCCTGCAGATGAGCGGAAAGATGAAAACTAATTTAATAATAAGACCCAAAAATTCTCCAAGATAACAGGGATCTAGAGACCGATCCAAGACCCATCTGGCCCACGCTGCACATATACCAGAGCCATTTCGGGAGCAGGAGCCGGCCGTTTGTATAGCAGCACTAGAAGCCAGGCAGCTCACCAATCAGTCTGCCGTTTCACTATTAGAGGATCCACAACATGTAGATGAATGTCGGGTGTATTTTTCTAGCTCCGGTTACCCCAGTGATTTGTACCTCTCACCTCGGCTAGCATTTGCACTTTTCACCTCTGCTAAAGGATGGGCAGAGTTTCTGGGATGAAATGACCATCTGGCATGAAGTGTGGCATATCATATTCAGAGATGGATAGAGACTCAGGGTAAGTATTTAAAGGTCCCCTATTCTGCAAAATTGACTTTTTGAGCTTCTTTTGGAGCAGTAAACTTATTTATGTTAGCATCATGTTGCTAATAGCTGTGCTAATTAGCCATTTTATGTTCTGTCCATTTCCCACTGTTGCCAGCAGGGGGCAACAGGCACCTAATTCAAGCTTCTCTGCAAAGTCAAAAGTACATTTTTCCATAAATATACAATATTTTCAGTTACAAAATGTAAAATACTAATGCAAAGCCTGAAAAAAGTATATGGGACCTGTATACAGGGATTGCACTCTTATGTGGACCAACTGTGGTGCAGCAGCTGTATTAAGATCTATCTTGTCCTGCTCAGGGTAACTCATTTACATCTAAACCACTGATGGTCATCCAGTGTTGTGGCAGTTTGTCATGTTTTAGGCTTAAATATCAAGCAACTGTTTTACCATTACCAATTTAAACAACACGGGATTGCCCTGATTTGATAAATCATGTTTTATTTACAGTTGGTTCTTACTATAATGTCCAGGTATTCATCTAAAGTAAAATCTCTTTGCAAATTCATTCTGTTGAAGCTCTCACAGATGTTTCTGTGTACAGAGAAGCCCTTGGTAAGTCAGGTTAGAAAAACGGACCACTCAAGAGCAAAAAGCTATCTAACCTACTATAGACTTCATCACCATCTCATGTTTTCAGCCCTTGTTGGTATGAAATTATGTAAATGACCCTTGAGCATTTTACATTCCTGCAAAAACATTCATTATTTAGCACACACAAGCATCTGTTACTATCCTGAACCTACAATCCAGGATAGGACTCAACAGTACGTTGTACAATGCCTTACAACTCAGTGCAATCTCCATTATCTCTGTTCTTAGTGCCTACAAATCATACATTTGTACAGACATAGTGAAAAATGATTGTTCAGTACAGATGCCAGCATTACTCACTCAAGTTGAAAATGAAATGCAAACCAAACCAGTGTATTATAAATCTGTCAAACAGTCAGAGCATTGCATCTAAACTTAAGTATATATTCTGCAAGTTCCAAGTTTGTTACTTTCTTCAAACTTTTGTTGACTAAAATCTGGAGATGGAAAAGGAACTCTTTGAACACACAAGCGCAAGTCTTCTTTTCTCACTAAGCAACAGCTATATAATAATAACCATAACAATTGCAACACTATATTTTACATATTTAAGCTGCAATTGGCATCAAGGCTACAATTCTAGGATGATAAAAAGAATTCAACTGTGTTTTAAGTGTAAGTGCAAAAAGAATATGGGCTAAGTTGCGTACATTGCATACATGCAAGGTTCACGAATTACTCTTTAATCCATGCTTAAAATGGAACCCACCACCTCTTTTAGAAGATTGGTGAAAACACTATATGTGTATAATATCCAGAAGGCCATTGGTTAGGGGGGGCATTTAAATAATATAGAACGCAAACCTTGGGAGTCTGCATTTTTAAGCAACATAAGGCTAAGGTTTTATGCAATTAAAGATATTTCTTACACCTTGCATTCTGCATATATTGTTACCCCAGGATAAAGCAATCCATAATAGCTTCACAGCGCTACCTTATATTGTAAATGCAGTATTAGTCATTCTCTGTCATTGCAGCCGAAAGTTAACTATGCCATTTGTGCCCAGCTCTAAATGCCATGTAGACGCTTTCATACTTATTTACCTGCCAAAACATGCATTACTTTGATTTATAGGCATCCACCTTGGCAGAAAAACCTCCAACAAAGACACATTGGAGCTACATGTATACATTTTCTGAGTACAGATTACAATGCAAATTACCTTGTCATATTGTGCTTGAGCCTCAAATTGCACATTTATATAAGCAGGAACTTCAGCTGGCCACAATAAAACACCCCTATATGGTATTCCTACACAGTCTGCGTTTTGCCTTTTCATTTGTTTAAGGTTCTATATAGGGCAATGGGAATACGTACAACTGTGTAAAAAACACCACTGTGTCCCAGATTCAGTGGGTCATTATTATGAGAGTTTATTGATATGTGTATAGGAGTACAGGTGCACAAAGCCCACTTCTAGAGCTGTAGAAATAGGCTAAAGGAAGAATCGGTTTGTTACATTAAACATCCCCTATGCTTTGGATGACTAATGTGGAGACTGCAGGCAGCATTAGGTCACCCATATACGGTAAGAAGCATTTGGCCCAGTAACGTTTGCTTTTTTTGAATAAGTTCTTATAAGAAATAGTTCAGATACTTTAGGTTAGCATAAACTATGGTGGCTAAATTTGCTCACTGTTCAGCACGCTTTTTAGTATTGTACCTTTATTAGCCATGTAAATTATTCTCTATTAAAAAAATAGAAAAAGTCTGTGTATTAATGTTTCAAGTTCTAGAAACACAGATTAAACTGCCTCTGAATGCAATTACATAGACATAAATCCAACAAAAAGAACAGGACGCAACCACAACACAATATATGGAATTAGCCGTTACAACACACAAAATGCACAAGAATATTTTAGAAAAAGAAAAAAAAAAGTCCTGCATAAAGCTTGCCTCATTTTAGCATCACAGTTAAATATACCACTCTGTTGTCAATAGAAGAGGATAGCAAACCAATATGACCTTTTGAAGAAAATTAGTCTTGACATGTGTATTTAGCCTGGTTAGCCATACCCTTTCTATTTAGCAAATTTAAATAGGTTTGGATATGTTAATCTAAGTAATGTAATGTTTTTTTTTGTTTTTTTTTTTGTATATGATGAACTTTACAACTGCACTTTTCATTGTAACTTATTCCATGTGGCCCAGGGACTGCGGATGGAAATTAGCCATTTAGCTATAATCTGGTCCGGTGCATCTCTGTCTCTGTGAGCTTAAATGTACTTTTTGAGCAGTATAATTTTAATACTTCATGGAAATTACCCAAATCTGCACCCATTTTTAAATCAAATATTAGTCTTGCTGATAAAAATGGTACAGCTGATTTATTCACATGCAAAATACAGTATTTTACATAACGGCCATCTGAAGCCCTTGCATCATCGATTGTTTAATTAGAAAAGCGGACTATGCTCTGGTTGCCACATAGACCAATATTTATCCACGAGACTGCAGTACTATTTTTAAACCAGTACTAGCGCTTGCTGCTTATAATATCTTTAATATCTCTGTACACAGGTAAATAAAGCCTAAACTAAACTAAAATGGTTGGGGTTTTAGTAAATGTGTCCTTTCTCCGTCGATGGCAGTCAATCAGAGTATTGCAAATGACCCTGCTTATGTTATTCAGTAGCTAATGTAGCTAATCTATGCTAACTTAGAAGTACAGAGGCTTTTTTTCACAATATGTCAAGGTTATAGTGTTGCATGCAAAATGTCAAAATAATACAGGCTTTTGACAGGTGATGGCAGTCAATCACACCTCACATGGTAAAACTATAATTTATAGAGCTTTCAGAGAGGACACCATTTCCACATGTTCCAAGCACATATTAAAATCAATGAGAATGAAGGAAAAAAATGTAATTATCAACATCAAATGTCTGGGGAGAAAATGACATTGAAGTGACAAGGACCAAAGACATTATAAATCTTCCATCCAGCGCCGTGAGCAGAATTTTACACTTTGAGTTCTCTTTAGGCCACTGCTGCCGTGTTCCAAAAAGAACTGTGTCATATGTGCAGCCAAGCAAAATAGCGTGACAGTGCAGAGCCATTAATAGTTACACATGACTTACCTTGCCAACGTAGAGCGGCTCGTTCCCTGTGTACTCCTCCAATACGAAGAACTGGTTCCATACCCAGCTGCGCCTGTGCCTGTGCAGGACGTCCCACGGGGCTGGCTCTGAGTGCGGGGACGTGTCCATATCCCCCGAGCTGGGATTCAGCCCTAAGCAGGCCTTCTCCCGCAAGGCAAAGAGGATCGCCAGGAGAGCCAGGGCCCTGCACACGGCTGCGCTACAGCACCCCCACATCTGGGCCGAGCTCCAAACGCGCCGAGGCCAGAAGAGCAGCGAAATTGCAAAAAAACAACAACACACGCACACACACACACACAAAAAAAAAAAAAAAAAAAAATGGAAATGTCAAAACCTCAAGGGCTTATCCACACTGTCCTGACTGTGTTTCAACAAGAAGCCAGCCTGGATTGAGCTCATCAGTTGAAAAAAAGTGCAGTGTTGCTCATCTTTTTTCTTCCTGATGGGAGACTAAATGCGGGGTAATTCCCTCCTCCTCCAGCCTGGGGAGTTGACATTAAAGCCGGCTAACAGGGTCATAGGTGGCTGGGGACGCTCGGGCACGATGGCTGTATAATTGGCACCTATCAGAAAAGGAGAGAACACAAAGAGGAGAGAGAAAGGCAAAGTACTGTCAGCAAAATTACCGCTCTGACCGCAGTCACTTTACACAGGCTGCAATGTGCCTCCCGATGCAACCATAATGACATTTTTCATCAATAAATCAGTGAAATTGGTCAAAATGACACCTGGTTTCAAGGTATACCACAGTTTCAAAATGCTCATAGTCTCAAGAAGTAAACCATCGTATACCATTATTTATTGACAATCTATTTACATCAGCGTCAACAATGCAGAGGGGTTAGGCTCTGTATTTAAGATAAAGGTCCAATCAGAGCCTCATTTAAAAATGTTAAAATGTCCAAGAATCAACTATCCTTCCTTTTCTTTTTAGGCAAAATTATTTTTTTTTAAATGACAACGCAAGCCCAAGTGTTTACTGTGTCTCAAATTCAAATAGCAATTATTTTCAGATAACTGTCAAATACTGGTTTGAAAGTAAAAGAGATGCATAGATTACAGACACAGCAACTGAAATCCTGTGCTGTTGGGACAGTAAGCTTTACATTTTTGTCCAGTGACAGACTTTTAACTGGTCTAGTAAATATTGTGAAGTGAAGTTTGTGTACTATTTGGCGAAGATACAGAATTCTTAGTATATCAAAGCAGTGGAGGCAATGAAAGGTGGCAAGTCCAGCTGCCAATTTGTGTTTTTCTTAAGTCCTTAATATCAAATCACTGGTTGGTGTGGCCAAATAACTAGACCAGTGACATCAATACAAGCAGTAGAAAAAGTAATTCAAAAGACCAGTCTGAAGAAACTGCCTTCATTTATTTGGAAGAGTTATGTGATGAGAACTGAAGCTCATCTAATTCAATAATACGATATTTATTATCACCAAAACACCATGCAATTAAAAAAAAGGACAAATGTTCCACTTGGACTGCAAAGCATTTTCCCAAATCAAACGTCCCACAGATGAAGTGCACCATTATGTGTTACCATTTTGACTGACTGTAGTTTTAACAGTGCAAATTTTTCATCTACAGTTCCTGACAGTGACAGTGTTCTCTGTCCCTGCTGAGTACAAACCTTCCTTTCCTATAACAAAGACAAATAACTACATTTACCGCAGCAGAGATCGAAAGCACCAGGTAGTAATGTCCACCATGATTTGATTTTAGCCAATCATAGCAACGACAAGGCCAAAGAACTAACCGCCATGAACCATGTAATAAAAATGCTCTTAGATGAATTTTGTGTGTGTAAAGCAGCATACATTGTTTTTGCGCTTGTTTCTGTTGACAAACTTAAAACCTGTGCATTCATGGTAGTACAGCCATGCCAAAAAAAAAAAAAAAAAAAAAAAAAATCAGCATGGAATTTCTGCATTCCTGCTAAAAAATTTTCTAGAAATCAAGTTGTAGGTAGTGCAGTTTTTTGTTTTTTTTTTTAGAATGCAAAAGGAAATTTATGGGAAATGAAAATTAAACGCAGTGCTGCTGTTTCAACCTGATATTAATCCAGCATGTTTAGTAAATTTTTGTGCAGGATTTAAACTTGTTTTTTTCAGCTTCAAATTCAATATTTTTTTATTGCAAATGGCAGGTAAATGCTGTGTTAATTCACAATGAGATATTGATTGATTTTGTTTCGTGAACACTCGAATCTCGCAATAATCTGTGCAAGGTAAACGTTTTCTACCTTTGTCTGTCGCACACAGAAATACTCCTCGCCCCACATTTGTTAGTTATGGTCCAGTCACTCCGCATGACTGCTGAACAATAAATATGATAAATACAATCAATGTGATGCCCTTGAAGACACATGGAGAAAACGGGCAGGGTCAAAAAGTTAATAAGAGATTTGACACCGAATGAAAACAACAGCCACTGTACAGAATAATAATAATGGAACAGCATTCAAGCCCACCTCACAATTATCCAGGCTTTACCTTGCCAAGGTCATTATTTTGTGTTCTTTTTGTATAAGATTGGGACGTAGTGGCAGTATAGGGCTTGCCACTCAACACTAACAAGCCACATGATCTGTGTGGCAAGCTCTCATCACGCAGATTAAAAATAAATGTGAGCTGTCAGCAGCACGCCGGCCCAAGTGCTCCTGACCTCTACTCCGAACACTCTGTTTTTTGGCGGACCCCGGCACATACAAAAGGGTGGGCGGTTTAGTTGGGATCCAAACTTATAAATAACACCAAGATGTAGTATGAGAAGAGATGATAGACTTTATTTTGCATTTTTCAGTGGTGGGACACAGCTGAGTGTTAACAGCCAAACTGGAGCTTAGGTGGGTCAATAAAAACTAGTTCAGTTTTCACTATCCAGGCTGCTTGTAATGTTGCCCTCATTTGTGCAAAAAGTAAAAAAAAAAAATAAAAAAAAAATCCTTGAGCAATTTTTTAGCATAGTGGATAAAAATGAAGAACTTTGTCTAGTAAAATAGTATTGTTATCAATTTTTATTGAATTTCTTATTTTGTCATTATTTTGTCTGTAAACTTCCTTTGAACCCAGTGGAGTAGCTAACCTACTTAAGGTTCTAACTGATGCCCACATGAAGCAAACTGAGCACTGCTGAAAGAGAAGCACAAAGATGTTTTTGTAGGACATCTGGCATACAGTATGTGTATTTTTCAGTAATTGATCAGAATGTGTCTCTGCTGGGCTATGGTAGTCTAAAAAGAACTCAGAGGTCGCCAAAAAACAACATACTGTGCCTTTAAAAAGAGCATCTTACATTTTAAGGGATTGACTAAGGTTGTATGGCTGGAAAGGTGGAAGAATTACTCAAAACATGTACTCAAGTAAATGTACTGTTGCTTCAGAATAATTACTCAAGTAAAAATAAAAGTAGGCAACAAAAATATTACTTGTGTAACAGGAAAAAAGTATTGGGTACAAAGTTTGAAGCTTTTGACTGCAAAATGAGCATGCTACTCACAAAGATACTTCTTGTACTTAATTATTTAGAAAATTTGGAATTATTCGCCCACCAACTGGAGGGTTGGCAGCAAGGGCGTTATTAGCATTAGAAGTATAGAGCTGCTGGGGTTCTTGTAAGACAAGAAAGAAACAAACAAAAGAAACATATAGCACTGGATAATAATATAATATATATATAACGTTATGTCATTTCTTGTATTATGGAGTCTTTTATAATGTTATATTTGTAGCTGTTTGTAGTGTGAGAAGGACTACAGTTTCTACATGGACTTTCTGAAAGTAAAAGTAGGGACAGAGAGCGAGAAGAGACCTGAAGGAGAAAAACTGTATTAAAATTGATGTACCCTTATGCACTGTATATTCTTGTATTCTGTGGAATCACATAGCCACTGGGTTACATTTACGGGTGCTAAAACTCAACTTAGGGGTGCTGTAGCTCTCCTAAAAAAATAGCCTAGCTACGCCTATGGGTGGCAGTTCAAACTTTGCTCAAAACACATCATTCCATCCCTGGACATGACACTTAATTCACATTGCTTACTCTAGCCAGTTGCGACAGGCAGGGCATCTGGCATAAAACAAATCACTGTGCGACCGATTCCCTGTGGTAACAAAAAAAAAAGGAGCAACCAAAGAGAATTTAAAACTATTCTTGTGTAAAAATAGCAGATATCTGTAAACGGCATCACTATTTAAACTCACTAATCACTTTGGTCACTTTGTAGTTCTTTATGAATTAAATTTGGCAACAGAGCAGCCAGTGCTCCTGACCACTACTCCAATCTCACTATTTTTTGGCATGCCCTGGCACATAGAGTACAAAAGGCTGGGTGGTGGATGGGTGGGTGGATGGATGGCGAGGGGAGAGAGAGAGAGAGGTGGGGGGGGTAGTTGATTTGTCTGGCTGTGACACATTCGCCGAGATGCCAGAACTGAACATGAGGACTTGTCACACAAGAGAAAAAGCATCATCTTCTGACAGATAATGCTCTTCGTGTCACAACACATCCTGCCAGTGCCGCGCAGTTGAGCAATTACATCAGCCGCCCGATCTCCGCTCTCTCGCCGTTATCCATCTAATTTGACACTTCAACCAATCTCTCAATAAATATTTTGAACGGGGTGGGAAGTGAAAACACAGCCCCTACGCATTCCCAGCTTGTGATGTAAGATCTGGAGCCAAGCTGGCAAAAAAAGGAAAAAAAAAAAAAAACATATTCTCCGGGATGATACTGAATCGCAAATGTCATCCTGGTGAAAAGCAAGATGAAAACTGGGAGCTTGACCGCGCTAATATTTATTTCGGAGTTGACCTCTTATTCTAGCGCGCCTCTACGCCCCATTATTGGCAGCGCCCCGGACTCGGGAGGTAATTGCTTTGGCATACAGTGACCTCTTTCTTCCCACACACCATTCTCTGCTGGCTCATTTGACTTCCTTCTCCATTTACCCCCCCAGCAAAATAAAAACACCATACATCCTAACTGATGCCAAAAAAGTAAAGTCATTATCAAGTGCTTATAATTAATGGAGAGGTAGATCAATCCGCACTGATTAGCACCTCTTTGAAGAGCTGTAAATATTCAGAGAAGTGTCTAGTCAGAAATGAAATACGTTGAAATTTGAACGGTTTTGTGGCTCAAAATTGTGCCATATTGGAATGTATGGTGACAGAAGGCTTTGGACATAATGTGCCATGGTAAAGTGTCTCTCCCTGACTTCTCTCCCATTATTTCCTGTCACTACTCCACTGTACTGTCAAATAATGCCAAAAAATATCTTTAAAGCATATTTAACATTACAATTGTTGTGCATTATTGGCACTATTTGTCTATGGTGGGAAGGTTCTTGTCCTCTAAGCTAATGAGTTCACTTTGATACCTACAGTGGCCCTGCAAGGACATTCTGTTGAGTATGAACAAATCTCAATTCAAAATGGAGTCAGATGATGAGTTTGCTTCAAATCTTTTAGTGTGGAATAAATTTTGTGCATAAATATGAATTAGTGTGAAATGTGATTAAAAAGCAGTGCTCACTTTGACTGCTTGAAACTTAATTGAACTTTTGCATGGTTCTATTAAGCCTAATATTTTATTACTAAAACTTCAAATATTCTTAATTTGAAAAGACAAAATTTCAGAGTCTAGCTACAAAGATGTTGACAGACGAAATAAGGCTTTTATCATTGGCACTGAGCATTGGCGTATATATTCAGCTAGTATGTACAGCAACAGCAGCTGAGAAACTAAATGCACGTTTAATTTTCAACTTGGCTTTTTATCATCTCATCATCTGTCCATATGAATGAATCCATCACCAATGCTGACACTTACAGATTTGCAAAAATAAAACTGCACATGCACGACTTCATCAAATTGTAGGATTAGTGTTACTCTTGTTTTGTGTCTGCAGGACTTGTTTTGGTTGTTTTTACTGCTGCCATGTTTCTAAGCAGATAGAGAAAATTCAATATTTTAAACATATCTTATATCTATAGGCATGTCCTTGAACAATGCATATTTAAGTGGTTCCATAAAGACTACTTGATGCCTGGTTTCTCATTATCCAGCTCTATTTTCTTGTGTTGTTGTTTCACCGAGTAATACTTTTGATATGTTATGGTATATTTTATTGTCCCCTTTCTCCAGATCTGAGCCAGACTCTTGGTCAGAAGTACACTTTTTTTGTTTAAAAAAAAAAAATGTTGCGAAAACTCAAAAACTCAAGGTAACAGGATCCCTCAAGATGTTTTGGGCCAACTCAAAATCTCAATGTCTAAAAACTTTCAATTTTAAGTTTTACTCATTATCATTATTTTTTTTTTTTTACTCATCATACAGCCAATGTACTATCCATTTTATGTAACAATATTTCACAAGTACAGATGCAGTGTCGGCTTGTGGCATAGGCAAACAGACGCCAAACGACTGTGGGGTGCCAGCTGATGCCCCATGCTGCAGTCAGTGATGTAAGCTGCTGGCATGAGTTTGGTCAATAACAGTGAATAACAAGAAATCATGGACACTAGAAACAATTTTCAGCTCTTAAAGGTGTGCTACACTTCTCAAACTTCAAAACATGTTTCTAAAATCTTGCCTAGGGCTCCAGCAGAATCTTTAAAGATACAGCAGTGCAGATGCCGCTACTTCTTGCTTTTTGGGCATTTGAACTTACTGCCATTAGAGACTGTAGATGCCATAGCTTCTCTGGAGTGTGGCATTAGTTATCAGTTTAGTTACTTTTTGTCTGAGTTACTTGATCGATCAGTGTTCAACTTCAATGTAATTATCAACACAGCTTTTTGGTTCATCTGTTAGTTTAAATGGTTACAGAGCAAAATCACACATGAGTACACTAGATGCTAATTTTGCTTTTTCATACATGTAACATTTTAACCTACAGTATTCTTTATCTGACCTGGAAAGTCACAATGAGAATCCTTATCTTGTTTTTCAAAGAGTCCTCTCTATGACCAAAAAAAAAAAAAAAATCCAAACTCCTTCAACTTTTCTCCCTTGAAACTCGAGAAGCTTTTCTAAAATATCTGCCCAACTGCCCATATCTCCACATACATTCAAAGTCACAGCCGGTGCATGACGATTGTATGGTAGAGGGTGGAAAGTGGAGCAGATCTGGCTCGGGGGCAGTTGGGCGGTGAAGGCGGCAGTGCTGGTATTATGGGAGATCGGAGAGGGGTCAGTCAGAGCGCCGCGGCCGAGTTAATGCTTCTCATTTTGTTAAACCCTAGACACCGCAGGAGATAGGAACCAGATAGAGGGACCGGAGATAACGCTAATGTAAGTCACAGAGTGCAGCAATGTGTTCCAATGGTGGGGCTCCAATAGTTTTTTTATTAAATGAGCTTTTACTGAAATTGTTTGTTGTGTTGCCAAGTGTTTTAGAACTAAAAAAAAAAAACATATCTTGTTGAATGGCTATTAACTTGTGTGAAATTGAAGCTGAATTTTGAAAAATGTAAATGTAAAATGTAAGATCCTTGTTATGTTTAAGCTTTTTTCTATATTTTGAAGCAAAAAAACATTTAAATTCCGCTCAACACACAACACCAGCAAAATCCATCTTGTAGTGAATTAGCACTAGATTTAACTACTTTTTGCCTTAAAAAATTGTGTGAATTTGAAGCTGAATTTTGTTGTTCACTGTCAGATGCTTATTGTGTACTTTTCTCTATAATTTAAAGAAAATAAACCTTTAAGTTCCACACAAAATACATGCAGGTTTTAAAGTCAGGTCGAAAAGATCATATAGCAGCAGCAAAACCCATCCACCCCTTTTTATGAATTAGCACTGCATTTAATACATTTGCCATAAAAAAAAGTAAAGTTAAAGCTGGGTTTCGAAAACAACATGGCTAAATGTAACATGCTAATTATGTTTAAGCTTTTTGCCATAGCTAGCAAAAAGACATTTAAATCCCACAAACAAAAATCTATAGACATCTCATTAGCACTGCATAATTAGCATTTGCATTCTAAAAAATCTTCAGCAAATTTTAAAGTACACTACCTAGAACTTGATTTCCAGATGTTTTTTTTTTTTTTTTTTTTTTTTTTTTTGCAGGAGTAGACCAAAGCCAAACTAATGATGCATTATGTGCCTCTTTTTTTAAATTTATTTCCAATTTAGGATAATTTCAACTGTTTCTATGAAGTTATAATTTTTCAAAACAGAAAATTAACACAACTAATGAAAGCAAAGGTCACTCTGTACTGCACTATTAAAATACAATCTTCTATAACTGTGAATGCACTCGATGTAATTTAAGCCAAGCAATTGTTTAGTCCTTTCTCTCACTTCCTCAATCCTAACAATTCACTGGACACTTCAATAGAAAAGTGCTGAGGCTGCTGTTGTGTACTGTATGCCTTGTTTGCCTGTCAATGTCATTATAACAGTCTCTGAGGACGGACGCCCTGAATGCCAACATACACTGAGTATCCTTCAGAGTACTTTGATGCACAACCTTTCATGTCAGAGGCGGCTGCTGTATGATGTTGCATTGCATTGTTTTTGTTTGGTTTGTTTGCTTGTTTTTTTTTTACATGCCACTGTTGTATTCTATGGTCTGAATAAAGTACATTGAAGTTTTTTGGCTTTCTTTTTTTTTTTTCATTGTGCTTTACCGTCTGATTTCATGGGTAAATTTTACTTTTTTTGGTCCAGTGTAATAACTTTTAAATGCTTTTAAAATTTCAGTGCAAGTACGACATATGAAGAATACTCTGATGTTATTGTATCCAATAAATGTAAATACAGTAGAAGCAAAAATAAATTTTCTTTATTTTAATAATTGTTTATTGTTTGTTTGTTTGTTTGTTTGTTTTTTTGCAAACTTGTGCCTATGCAAATGGTCATAGGCCTCTCCCAATACAAATCTTAAGTTTATTGTCTTTGTCTAAATAAATACATTACATGTAGCATTTCAAAAAAGTAAGTCTCTTTCTTTTAGGCGTCGTCACAATAAATTATGTCATTAACGCAATTTAATTTGACATAGGACTAGAGAGTAGTCTGGCTTGTGACCCCTTGTGGGTGCAGTTGGTATGTCATGGGCCAGATAGGGTTTGAAGTTGAATCCCCAAATTCAAATTTCAAAAGATAATTCAGCAAATACTATACTATTACTATTACTATTTTTTGGTCTCCAAAATACAAAATCATTTAACTAATCAGTGGAATTACACAATCTTATAATGTGCTATGGAAGTGTCGAAAATGTGTTAGAATGTCAATGAAAGAACAGGGTTTTATCATACACCATGCAATTGCTTAGGGCTCCAAGAAATACTGTATCTTAACAAGTCATTAAACCTTGAGTTCTTAAGTTATGCACTCGTAGGAAGGCATGAGACAACTAAATGCTTTGTCTTTGAACACTGACTAACAGATAATTACACTGCCTAATGTGCCTCAGGTCCAGTTCTCTCTGAGTGTTGATGCCACTGACCGTATCATCGACCTCAGAGGGTTAAAACGCGCAGCAGCCGGAGCCCTTTATGTTGCTGCGTTTCAGAGCCAAATGTTCCCCTTGTTCCCTCCTGAGAGAAACCCATCCGCAAAAATTAAAATATGATCAAATGCAAGGCAAATGCTGCATGCACACGCTCCTTCTAGCAGTCTCGGTCGGTTTCAAAGTGACGATGTAAATGAAAATGTGAGATAACATGAGCTACATATCTACAATAATTCAAAAATAAGTTGGGACACTGTGTGAAATGTAAATAAAAACAGAATGTAATGATCTGCAAATCTCATAACACTGTATTTTATTTACAGTATACAATATATCGACTGGATCGTGTTCACATAAGGGCTAAAACTTGGATTTGTGCAAATTGTGTTGAAAAGCGATGACTTCTGGAAGTGTTCCTGTCCCGTGCAGTGATTTCCAGTACACAAGCATATCTGTTTTTAATGCAGTGCCACTTGAGGACCTGAATATCATGAGCATCCATATAGGGCTGGCAGTCTGTGGTCGTTCAGTCCAGTGGTTCCCAACCTTTCTTGTCTTGTGTACCCACTGTGCTTTTTTAGTACTCCAGGACACAGCACGTGATAATGCTTTTTCCAAAAAGTGTTAAATTTTAATATCTATCTTTAATAGCACATAGGCATTTTTAGTTTTATTTGTTATATTAATGTAAATATTAGTTCTCAAAAAGATAAAAAACAGTACAAGTAAATAATCTCATCTGCCTTTAAATTAGTTGCATGCACTTTATGCATCAATAAATCTGATCTAATTTATTACGCTGACTTTTAGATCAGCGATTCTCAACTGGTGGGTCGGGACCCAAAGATGGGTCGCAGGTCCATTTTCAGTGGGCCGTGGCCCTTTGCCAAAAATAAAACAAAAAAAGATGAAGAAAATAAGTTACGTTACTGTTACACCTAAGTGAAGTGAGCACTGTTAATGCTCCTCAATGCACAAAGTCTTGCAGTGTTTACCTCTGAAAAAGGCAGTAGAAAAGAAAATTTGGTTTACTTAAATCCTTTTGAATTGCACTTTTTTACTTCATGTATTTTTGTTTTAAATCAAACTGCATCTAACTTAATGTAGACGGCAATAGTTTGCTTTGTAGCATCACCACTGCTTGTTAAATTTGTTCTTTTTGTGTTGGCGTACTGTGATATTCTGACATTATTCTGCCTCAGGTTTAATACATTTGATCAGTTGAAATATCTCTTTTATTTGGGTCACAGCTTGTCATTTTAGGGTGATTGTGGGTCCTGAAGCTAGAGTTGAGAACCACTGTTTTAGATAAAATGTATTTTGCTGTCAATATGTTTTTTTTTCTTCCTAATTAATATGGCATCCCTTGGGGAAACTTGTGCTGAGCATGTATTTGGTTGACTAACCATTTTGACTAAGTGCTGCCAAGAAACAAAATAGTAAAACTTTTTTTCCAGTTATTTTATTGCTCTGTCCCAACTTGTTTGAGATGTGTTACAGCCAATACAGCGTGATATGTTCTATTGAGAATAAAATATGGGTACAACAAATTGGCAGATCATTGCATTCTGTTTTTTATTTACATTTGACACAGCATTCCAAGTTCCTTTTTGAAAAACCGTTGTAAAAACCACACGAACCAGACCAGACACCTCTCCGAGAACCCCCCCACCCCCCTCCACCGGCTGTGTTTCTCTTACACACTGTGTCCTAATCCCATTTGCCGGGCTCACAACAGGATTACCAGTGCTACAGCGCTCGCTAACCAATCACACGCTTCCTGCCATCCATATTCCACTCCATCAACCAGGGTCCCGTGTTTGCAGATGGGGGGGGGCAGAATCCAAGGCACATACAACGAAGACGGTAGATTGGAACCTCTCCCAAAAAGTCACGCAAGGTGTCATTTAAAAAAAAAAAAAAAAACATAGCAGAGCGCTTCACAAACGGTAAAAAAAGTAGGAATTGTCTGACTCTACAAAATGCCAAGTGGAGCCATGACCTAACTTCTCTCAGCGGAGAGTTTTTGCAGAAAAGCAGACTGATATAACCTGAAATCAATAACATAATTAATAACATTTTACTGGAATTACAATTAATGAGCTGTGAGTTCTTGTATTTTTTTCCTCGAAAGAAACATAGAGCTTTCCAAGAACCATCATTAACTGACCAAAATGGGTACTATATGGATTAACACAAACAAAATGTTGTGTCGCGCAGTATAGCTGAGTTGGTAGAGTATTGGCGCATATACAAGGCAACTACAGCCTGCCTCAGTGTCGTGGGCTCGAGTTTGCCGAATGTCTCGCCTTATTTTCTACTACACTGTCCTATCAATAAAGCCTCAAAAATTGCCCAAAAATGTTGCCAGAAATATGCAATAAAGGGCAAAACAGGAATAAACCAGGACTATGCAGACGTGAATACAAAGACGTGAATAAAATGGACTCTAAATTAAACTAAATAGGGACTTGAACTGCAGGAGACTCCCGAGTACCACCAGAACATGCCCGTGTACTACTGTTTGAGAACCACTGGACTGGATGTTATGCGTTTCTGATAGGTTTAAGAACATTCAGTTTAAGTTATATTGTGTTTCTTCAAGATGTGTGGTCTAGGTTTATTTGATTCACATCAAAACTGCCTTTATTCATTACTCCAATTCAACTCACTCAAACCTAAGCCATATACTTTCTATTTATGGAGCATGAGAAGATTTAAAACCATTTCAATTTCAACTTCTCATATGTTTTTGCAGTAGTTTTAAAGATTAGATTAATTTGAAAGGAGACAATGCAATTTCATAAAACACAAGAGCCAGCTATTTTTACATCTGTAGTCCCCTAACCTTGATGTTAAAAAAAAGCAGTCAAATGCATTAATATGACAGCACAGACACAGTTTGTAAAGACTTGAGACAAATCTAAACAAGTTCCTAACACAACAACAGTACAACAAAACAGCGGCAGAAGTGCATGCTTTTAAAAACAAAATAACATATACAACACAGCAGATGCATGTCTTAAAGGTGCTTTTACGCTGCTATGTTGACTTTAAAGTAGGATTATTTACAGTTTACGTAAAGGAGAATTCTAACTGCATTATCATATTAAGGTGAGTACAAGTATAGCCCAAAACACACAGCAACCTACTTTCATTTCAGTATTTTTTGTTGAGATATAGATAAAAGTCTATTCATGTATCAAAAAAATCATTCTGCTACAACTTTAAAAGCTTTATAAGTTTTTTTAGCATACTTTTTAATGGGTGCAAGTTTCTGTTAACCCTAATAGCGTCTGTATTGAAATTTTGTGCCACCATAACCTAAACCGCTAAGAACTTAGCTGATTTTGCAGTATTGACTTGCATGCCCTCTTTGTCAGCCTTATCACAAAACTTACGGTAACTCCACATCCCCCTATACTCATACCTTTATCATTACAACATCTGCCTCTATTGTAAGACAAATACAGCGGAGTTCAAAGACGCTCTGAGGGGTGGTCTCGCCGCTCACCAAACCTCCCCACTGCCCTTTGCCAAACGCTTCTCCGATACCCCCCCACCCTGTATATACCCCCTTTATCTCATTAGAATTCGCGCAGTGCTCCTCCACTATCAGATCTGAAGACATGCCTGACATGTGTGTGGACTCACCAGCAGATGACATTTATCCTCCTGCTAATAGACTCTGGCACGCTGCAACAAAGACTTTTCACTTAATAGGATCACTTTCGAAGTCAGCTTCTTTTTAATGAATACATAGAAGGCTGTGGTGTGACATTGTAAGACCCCTTCAACATTAATTCCCCCGTCTGTAATAAAAATACAAATTATGCTCCTTTTTCTGTTTTTAATAAAAGTGCTTAAACTTACGACCTTGCCTTGTTCGGCAGACTGATGTGCCATGTTGCCGTCCTGGCAGCTTTTTTTTTTAAATAAACTTTATATTGCGCTGGGGGATTTCAATAAACGCGGTAATGGAAGCTCTAGGAATAAAAAGCCCAAGCATTTTATTATTATACATCGATCTACAAACAAGTAGGATATTAAAAATCCTGCTGCAACGACTTTCCCTTGAATAAAAACGTCTCAATTCCCAAACTTACCAACAAAACGATGGCTATTTGCCCATGTTAGGAAGCCAGCGTTACGCGTAAGCTACAAACAAGGAGCAAAAAAAAAAAAAAAAAAAAAGTTCGCATCGCGTGGCGCACCTGTTCCGAGATCAATGCGATCCCCGAAGGAGAAAAAACACCTCAGAGATCGATCTTTACATCTTAACAACTTGTGGAGAGTCAGACCCGACGCGTAAAAAGCAGCCGAGGTGGACAGCGGTGCGTGTAAAGGCGCGCTGATGGTAACAACGACATCTCGCCGCAAGGAAACATGTGTCCGCGGAATACTAATTACGCGCAAAGCGACGGGACCACGGAGTCATAAGCCGGGATGTTGCGCTCCAGAGGGCAAAGCAAGGAGATGTCAGGTTGATTGTAGATGCTTTGTACTTACCTGAAGAGACCGCAAAGTAATCACACGGAATGATAAAAGTTGATGTCCATCCGTAGCGGGGAAAAAAGTTGGTGATAAGACGTAGTCCGGATGGCACACGGAGCGAAGAGTGCGACTGGATGGATCCGCGCGTAAATGCTCACCCTCTGTGGGGATGTGGCAAGTCTGTCTCTCTCTCTCTCTCTCTCTCTCCTCTTTCTCTGTTCCTCCGCGCGTGTGTGTGTATGTGTGTGTGTGCGTGTCGGAGAGCGTGTCCTGCGCAGTGCCTCCTCCTCCTCCTTCCTCCGTGTAGGGAACCCCAGCTGCAGGATTTCTCTGTGTATCTATCTCTCGTCTGGTTGTGCATAAAGGGGGACAGCGCTTCCATCTGAGCCCCGTACATGTAACAATCTGACTGACTGTGGGCTGGGGGAGGCACAGAGGCAGAGGGGAGAGAGAGGGGCTTTTGAAAGAGTTGAAACCGAAATAAGTTCAACGAGCAGGGAGCCAAAGACACACGCAGCGTTTCTGGCAGAGACAAACCAAGAAGCGGATTTTTTATTTTTTTTTTTTTTTTTCAACCTGCCAAGTTTTTGGCAGCAGATGGCACGTGTACTGGTAAATGATTGGCTTTGAGAAAATGGGAAATAGCTTAACACCTAAACCAGAATGTGAAATTTTATTTCACTTTTTATACGCTGAGAATTAATTACATTTTTTGAAGCTGCCTTAAAGCCACCTGCAGAGTCAGAGTCTATTACTAGGGAGAAAGCATATTATATTAATCAGTGAATAACTATTATTATTATTCTATTCTTCAGACCACTGCTTGTAATAATATTATGTGGCAGCATATTGTTTATGTAGCGTGGCCAATAAAATGTTTTTATACATAAGGTTAGAGATGCAGATACTGTTGTATAGTAATGTATCGTGAGTCGGTTAAAACTCATTCAGAAAAGTTCAGACAGGGAGGCAGTAGCTCAGTTTGTAGAGATGCTCGCTCAGGAACTCAAAGGTTGATCACCGCTACTGGCACTGCATGCTGTTGCAATGCAACAATGCAATTTCCCCACTGAGGGACTAATAAAGGTTTTCTTATTATTGTTGTGTCCTTGGGCAAGATACTTCACCCACCTTGCCTTTATGAATGTGACAGTGTTTGGAGGTGGTTGGAGGGGCTGTGGGTGCAGACTGGGAGCCACACTTCTGTCAGTCTGTCCCAGGGCAGCTGTGGCTACAGAAGTAGCTCACCACCACCGAGTGTGACTGAGGAGTGGATTAGTAATGCATCAAATTGTAAAGCGTGTAAGCACTGTATAAGCATTATTGCTATTATTATTAGATTAAAATGAATGCCAATGCAATTAAAAAATAAATAAAAAAAAAACAAAGTCCAGGTCACCACAAGCCACAACTTAAGACAAATGTAACTTCCAATCAAGTTTTAGTTTACTTTTTGTCATTTTGATGTGAGATTTGTTTCAATATCCAAAATAATGCATAATTATTGTTTAATTTCTGATCATAAGATGTTGCTCAATTGGTGGAGCTGCAGCGTCATTAGCTGTCCTATCACATAAAGCCAAAAAAAGGTTGAAAAAAAAACAAACAACTAATTTAGACAATTTCAGTTTGATGAGGGGATACAAATGATGCTTAAATGAAAAAACATGCCATGATTGGACTGTAGCTCATTCTGTTAATCAAAACTAAGAAAACTGTATCGTGAACATCGTAAATTGTCAAGTACTGGTTGTTTACTTGTAATGTTACACTGAAATTAACATCATTTGGATAAAGACTTGTGAGACAAAACATCTTCAAATCTACAAACCACATCCCAATGACTTATTTTTAACCTACAAACAAAACCACAGCTGACTTGATTTAACTGGACTCATCTGAACATGCACTGTATAGCAATGTGCAAGCCACTTATGTACTGGTTTATAATATTATATTTTACTTTATTTTAATGTTTTATTTCATGTTTTTATCTTTCACCACAGTAAACCGAAGTTTACAAATGCTCTGCCTGTTGAACTCACATACTGTAACTGGAGTGGGACAACAGTAGTTCAGTTGGTAGAGATGCTCACCCACTAACCCAAAGGTTGGCAGTTTGACCCACCATTGCATACTTTCATTGTGTCTTGGGGCAAGACACTTAACTCTGCTTGTGTCCAGTGTCCACATACACTGGTGTATGAATGGTTCCTTGATGTAAAGCGCTTTGAGTGTCCATGGAGGTATATAAATGTGACCAGTAGGCAGTGTGGGTGAAGTGTCTTGCCCAAGGACACAATGAGAGTATGCACTGGTCAAAGCAGGACTTGAACCACCAACCCCTTGGTTAGTGGAAGACCCACTTAACTTCATGCGGCACTGTCGCTTCGATTTATAATATCGTATGAATGGGTTACCGCAGTACGATATTATTACAAAGGGTTTTATTACTATATATACAAACAGTATAAAAATGACATCAGCCATTAAACAGCTCTGGGGTAATTAACTGGCTAATGTTTAATTGCAGGATAAAAGCTATACTTTATTAACAACAGATGTTTCATGTTTTACTCTGAGCCTAAATATAGCTTTGAGTTTGAGACAGTGCAGTGGTTATCTACTTTGCATTAAAGCACATAAAAACATTCAATAGTCAGTGATTAAAATGTAGTAAGCTGGCTCACCTCTCCAAAACTTCTGAGAAGAAGACATCTTTATTTAGTGCAACAGTACATGGCTATAAATATATGTCCCTATATCACACCTACACTTAAAACAATCAATTCTTCTTAATTAAGTTCTAAAATGAAAATTCAAATGATAATTTTTAATGTTATTAAAAATAGCATCTTGTAGGACTTGTATGACTCCAGCAGGTATCATCATCATCATCATTATTGTTATTTGGTGACAGTGGCGTGGGTTAAGCATTCGACCACCTATCGGATGGCTGGTGGTTCAAAACTTGCTCGAAGCTTATTCTGTCGTGTCCCTGGGCAAGACACTTCACCTACATTGCCTACTACACTCACAGTATATGGCTGGTTGTGACAGGAAGGGCATCTGGCATGTAAACCTGACAAATCACTGTGTGACTGGTCTCAGCACTAACATCATGGCAACGCTTTATGTTGGTTTTCTGTGGAGCCAGTTATACAGGTAGCAGATGAAACTATCCCACTGCAAAACAACTAAACTCTTACTTACTTTTGCGTCTAAATACTGCAAATTTGGAGCCCTGTTCTTGTTTCTTTTTATCCAATTAGCGGCTCCTGTGGTGCCGGTAGAGTGCCCTGTGTAAACTACAGTATTAGTAACTTCCCTAATTAGTGACACCAAACATATGCAGCAGCCTAACAAGCAGTGACTTCTTGCAGAGAATATAAGATTTCTCTCATTGGTAATTGCAAGTGTAAATAGTTCGTGCAGAAGCACCTGTTCGCACATATGTTCCAAACTTAGCTCTTTCTTTTGTGCCTTTTCCCTTAGAGAACATTGAACATGCAGGGTTGGGAGGGTTCCTTAGAGAACTAGGAAAATAATATTCCAGTGTTTAGCTTGGAGGCTGTCAGGAGAACCATAGCTGCATGCTTCTAATGCTTAAAAAATCCCTGCTATGCTAAATTGACTGCTTTAACTGTGTTATAATGTTGTGCCCACCTGGAGTAGTAATACATATATTTATTTATTTTTTTGTTTGTTTGTTTCATTCACTCTTGTTTGAGAAATCCTGTTTGCCAAGGCTGTCCATTCTGGCTAACAGCTGTGCCTTTATACAGCCTGTCCAGTTCCTGCCATTGCCTTTAGGGGGCAACAGACATCTAATTCAGTTGTTCTCTGCAAAGTTGAAATAACAGCTCCCCAAAAGAGGATGTTTTTTATACGTACTGTATACATCAGTGGCGGCTGCTTATCTTTCAAAAGGGAAGCCCATAACATTTAGCCTGTTCTTGGGCTAACTTGCGGGCTAGTTTCCCTACAACACTGAAAATTTAATCAAACTAACAAAATCTAAACAAAATCCAAACTCAACAGCACAATAGTTGTTGTTTATTTAGAGTGTGACATGTACAAACAGAGAAAATGAGATAAATCACTTTGCTTCACACTCTGGACAGCTCATTCAGCACCTGACTGTCCCCTGCGTCCAGAGGAGGGATGATTTTTGTGCATTTATCCAATCAGTGTCTTGTTTCTTCCTACTGAAAAAAGCTCCTCTCATAGAAATCCATTGCAGCTTGGCGTCAATAGGGATTTATACAGCGTTTGAGCTGCTCTGAAGTGAGAGGAGGATCGAGTCAGGAAACCAGACTAAACAGCTGATTAATGAACGACATAACACATTTTAGCACACTTTTAATGTAACTTAATATCTAATTTTATGACGGTTTGACCATTTAGCTTAGGAAATTTTAGGGGAGGGCCTTGTTGTCAATGAGAAATTGCCACTGATTATTTTAAGTTTTAAAATGTGAAGTACTAAAGCAAAGGTGCTCAAAAAGAATAAAAAAAGCATGACTTAGGACCTTTAAGTCATGGGTATTAGGGAGAAAGTTTGTAAAACCAGATGCACTTGGAGAAGACACCCACCAAGGCATCAGCCTTATGGACCTGGACTCAAACCAAGGGCTTACTAGTTCAGGGATAAATGCTCTAACCATTGATCCACAAAGCCAATATGTCTCACACAGATTGACTAAAACAAATATTTTGCTTGTATATATATATATATATATATATATATATATATATATATATATATATATATATATATATATATATATAGCAAATGTATACAGCTTTACTACCAATCCAGACACAGGAGGTCACAAGCCAGCCACTGGCACTAGGGTGTTCCAAGCCAGGATAAATGGAGAAGTGTCAGGAAGGGCATCTAGCAGAAAATCTGCCAAATAAATATGAAAATCTCTGCACATTAGGAGACAGATGATTTGGTTTCCAAAAGTAAAGATACAGGTTAACCACTAGACTCTCACATCACTGCATAAATGTATCTTTTTTTACTCTAATTATTGCCAATGCATCTACATTTTATAAATTAGCTTCATGTCTGATACTTTTTTCATCTTTTTCAGGGTTTACCCACATCAGACTGTGCCATAGTGACACGGTGATCCGTACAGTTATCTCTTACAGTAATACGTGCCTCTGTGTTTGTGCTTCTTCTTTCTATTGTCTTTTCGTGAAAAGGAAGCCCTGACCCAAACTAACAGAAAGAGCAGCCTCTGTCTGTCAAACTTAGAAGAGCACAGCATAGGAGGAGTACTCCAAATCTATACTCAAGTAAACGTACTATTACTTCTAAATATCATTACTAAGTAGATTATTAGGCTACTTGAGTAGTAGTAGTAAAAAAAATAACTGTAAAGTTTACTTAAAAGTATTTACTGCTACAATTACTGCTTCTAGTACTATGAGTACTACTACTGCAATGGCTGCTAATATTGCTGTTACTGCTGCTACTACTAATGCTACGACTAATATTGCATGTTTAGCAATACTGCTACCAGTGCAACTACTGGCACAACTACTGCTATAAGTCTACTACTACTACTGCTACTGCAGCTATTACAGAACATCCAGAGACTTAAGGTACTCAGGGCGGACTTTTACTCCTATAGTGACATTAAAACAAATAATGCACACACCAGAACAATTCATTGACAATAGACTGCTCAACTATTAGTGCACCTTTCCTAGAAGTCCTAAAACAAGAAAATAACCTGTTATATATTGCACATTTCCTAAGGCCTTAAGATCTGTAGGTAATATTTCAAACATCCCTAGGGCCTACCTATGTGCAAATACATCTAAGTATTAGACCTGCCCTATAGCCTTAATATACTTTCTGCATTCAGTTATCAACATTATAGTTGATATACAGCTTTTGATACAGTTAATCATAGCATTCTTCTTCAAAAATTATATAAATATGTTTTTCATAAAATTGCTTATATATGGTTACAAATTTATATTTGCTATCAATCTCAGTTTGTTTGTATTAATGGTTGCAATTCTGAGAGAGCTAATATACATTGTGGAGTCCCACAGGGGTCCATATTAGGTCAAATAATATTTTAAATTTATATAAATGATTTGTGTAATGTTTCCCATGATCTTTCTGCAATAATGTTTGCTGATTCAAACTTCAATGCACTTAAAAACCAAGCTAATGCTGGATTATATGACATATTGTTTAAGTAAAACAAATTATCTTTGAATATTAAAAAAAAATCAAACTACATTAAAAAAAAAAAAAATTCAACTACGACTTTTAAACTTACTATTGCTTCAGATGAATTAACTCGTGTCTCAGCCACTAGCTTTTTGGGTGTCATTGTGGATGAAATCTTGAGTTGGAAAGAGCATATAGACTGCGTAACTAGGAAAATTATTAAATCACTTGGTATTATAAGAATATATAATCATTAGGTTGACGCAAAATGTATATTTACACTATACTACAGTTTAATTTACCATTTTCTATCATAGTGTAATGTAGTTTGGGCAAGCACTTCCCCATTTACTTTAAATCAAATCTTGATTTTGCTAAAGCACTTTTTTAGAGCTGCAACCCATTCTAAGCCACTGAAATCATCTACTAATTTATTTTACAAATTCAAGATTCTTACTATTTATAATATAAATGTCTATCAGATTTGTATTTTTATGGACAAAATCCAGTTTAATCAAAGTACCATACCTGAGCATTTCATATTTTATTTTAAAACTAATTCAGAGGTTCATCGCTACAATACTTGTCAAAATCAAGACTTGCATTTGCCAAAATCTGTAACATCCAGAACCCAGTTTTGCTTAAGATACAGAGGCTATAAATCATGGAGTGATATTTTCCATCTAGTTAAATTCAACACATCACCAATGTCATTTAAAAAATATTTAAGAGAATCTTGTTGATTTTTTAAACATTTAATATATGAAGTACGCTTACTGTGTTAACAGTAATTTTATTTGTATGTAACTTTTGTGTGTGTATTCAGGTGGTATATCAGGCTTTAAAATAAGCCCTTTTGAGTTTTTTTTTTGCCTGTCCCCTGCACTTATACTGCTCATTTTTATATAAATTTTGTACATGTATATGGTAATTTTTATCATGTGCAAAATAAATAAATAAATATAAATACAGTTAAGTAAAATTATTTACACTTTTACTTGCGTATATGTGTATAGCGCGGGAGCACAGAGCAGGTGTAGAATAAGAGCCATGGGACAACGCAAACGCAGGTGGAATAGTACCATGGAGGACCAAAGGGGACAGAGGGGACTGTAGAGAGATAAAGCGTTGGAAGCTAAAGGTACAGCGATGGCAGGAAGATAAACGGGGAGCAGAGCGCGCAAAAGCCTGGGCTAAAGGAGAACTCAAGTTAAAGGATGTTTGGAAGACGGAGCGGGGATAATAGAAGACGTGGCGGGAGGGAGGAGGGGTAGGGGGAGGTGGTGGTGGTGAGGTGGAGGGGTGGAGGGGGGGTCCTGCAGTTCAGCGGTGAGAGTTATTTAATTGGGGAGTGACATTGGAGGCTCGGCTCGTCAGCGCTTCCACCCCATCAATCACGGTGGCGCTCAGGAGATGCCCGAGGTGATGTGGCCCGTGTGCAGAACCCCCCCCCCCCCCCCATACATACACACACACACACACACATACACCTCTACACACCTCCCCACGGGCCGACCTCGCCATTTAACCGCGCATCTTTTCTCCCAACCGTTACAAATGTCAGGATGCTTTGACCTCCGCTCACCTGGCCCATACAGTTATCCACTCCCCCGCCACACAGAGCTTGATGGGTCTTTTTTTTTTTTTTGTACATGGTCTAACGAGAAAGAAACTGAAGATGAGGTGGATGGGAGCTTATGGTGCGTTAATAAAAGGTGACCTCAAAGGATGTCCGCATCAATTTTTCACATCCTGTTTGTCACATTACTTTTAATCTTAACATAAGGCAACATAATGGGGTCATACATGCATTAGCATACAACAGTTGTCCATAATCAAATAATCAAAATCATTTCAAGCAAATCTTTTAAATATCTGAATAGTTATATGGAAATTGTCATGATATTTAATAAAAATTCTGCCTTTTTTGTAACACACCCATTTCAGACAGTAAGCTCTTGATTGATCCCATCACAGCAGTAGCCCCCATGCCTCTCTGTTCAAAGAAACTGCCCATTTTCCCAACAACATTTTTTTTTGCTGTTGAGGAGGTTTTCAGCAGCATCAGTTGGTTGGTTGGTTGATTTGTTAGCCGGTGAAAAAGTTAATGGTCAGGCTTTAATGATGGTGTGGATCTTGATGAGGTTTTTGGTGTGGATCAGGAACATTTTCCAGATTTTTTTCTACCATTGCAACATAGGGCCAAATTTACTATGAAAGCACAAGAGTATCCAACCAGTAGCTCTCAACTACTTTCCAAGTAGCTCCCCAACAGCTAGCTAGTCAAATGTGACTTGTCAATAGGTGCCCGCTCCCTTTCCTGCACAAAATGATTATTCAGCAATTAGTTTTCAGTCAAACAGTTGTGCAGCATTCAAGCTTTTTTTTATTTTCATATCTTTTTGATGTTTGGTATTTTGACATTTTTTGGCATTTGATTTATGGTAGACTCACAACTAAAGTGACCAGTGGTCATTATTTTTTTCTCTGTACGCTGGCATCTCGAACGTGGTGAGCAATGTGAATCAAGTGACTTGAGTGTAGTTTTGTGTTGAACTTAAGTCAGCTTTTTGCAAATTTGAGTGGCATTGCCGAAACAACCACCAATCACAAATCAAGATTTGATGGACACTCGAGAGGAACTGGTTTAGACACTAAAGATGTGTATGAAACCTCCTACCTCTCGTCAGTGACCTAAGGATGGGCTAGCGACATGAGAAGAGGGAACTGAGCTTAGAAAAGAGATTGTGTTGCTTTTGGTGTGGGTCCGCCATTGGGCTTTATTGACAGACAGTGGAGAAGTGACAGGAAATCACAGGGGACAGAGCAGGGATAGACATTCAGCAAATGTTGGAGTCTGGACTCGAACATTTGCCGATTCATGCTGTAGTTGCTTTGTATTTATCTATCAACTGAGCTATACCGCTACAGTCACGCTTGATGACTTAGTAGTGACATGAAGCATGACTGCAGCTATGAGGCTAAAAACATGCTACGGTATTTTCAGATTAGGAGACAGAGAGAGGGCAGTACAGTGGCTTAGTGGTTAGCACTCTCGCCTTTCTCTGCGGAGTTCGCATGTTCCTCTGGGTTTTCTGATTTCCTGCATCAACCTCAAGACATGCACAATAGGCTAATCCTCCTAGGTGATCCTGGCTCAAGATCTTGAGAAGGGTCCCTGGGCGCTGCACCGCGGCTGCCCACTGCTCCTGACAGGTTGTCCCAGCAGCACTGAAGGATGCAGAGAACGAATTTCCCTATGGAGACAATAAAGTCTATCTTACTTAAGAGTTTTGTTTCTCAAATGTAAACGGTCACTGCATACAGACATACAAAATACACATGTTGGTAAATTAAATATGTAGTTTTTGTAGTTTTAATTTAATTGCCAAAAATTGGTAAATGTTCAGGTAAATGTTAATGGAAAAACTAAAATTGGAGGGGCTAAAAGTGTCAGCTGTGTCAGTGTTCAATGTGTACCCCGCCTAATGACCCATATTTACTGGGACAGACTCCAGTATCCACGTCCCCTAGCGAGAATAAGAATATGAAGAAGAATATGAATGAATAAATGTTACAGATTTTCATTTTGTAAATGTAGCTCTCAAGGGACAAAAGTTTGAAGACCCCTATCTAGCTTTAGTCATAAGGGGTCACCAAAGCAATGCAATATTACTTTTTGTAGATTCTTTACCATTATGAGATACCACTGATGGTCCAAAGGAAACAAGCATTTATTCCTGAACTAGAGGATTCTCGGCTTGAGTCCAGGTCTGGGCACCTATTGTAGCTTTATCACTGTGAGATGAAACCAATGCCCTTGGTGGAGGCTTGGGCTAATTTTGTCTTTGCCTTCTGTCATTCTCTACACAAATTGTGAGTCCAAGTAATGCTCATATTTCACCAAAATCCACAAAGTTTGACCTTTACTGCATTGTGAGAAAAAAATAGTTCCTATCATATTTGTGCAACTTATTATCTTTTTTTAAATTCTTCTCTGTTTGTCTGTATTTTCCAGACAGTGTTTTAAAATTTGGCAAGTATTTCGCTGCTTTTTTACAACCAAAACCTTGGAACCTTGTTTGTGAACAGTCTGTAAGAGTTTTCCAGTAGGAGAAAAATTCAACATTTTTAGCTGCAATCATTTTTTTCATTTTCTTCCCATAGCGGTTTAAAAGTGAATGGTTCCCCACAACTATAGGCCTAAGTGTACAGAGGGCAGAACACATTTACACATTACCAATATAGGGCAATTTTCTAGATTCACTAATTCCCCATACATGGATGTCTTTGGACAAACACAGAGAGAACCCACAATAACACAGGGAGGTACATGCAGACTCCAGACAGAAAAATGAATAAAAATTGGTGAAACTAACCCAATAACAGAGTTGAAAGTTTACAAACAAGCAGGCTCCACTTTGCGACTGAGATTTAAAAATACTTTCTCTCATTTAGAGACTTTAAAATTGCGCTTATGTAAAAGTAAAGAAAAAAAAAAAAAGATATTTGTAGGTTGTTCAAGGCTTCATTCCATAGAGCAGTAAAGCCCAATGAACATCCAACTTGTTAAGCTTTTAAGTGGTGCACTGACAGACAAGTAAGGCAACAATTCACACTCAGGATGTTATAGATAGAGCCTCTTTTGACATTATTCATTCATTTTCTACCGCTTATTCCCGTTAGGGGTCACAGGTGACTGGAGCCTATCCCAGTAACTTTGGGCCGTAGGCAGGGTACACCCTGGACAGAGTCCAGCTTGTCGCAGGGCTGACACAGACAGTCACTCTCACATTCATTCACTAGGGTCAATTTAGAGTCACCAATTCACCTAACACATGCATGTCTTTGGATGGTGGGAGGAAGCCGGAGAACCCGGAGAGAACCCACGGTAACACGGGGAGGACATGCAGACTCCACCCAGAGAGTTCGTGTGATGTGATGGTGTATTGGTCGGCCTGGGGCTCGAACCCACGACCTCCTTGCTGGGAGGCGAGAACGCTAACCGCTCTGCCACTGTGCACCCTCTTTTTTTTTTTTTTTTTTTTTTTTTTTTTTTTGACATTATCCAAAGTAAAAAAAAAAAAAGCAAATTAATCAAATGACTTAATTTTGTCACCCGACCCTACTGCAACACTACTACTACACATTGTGCTGGTTTTTGTTTTGGTTTGCGGCAGATGTAAAACACAAAATCACGGGATCGAGACATCCCTAGTTTGTGACCCTATGTCCCCAGTTAAGATGGGGCAATGTCAGCGAGAGTCTAAACATGAACTTTTTTTATTTTGAAATTTACTGGATCCTTTTCACTTGTCCCAGCTCTGACTTGTGTGTCTCAGTCTGCTCTGTTTTCTGCTCTGTTCAACTTTATGCATAAGGGCTGTGGCATCCTTCAAATATAGACTTGTGCACAGACATATTTTTGCTGGAGCGCGGGACACAGACACATATTGTAATGCAGCCATGTGAACTTTTGCATTGACTTGGCATCTACTTAATACAGAGGTCGTACAGGCAGTGTTGTGCAAGTTCACACTTTTCATGAACTAGTTCAAAGTTCAGTTCACACATGTTCAAAGTGAACTGTTCATGTTCATTGTTCACAATTTTAATTTTGAACTAGTTCAAAGTTCAGCTCATTTTATTTTTAGGTGAGATATGTAAATGAAAGGCTGAACTTGTTTTTCAAACTATGACTTCTATCACTATATATCTACCTTCTAGCCTCACTGTAGATCTTAAGGTGTACTCACAGCAGGCCAATCGAACCGTGCCCAAGTCCGGAACGCCCCTAAAGCACATGTGAGTGCTCCTCAGCGCGCCCAGGCGCGGTACGCTTCAGGACTTTGGCACGGTTGGAGGAGGTGGGCCACGGCACGGCGCACGCACGACTATGAGGCGTGTCATCTATGCAACTGTTCTTCTCTCGGTAAAAAGTGAATAAACTCCATTATCAACACTCGTACCAATGCCAGCGACTCACGCTCACCTTTCTGAAGAAGAGAACAGACAGCAGCAGTAGTTCTGAAGCCTCTCTCATCGTCTGCGGTGCCTTCCTCCTCGTATGTGGTTTATTCCAAACCTGTGACAGAAGACGCATCTCACGAACGAGACTCAAAGCAGAATCAAAACAGCACAGATACTTCATGCTGCTGGTCTCACGTTTTCCACTACGCTGGTTTTAAAAGTGTTAGCGGCTCGCTCAGCTTGTAAACAAACTGCGCATCACGATGACGTAGCAGCCTGTCGCTCTCAGAGGTGATGATGTAACCGGGCCACGGCACAGATCGTTTTTGCAGGTGGGAGTGCGGGCCGGCGGGGGACTCAGACCCCTCCCCAATCTTACCTGGGCACAGTACGGTTTGAATGGCCCTAGTGTGAGTGCGCCCTTAAATTCTATCACACAAAATGGACGTTTTTGCAGATATAAGCTTGCACAGAAAGGTAATTTTTTTTCCGTCAGAGTCTTTGCGTGACAATGTGTAAAATGTCTGTAAATGATCATAGTTAGAGGCAGCATCGTCTGTGTTCTCTGTGCCTTCACTTGCACTGCCAAAGATATTAGATTCGACTATCTTTGGCTTCACACTACGTTACCCAAGATGCATTGCGCAAACAAGCGCTCTCTGGTGAAGCGGTGCAGTTTTGGAGTGGAGCCCGTGGGCAGTGAGTGACAGCGCTGTTTAAAAAGTGCAAGACCTCGTCACTCGACTCAGGTGAAAACAAATTCCCACGTTTAATTGATGTGACGTACGTCGTTCATCTCACATAATCTGAACAAATTCACGTTCAAGTTCTTGATTTACAAATGTGTTGCGTTCAGTTCAAAGTTCACATAAAAATGAACATGTTCAATGAACGGTTCATTTGAACTCGTTCATACACAACACTGCGTACAGGACATGGAATGGAGACGCAACATATTCAGAGTGAATTGGGGGTTCGTATGTAAACCTATATAGCACTTTTCACAGATAAAATGCTTTAAATTCAATGACATAAATATAACAATTAAAACCTAAAAACAGCCAAGTAAAAGCGTGTCTAAACAGGAGTCTTCGGCTGCTTTTCAAAAAGATTCACATGGAAGGAGAGGGGCAGGGCGTCCGGCAGGGAGTCTGGGTGCTACTGCCTGAAAGGACAGGCCCCTGCAATTTTTTTATATATTTTTTTATTAGTATTTTAATCATTTTACATTTTATCCAAATATATACACAAACTAACAAAGTTTCACACTGATAACAAATAAAATAAACAGAGAAAAAAAAGGAAAAATCCAAGATCAAAAGGCAGGATGGCATCTTATGAGCCAATGTTGCTTTTCATTATAATATCATTATAATATTAGCTATGTTATGTTATCCCCTGCAAGTTTTAATTTTGATGAGGAGGTTTTGACCCGGGGATCGATGAGCACAATTTGGCAACTATGGGGTCAAGAGGTCTCACATATATTGGGGGATTTTGAACTTTGAGTATCTTAAGAAAAAATAATAAAAAGACAACCCTTTGATTGTAATAAAAAAAGAAAAAAGAAAACTTTCAGCATTGTATTTTGGCATGGCCTTGTTTTATCCCTAACCACATTTGTAGGCAACACACTGGTGCATAACGGGCAACAAGGACTGGGAGAACAGAACTAAATTTGAATTTAATGTAATAAAGTATATGGTCTATGGGAGGCCAGAGCAAAGTGTATTTTTAAAGGCAAGACCACCAAGCCTCTGTTAATATTAAGTGAACTTCTGGCTTTATAGAATGTGACACAAGAAGTGGAGCAGAAAAAGCTAATGGAATACACTGAAATTAGATGTTTGCTGTACACAAGAGTTTGAATGCAATGGAAACAAGGCCTTCACTGTGCCCTCATATGTGTATGATTACCCATAACATGAAGGTAAGTGGCTCCATTGATCCAGTATGTTAATTGCAGCGCCCCATCTCTAACCTGCTAAATGACAGATGACATTATAATCCCAATAGCCGCCATTCACTGTCATTGAAAATAGATGATTGTTGCATTGACTGGCCAATTTCAGCTCCAAACAAGGTATTGATTTCCCTGGTGGACATTTGAAAGAAAACATGTCTCGTTTGCTCATCGCTAAAGAGCTGTCATAACACGAGTAAGCGCCTCTCAGAACAGCACTCCTCCAGCCGACGACAGCGATGACGGGCGGTGGCAGCGGCAGTCACACATGATGGGGCCCGGTCTTATTACAACGGCGGTGCAGATGAGGCGAAAACCCAAAGTGAAATATGGAAATGTCCTTCCTCGTGCACTTTAATTAATTCGGATTTGAGATTTTAGGTTTATGAAAATAGAATTCACTCCGGGGCCTTGGCTTTTCTTTGGCGGCTCGCAGGGCAATGATTCAAAGCTGGTGACCTTTCTCACACCACCCTGTCGACAGAGGGATCCTGATTTATCATCGTGCTGAATTCCATTTAGCACTTGTTCTAATTCATCTTTGACTCCGTCTGTAGTACATAATTACACACCGAGGCTGTGTCCACATGAAGATGAGTATTTTTAAAAGTAGATGTTTATATTCCACAAGATAATACCTGCCCGCAAAACAAGTTAAAGACAGTATTTAGTAACAATTAGCCTGGCAGAAAACAAGTCTTCTAATGCTAATTAATTTGAGCATTGTTTTTACAACAGAGAACTGCAATGTTTTATGACGCAAAGCAGTAGAAAAAGACACAGACATCACAGTTGAAAATGTGAAGCTAACCATACATTTCTAACTCTGAGTTCAGTTTTAGAATTTGTGCAACTGTCACTTTCCTTCCTCCTCTCTGTATAAGCATTAGGGGAAGGAATCTTTGGGCATCTCACGATTTCATTCAATTTTGATTCAGAAACAATATATCAATGCATTTAGCACTATTGTGGCTCTAAATGAATGACATATGACTGACAAATATGTTATGTAACGTAACATCATTTATCCAACACATTGTATTGTAACCATTAAGGTAGATTTTATTGTCCCTGTAGGAAGATTCATTCTCTGCATTTGACCCATCCTTCAATGCTGGCTGGAGGATTAGACTATAGTGCATGTTTTGAGGTTGGGGGATGGGGGAAACTTACCCAGACACAAGGAGAACATGCAAACTCAACACACAGAAAGGCCTCACACAGTCTGAGAATCAAACCCGGTACCTTCTTGCTGTGATATTATTATTATTTTTAATTGTATCCCTTCATCTTCTTCAGATTTATCCATGGCCAGGTCTCAAAGGCAGCAGTCTAAGCAGGGACGGCCAGACTTTCCTCTCCCTGGACACTTCCTCTGCTCCCAGGCCAGCCGAGAGACATAGTCCTCCAGCATGTACGAGGTCTTCCCCGGGTCTCCTCCCAGTGAGACATAACCGGAACACTCCAGCAGGCATTCGGAACAGATGCTGATTGTATATTTTATATTTGAAACATAAATTGAAATGCTGTTTTAAACTGAAAACCAAAGCCACTAAACTAATAACTGATCATGTTACTGTAGTGAGAGTAATCTATCAGCAGTGGTTAATACACTGAATAATAGCTTCCTAATGTACATCTTTAAATGTAGTGTTTCTGCAGGACATTTCAAACTGCCAATATTTAACATGTAGTAATTAATATAGTACAGATTAGACACAGTTATTATACTTGTTTATGTGTTTATGAGACTGTGGCATTCATGTGCATGACAACAGCATTTGGATTTGACAGGGCTGTCTGTCTTGCCATAACACCACTGTTCAGCACTGTTTAGATGGTTCTTTGTGTTTTGTTTGGTTGTCAAATGATCACACTTGTGTTTGACACACTTTATAACCGCTGCAGCTTTTGACCAAGCAGACAGACAACCAAGTAAACAAACCCACGTCTCCAGCACATGCATGTTCAGTGAGTTTCGTTTTGAACTTTTTCCAGAACTGACTCTGACCCAGCAGCATAAGATTTGTATTGGACATACGTCAGTGATTAGTAGTCTTCATAAAATTCTGATTAGCTTTTCTGAATCGTTTTAAAGGCAACGCATCAGATTTTATAATTTTCCACCCCAATAAGCGTAGATTTTATTCAATGTTGACAAGTGATGTAGATCAGTCGGCCAGTGGAAGGGTCTCCTGTTACAGGGGGCTATTAGCATGTTATTGGCCAAAGCCAATACACGCTTAAAGTCATTGATAATAAAGTCCAGGGGATGACGTAATTAGTAATTTCTTATTTAAAGTACATGTTACATGTTTACAATAATGATATTAATAAAAAGGGTTGATTAAAAAGTTTCCTTAAACAAAAAAAGAGCTGATTAAAAAGTTTCCTTAACCAAACAACAGAACAGAAATCCAAAATCTTACCTTAGTTGAACATTAAGAAAAATTGTAATTATCTAGTAGTGAGTAGATTAAATACATTTGAATAAATACAATTAAAACGGTAAGTTTGTATTCTGTTCTACATCAGGCACAACGCCTTTCATTGTTTTAAGCTGTGACCATGAGGTGTTATACCCGGTAATTATTTAATTGTAATTATGAGCACTGATTGATTTACTATCTTGTGTGAACACATAAGGGCACCATTCCTATCAGCGAGGGCACACTCTCAGCTTTACATGTACTTCACACAGCGGCAGAGAGCTGGGGATCAGAGTGGGAGCAGCAGCCTTGATGTTCAAGGGACAAGGCCAAGGAGGGAGCAGACGTCCGTCTAACTCTGAGACCATGACCGACATACAAAAAGTACTCCCTTATTTGCATACGCTGCATCTCAACATTCCCGTCTCTCCTTATTGGAGATACGGAGATTTGGCCTAATCATGCGGCTAGTATTGAGCGATTACATTTTCATCAGATGCAGTGTACGAGGGTCGAAAGATCAAGTGAACTAATGGATGACCTAATCACGAGGGATTGGCCGTATCGATTGGGATGGTCATATCCTCATTGTCTGTCAGGCCACAGAGGCTGCAGGCGGCCGCAATCCCTCACTGCCTCAAACCGCCATATTCCGAGAGCCTCATTGAGATTACACTAATTTAGCTCCTACCTCGTCTGCTCCCCCAGGGGTTAAATAGATTATCTGGGCGAAATTACAATCTTGCTGAGTTGCAGCTTAGAACTTGTCTTCCGAAGGGTTAGACTCAGAATAATTTACTGTAACAGTTTTTTATCAACTGTGAGCTCCTTTTTTCCGTGGATTTTTTCCAGATAGAGCGTCGGCCCGTACCTCCGCTTGCATCCTCCATATATAAATTGTCTTAATCCTCATTGATATACAGTGTGTTGAAAATGTTGTCATGCTTGCAGATGCAATTTTGCACGCAAGCAGAAATTATGACTTGGTGCTTGGTGACACTGACTGCCAGCACAGCACAGACAGTCATTCCTCAAGGACAATCTTCTGCATCTGTGTGAATAATCAATGTTACTGAAGGTTCATCATGAAATCGGGGCATCTTTCATACAGAGTGTCTTGTGGTATCAGCACTGTAAAGTGCATCTCCAAACTGACTGACACTCATTCTTCCAAAAGTGGATGGAGATACAGCACCCCCAAAATAGAAAGTTTATAACAGTTTTTCTTGCATTTGAAGAAACATACATTCCCATGTAATAGGAAAAGTAACAAACAGAATCTTTGGAATAGTACAGATGAATTAAATGGGAAAAATCTAACTATTTTACATTAATTAAACAGTTTTGGAATCAGTGTGATGACTAAAGAAGTTGTTGCAGACCGAATAAAGCCCCCTGCATCTCCCCCTGGTGTATCTTGGTGAAAAAACAGCTTTGCAAGATCGGCAGAACCAACAATCTTTCTCTAAAGTCTTGCAAAAAAAATCAATGCCACCATAACAACAAGCTAGCAATGACTTTATTTGTTAGATTTTACTCATGGCAGAGCATCCAAAAGGGAAAGGAAACCTTTGTATGGATACAAGGAGAAGAAAACAACAACAGCCGGTCCAAGTGACAGGTCACATAAGAGTCAACTAGACTCGTGAATATTGATGACAGTGGTTTACTCTGAAATGGAGGAGCTCTGTAGAGAAAAATTAGGCCAAAACAGCAAAGCAACCCACAAAGTTACACTGTCCCACATTGTTTGAAGCTATATTATCAAATAAACGTTTTTTTTTTTAGCTTTTTATTATGCTATAATGTTGCTCCCTCAACATAAATTTACCTGGAGTTGTGTTTTACTTCATTTACGCGCGTTTAAGTAATCCTATAATCTCTGGCATGGCCATTCTGAGATTTCAAAACGCTCGGTTACATGAACCTTAACCTCTGCCATGAACCCCCACCCACTCCAAGAAGCACTGACCAATCAACAAGCGCTCTACATTCAGTCTGCTTTCATTTATTTAAAAAAAATGATTTAAAGCTCTGTTTTCACACATTCCTCACAGCTATTTTTTCACTTATAGTAAAATAGCATCATATAAAGACAGCAGCACTTTTCACTATGCTGCCCTCAGCTGGGCTCTCCACCTGTCTTTATGGCACCAGTAGAGTACTGACTAAAAACGTTCTCTTTTAGTCAGATAATCAAGGCTTGACATTAGCTCTAGCCATCTAGCCAAATGCTGGTAGATTTCCATTTTGGCTAGCAGCACTTTTAGTCTCACTAGCCACTTTGGCTGGTTGGATTTATTCATGTATTTTAACTTTAGAGTTTCTTAATTCCTTTTGCTATGTTTGGGTGACCACCTAATTTAGTACAGAAAATACATCATGAGAAAAACACAAACAAAAATCATGTATTAAGATTAAGACCACATTCAAAAAGTTTACATTTATTCTTCCTAGGTAAACCTGTTTCCACATATTTGATACATCCTTGTCTTGTTGTATGCTATAAAATGTGATAAACTAATGAAATAAATGTGAAATAATTACATTCTAGGCTAGTAATACACTAACTTTTAAATGAACTTGCCACAGGAACTAGTGAGCAAAAAAGCAAAAACACCAAGACTGGTTTATGAATAAAAGCATAATTCAGCCCCTTTAATGATCAGTGCATCATGCAAGGCAGAGGTTAAGGGTAGAATCACTTTAGTCTAATGCTGAACCCAAATTTAAAATTAAAGTAAACTTTGGTTTGATGTAGTGTATTAGAACAACACTTACTAAGCTGTGCAAAGTTTTCTGTGACACTAATTTGTGATTGCATGGCAGGGAGTGGACTATTTAGGGGCACACTTTATAAAACTGTGCAGGGTTTGCCAGCTCGTTTATTACTGCCAAGTGCAGTGTTGGTTTTGGTTGGTATTCCAATAGAAAGCGGTTTTGTGACAACACTAGAGCACTGTATAAATTATTTATTATAGGTATATAGGCCATGCTGCACTCCTTATGTAAAACTATGTTCAGTGAAAGACAATATTTGTACTTTTCCAATCTGTGGAACATAATATCGGGCCTCTGCTATGTGTCCTGTAAGACATGATGATGTTTGAGTGCATTGTACTGTTATAGTTGTGTGTTTTGGCTCTCTTAGCGCTTTCAGTTACATGCATCAATAGCAATTAGCATGCTTTAGTGGTGGAATATCATTTTACTGTTGTAGCAGTGCACATAAATTGGTTCATTTATTCCCTTCAGCTTAGTTCCATGGAGCTGGAGCCTATTCCTATCCCAACTGTGAGCCTGAGGTGGGGTATGCCCTGTTTCAGACATCTGCTACCTATGGTTTTAGAGTCACATGTGGTTCTTTGTGCCCTGTTCTTGTGGCTCCTTGGGCATTTGACACCTGGTTTAAAACAATCTGCATCTGCATTAAAACATTTTCCCAGTTTTCCTGTATATGCTATGGACTAAATGTTACAGTGTTAAAACTGTTTTAGCCTCGTTTGTCCATGCATTTCCATAAACTGATTAGATGTGCCACACATGAGCACCAAGAAATAGTTACAGGGTGTAACTCTAGTTCTCTGTAAGATAATAAGTGCAGTATTTAACACTGTTCTTAGTTTGTAATAATTAATGACCATTCTATGCTATATTTCAGTTACAGGCTCAGTAACCTTTGTGCACTAAAATTGATTGTGGCTCTTCACAGATTAAAATTTCATATTTGTGTGAGCTCTTGGATCTGGAACACTGCAGACCCCTGGACAATGGCTAGTCACAAGGCCAACACTTACAACCCCCACATTCAGTGGAATAGAAGCAATTTAGATTCACCAGCTAACCTATACATTTATATTTGGACAGTAGGCAGAATGCAAAGTAACACAGCAAGGACATTCAGACTCCAACAACCATTCACTCCCTTGGGCAAGACTTCTTAGCCCACCTTGCTCCCAGTGTCTGTGTACACTAATGTATGAATGTGTGACTGCTTGTGAATGTGAATGGTTGAATGGTTCCTTGATGTGAAGTGCTCTGGGTGCCCATGGAGGTAGAAAACACTCTATAAATGTGACCACTTACATCAAAATAATCGACAACTCGCCTGAGAATCAAACCTCCAATCTCATTGTTAGGCAAGAGCACTAACCTTTCAGCCATTATGTACAGCAGGCTATTTCAGTTTTTATGTTTTTGAAAAGCACAGTAGCATAAAAGGTTGGTATACTGTATGTTGCTGAGAAGTGAGGTTGGCTTCAAAACAAAAGTCATTTTTTGATAGTGGATCTGAATTTGTTTAACAGTCCTAGACACATTTAAAGCCTGTCCATCCTGGCAGTGGATCTCTCTCCATTATCTTTCTTTCTTTTTCTTTTTTCTTTTTTTTTTAAAGCTTTTTTTTTCTTACAGAGAAGGACGTTCTAAGGTCAGGGGATGTTCTGGAACTGTTTAATTTTGTGTAGTTATTGTCAATGTTTGATTGTGTGTTTATGTTTATATCTGATTGTGTGATAATGTTTGATTGTATGTTTATGTCTGATTGTGTGTTTATGTCTGATTGTGTGTTTATGTCTGATTGTGTGACTAATTGTTTGTAAAGCTCTTTGAGACAACTGCTGTTGTGATATTGTGCTATATATTTACATCAGTCTCCCTTCCTGATCCAACCTTTTCCATTTGTCCAGGCTTGGAACCGGCACAAGGGGCACACTCACTTGCAACCCACTGTGGCTGGATCTAATTCTAAAACTGTTCTAATAGTTTTTCAAGTCAAAAATAACAGCAAAAAAGATGGCTATGTTGTTAAGAAGTGATGTTGACACCGAGACAAAGACGGCTAGCGTATCTTTTAAAAACAGAAATGGCTAAATAGTTGAGATGGAGAACAGGTACAGGTAACAGAAGAACTCTTGGGGTCATTCTCAGCAATTTCCCTGCAGACGGGCGTCAGGGCGGCTCGTGAAAGAGACAGACAGACATGTTCATTCAGCTGGGTTCGTGTGGACTCAGACGCTGCCTGATTCGAATCCTAATCACGGTGCCGAGACGCGAGCATTCACCGGGCCGTGTGTGTGTCAGCGAGCAGAGGAGCAGTGTCAGCTCATGCTCGCATCTGCACCTACAAAAAAAAAATCTCCACAAAAGGCACGTAAGGCTGTCAGATTAGATTGTACTTGTCGACATAGAGCCGCTACACTCAGTGCTTAAATATACACTGGATTGAGCTGTGACCGCTACCGGGATGGTTTACTTTAAAATAGATTTTACTTTAACTTATACTGGCTTTTCTGGATTTATTTTACTATTCAAGCAAGCATCAGCTGAGTGAAAGCATAGCATAGACTGTCTGGTTATGAAGATCTAGCCACAAGGGGTCACAAGCCTGGATAAATGGAGAGGGTTTGCATCAGGATAATGCTCAATTGCAATACAAATAACTGCACACTAGGGGGCAGTGGATTTGCTGATGACCCCAAAAGGTAAAAGCCTAAACTTGAGCAGGCTTAGAGTAAAGTAGAAGTACATGGTTTTCTTTCTTTTATTTGAAACTTATAGGTTTAAAGAGGACATATTATGCAAAATCAACTTTTCAGAGTTTTTCACCATGTTGTTTCCTCATCAAAAACATACCTGGAGTTGTGTTTTCTTTTATTCACGCATGTTTGAGTAATCCTGTACTCTTTGGCAGAGTTTCTGAGCCCTCAAAAACTCTTGGTACTACGAACCCACACCCACTCCAGGAAACACACAGCTATTTTTTTATTTTGTAGTACAATGGCATCATACAAAAAGTTTGAGGAGGTAAAAATCTTTTTTTTTTCCACTATTTCTGTTCAAAAAAGCACAACAGAGCTGCACGCTGCTGGTTTCTTCACCTGTTTTTTTATACCACTAATAAAGTACTTCTTGGAAACATTTTCTTTTAGTCGCAAAATGTTTTTAAAGGTCATAAAACATGTAATGAAACTCTAGAATTGACTAAGATTGGTTCAAAAAGATGCAGTAAAGCATACTATATTCCCTTTAAACACTTTGATAGGAATTGTCTGTGAAACTAGGAGCACTTAGAGAGTAGAGACTTCAGACAAGGCATTGATCTTATCTCGCAATGGTAAAGATATACTGTTCAACCTGGACTTAAACTGGGAAATTTCTAGTTCATGGGGTTATATTTCACAATCCTCTAAAACTATTATTTATTGCTTTGCTGACCCCTTGTGCCAGGAGTTAGAATCTTCAGCCCTATCTTGCAATGGTACAGAAAACTACTGTATCCTGACAAGTTTCCTGATCCACATAAAACTAATAATTTGGTAGCCTATTAATGACCTTCCCTAAAATTTTCATTAAAATCCTAAAAAACAGAAAGAGTCATTGTTCAATTTTGGAACACTCTGAGATGAATGACATGAATGTACAATATTTCCCTTGTATTGCTGACAACTGATAAAATCTCTAATTTTACCTTCTTATGCGGCATCAAAGGAACATAACTGCAATTCTACAGCATTTGCAAAGCTATGGTAGCAGGGACATGTTGTTTTCTATGAGCACACTCTAGTTATAGGGCAGATAGCGATTTCACAATGTCAATCTGGTCCATAAATGTCCTAAAACTTTGCATGGCTAAAAGAAATATGAATGTGCTTTGTCTCCAGCAGTGCTCAGTTTGCCAACTCCTGGAACCCATGGTTCCCATATCCATAAAATTCATCAATGCAGCATGGGTGCAGCAATAACCATTTTTCTGAACAGGCCTCATAAATCAGAAATATATTTAATTAGATGATGGAGGACCTCTGACTCCCTGACATGTCAGTGTACATTCCTGTCACGTGTGCTAAACACTAACTGTGAGTGAAGTCCCTGAATGGATTTGTAGAAATAAAGTTTGGAGTATAGAAGTCATGTCCATGTTTTCTCACACTAAATAGAAGATAGGACTTACCTTGACCTTTTCTCTTTCAGAGTTGAAGCACATTAAGTTTCCTGCGAGTATACTCCCTTCAGACCATTCAGGAGGAAAAGACTTGTGGTTTTCAAATGAATGTCTTGGACCTGTGACATCTTAGGCTTTTTTTTCTTTTTTTCCATTTCAACAAATCTCATTCAAATGGCAGTTTTCAATAGAGTAGTTAGCACTGCTGCCTTACAGTGTTTAGACCTCTAGTTTACATATTCTCCCAGTGCTAGCAGGGCTTCTCTCTGGGAACACTGGTTTTCCTCCATCATGCAAAGGCAAAAATAAAATAAATACATGCAAATGAACATATGAACTTCCTTTGGGATCAATAAAGTATCTAATCTAATTATATGTGCTAAGAAACCTACCATGCACTGAATATCACATTAGATGTGTTTGGTAATTATGCATTATACATGAATTTGCCTTGGAATTACACAAAATACTGTACTATTTAATGCAGTTATTGTTTTTTTATTTTGCATATTTTAATATTCAAATGACATGACAACAGGATAAATATTTTTAGACTGTAACAAAAAATATTTAGGAATTTTGGGGGCAGTTTACTAACTAATAATGGTAAAACAATATACATACGCATTTCTACTGAACTGTTGAAGAAAATTTCTCCCCCTGCCTATACTGGTGGTGGTGAAGAGGAGGAAATGGAGAGGCTGAGGAGGATGATGGATATGCTGCTGCGGATGAATTAGGGGTGGAGAAGAGGCAAGTTTGAATGACATATTTATACATGCATTTGTATGTATAAGGAGACACTACAGCAAATATTTGCAGGTTTTTATGCTGGATGCCCTTCCTGATGTAACCCTCATGCTTGACATATTTCACTGTGTGTGCAAAATCTGCATATGTGCATTTTACTTGAATTAAACTACTGAAATACTTAATTTTTATTTTTTATGTTTCTTTTTTGATGCACCTGTCAGGGCTCCAGAGTACCAAAAATTAAATGTGTTTAAAAAGAACACTGGTTTCTTTGTTGTAGCAACTGACTAGGCTACATGTTTTCAACTTATGGCCCAGGGACCGAATCTGGTACTTTGTAAATTATTTCTGTTCCACACAAAAAATGTAAAAGTAAATCAAACTTCTCCTGTAGCTTATAAATGATAATTAATACATTTGAAAGAGCGAAAAAGATAAAGCATAAAAATGAGAATTCATTTGATGCAAAATACAGGTACAAAAAAAAAAAAAAAAAAAAAAATACAGGTAAAAAAAAAAACTTTTTTTTTTATGCAGGTGTTTTTGTTTATAAAAAGGAATATACTGTATACTAAATGATAAATCACTGAGGGGTGTTGAACCCTGTTTTTGGGACGCTTTCAGGACTGTGCTGAAAAGTCTGTATACAATGTGTCTATTGTTTTGGGGGCACATACATTTTGTGCTGGTGTACATAAATAAAAATTGTAGGTGCACCGGTGAAACCAAACCAGAGAGTTAGTCTGGAGCCTTGCCTGTATGTACATGCAACAAGTAGATATTTCTTGAGATTTTAGAATTTCTTTTAAGTTTTAGGGATATTTGAATGACTAATTAATCATCTCCTTCATATTCCTCTCTGCAGTGTTTTGCCTAATGATTTGGCATAGGTTTTACATCAGATGCCCTTCCAGATACAGCCTTCACCATTTGTCCGGGCTGTTAGACTGTACCAGCCCAACCACTGGTCCATTGTTTTAGTAAATCTTTTCACACACCAAAATGAAACTTTAGAAATGGATTTTTGTCTCTGGAGCACTAAAACTTTCCACAGATGTTTAAATACTTTTTCCTCTAGTGAAGCAGGTCCCTCATTGTACTTGTCACGAATCGGCAGTGTCTACAACCGCTACAAACTTTCAAAATCCATCCCTCCCAATTCCGGGTCTACCGAGGCACCTTTTGATATTATAAAGATACATTTTCACACCAAAGTTCTCCCTGCGCACATGAGGAAACCGTCACCTTCCATATTAAACCAGCGTTTAAGCCAAGTGCTCAAATCTGTATTCACTTCTAGTTGCCTCATTCCAAGTTTATTTGTGCTACCTCCAGAGCCAGACTTTCAATTAGGATTTTCCGTGAAAGGTGGCAAATGTTCCGGGCTTTTGACAGCGAGCCTTGACTGCATATCACCTAGATGCTTTTCTTTCTGTTGCTCTGGAGGGGGAAAAAAAAGGTGAAAAAGAAGAAAATAATGTCACCGTTGTGTTATGTTACATACAATGAGGAAGAAAAAGAGGAGAGGAGCGCGTCACGGAAAGAAAAGCACAAACAAGACAAGAATGCCACGTAGATGAGGGACAGTGGAGGCAGAAAGAGGGGTGAAGGCAACGGCTTTGTCATGGCAGTCTCCTATCCCGTGGCGCCCAAGATGTGTGTTCACATGCTCCAATAGTCAGCGTGAAAACAGCCCGGCCTGTTGCATTCACTCCAGCCCGAGCAATACCACTCATGGTTGCCTGGTTGGCAAAGAGCTTGTTATCCCCCCCATCCCTTCATCGTCTCCTCTTTTTTTCTTCCTTCTTCCACATCTTCCGTTTCCCACACCACAATCATCTGCATTCTGTTTGCTCGGCAAGACCTCCGTGTTTCCTGGCCACCGAGTAACAAGGCGACAAGCGGCGTCTTCTTTTATTTGAGAGTGAGGTGCAGAGGTGAGAAAACAAAAGCAAACGTCAAGACAGCAACATGCGGGTGGTGTTTGCATCGGCTCAAGCCCCCATCTTGGATATCAGATGTAGTCATGTCTGCCCCCGCCGTGTCACCAGTGTCCTGCCGAGGGAGACAAAAAGTGAATCCCCCAATGCGCACGGGCAGGAAATGAACAGGCAGTGTGGCTGCATACAAGTACAAACTCAAATTGTTGTCTTAGTTCAGATGTATCTCAGACTTTTCAAATGCAAACTTCATGTAAACTTCGACTATAATGACAGCAATTCAAATATCTTCAACAGGTTCTTGCATAATACATATATATACGTTTACTAAGCTAAGAAAGGACCAGGCTTGGCAAGATGGAAAAACATTAATAATAAAAAATAATAATAATAATAATAATAAGGTTTGATTCCATTTAATGTTGTCTTTCTCTACAGACCAGGTATAGTACATTTTGCATGCCACACAAAGTCTTGGCTGTGAAGACTGTCATCCAAGAAAAAGTTGAAAAAGAAGTCATCTAAAGACTTCTTTTTAAACTTATTTGTTGTGATATATAAAGCTCCTTTAAATCAAAGCACATGGCTAATTTGCATAAATCACCAAACATGTTAGACTGATGCTATTTTTTATGTCTTTTAATTTAACATATTAAAAAGTGTTTAAAGTTCTTAACTGGCAGCTACTTTATGCGACTTATCTTTAAAAAAAAAAAAAAAATTGACTAACTGTTGTTTTGGTCTTTGTATATGTTCTCCCTGACTTTGTTGCCTTCGTGTGCTTTTACCTCCATAAGATTCATAAATGGATGATTACAAAGTCAGTTAGCCTAGTTTATTAGCATTCTGGTTTAACCACTCAACTCTCAAAGGCATAATGGAATTTTCATGGACACAATTTGATTCTTTTATTTTTCCATTTCCAAACCAAGGTTTATTATTATTAAATATTAAAGCCACAAGTATGCATTGTATTCTAAATTAATTTTTCCTAAATATTTTCCCCCTGCTTATTTCTATTAGGGGTCATGGGAGCCTATCCTAGCAACTGGGGCTTGGGCAGGCACATGCTGGACAATAGTACAGCCACTCAATGGACTGACAGAACATGCAGACTCCAGTCAGTGAGATTGTAGGTGACCAACCCAGGGATTGAACCCACACATCTGTCCCACAATAAAAAGTCAGAAAAATGAATATTTCTGAAGTCCAGTTGGATGAGTTTATTCAGCTATGAGTTTAGTCCAACTAAGCTGATAATAATGGACTCGATCACCCAACAAGTGTCACGAGGGAATACACAAGCCTCACTGGATACACCGCGTAATGAATTCTGCTGAAAAACTCAGAGAAGCAGAACAGGTCCTCTTCCTCTTAAGGCATATTTCAAACGTTTCTCATTAAGTTCCAGGAGTATCTTTTGTACCCATTAGCTTTTCTCTCCGTCTTTAATGTGAATGGGCCGGTATGAGCCAAGAACACTTGCTGAGTCAGTGAGAAGAGGTGAACGGAACAAAATACATTACTAATCATTTTCTACTTCTTGAACATAGAAAGTGAATATAGCAAAGAATTCTTTTCAAAGGGAAGTTAGTGCAGAAGTTATTAATCTGGGGAACCATGCACAGATATTGTCAACCAAGGAATTACTTAGTTGAAAGAGGCAGTTCACACCAAGGTGCAATTGCAGAAGTATTTTTTAAGTGGATAAAAAAATAAAACTTACAGGTAGTTGTGGACTATTCGCATATCATTAGACCTTGGCTTTACCTTCATCTGTTATCAAAATCTGTCATTCATTTTGAAAGAATTTTTAGACCTGGCTCATTGCAAGTCCTATTTACATGCACTCTCAACTGACTGACTCACTTTTTATTGACTCAAAAAGATCTGTTTAAGTTTGTTGTTGTATGTGCACCACAGGTTAAGGTTAGGTAGAGGACTGTGCAGTGGTGTGACTCACTGAAGTAGCTGCCATGTACAGGCTGTGTGCTGTGCATGTTGACAGCAGAATGAAATTCGAATGCAATTTGTCATAAAACCTTGTACAAACAAAGCAGTCTTGTATGAATCACAAGTTGCAGAAGTTGGATAGGTCCATGTCCTGCAGTTTTCCAGTGTTTCCAGCTTCTACTACCATGCTCCATAACAGTTGACTCACACTAAAAGCGACAAAATCTCTTTCCTGAGCTCAGTTCTCTCTTCTCGTGTCACAAGCCTTCGCCCCCTTCAGGTCTCTGACAAGGGGCAAGAGGTTTCAAATGTGTATTTTTCGAATGCCTATTAAATCTTGTTCCGTGGTTAGCGGTGGCTTTAGTGATATCGCTCGTATTTGCATAGTTCCAAAGTTCAACTCATAACTAAACTCAAGTAGCTCTGTGTGCCAGCAGACATAGGAAATGAATGGTCAGTATTTGCCGGTCGCTCGAGTCGCTTTTGGTGTGAGTCTTCTATAACTAGCACAGCTCGTTGCGCATGCCACAACTTTACAGCACTGGCATTTAAGAGAAGCATGTTATTTTGAGTCCAGTCATAAGGGACACAAGCTAGTATGCTCTTTGTGTCACTCCAAAGCCTGGATAAAGGAAGTGGGTATGTCAAGAAGGGCATTTGGCATAACCTGGCAAAAAAACAAATTGAGATAACTTTTGCAGAGTTGCTAACATTATATCAATCTGTAATGCCTCCCATTGAAAACATTTGTAATGGGGCAGAACTTAGAATAGAACAGAATAGAATACTTGCAGGTTATTGACTAAAGTGCCAGCTACATACCTAAACAACAAACCGCTACAATAATAAAACAACACAATAAAGACATTGTTAGAAGATTTTTGCTGTTTTTGTAAACAGACGTCATGTTTTTCCATGTTGCCATGTTAATAAGTATTGCTACTAGTGCTTCTTGCTGTCGGCAAACCTAAAACCCGCCCCCTTGCGGCAGTACTGCACACCATTGGCCTGAGCTGCCACTAGTCCGGTCCCAAATGAAGGAAATGGAGAAGTATGATTTTGATATTTTAATGTCTGTGAAAATATTTAGATTAAAAGTGTTAAGTTGCCAACTTGTCTACACTTTACAAGTTGAGGCCTCTGCTGATCTCCAGTGACGGTCCATGACAACTCCTGTCAACTCTATTGTCCTTATTATTCTGTTACTTTTGATGACGTAAGCGCAATTCAAAAGCAGTCTCCGCCACTTCTTTCACTTTTTCCCTTAACACTGTTTCTCTGTGCGCTGCAGAAATCATGCCTCAGGAATCACTCTTACCTTTAGCCGAACTCAAATTTGTAGAAATACCTGACAGCCAGATTTGACTTTAACACGTTCTAAGTCAATCGTCACACCTTAAATGTCAGTAAGACCATTTTCACCATTCACCATTTCAGATCATATGCTAGGGAGAAGCCCGTTGTCTCCTTAAATTCCAACTGGATTAGGGTTGAATGCCCATAGACCATTGCAGTGACATTTGCCAGTTGGTTTCCTTGCTGCAGCTGACCACAGCAGTTGGCCACAACCTTTTCAGATTCTTGTGGCGCTGCCGGTGTCTTTATTCTCCAGGACATGTCACTAAGCATTTCATCTCCCGTCTCCTTTTGTCCCAAAAAATGAAGGTCAACACAGGCTTTTAGTGCTGCTTCTTTATAACGCACCCTCAGAACTTCCAGAAATTGTGAAGTAGTGTTGCTAATGACACTTTTTGAATAGCAGAATTGCCCTCTGGCTGGTTTGTTTACAAAGATTGTAATTAAAATAAGCCTTTCTCTAGTTAAAATGGCAAACTGATTAATTGCCATCAAATATCAGGAGCTATATTTGAAATGTGTGAAAATGCCATTTGTGATTTGTCATTATGAGAATCCATGCACAGAGATGAAATAAAAATAGGCTTGATGATATACAGTGATTAAATCCATTGTGTGGAAAATTGAAGCAATCAGAAATTTAGATTAAACGATGGAGCTTTGTATCCATACACCCTTCCACAAGCAACGTCAACAAAACATGCACACCTACAGCAGCAAAGAGAGAAGCAGCATTTTCTATTCTTTCAACAACAAAAAAATAAAATAAAATTGATACACGTGCACCAAAAAGAGTATCTAAAGAGTTGATATTGTATTTATCGACTTTATCGGTTGTACTAGCTGGCTGCAACATTAGCTGATAAAGTGTGTTTAATAACAATGCAATGATGCACTCAAGTGACAAATGGATTAACAATTAAAAAAAAAAAAATGTAACATGTACTTTGAAAAGCATTGTACGCCTTCTCAGTCAGGTTTACCAGGTAACGTGGCAGTGCATAGTTCACATTTTTTTTAAAAATCACATTTGAGAGCAATGGGGGTATGCAATTTCTTTAATGTTTATCCTCATCTATTTAAAGATCCTATATGATGTTTTTTTTTTTTTTTTTTTTTTTTTTATTTTCAGGCCTTTTGAAATACTTTTGAACACCATTTCATTAGTATTCCACATTTTATATCTTAAATCATGTGTATGGAAAATGTCTTCTTTTGGCAAGGTGTGATCTTCAATTTGCAAAAAAAAACCGCTTGTATTAGGTGTCCCCTGCTGGCAACGGTGGGGACTGGACAGAGCATAAAATGTCTATTTAGCACAGATATTAGTTACATGATGATAACAGATAGATAAATGAGCTAATTGCTCTGTAGTGATGGCAATTTAAATGCTGTAATTATTAGAATGAGTCCGGTGACAGTGTAAGGGCTTCAGAAACACACAGGAGCACTTGCTGGGCTCACGTGTCTATGTAGAGTGGTAAGACAGAGCGTGTTTAGCTCTTGAGAAGGGGATATGCTACAACTTCACAGCCCCCAAGGGCAAAGTTTGGAATGACAGTAGTAGACTGTTGCAGAGTCCCTAAAGGGGCCCCACCCCCACCTCTCAGTCTGTAGCAAGTGCTGCACTTCTTATGCAATCAAACACGCTAAAACTGCAAACAGTGATAAAGGGCCCTCAGACCCCTTGGATCTGACGCATGTGTGTATATCTGGATCTGAAGCATGCTGCAGAGGATATCTGTCTGGCAGTGAGAGAAGAAACAAACAAAAAAAGAAAGATGAGAAAAGAAAGCAAGAGTGGTGAGAATAATACACCAGTTAATTTAGCTCATAGCAGGAATTCACATTTTAAATGTTGATTATATAATGAATGCTGGTTGCAGGGCCCCCTGTGAGTTTTAGCTTAGGGCCCTGAGAGACCCTAACAGCACATACAGTAAGTTGCGTATACAAGTTCTGCTCTGGGAGAAAACTACCATTCGAGCTGTCCAACCTGTACTTGAAAGCATTGTAAGTACTTATATAGCCAGGGGTTAAAGTGGGCAGGACTGATCAGAAGCTCCATGCAGAAATGAAAAAAATAGTAAAATTAAAAAAAAAAAAAAAAGCAAAAATGATGAACGCTAGGCACAGTTTCAAGTTTATTAAATCGTTATACAGTTTTTGAGCTTCAAATCAGGCTTTGATGACAATTAATCTCATATTCGCTGAGATATGACCATAAAAGCTCATTGAAATAATACAGGGAGTAATATATGCAATCCAAAGTCTTTCTTACAATATCTTAGTTATAAGCAACATAAAACAGAAGTTCAGACATCCTGGCAAAGGTTTTTGTATAAGCTCTGGTGAAATGGAACATTAAACCTATACAAAGACTCTTATGTATGTTAGGTTTCCCCACTTCCCAATTTGCACTTTAACCCCTGTGAGTAACTAAATCAGCCTAATAATGAGCCAATTTCAATTACAACACACAGATTCTGGTTGAATTTTACCATTTAATATCTTGTTTTCATAGAATGTGTATTATTAAGTGACATATGCCCTTTTGTACAAATCCACACACAGCTCATGTTGAGGCTCTATACAAAGAACATACATTTTCTCCTCTGACCTCATTTTTCCTTGTATTTTGAACTTTGAACACTTTGATTTCTCATGTGAGGAGGACAAAGGCGCGTTTGAAATGAGAAAAAGTTTTCCAGCAGCAGAAAGGCTCAGTCCAGAGTGGCAGCAGTTGATTGAGTCGATGTTGCCAGTGTCTCAAACGCTGTAAGGGTTTTTCTGGGAAGGTCCCCCAGGGGTTTTCCATGGCTCTCGATTGCGACTGGTCCTCTGACAAGACCCCCCTCAGGTCCGGTGCAGCTGCCAGAGAGGAAAGGGAAGGTTCGGAAAATGGTGACAGGAACTGATGTGGCCGCCCGCCTTCCGTCACAGCTTTCATTTCCTGACGCTGTGCCATTGATTCCCCGCCTGGGTGACATTAGTGACACTCTCTTTTAATCTGTTGCAAAGAGCTCGACCCGCGGAGCATGTCTCCTGAGGATGAGAACAAACTGTCGCCCAAATGGAGACGATCACTTTTTTTTTCACTCAGCTGTGTGAAGGAAAGGCCCCGCGCGGTGACATGTCTGGATCAGAAGGTTGTTTTAAGAGATTCTCAGGAGGGGCATCAGTGTTCCGACAGGCCTTACGAGAATTTAAAGGGGTTAGCATTTCATGGTGTTACTATAGATCATTTGTATTTTAGTATATTTCTGTCGTTGTTAAATATGGCTTTATTCTAAAAGGTGCAAAACATGAAAAAGATAGAGGACAGGAGCTAGTATTACTCTATAGCTTATAGGTTTTTATGGCAGGCTTTAGGAGCCTTGGGCGAAGGTGCTGCAGCAACTCAGAGGAATAGAGAGAGAGAGAGAGAGAGAGAGCAACGTACTCACAGACTCAGGGGAGATTAGAGGTTTACTGTTGTTGGTTTCTCAGTCTGATCAATTGTGGCAGCTTTAAACAACACAAAACAGCAGAATATCGGCACTTCAGCAGCAGATTCAACATATAATTTGTTCCTGTCCTATAGTCCTATAGAATGTTAGTCACAACATAGTTGTTAGTCACATGACTTTTGAGTTCCACAGGAGGGCCAAACAAACATGGCGACGCGCAACAGAAGACACAGCCAAATACTTTAAGTGTTTCCAAATTTCCAGGATCCTTCTTCCGGAGGCTGTTTCAAAGCCTTCCTCTGGAGTCGGCCCCTCCAAAGCAAAGCTGAGTGTCCTGCTAAAGCTGCATCTGAGTGCTTTTGGAACGTGCTTGGGAACATGTGGCTACGTTGTATCACATGACCAAATCTTGTGCATTTAAAACATCCATCCATCCATCTTCTTCCGCTTTATCCGGGGCCGGGTCGCGGGGGCAGCAGTCTAAGCAGAGATGCCCAGACTTCCCTCTCCACAGACACTTCCTCCAGCTCTACTGCATTTAAAACATGGATTTATAATTTAAAAAAAACTTCCAGTGGTCAGACAGCGGAACATTAATGTGTTTTTGTAGAGTGTCCCCATGTCTCTACATTTTGGTCTGTTAAAAAAAAAAGTTCTTACAAGAATGCTTAGAAAATATGAAAAACAATCACACATTACATATCATTAGCAGGTCTAATTTATCCCTATAAGAAAATGTATGTCAACATAATTATATAACAAAATAAGTTAAATTAAATCATCAGAAAGTAGCAGAAATCATGAAACTATTTTAAAAATGACTTTCCTCAGTTAGCAGAGCCTAAAATGTGCTTTTTATTATGTGTCTCCTTATCCTATTATTTTCTGTGCTGTGGGGCAAAGAAGTAATAAAATTATATTATTTTCTTTTGTGGGAACTTTTATATTGTTATATTGTCATAATTGGTAAATAAAGTTTGCAAAAAAAATGAAAGTGCTTGCAGTGCACTGTGGGCAATTTGCAGCGAGGTAAGGCTGTGGAGGATACACAGGCGCATCCTACGTGAATTTGCCAAACGGAGGAGTCAAGCTTTGGAGGACGTGGGGGATTTAACCATTTGGAACCTTGGACATTGACGAGGCGCTGATCCTGGCAAGCATCCTCTAAATATTTAAATGGCTTGTCAGCTCAGGGAAAAATTCGGTATGGACCAAAACTATTGAGGAGCTGCTGTCCGTATGAGACATTCCCCGTTTGAGCAGTTGACAAGAGCCAGGCACCTGTCTCCCTATATGGTCCCGAAGGAAGCACAAAAATGCATTGGGTGGGAAGAAACTTTGATTTAGAATAAACACAGAGTCCTTCTTAGATAGAAATCTATGGAGATAAAGATAGCACTTAACTTCACCTTAAGTGGCATTTTCAAACTTCTCAAAAAGTTTTAGATTTCACCTTATAACCAAAGTAGCACTCTGGACATGTAAAAGCCTGAACTCCGCTGCAAAGTTGTCAGAGAACACAGCCAACGGTGATGAGTTATTAAAGAGGACGCTGTTAGGATGAAGGTGTGGGCATATCATTTACGGGATTCTTCCAGGGAGCTCAGTTTGAAAGGCTGTGCACCGGCGAGAGGAGAGGCGTTGTTGTCAAAAGGCCTTTGACATATTGTTTCAGGAGCGCCGGACTGCGAGGGTGTGCCGCTGTAGACACAAGGCTGCATTTGGTGAGCGAAATTAAAGGTCATTTTGAGAAAGTGAAAATTAATGTGAGCTATCAATTCCAGCCTTTAAAAAATGTGACACATTTCAGGCTGACACATTTTAATTAGGCCATCAATACTACGGCATCGGTGGCTAATGGCGCAGAAGACACAACCAGGATAAGTTGCCTTTGCTTTAACTGTTGTGGACACATTTTAATGGGTGTATTGACAGAGAACAGGCTGTTAGTCAGGCACACACATTTACGGTGTTGGTAAATTACATGCTTTTAGTGAATTGCAGTAAACTGATACTGTAGGGCATCAATTCATACAAGTTCATCTACAGGATGCAGTTATTACAGAATGTTACTGCATTTCAGATTTACAGAAGTACTTTTTTAATTGTATTCCTATTCAATTTAAATACGTAAAGACAACTTTCATGCTGTTAAAAAACATGTAAAAAAATTACTTTATTAGGACACAGTAGCCCAGGAAGTAGAGCAGGTTGTCCAGTAACTGGAAGATTGGAGGTTCATTCCTGGCCGAGCCCCCCTAACATACAAACTTCCATTGTGTCCTTGGGCAAGACACTTCCCCCATCTTGCTTCTAGTGTCTGTGGCGCAGGTGTATGAATGTGTCAGTGTGATTCTGTTGTTTGATGATAGTTAGACAGGCCTTAGGCGCGCTGTAGCTGCCACATATTTGTCTGTCTGCCCCAAGGCAGCTGTGGCTGCAGGGATAGCTTACCACCACCATGTGTGTGACTGTGGAGTGACTTAACAGACTCTTCGAGAAGCTTGGGCTTGGAAAGCACAACAGCAAATCAGATCCATTACTGTAATTAAGTAACTACATACAATACCTAATGGAAAAATAATATTATGTATATTTAAACTTTTATACAATTTATATCTTTTTGCTCAACTTCCTGAAGGTGAAGTGGTTAGTGCCCTTGTCTTCCATAGAAGGTATGATTCCTTGGCGTGCAGTCAAAAACCCCAGCCATATGTTTCTTGTTTGTAAAAAATAATAAAAAGAAAAAAAAAAAGAAGAAAAAAAAAGAAATTGCATTCAACTAACATTCAACTAACCAGTTTATTCATTTTGACTCCTCCTTCACTGGAGAAATAAGTCAAGACTACTGTAAAGAAGCAAAGCAACTTGTATGAATTAGATGTGTCATTCAGCAGCAAGCACTGAGTAGTTTTGAGCTTTGAATTATTGCATATTAAAAAAAAAACTTCATAAATAATTAATTAAATCAATTCTTAAGTTTGACAAAATATTCCATTTCATTTAAAACAAATGAAATATTGACAAAATATTGTTAACTGAATGTGTCTTGTATTTAGTATTTAGTAGTAAGTAATTTATGCACTTGTGGTATCAGTTTATATAGGCCTTTTTTCAATTAAACACCACAGTGCTCCAGTAATGCCCTTGTTTATGTTGCAGTATCTTCCCTGCCAAGTTCAGTGCATTTTGTATGTGCTTAAGGAAAATGCTAAATTACACATTGCAACTGATTAAAAATAAATTCCTGTAAAAATACAATACATAATTTACCACTAACTTTTATAATTGCTTTATGTGTGGCTCAAGTTTGCCACTTTATTTTATTAAGCGCTTGCTGGAGACTTTGGTCATGCATACTCTTCTACTGCACTGTAGCTACGTGATTCAATTACGTCCCTTTTTTCCCCCCACTCTCGCGTAAAACAAAACAATCAGCCTATGGCAGATTTTCTCAAAAGAAGGACCTTCTTCATTAGCGACACTTTCTTTAAACTGTTCCTGCTTTTATCCCCTCCCCCTGCTCCATTCTGCTCATCGAATAAATAAGATAAGGGAGAGCAATGAACGCATCTATCATTCAAAGTGGAAAAGGGTAATTTAGCTTGGCCCTCCTGACAGCTTTACAACTTTGCACGCTATTCTATTTTAATTGGCAATCATGAATTAACTGAATGAGAGCCCCGTTCGCTGCCGATGTCTTTCTCATTGCGGCTTTTAATTGGGTTGACTTGATGAGTTCCTGAGATAAAACCAGACAATATATTCTGGTGATTGGCAACTCGTTTGTTGCCATATAATTAGGCGGCAGACAAATCAAGCACATGACTGTTTCCTCCCTGGCCCGGCCTAACCCTTTCATCGCATCCATCTTTTCAGAGTGACGGATCGCTGGAGGACTGTTAATGTGTGACATGATATGTGGCGCCGACATGTCACATATCTATCCGCTCCTCCTTACAGAAGATGTATGTCTGCGCCGGCACTGGGAGAATAGAGAAATGGAGTGACACGCTTTCTGAGAGACCACAGGGTTTCCCCAAAGTGAGACAAACTCTGAATGGAAAGTCAAGGGGAAGCTGACTATTTTTTGATTTCCTTTGTATCTAGTGTCGTAAATTTTGGTTCCAAAAAAAAAAAAAAAAAAAAAGCCGTCTTCTGTTAAAATTCTTCTTTTCTGCCAGAAGATTCTGCCAATTTGATGGACTATTTGCACACTTCAGTCCTTTCTCACCTACCTCTTTACTGATTGAACAGGTTTCAGTCAAATGTTATAACATATCTAAAGACTGAGACACAAAACAGCCAGTGCTCCACTCAGACTTTCACTGAGTACTTTTTGTTAACAGTGAACTGATAAAAGAGCAGTTGCAAGAGAAGAATGGTGATGATGCTTGAGTGGGCATATAATATTTAAAAGGGGCACAGCAGTTTGCCATAGCTAAATGAGTTGTTGGAGGGTGAGTAAATTCCCTGCACCTCCCCCTGGTGTATCTTGGTGAAAAGACACCCTTGCAAGAATGGGAGCATCAACCTGATGTCCCTAGATATCTTTGGCTCTTGCAAGAAAGCAGCAGGTCCCGATCATGGCTATATAATAAAACCTGGATGGGGGCCCCATCTACTCTGATGCCAATTTGATTAGTGGCCGTTCTGTGGTACTGCAGCGGAAAACTCACATGCAACCCAGAAAGATTTTTTTCCCCATTGTGCGCAATATAAAAAGAAACATCTAGTGTTCAGCTGTCAGATAGATTAGATTTTATAGTGTCTTTTTTCGTATGGTGGACTTTTTCTCTATTAAAAATCCTTGACTTGTTTTTTTATTGTTTGTGACATCACCACTCCAGCCTTCCCTCGCAGCCATTGGTCAGAACTGATCACATGGTATGCCAAACAAGAGTGCACATCGAGGGCTGTCGTGTAGCAGCTCTATGGGTCACGCATAGCGGAAGTAAAAACCTTGTTGAGCATCACACAACAATGAGTACGGCTATTGAAAACAACGGCAGTCATAACATCATTCACTGATCAGTTCTATAATACATATATGGTCCCATTTACCCATTACAGTCGTCCCTCACTATAATGCGGGTCACCTTTTGCGGCCTCTCTGTTTCGCAGACCATTGTCTATCAGTCTCCTCCGTACCATGTCTCCTGTACAGTACAGAATGCGTTCAGCTTGCCAGATTTTCAAAAATGTTCGATCGCTAGCAGTGTGACTCTGAAGTGCTGCCTGTTTGCAAGTTTTCTCCCCCACAAAACCCACAATGCCGACGAAAAGTTCTGCACCAACAAAGGCACCTGCGGTCGCACCCAAAAGGCAGAGGAAGCTGCTAACCATTGCACAAAAAGTTGGACTTCTGGACATGCTGAAGGAAGGAAGAAGTTACATGGCTGTAGGACACCATTACGGAGTAAATGAATCTCTGGTTCATTACATAAAGAAGGAGAAAGACAACTTAAGGACAACAGCAAGACAACAATAAGTTTTAACAAGGGTGCAAGGGTGCATCGTAAGGATGTCTGTTTTAGCTTTGTGGAGCAGTGACTGCAGGAAAAAGAACATTACGTTGGATACCAACATCATCCGCACAAAAGCTAAAAAGCTTTATGAAACTTTTGCTGACAGCAAGGACATTAATGACAGCGAGGAGCAGGATGATGCGGAGCCCAGGTCAACGACGAGTGCTTTTCACTCAGTACCAAGCCCATCTAATGCCAGCAAGCTATCATATATATTTATAGGAAAACGTTTATATTTTTATTTCTCAAAGAAATGTTTGGGCCTGAAAACAGGTTTTGATCTTTGGTTTCATTCTATAATACTGTACTTATTTTTTTAAATCTATGAAGGTTTGAACTTTGAGAGTCTTTAAACAAAAGAGAAATGTGAGAAAATGTCAATGCCTGTCAGAGAAAATTGTGTGTGGTGAGGGGTTTTACAGCCTTAAAACATATATAATAATTCTAAAAAATAAAGGTGACTATTTCGCAGATTTCGCCTACTGCGGGTTGTTTTTAGGATGTAACCCCCCGCGATAAACGACGGACCTCTGTACAACAAATGACTTATGACTTACTTATAATACTATTTCTTAGATTTTTGTCAGCCTTTGTACAGATTCAAGGAGTGAAAAACGAGAGTCAAGCCGAGCGTGAGGTCACACAGGAGTCAGGCGGACTCAGGAGTATTTACGGTAATGCTTTACTCGGAAATGTAGAGGGAACTTTGTAAAGGAAAATAAAAAGCAGCAAAACAACAGACAGTTAATTACGTGGTTTCCTCTTTAAGATATAACATTTACAATCACTAACTAAATAAGTGATAGGAAATTTGCAAAGAAGAATTAACTATTTTCAATGTGAGGGAAAGTTTTGCCAGTTAAGTTTGAGAGCCACTTGGAGCCTGACCCTGATGCTTTTTTTAAACACTTTTCTTTCACTTTGTTAAAGTCCAGCTGTTACAGAAGAGAAAAATAACACTGAAGCCATTCAACTGCCACATTACATTACACGTGGGTGTGACTGACAGGTTATTAAGACTTTTCCAAACTTTATCTCAGGGATAAGAATTGTTCCAAACTCTCTGATCATGTGAAGACACTAAAATACTGGCCAACACCATAGGTAAACAATCTTGGAAAACATAAGTGATAACTACTGTATACGATGCACATTGGCAGAGTGCTTAGTGCCTTTGAGCAACAAGATTGTGGGTTTGATGCCTGGTAGACTCACAGTCTCTCTCAGTGGAGTTTCCATGTCCTCCCTGTGTAACAATGGATTCTTGACACTGCACATGTTAAAACTGGTCAGTCTATAACGCTCCAGGTGAATGCATGAGGGGCAGCAGTCACTCAGTCAGCAGCAGCTCAGTCCGTAGAGACTTAAGGTTGGCTACTAGCATTGCATACAGCCATTGTGCCTTTGGACATTATAATAATAATAATAATTATTATTATTATTATTATTATTATTACTGGCCACTGTCCATGGTGCTCCCCACCTCAGGCCCATAGTTGTTGGGAATAGCCCGAGCCACCCACAACCTTTAAGCCGGAAAAGCAGAAGAAGATGAATGAGGTGATAACTTTTCCTCATTTAACCCTACCCACTTTTCCAACTTGATGCCATGATCTATTACATCAGCAGTATTACTGTCAGTAGCTCCATTACAGTAAAAGAAAACAACAGAACAAGAGAATGCTAATGCACTCTCTTTAACCGAACATTTTCTTCATCATGATTAAGACTATCCCCGAGGCTCTTCAGACTCAGCCTACACTTGTACATATAAGGTCAACTGTTCAAAGCTTGTACCGTTCTTCCTCCTTTTTAAAACAGAGCAAAATGAATTAAACATTAATGGGCTGATGAATAAATATTTTGTGTCTCTGGGACTCAGCAGTTTCTCACATTCCTGCAGCTTGCCTTAATTAACTCTTCCTCAAGCCTTTTGTAAATTAACACATCTCTTTCAATGTCCTTCGACATTGTGTTTTTTCTTTCTTTTTTCTTTCTCCTTTTCTTCTCCTGGTCAAAATTAGTTAGGCAGCCGTTTTATGCAGCAACACCCTGGGATGAATAATTATTCGACCTTAGAGTCATGATTTTAACTTACAGTGCAGATTTTTCTTTTCAGATGTAATACAGACTGTTAGCTCTAGGCAAAAGCGCACTTGGGATGTTTTTGTTCTCGCAAAATAATATGTGAGTCACTTTAGAATAATTTCACTTTTATTTAAGTTGTCTCAGTAAAATATATATGCATTTTTTTATTGCTGAAGTAAAAGAAAGAAAAATTTAAAAAAGAACCTTAGCCACCTGTCTGCTATTTTTATTTCTATAGATAAAATCTGCATGTGCAAAAACAGTATCCCTCCACAAAATTTTGCAAGAGATTAGCTAAGCAATCCTATAATCATGTAAAAAACACATCATTTAATTTATTTATTATTTATAAATAAATTAAATGAAATATCTCCATTTCATTAAAGATTGTATGATTGCATTGCCGACATTGACCAACTCTTTTTTTCCTTTAGTTTTTTCAAGATTTTCTACTGTCAGTGATTCAGAGGTGACAATTTGTGTGAAACCAGTGAAGGCATTTCTTATTTGGACAGTGAAGAAAACCCCAAAGTATGTATGCCAGCATGTGATTGGCCAGCTCCTGACCAAACAGGCTGATCATTCAGTAAAATACTTGATAATAAAGTATAAAGTATAAATAAAGTATAACTTAGCAAGCGCATTATTCATAGATCATTTAGTAACTAGTGAGCAGAGGTGGGAGACTCAAGTCACATGACTTAAGTCAGACTTAAGTCGCAGTTTTTAGGACTTGAGGCTTGCTTGACAAATGTTGCAGAATGACACTATTTGACTTTGACTTGCTATTCACGACTTTAGACTTGACTTGGACTTTAGCTGAATTACTTGAAATTAATTTTTACAGAAGATCCAGGATGAATTTGGGCATGAAACATGCATTAAAACAGGAATATGCATGTAAAAGTGCGTGTTTGTGTTTACTTATGTTAATGAACCATGTGGACCACTTTATTTTCCCTTGGTGGATCATGCAAATACCTCACATAAATGAGGAGTTCATCATATTTATTTATTTATTTATGAACCTTTATTTAACCAAATAAAAGACCCACTGAGATCAAGATCTCTTTGACCTGGCCAAGTGGTCAGCAGCACGCGTCATTATAATATGATTATGTTATGATAGGATTTTGTGATGTCAGCTCGAGCATCAAAGTTCTGTCAAATTATATTTTGTTTTTGTTTTAGTTTTTTGCTAATGCAGTGCATTGTAATTGGATGTATTCACTTTATAAAGTGATGTCAAATTTCTGTTTGTAATTCCACTTACAGTATGCATGTCTTCAGTCAGGTCTGTGTAAGATATTGAATGTTCTTGGTGCAAAATAGTCACACAAGGATGTCAGGACCACTTATTTAGTTTATTTTTATTTTAAAAACCATCATCTTTGTGTATCCCTACACATAGTTTGTTGCCAGATACTGTGTATGATAACAACTGTCTGTAGACTTTTAAAGTGTAAAAAGAGTTTGGCTAAAAACAAAAGATAAGATAAACCTGAGTCCCACAGTGGAGAAACTGGAAAATGTGTATGACTTGATAAGACTTGTTAACTGAAAGCAGTGACTCGACTTGTCTTGTTTGACTCATCAAGATTGACTTGGACTGTCTGTAACTTGAAGGTGAAGACTTGATGCTTACTTGTGACTTGCACATGAGTGACTTCCTCCCACCTCTGGTAGTTAGGGGTAAGTAACCAGTCAAATGATTATTGACAAAGCATTATTTCAACAATAATAAACAACACTGAGTTATGAACATTGTTATTAATGCTTAATACTTGAGTAATAATACGCTCATGTGAATCAGTGCAATGTCAGTGCATTCATGATCTGTCAATACAGTATCTGTGAACTATTTAATCATTAAAATATTGTTAGCTGCATATTTATAAATGCTTTATTACTGCTTAATAGTGGTGAGCTTTCTAAAGTAAAACAATTAGTTATTTAACAATATGCTATTTGAAGAATGAACTATTATTGTGAGACTATATCAAAAGTCTCACAATGTGTCATGGACTTTTACAGTTTTAAATGGTAAGCTCCTGGGGTTAATATGTATTGTTTTGTTTTAGTGGAATGGTAAAAACCAAAGGGAACTATAAAGACCATAACCCTTTGCTCCATTTCAGCGCTGCCAACATAACAAATTGATTATTAATTATTAAACAATTATTCAGTGTTTGTCTTTTGAAATATCACAGTGATTAATGCAGTAAATACTTGTCAGGGCATTTTTATAGAATAAGATTTGTTATTGTGAGCCATTCCACAATATCCAGATCTCACTGTACCACGAGATTTGGATATTGTTACATCCCTAAGCATTAGCAACCAGTGTAACATTATTGTATAAACAACATAACTACTCTGATTGGATAACATGACCTGTTACTAGACAAGTATACTGACAGGTGATTCACACAGTCACATCTGGGAACGTATTACTCTGAAAGTATACGACTGCACTGCACAAATGTTAATTTGCTTTTAATCATTCATAAAGTGTTTTTTCTTCTTTGTGTAAATTGAATTATATCATGCAAACAATCCAATTAACATTATTTCTATAGCACATTTAATAAACAAAGACACTTTTCAAAGTGCTGCACATAGAACATTAGAATGAAACAGTAATTATTTAGCCAGTAAAACCAAATAAGAGTAATCCAAAAAACAACTTTGGTCAGATCCCTGAGACTGTAAATCTCTAGCAAGATTTTGGTCAGATTAAATCAGTACCCTGGTCATGGAAAATGATCTTATACATTACTTTTTCAAAATCCCTAACTTTTTCTTTCGATATTTTTCCCATCCTTACTCTACAGAGCCCAAGATATCTTCCCTAAAAAAACCCACTCTATCCATTATTGAGAGTATTCTTACTTTGCTATTCCTACTGATAACAGTTAGGTGAAGCCCAAGCAGTAAGTGCTTTCATGCTTGGTTGTCAAATGTCAAAGAAAAGGTGAAACCTGTGGGGATTTTAAAATGGTCTCATTCCAAATGCAATTGATACTGAATCAGACGGACAAACACTGAGATAAAAAGGAATGTGGCGAGTAAGGCAGGTTTGCACTGCTGGGGTTGGACTTTTCCCCACCGAAATTCAATGTGTATCTGTCCGTGCTCTTTCTGTCCCTGGACGCCCGCTGGAAACATTTCTCCGGAGTCATTTTGGGGACTTTATTCTAAATTACTGCAGCTGTCATTCCCAGAGCAAGCCCCTCTTCCTGCTGAATATTGTTTGTTTTTGCACTCGCGCCTCGGATTGTGCCCCGTCACATCTGCCACCGAGTGATAAATGTGACGTTACTCCATCAGAGGATCATTAAATGTCACGTCCTGCCGTGACAGCGGAACGGCATGGCAGAAAGTCAATGGCGCAGAGGTGGGGTGGGGGTGGGGAGGGGGTTCAGTGCTGGAGGAGGAATGGCCTGGTGGAAGAGCCTGCTGGGAAGGATCAATGGCTCATCTAACACCCGTGCGCCCGATGCCGAACCAGGCAGGGCTGCTCAGGCACTCCCCGCCTGGCAATGAGGGAGTCCAGCTGCTCCGGGACAAGTGTGCACAGCCGGCACAAGCACTTACGGTGATTTGTTGATCTATTACCAGAATAGGTAATGACAAAATGATATAAGTTGGATTTGAGCTGCTGCACATGCTATCTCAAAGCACTCTGAAAAAAATAATAAAAAAAAAGGAAACAATAAAATTCAACTCTGTATTTCAATATAAGATCCTATAATTTTTATTTTTATAATAAATAGTATTACAAGGGCGAGAGTGAGGTGAGTTAAACATTTGCCTACACACCAGAGGGTTGGTGGTTTGAACCTCCCTAGAAATGCATACTGTTGTGTTCCTGTTGCCTGGAAAATCTAGACTGATATGTCTCTGTATTATTATACAGAGAAATATCAGTCTGGTCACCACGCCGTCCGCAGTGGTTTCCTCGAATCCCAACCGTACCGTGCATTTTGATTCGCTTATTTAAGTCACGTGTTCTTCGCGAGTAGCGTCCGCAACAACAATCAAGGTGGCGCACTGAGGAGCCGAGTTTGTTTCATTCAGTGGTAAATTCCTTTTTAAACCACAGCAGCTTGCAGCACTAGAAGCCTTTATTTAAAAAAAAAAAGTTTTCGCGTTGCTTACTTTCTTGTCGCTTTGTTAACGTCACGTCCGCCATTTTCTGATTGGCTAACTCCGCTGCCCGTTTGCTCCGCGCTAGAAATCGAATTGATTCTATGGCGACCAGACTCATCCGCTGGTACAGCGGTGAGTCTGGAATTTCCAGGCAAGTGTTCCTGGGCAAGACACTTCACCCTAATTGCCTACTCCTGTCACATCTACAGTATGTATCCAGCCTAAAAACCTGCCAAATCACTGTAACAACCCATGACAAAAAGGAAAAATATTGAAATAGTATTGTTGTTATAGGTAAAATGTATATTAAAGATATTTTAGGCCATTTTTAGGCTTTATTGGTAGGAAAGAGTATAAAAATCAGAGAGAGAGCTGGGAGAGACATTAGGCAAACTGTCGGGCAAGGCTGTAGTTGCCCTGCATATGCACCACAGCTCTACCACTGAGCCATACAGAGATGTTCAATTTTCAATTCAATTGAGTTTTCAGTTTTGTATAGCCCAGTATCACAACAAAAGTCGCCTCAAAGGGCTTCACAACATTTGATCAAACATAAACACACAATCAGACTTAACACACAATCAACACAAACAATAACTACACTAAATAGACCCAGGACACTCATGTCCTTAGACCCTCCTTCTCGGTAAGGAAAAACTCCTAAAAAAAACCCTGCTGTGGGAAAAAAGAAGAAACCTTATGGAGCCCAACTGAAGGAGAGATCCTCTCCCAGGACGGACAGGCAATGTGTCTAGGACTGTTGGTTCATTAGCTCATCTATAGGATCATAGATCAGCTCTGTAAGGATTAGATGTGTATATTGTGATTCTTGAAAGCAAAACAAAAAAACTTTAACGTGACTTTACAGTTACTACAGTTACTCTACTAGGGCTTCCATGACTAGACCTTAGACCAGGGGAGGCCAAACTGTTTCTCTCAGAGGGCCAAAACAGAGATGTATTAGTGGGCTAAGGGCCAAACACAGTAATGTTTTGCATGTAATGAGATCAAATGCAAATGGATATATGATTAATTCATTCATTTTCTACCGCTTATTCCTGTTAGGGGTCGCGGGTGACTGGAGCCTATCCCAGTAACTTTGGGCCGTAGGCGGGGTAAACCCTGGACAGGGGCCAGCTTGTTGCAGGGCTGACACAGAGACGAACACAGACAGACATTCACTCTCACATTCATTCACTAGGGTCAATTTAGAGTCACCTAATTCACCTAACACATGCATGTGTTTGGACGGTGGGAGGAAGTCGGAGAACCCGGAGAGAACCCACGGTAACACGGGGAGGACATGCAGCCTCCTCCCAGAGAGATCATGTGATGTTGTGTTGGTCGGCCTGGGGCTTGAACCCACGACCTCCTTGGTGGGAGGCGAGAACACTAACCTAACTAAATGTTAATTTGCTTTTAATCATTCATAAAGTGTTTTTTCTTCTTTGTGTAAATTGAATTATATCATGCAAACAATCCAATTAACATTATTTCTATAGCACATTTAATAAACAAAGACACTTTTCAAAGTGCTGCACATAGAACATTAGAATGAAACAGTAATTATTTAGCCAGTAAAACCAAATAAGAGTAATCCAAATTCAGTGTAATTGCCCATATCTTTAATTCATTCATACAATGTCTAGAACTTAGCCTTTGGGGGTATGCACATCATGCACAACCATCAATTAATCACAGTGCTTTGTCACTTACACACATCCTCTGGAGGACCTCTGGAGAATTACATCTGGACAGGACAGGTGTTCATACATGCACATGCACATGCACATGCACGGTCTCCAAGGCATGGCTCCCTACATTTCAACAGAGAATCTTAGTGCTTCTGGGTTCAGGGTAACAATGATGATGTAGTAAAGATGGCATCAATGGCAGCTTGTGATAGTGAATGGGTTAAGTGTGGGGTGTGTTTACTGTCTACTGTAGTTTTCTTTTGTATATAATGTATTTGCACTCTGTCAACTTATTCCTTACCCTGTGACTATGGATCTAAAACTAGCTATTTAGCTGGAATCTGGTGCAGTGCATCTCTGTCTCGATGAGCTTAACTGTCCCTACCAAATAAGGACTAATGTAAACTAAACTAGGTATCAATACTGCATGTATTCAAACTGAAGTGCAACATATTCAAATACTTAAGTGACAACAGCAGTTATACACAACATGCTAGTGGAGCGGATTAATGGCTGTTCTAGAGGCAGATGAATGAGAATTCTACACCTCTGATTTGAAATATCTATAGCAGATGATCAGTTTAAGATATAGAGGAAGTAATCATGCAGTGACTAGGAAAAATATCAGCAGAATGGGTCTTTTTTGGGTCTTTTTTCAGATAAAATGTTTAATATTTGAAAAAATATAATAACATTACGTCAAAAAAGGTACATAATTATTATTATCCTAAAGATGTCAGGATATTTTGTACCAAATTCCAATGACCTGTCACAATGTCTGCGCCTGTAGCACCTCATTATCTAAACTCTCAGTATTCCTTCAGTTGCCCCCCTAAATGTTTTTTGGGTCCTGGGACCAAACAGGGCAGAGTTGACACAAAAGATTATGAACTTGCAACGGGCCAAGGAATACATTAACAAAAAATAATAGTTAAAACAGGTAGCAAAAATATCTGGGGGTCTGGCTCCTGGCCTATTACATTAGGCTTTATTTGGCAACCATGTAGGAAAATGGCCATGATATTGGAATTTCAAGTGGCTAGGACTTTTTTTTTGAAAACCTAATAAATATTTCAGCCAAATTCCATGCTTGAATCATCAACTGAACGATTGTAGATAAAAATTCCATTAAGCTGCTCCACTAGCATGTCATTGTCAACAACACAGCCACTCCCCATTCTCCTCTAAATGTTTGTGGATGATTGTTCATGCATGAAGCCCACCTGAAGATTAAATCAAAATGTATGTACAGTACAATCTGAATATACACTGTATGTAACTAATTCATCTATAACAATAATAATAATAATGGATTAGATTTATATTGAGGTGCCTTTTACAAGCACCTCAGGCTTCTCAAAGTGCTTTACATTAATCCATTATTCATTCACTCCTCAGTCACACTCGGTGGTGGTGCGCGGGCGAACATCTCCACTGCCCTTATGCCGTCTATGAAGCATGTCCAGAAACAAAAGTGACCAAAAAAGTACCATGGGAGAACTGCAAAAAATGACAAATTAGAGCATATACTTGAAAAATCTTTGTCTTTATTAAAATAGCACTGCCCTCACAGGATATAGATGGACAACGTGTAACCTATTCTCACAGTGTAGGCTGCAGCATTTTCAGTAGAAACTCTTTTTCGTGGAAGTACAAAAATATGTGTGTCATCTGATTCCAGCTTGTGCTCATTCATTAAATGTTACCTTGAAGAGTTACCTTGAACTTAATACAACAAATCGTATACTGGCAAAGAGATATACTTGGTGCTGTTAATTTAATGTACAATCTCTGGCACATTAGGAAAAAAATTATGTTTTACCAGCTGCTGCAAGCTTTAAAGAAATACCTCTCACCTGATGACCTGTCTTCCTTTATGTGTTGTCTGTTGTAGACTATATACAGGATATGATCAAATCAAGTTTTTCAGCCAATAAATTTGAAGTGAAAAGTGAGAACTGAGATCCTGTTGAACTTGGAATTCTCTTTGTACAAACAGAAAGAAACAGCAACAAAGTTCAAGTTTCTTTTCGGTGTCTGAAGGTGTGAAAAATAAGACTTGCGCTCCTCTGACTAAGCCTTGACACAAGCTGACATACAGTATACAGTAGTGTTTCAACTGAAAAGAGTTTCTTGTTTGAAGTTGTGTGACCAATGTTAAAGGAATGAGCAAAGACTGAAATGAGATGTGTAGTGAGCCAGTAGGCTGTGTTTTTTTGTCAGCTACAGCTTGAAAGTCTGACCAGTTATTAGTGCCACAATGGAGCAGCGGAGAGGAAATAAGCCACTTGAAAGCTAACAAAATGTCACATTCATTTCACAGTCAACTGACCTGCAAATTCAACTTCAACTCTATTAGAACTCTTTTTTTTTTTTCCAAACCTCAAAAGTGACACAGTTTTCTGCAAACAAAGTCCTCTGACATCAAAACTACTTCAAAAAACTTTGCACTGAATGGAATTACTAAAAGAGCAATAGTGTTTTTCATAATGCATTTGTCATTAATTCATCTTCTGCTTATCTCTATTTAAAGGTAATACTTGAGTAAAACACTGTTGCAAAGCCCATTATCCACAGAGTTTAGTGATTAGCGCAGCCTCCTGTTGTAAATATAAATTGTCGTGCACATGCATAGATACTACACACATCTCTACACACTTCGTTGTGTCTGTGAGGTGGCAAAGCAGTCGTCCATGCTGAACAATGGCCCATTAGTTACAGTGATGGCACAGAGACAGACAGCTATTGACTCTCACATTCATTCACTATGATCTTTTTTTGGATGGTGGGTAAAAGTTGAAGTACTTGGTGAGAACCCATGGAAACACAGGGAGGACATGCAGACTCTCCTTTAACATAATTATTGTAGTAATCTGCTCCAAGAATCAATCCCACAGAGGCAGGAGGGCTAACCACTCTGCCACTATACTTGTTTATTAGTTAAAATAGTAATTTGAGTGGTGCAAGATTGGCTGGCAGCTTGTTGCAGCTATTTTTAGTTCATTGTTGGGCAAATATACAACTGTTGCAAGCGGTTGAGTTCTCTCTTTTTGCATCAGGAAAAACACATCACAATTTCTAAACATCAGGAGCACAGGTTTTCAAAGTAATGCCCCAGAAAGCCCCAAAGATTTGAGCAGGCGCAGGAGGGCTGCAGAGTTGCCATAAGATGCCCCGGATCAGTCTGTAGAAGCCAGTGAGCACACCAGTTGTGTGTGATTGGTGGCATCAAAGCCGATAAGGCTGGCAAACAGAACAAGCTGATCAAGAAGGCAACATCTGCTGTTGGATTGGAAGTTGTCAGTCTACAGTGAGTGTGGTCAAATGAGGTGGACAAAATCAGTGCTGTTCTCTAGAATCACATAACCCCCCCTGCACAATAAACTGAAGTACAAAGCAAAACAGCAAAACAGAGTCTTAGAATAAGATGTTTGTGCAAATGGTTGTAGCAAGTGTAGTATTTTCCTTATGAACAGATAAAGTGAACAGATAAACATGTCTAACATCATCCTATCATAAAACTTGATGGGGCTGTGTTTGCTAAGCCCCATTTCACACTGAATCCGTTACGTGTCCTGTACGATCTCCGCAACAAACAAACGCCAGCCAAGTCAATGCGTCAGTTCACACAGGCTGCCTTTTTTTTTTTTTTTTTTTTTTTTTTTGACGGATGCCGGAGCTGTAATGCATAAAGTTGAACAGAGCAGATCGAGGCGTTTTACATGCAGTTCTCTGTATACATGGTTATTACTGCGGGAACATCATAACTTCCAATGTGAACTCGCTCCTCTCCCGTGAACTCGTGGCTCTGGTCAGAGAAGTGCCGCACACGCAATGCACTCAGTGTGAATTGGAGTCCATCAGAAAACTGTATCATAGTTCACATAACTGTACTGCACCCGCAAGGTAATCAGTGTGAATCTGGCATCAGGATTAAAGGGGATATGTTGAGCTTTTTTCATATTTAAAACCAATCTCTCTGCACATTTTACAAAACTTATCTGACTAAAATAAGTTGTGCCAGAGTGCAAGAGGATTACTCAAACAGGTGTGAATGAAACAAAACACAACTCCAGGTATGTTTTTGATGATGGGAACATTTTAACATGATAAGAAGCTTAGAAAAGTAAATTTTACCTAAGATAGTCCTTTTAGGAGACTTGGAATGGTCTACTTAAATGTAAGTGTATTTGTGGATATTTTGAGGTCTGAATATGCACAATAACAACATCATCAAATAACACTAATGTCAAAAACATATTCAATGCTGATACATTAACACTGACATGTTAAAGCAGATAGCTTCAATAAACTGGTGCAACCAAACGTAAACGTTAATATGACCATTGTGACAACAATGCAAGTTAGTAATCTGGTTGTTTGAATACAGCCAAAGTTTTTCTTTCCCATTGAACATATAATGTTTGTGGTCATATTGTTATTGCAGTACATAAAATAATGTCACATTGCAAGATTGCATAGTAAGACCCACCTTTAAACTGTAATCATGCAACGTTGCTTGTTTTTTTTTTGGGGGTTTTTTTTGCTTCTTTGATTGCATTTTTCTCTATGGATGCTCCCTCTACATTTTGGTGTAAAGCACTATCGCACTAACTCCTGTGTCCGGTGTACTCTTGTGTGACCCCTGGCTCAGCTTGACTCTCATTTTTTCCTCCTTGTATTCCACATAAAGGTCATCTCTGGCTTTTAGCCGTTCTGCCATAACAAACAGATAAGAAATAAAGCTATCACTGGCTTGTTGTTTGGCTAAGCAGGACATGCATGCTTTTTTGCAAGACCCGAGACTTTAGGGCCATTGGGTCAGTTCTCAAGGCTGTTTTTTTTTTTTTTTTTTTTTCTGCCAAGATACACCAGGGGAAAATATAGTGTGGCACTTTATTCATCTTGCAACAACTGATTTAGCCATCACACTGACTCCTAAACTATTTAATTAGGCTAAAATTGAAATTAGTATAACCATAAGTAAAAGTTAAAACAGTAATACTAAAATCTTAAAATAATGTTTTGAAATATATTTTACTGGGATAGATCAACTCTTACAGGACAAATCACCCTGACCCTGCGCGCTTGTTGTTTTCATCCTCGATGGTTATGTAACATGAGGAAGCAGGTAAGTTGCTAGTACACTGTAAGTAACATGCTCATGCTAATGCTAACCAAAACAATGTTGTTCTTTTTGTCATTACTTTAGTTCATTTCTGAAAACTAAAACTACAATCTCCAACATACACCACCTTTTCTGTTAATATAGTTCACATGTTGATATGGACACTCATCAATCAGAGAGGCCTGCAAACAAGAGCAAAAGTTGTTGTAGTCTCATGTTGCAAGTTTGCCTAGTACGGAAGCGCATAGTAGTCACCAAAAAAAAAAAAAAAAAAAAAAAAAAAAACTATCTCGTAATTACGACTTATTTTCTCGTAATTACGAGATAGTTGTTTTTTTGTTTTTTTGTTTTTTTTGGTGACTATTATGTGCTTCTATAGTAGGCTACTCGTAAGCTAGTTGCTAAGTGGATAGCCATTTAATGTCCAAGCTTCATTGTTACAAAGCCCAAATAAAAATTTATAAAAAAAATTGATTAATTGACAGGAATAATTACCTCAATTAGCCTACTGAGGCCCCTGGAGGGTGGGGCAAAACTCTCTGGCCACTTGGCTTTCTGGTTGCAGGCCTTGTGGCCTCTGTGACCAGATCTTGAGCTGAACTTTACTTCATAATGTTTGTGATTTGCGACATACTGGGTTCAGGGTAACTAAAGGAGTCATCTTCCCAGTTAAAGTAGCATGGGTGGTGTTTCCAGTGTTTATCAAGTGATTTGAAGCAGTTCAGACTTAGAGCAGTTACAACAGAGGCTGGCAGGGCATTCCATGTATTTACTCTCCTATTGCTAAAAAAACCTTTGTCTCATACTGGTTACTGTGACGGACACCATTCAATGCACTAAAGGGTAGGTTGATCTTTATCTCATAATTATGCGATAGTTTCTCATAATTACAAGAAAACTATTTCGTAAATATGAGAAAAACTATCTCGTAATTACGACTTATTTTCTCGTAATTACAAGATAGTTTCTCGTAATTACGAGATAGTTTTTTTTTTTTTTTTGGTGACTACTATGCGCTTCCGTAGCCTAGTATGTTTTTTTTTTGGTTTTTTTTGCAATGAATATTTTTTATGTTCTCGAAATATTGATCACCTGAGATCTGTTGTAAACATGTTTTTGATACCAAACAGCTGTTCTTTTTTACTGAGTACATTAACTTTGACAACCCTGTCTGCTGGCTAGTACGTTTATCTCACCAGTCCTGACTGTAAAATAAAGCACTTTTCTCCAGTCCATGCTGCAGTCATTTTTGAGCATCACCTTCACCCTTGTCTTCTTTCATCCGTTTACTTGAGTGGCTGTGGGGGTTTTACAGTAGGCAGGAAGAATATGCTACTGTAAAAAAAAAAAAAAAAAGGATTTGATTTGTCCAAAATAATTTAAATCTGTGAACTGGATGCATTTGTATTTGACCTTTCAGCAGAGACATTCAGTCATTCTTATCACTTAATGTCTTTTCCTACAAGAATCATCTTTCAAAGACTAGATTGCCGGCTATATTTCTTACCTCTGTCAAGGCTGTGCGTTCCCTCAGAGCGGTAACAAGTGAGTAAGGTTATACAGATAGCGAGGGAGAGAAGACAGATCTCTGCTCGAAAAAGGTTGTGTTTGAAACAACAGGGAAAAAAAATCTTGGTATTTTAACACTTGTAGACGAGAGTGAGAGGCATCCTATTGCTGGCTCTCTATACAGGGCCCTTACAGGAATGAAAGCACAGTCATCTTCTCTTTGGAAGTTAGTACAATGGTTGATGATATAGTCCATGCTATAATCCCTGAAATCATGTATATAATATTGGAGTTTAGCAGTAGTAGTACAACAGTGTGACATGTACTACATAGTGCATTGCAACAGTGAAGCTTTGCCATACATAAAATATATTATTAGGGTTCAGCATATGCAGGGCTACTACAGCCTGGGTTTGAGTACAGACTCCGAAAGTTTGCCAAATGTCTCTCACTTTATTAGTATTATTATTATTTGTAGTAGTAGAAGTAGTAGTAGTAGTAGTAGCAGTAGTAGTAGTAGTGGGTGGTTCGAACCTCACCCAAAGCACATATTGTCGTGTCTCTGGGCAAAACACTGTGGAATAAAAAATACATATATCCAAAAACAAGGAGCAGACAAGAGAGAGTCCAGCGCAGAAAAGTTTATTGCATGACAACAAACGGAGCTCATGTCCGGTTTCCACAAAAGCCCCCGAGCTCATCCAAACATGATCTTTTATACTTTTTTGATAACACTATTTTTCATATGTCCTTGAAAATAACACGTCGTTATTCATCTAGACAGTTGCTACTCAAATTTAATTTGTAAACATACATATTGCACCATCCCAACTGAACTGGTGCCAACCCCTGCACCTGCTGTGGGCGCTCAGTTTGTCACAGCCACCAAAGTTAATCCAGGTCATTAGTATGGAGTTATAAAAAATCATTAAGTAGTGGAAATTTACAACCCATGATGCAATGTAGGCAGCCTGTGAGACGCCCATCATGTTATGTTCCGCTTTATTCTGATGTCATCAACATTTAACCACACCCACAAAATTGCACCTCCTAGTGGCAGTTACACTAAACTACAATCAGGAACCAAATTAAACTCTATCCCTCTTTGTGTTTTATCTTATCTACAGTGAGGCCCAGTGTGTTTCCCTCAAAGCTACAAAGTCACACATTTCTCAAAGAATGCATGAAGATGAACACATTACATTATAATGACATTGCAAACATTCACAGCACTGAAGTTTTTTACTCTAATGAATATATAAAGATTATATGAAGCATAATTATACATATAACCAGCAAAATGTGAATAACATACATAGATTACTCAAAGCTTGAGTGTACCTTTAATACTAAGCATAAAACCAACCCTCGGTGTTACCAGTCTTACAATGACCTAAAGTAACATTATTATAGCTTTTATAACTCATTAACCTCTTCAACACCTCACCCACATTGCCTGTATATGGCTGGTTGAGACCGAGATGGCATCAGGTCTAAAAACCTTCCAAATCGCTGTGTGACTAATTCACTGTGAGCGACCTATATTAAAAAATGAGAGCAGCCAAAAAATAAAAAAATGTAAAAAGCTGTATACAGTATTAATCCAAGTGTACAAAGTGTCTATCCAAGCAACTGTGGGCCTGGGGCGGGCCACAAGCAATTTTTTAGATTCACCAAGTCACTTGTTTGTATGTCATTGGACAGTGGGAGGAAGCCAGCAAGAACCCAAGGACTTAACATACACTGCATTTCCCCCCAAAATCTTTTAAATGCTAATGCTAATTGCTAACCAAGTTTCAAGTTTCAGCTTTTCTTTGTTGATGGATAAAAATATGATGGATAAAGCTTGAATCAGGAAAAAATGATTTGTTGCAATGATTACAAGATTGATTTAATACAAAGAAACAACTGCTCGCTCTCCGAAAGTGCAACCATGCTAGTTAGGCAAGAAAGTTAAAATCTCCAGTGGTCTGAGGAGGTGTAGGAGGACATTTCCTGAAAGTAAAATAAAACATTAAACATGATTTTGGTAATGTAATGTGCTGTCGCCTTAAAGTTAGAAGGAATTGGAACATACATAAAAATTGGTAGTAGTAATAATAAGTCTTGTATTTTGCTCTACGTAGCTTTACAGTTAGATTATGTGAGTATCCTTTATCTCAATAATTTAGTTTACTTTTTGATTTCCACACTACCCACAGTTCCACAGTGCACCATAGAGCATAGAGCATCCCAGATCTTAAAAATAGGAAAGTGATGTAAGGTGGAATGTATAGTTGCAAGTTATACCCAGGCCAAAAATGAATAACTAAGTAGCCCATAAATAGTTGTTTTCTCCTCAGACAAGTCAAAGAACCAATTGTACTCAATGTTCCGCTAGTTCTGCAGGTTCTGCCTACAAAATCAATCACCTTAAATCAGTGATGGACAGCATGTCTGTTGAGGCTAGACCTGTGTATCCTCACAGTCATGTGAGAACATGCTTGTGTCTGAATCTATTTATTTATGTTAACAGATGAGTATTGATGTGTCTGGATGTCTGCAGCTAATATAAGCAATGCATCCAACATTAATATGCAAAGCCACTCAGATAATGTTGCTATGTGTTGTCATAAATCAAAATATGTAAATGGGTTTTAGGGGTAGAAAGATGTTTTAGTAATAGCGCAAAGCAGAATCTACAACTCCAATTTTAAAAAAAATGGGGCACTGTGTTAAATCTAAATAAAAATGTAATGCAAATATTATATTACCCATATTTTATTCACAATAGAGCAAAGACAACATATCGGGTTTCATTTAAAAGAATGTTTTCAACACCTACTATATTGTTATTGTTGCATTCGTGAATAAAATGTGGTATGCAAAGGTGGGTAGTAATTAGGGTCACCTCAAAAAGTACAAAAAGTGGGACAAGTTGTGCAATATGGTGGGACAAGGCGGGACAACTTACTAAGGCACAAGTAGCTTCAGTTTAGGGCCTATAAAACATATGATGTGCTGTTTCAATCCCAGAAATACACATTTTGCAAAGTAAGTGTTTTTACTGAGACTTTATTCATGGGACGGAAAAAAAAAAAAATCAAGGCTCTCAGAATATTCGCAAAACAATCCTGCAGGAACACCAGCTCCCAGCTTCAAGGAGAGGCCTGTTCTGAAACACAGGGGCAGCACCAAACCAACTATATATTCAACCCAGAAAGAGGACGCCTACAAATATTTTTTCTACATTTTACACAAGGAATACTGACCTTACCTCGTTGTTCTTACCTTGAAGCACACTTTTTATAAGATCCACTGAGCACCAATGAAAAAGAGGGACATTATCTTAAAAACAGTGGGGCAGAGGACTAAATGGCTGTGCAGTACAACCAAAAGTGAGAGCCTAGTTGTAATGAGTTACATTTACTCTGTTACATTTGAATAGCTTTTTGAATACATATTTCTTCTAAGTGTAGTTTCATTACAATGTACATTGTACTTCTACTAGAGTAGTATTATTTTGAAGTAAAAATACTCTTACTTGAGTACAGTTTGTGGCTACTGTACCTGCCTCGGTATGTTAGGGTTTCAAAACGTTATGTTGTGAAAAAGAAGAAAGAAGAAATTTCCAATAATAACTTTACTATTGCTATCAAGAAACAGGGAAAGAAAATAGAAGGGGGGCAACAGAGTGCAGCTCTGTTGTGCTCTTTTGAACAGAAACAGCGAGAAAAAAATGTTTTTTACTTTCTTAAACTTTTTGTATAATGCCATTTTACTACAAATGAAAAAATATCTGTGAAAAATCAAGGAAACAGAGCTGTACTTCATTTTTTGATAAATGAATGAGAACAGACTGGATAGAGAGGGCTTGTTGATTGGTCAGTGCTTCCTGGAGTGGGCAGGAGTTCGTGGGAGAGGTGCGGCTTTGTGGAACCAAGCGTGAATGACAAAACACAACTCCAGGTATGTTTTTGGTGAGGAAATATTAACAGTAACATGGTAGAAAGTTCCAAAAAGTCGATTTTGCTTATTATAGCCCCTTTAAGTAACTCTATTCTTACTTGAATACTCCACCCAGCTCTGGTTTTATGAACTTTGAACCTACACATAACATTAAACACTTTTCACAATGTCCCAACTTTTTTTTTTTAGACCTGGGGTTGTACATTATGAGAAAGATTTAGCAAGTTTCTTCAATGTTGCAAAGTTGAATCTAGCACAGAAAGAGCAATAGTCACTGAAAACGCCGCATTTGTCTTTTAGTAATGGTCCAGAGGCGATTGTAACAACAGCCATGTAGTTAGCCTGCAGGAGTGCACACAGACATGCGGCCAGTGGAACAATAGGTATTCATCAAGCCCTGCAGCCTCTAAAGCCCCGGATCGTGGCAGAGTTAAATGAATTGGTCTATCAGCGCGACACCTGAGAGACAGTCTTCGGGAGTCTGTCAAGATAAACTCTTAAGGATCTGGCGGAGGGTGCAATGCAGCAAGGTCATAGTCACATTGCATCAAACAGGCCGCTAGGAGAGGGGGAGTGGGGAGAGCGTTTTTGTTCTGCCGTGTGAAGTCCCATTTGCCAGAGGTAACAATTAAGACTCATCTGTCAGCAAACGCTAATGTGTTCATTGTAGTTTCGGCGCTGGCACTTTTTGAAGCTCGTTTGTGCTTTCACGGCCGCATCATTAAAATCCAAGGTGTTCCCGCAAATGTTGCAGCCGGATTGCAGTAAGCAGTGGTGGAAAGAAACTAGAAACTATTACTGAAGTACCCCTCCAGTACTTACTTTTACTTACTTATTTACTCATTTGTATTTGTATTTTTTTTTTTCCATTTGTGGCAAGGTTGGAAACACACTTGTCTTGCAGTCAGAAAGTCCAGAGTTTGTGGTATGAATGGATTATGGTAGTAGCAGTTGAGTAATAGCAGCAGTGGTAGCACTGGTTATGGTAGAGGTAGTAGGTAATAGTAAGTAGAAGTATTAGTAATTGTAGTAAAACCCGTGATACTAGAAGCAGTAGTTGTAGAAATAGTGGTTGTAATAGTAATAGTTGTAGTATAAATAGTAGTAAATAGTAAGTAGTGTTGTTAGAAGTAGTAGTAGTAGTAATAGTTATAATAGGAGTAGTGGTACCGTTAGCAGTAATAGCAGCAGTAGAAGTGGTAATAGGAATAGATGTCATAGTATTAATATTGCTAGTATAAGTAGGAGCAGTAGTATAAGTTGTGATAGTAATAGATGTAATAGTAGTAGTGGTATTGCTAGTAGAAGTAGTAGTACCATAGGGTTCCATTAGCAAGAGTACCAGTAGTAACAGAAGCAGTAGTAGTAACAAAAGTAATAGTAGTAGTGGTGATGCTAGTAGTATTTTTGTTTTGTTTGTGCATTAAAAAAAAAACATCTCAAAACTACTTCCAGTCAATTCCTTCTTACTTTTACCCAAGTAATTATTTTGTTTACTACTTGTACTTCTACTTAAGTATTACCTGAATGTAATAGTACACTTTTCGAGTACTTCTTCCACCTCTGGCAGTAGAGCCTAACGTTTTCCCAGCTATCATATCAGTGTTCTTTAAGGTAGCGGCCTGCGGTCTGTGAGGTCCTGACATTCTTTTTCTCCACTATACTTTTAAAATGATGAGAGCAGAGCAAAAAGGTGCATTTCAGTGCCACATGAGTTTGCCACTAACCAATCTCCCGGTCCCCCAGCTGTCCCCGGGTCACCTACTCTGTTACAGTGAGCTTTATCAGATGTGACAGCTCTGCTTCAATAAAGTGGATGTCTTTAACAAGTGTTCTTTTTAGTTGGATTTGTACAGAGGAGGGAATGGAAGATTCTATCTAGTCATCTCGAAGCACTTTCTCTTTCTTGCCTGCTTGTCTTGCTTGATGTCTGATCATTGCTGAAGGTTAAAGTTGCCTGTCAATGGTTATCAATTCTACAAACTCTACACATGTCTCATAGGCGGAAATAGATAACACGGCCACTATGTAGATTATAAGCGTGTCATATAAGCCGGGGAATAGATTCACAATGAATACATTCTTGAATCTGAGGTATATTTCCAGGATGTAATGAAGTTGCTCTTGAATGTGATGGAGCTGTTTGTGATTCACACTTTGGAGAATAACAGAGTATGCAAGAGTCAATTCCAGCAGGTCTTGGTCGGAGAGTAGTGTGGCGGGTTGAGATAAAGGCGAGGCGACATTGTTTAAGTCCTGATCCTGATGCAGCGCTCCTCTGCTGGGGGATTGCATTCTAATACATATACAATGTAGGGAAAATCAGCGCGGGCCATTGTCCCACGCACCCCCTTGTACACGCTAATGCTCAGAGAAACCCCGACATTTGCCTCCATCTCAAGATTACACTTTGTTGCTGTTTTTTTTTTTTTTTTTTTCCATGTCCTGCCTCCTCCCCTTGGCCTTTTCTCCTCTCACAGTCTTTCATTTCACAAACATCTGTTGGCAAAAGAGAATCCCTAATCTCTCAAGGGCTTTCTTTCAAATTTCATTATTGAAAGAGAATGCAGATTTGAGGTAGTGCAGATGCAACCGCGTATTCAGAATTTCCCCCCGCAATATATTAATGGATATATGGAATGGGATAATCATGGACACTATGAACTAAATCTCCTAGGCTTGGAATCTGCACCAAAGCAAATTCTCATGGCTTGTATGATGGTAATGTGAGTGTCGCCTGTCAACATTTTCACTTAAAAGTGCTGCACAGAGGCCAGAGCCAAGTCTAAAAGTAAGTGATACTTCAAAAACAGTTATGGAACAGGTTGGCTCTGTTTTTGCCAAGGTTTTTATGCGCACTATTACAAGATTGGGCTTGCACATATATTTTCTGTTTTTTTCACAGCCTGGTAGGTATTGGCAGATCTTATTTGAATCTACTGCTATTTATTAAAAAAGAAATGGTGGTCTCACTTTCGATGGGCCAATAGTAGAATTTTATCATTCTACAATTAATCATAATAAAATGGGATAATATTAAGAAGAGAATATCTAATTGGTGCATCAGAAGCCCTTTACACACATGCACCATCACCTGGACCATCTCATGAAATCTTAAGAAGCACCTGGTTGTTTGAGCTTTTGACACCATTGCATTAGTATTTCATGTTTTATAACTTAAAATAATGTATATGTATGTAAAACGTCTTTTATAGGAAGCTGTTATTTTCAATTTTCAGAGAATGCTTAAATTAGGTGTCTGTCTCCCCCTGCTGACTATGGTGGCGAATGGACAGAACATAAAATGGCTATCTAGCATGGCTATTAGCAACATGGTGCTAACAGTTAGATAAATGAGCTTACTGCTTCGTAGTGATGGCAGTTTAAACGCTGAAATGATCAGAATGAGTCTGGTGATGGTGTATGGGCTTTAGAAATGCACAGGAGCACTTCCTAGTTTCATGTGTCTAAGTAGAGCTCTTGAGAAATAAGCATGTGATTGACACAAAATACTACTCCAGGTATATTTCTGAGGCACAAACAACATTATAACATAAATGAAAGCTCAAAAAAGCAGATTTAGCATTATAGGGGACCTTTAAAGACAAGTAGAAGTAACTTTAATTACTGTTTAAAATTGCTATGAGACCTATTAGCAATGGTTGATTTCCTAGGAGGCCTGTGTCACAAATAAATATTTCTGTATTAGTGTAAGCAACATAGTGAACATATTGTATCTATGCCTTACCTTGTGTAGCAATGTGTAGTAGTTGGAAAAAATAATACCGTCCTTCTCAAAGCTATATTATTTCAACTGAACCACATGGTGTGGCAGTAGTGGTAGTTACATTTGAGATTTGCCAACAAGTGCTGCTTTTAAATATAGCCTAGTAATAGGCAGAAAGTGGCCATTGGTTTACCCAAGCTCCTACTAGGTATTATAAAGTATCTGCCACTTACAAAGAAGTCTCTTTGCAAGGCCTGATGGGTAGTTCTAAGTAACAATCTGGTTATGCTGTCTGTGTATTAAATTCAAAAGATCCATCAGATGATACTACCAAGATTTTTGTCATAGCAAAGACCTGTGTAATTGCTTGAACTATAGTCAACGGAACATACTTGTAATTAAATAGGAAAGTATTATCTCATTTGACATTATTCTGATTAACCTATTGTCTATGAATGCAAAAGAAGAAATCCAATATTCAAACTGTAATCAGTTATATTTCAAAACCATATGGTAGCACGGCTACTTTAGAAAATCTCTAGAAAAAGCCTGAGTGGCTCAGACTGACTCTCCAACTAAGACAAGAAAAGTAGTGACAAGAGAAAGGCAGCTGTGGAAGAGAGTAGACTTTACACTGTCCCTTTGGGGCAGAATAAAGCACTGGCCTTTTTCTTCTTATACACAAAATCTCCTATGGGCTTCAATGCAACGGTGGTCCAGAACGAGACGGAACTGAGAAAATCTTATCACAACTCCCTGGTAAATCTATCTGCAACATGGTGAGGGGGTTTCTCTTGGGGGTAAGCTCAAGATATGGTAAAGGTTTTGGCTTGAATACATGAAAATAATAAGAGGTGTCCAAGCCTATTGACATCACACGCTGCCAGAAAACATATCAGCCACTTCAGCATCACACCATTTATTTCTGAAGGCTTTGATACCGCGCGGATGCTATTTATGTACTGGCAAACACAAGAAAAAAAACAAAAAAAAAAAACAAGTTTGCTGTTCATTTTTGTTGATTTGTTCTGCTTCCAGCGACGGACACTTTTTCATATTATTTTGTGTGAAATAAGCAGATTCCAAGAGTGCGGTCTCTTCATGCCAAGATGGTAGCACTTCAGAATCTAATATCGGTCTAGAATTAATTTGCTTCTTTCATCTGTCGGGACCCATTGTGCCGTCTGTTAATGACTGACAGTGACAGAAGAAGCACTCACCCACATGCACATGGGGGGGGGGGGGGGGGGGATGGAAAAGACCAACAATAGCAATGGGAGCAGGAAATCGCACCTTATTAGGTAAAGTCAAATTTAATGCATCCTTTTAACAAGGTGGACTGCAAATTTATCCGGTCTAGTAAATCGCTCAACCTGTGTGATACAACGGAGGAGTGTGAAAGCTTTCGGGTCATAGCAACTTTTCACTTAAAATACAGACAGGAAGCATGTGAATTTGACAAAAATAATGTGTCGGTGTGTTAATTCTGAGGGAAGCACACAGCCATGGACTTCAAACTTAGTGGCAAGGGCTTCTTGTTGTTTAATCTTGCCACATCCGTCATGGTGCAGGGCCAGTATGGGGTAAGTGAAGGGGTCCCATTTTTATTCGAAACAAGGTAAACTCATAAAAGATGTAGGAGAAGTGACTAAATAAGAAGAGGGTTTAAATTACCTGGAATGTTCTTTTAGCTCTAAGGACTCTCCATTAGTAAAGTAGTTAGTTCCCCTGTCTTTAGTGAGGGAATTAAGGAGTTTGATTACCCAATGTGGAGCTGCACTTTGTGCCAGCCCAAAGCCATAATAAAAGGAGAGGCTTTTGTCAGGAAACGTCATCTGATGTTAAACTCTGTGCCAAATTATCTGTGCAAATGATTTGTTGTGGCAACCCCTCAAAGTTAGAGAGCAGCCAAAAGGGACTTGTGTACATAAGTCTAGATGTCTGCTTTTTAAGGAAGGCAAGGATACACCTTAATAAGTTGTGTTACTGGTTAAATTGGACACAGGACCTCAACTCACAATTTTTACCAACACAGCAGAGGCACGGAACGACAGTGTCACATCAGCCACAGCTTTCTATTTCACTGAGTCTGACAATTGCGTCTGAGGAACTACTCCCTGTGCCGCTTCGAGTTCTATTTTTTGAGCAGCTTCGCGACAATCTACGGAGCTACAGCCGGCACTAAATGGCAAAAAAACGTCCACTACACTGTCAAAATAAAGGCTCACTGTGAATTAAGAAGTCAAAGCGAAACTCAATAACTTTTTGACCTTAAATAAATTGTTTTGGAGACCCTGTGATTGTTAAATGAGTTGTTGTGGAGCAAATAAAGCGTCCTGCATCTTCCCCTGCCGCCTCTGGGCCATAAACAACACTAGCAAGTTTGAGCACTGCCGACCCGGTGTCAAATATGTCTTGAGCCTCATGAGAAAGCGGCACATCGCTGCTCGATTTTCATCATGGCAGAGCAGCTAAATGGCAGAAAAACTTTGCACAGATAGGCAGAGGAGAAAACAAAACTAAAGCCGGGTGATAGATCATATAGGACTGAACTGGTCAATTTACGATAGTGCTTTAGACCAAAATGTAAGGGGAGTAGAGGAAAATGAGGCAGCAAAGCAATGAAAAAAAGTTACTGAGTTCCGCTTTAATTTTTAAGGGGGAGAAATATAATCTAATTTACGACAGCAAACAGCCATTTTGGAAGAATGTGAAGAAGGACAAGGCATGGCACTAAGTTAAACGGTGAGTAGTCGCTAAAACAGAAGGGAAAGATCAACACAAACAGAATAGCAGCAACAGCAATAAATTTTAAAATTATTTCATACTTTTAGCTATCATACCTGAGACCATACTACAAGCAATGATTCTAGTCTGACAGCCAGCTAAAGGCAAAAGAAGTACTTTTCAGCTGCTTTCTTTGTTTCAGGAGTTGCCATAGCAGCTTTTTTTGGCATAGGTTTCTTAAGCCAGATTTCCTTCTTGACACAACCCTCTCCATTTATCTGGGCTTGGGCCTGACACCTACGGGGCTAGAGTTTTTGGCTCCATGCTGGGCAACTGCACTCCTGGCTAACAAAAGAATTGAGCATAAAACCAGGTCAGGGCATGAGTGGTATTGATTGTAAAAACAAAAATGTCCTGGAAAATCATTTGTTAAAAGCAGTCGGAACCCTATGTTGTATGCTCTTATTTTAGTAATGCAGACCTTATTAGCATAGTACTGCAGAAGTCCCTTTGGTAGAGTTTAGATGATTTGCAATCCGGGAATTTTTTTTTTTTTTTTTTTTTTTTATGTGTGTGTGTAAAGATTCATTGCCGTTACTGGACAGATTGAATAAAACAAGAGTCCGGTTCCTCTAGAGCTGTTATACTCCCAAGCCCCTCTCAGTCTTTCCGTGTCCTTCAGCCCTGCTCGTCTCCCACTCTGCAGTAGTAATTAACGCCACTGATACATCCAGGGAGATACTGCGAGCTATGTCAGAAAATTAGGCGATGGAATAATGAGGGTTGAGGGACGTGTACTCCACTCCGGGTCTGCTGCCTCCGCCGCCGCCACCGCCGCATTAAAATCAAAGGACTTTCACGGCTAATTGGAGAGGGGTTAAACTGCTTGGATACCTCACCCATGTCCCGAGCTCTCCCCCGCCCCGAACCCACCCCTAGGAGATGAACGCCTCGCTTTTTACTGTAATTTTGCGTTTCATTTCCATACCAAAGTGAAATTATTTTAGGCTTTGCAGAAGGAGGGGGGGTGCTGCGGTGAGACACTGCTGAGAAAAGTTTAGCTTTACTTTATACCAAAGCAATTTTAACTATACACACAATTACTCTTTAAAGATGCTCTGTTTTTTGTTTTGTTTTTTTTTTTGCTCTCCCTTGCTGGGTTTTTTTTTTTTTTTTTCTTCTTAGCAAATAGTCACCAATTACCTCAATGGCCTGGCAATTGACCATAAGAAGCACAAGGCATAAATCAATACTAAGCTTCTCCAGCCAACAAGTCAGTCGTCCAAGTGGAATTATCTTAGCACGAGACACCTCCACTCTGCGGTCTCTCCCCTGGTTACGGCCATGGCTTTGGCGGCACGACACTGTATAATGAACACAGCCACGGTCCACTGCTCGGAGAATACAGTAAACACCCCCCGCCTCTGCCTTTCTCCATTGTGTTTCTACAGAGCAGCTGCACAGTTAGCCCCGCGGACGACGACGGCGCACCGCCTAATTGTGAGCCGACAGTTGTATCTATGTACACAATTAAGGGGAAAATCAACCCAACTGCGCCTCTCTGCTTTAAAGTCAAAATAAAAATTCCCCACCACCAACTGGCCACTGTTTGTTTTTAGCAGAACAGGGCTCGTGTTTCATAGTTGACTTGCTGAAAATAAAATACTTAATTATGCTGATGTACAAGTCATATATTTTAATTAATCCAATGCACTGAGCTAAGAAAATAGTAATAAGTCATAATCATAACTAACATTAAAAATGATTTGTATCTCAGGACCATTGACTGCACTAACAGACTGCTAATTTAGCTAGTGACAATACAACAGTACGTCGTAAACAGTGTATTAGATTTACTCAGACCATTAGGCGTGTAAAAAATGTGCTTCTCATTTTATAGCCTTAAGAACAACATAACATTATTTTTATATTCTAATTTATTTATTTATTTATTTGTTGTTTTTTTTACCCTTCAAGACATGCCACCATGTTTTCAGGTGAAAGCCAGGGGTATGTCAATAATTACCAGAAACTTAGTTATTAGTTTTTGTGCAGTGTCAAATACATTGCACATGTATACTGTGCTTTTCATTTTGTAGATTATTTTTATATTCTACTTTTATTGGCCGCATTTTTTTTTCACCAACATCTGACCTAATGATTAAAATCAAATATTTTTTTTATTTTTAAAGAAATTAGACCCTATAACTGCCAGGGTTTTGTGATGATGTCACCTTGTTTTCAGATGAAAAAAAAAAACAATACATTTTTTCCTATTTGATTATATTTCTATATTTTTCTATATTTGAAGACATGCTAGGATTATGACAAAAAAACTGCTATTTAAAGTGTTAAAATAAAAAAATAAATACATAAAAAAGCAAAAAAAAAAATAAAAAAAATTAGGTCATATGTTGGTGAAAAAAACTAGTCAATGAATACTGACCAAATGTTTTTAATATAATAATAATAATTTATAATATAATTTTCACAGCAACAAAATTAAAAGCACATTTTACACACTCCTCACACACATCCTCAGTGTGATTATTGTTTGTATACAGTGTATAAAAATCATGCCACATGCATGAACACAGGCAAAATTATCAAAAGACAAAAAATAAAAAGCGCATAAAATGCACACAAAGGTCCTAGATAGTAAAGTTACACCCAGCAGGTTTATGAGACCTTAGCTAGCCTATATATTTAATTCTATATTATTCAGTAATATTTTGTTTTTAATGACTGTGATCTGCTTTTGTTTAAACTAAACTAACTATGGCAACGTGAGAGGGTCATTTTTTGTTATTTTTTTTGGCATCATCTAGAAGTGAAATGGCCAGTTCATATCTCCTTTCTGGTGATATCATTGAAAAAATTTAAACCTAAATAATTTAGTTCCTGTATGCCCAAAACATTCATGCAAAATTGTGTGATTAAAAGACAGACGTGTGCTTCTACTCTAGCAGTGCTTAGTTTGTCTGATCAATAAATGTCTATAAAAATGATCTCAACACTCATTATCTATAGTGATATATTAGTTAAAACTATACTGTACTTTATCCATACTTTATCCATTTTTAATACATAGACTATTTAAGACATTTATATATACATTTTAATATTACAACGTTATACAAAATGCATCTTTAATGGTCACTGCAGGGTCTCATAAAGACTAGTTTCTCTTGTACATTGTGTTCACCTGCTGTAAGGAAATCTATTTTCTCCTCTATTTTTTGGCACCTTACATGACATAGCACATCAAAGCGCTCAATACACTGCACCGCTGTGACTCCCCGAGAAATCCTCAACCCCCGTCTTGTGATTCCATCAAGGTGACACTGTTCAAAAAACATCCATCTCCGTCTGCGCCACGGAGTGAAGTCCTTTGTGACAGCGACTGGTGATCCAAGCACTCTTCTTGTGTGCAACTCTGATGTAGCGGACCATGGCTAAGAGGCAAAACACGGGATTTTCATTATTTAAAATCACAGGCATGAGCAGACAGTGGGAGAAAGGGCAGGACGGGGAGATGTCTGGCCCAAAAGTTACGGAAAAACCTCATGAAATAAAAAACAACTAAAAGCAAACGTATTTCTGTAACCGTAAAAGTGCCAAGAGCTGCTATTCTGGACCTAGCAGACCATAACTCTACGCAATTAGGGCTAACTTAAACAGAAGACACTTGTGTGATAAAAGCAACTGTTAAGAGCTTATTACACTATTTGATTTTAATATCAAAGCCGGGATTGAAAAGTTCACTCTATTATTTTTGGAATTATAAAGGTCATATACATAGCACGAGGCACATTATGCGGAGAGACTGTGAGAATATTAGTAATGCCCTTCTGTAATATGGGGTCAGTTTACCGCCACTAATTCTAATGGGAAAAAGCAGCACAGGATTAATGTATTTCACACACATATGAAAAATATACATGTGTTGACTCCAATTTCACTCAAAGTTAACTTCGTATTGAAATCATCCAGTTACTTATTGAACGCAGCCCGCAATTGGCGTCACAGTCACGTTTCCTGCACTTTGCATCATGAATCTAAACAGATATTTCTGGCATCAAACGGTTTAATTATTCCCTATTGTCTCGGGTGTGTTTGCGTGCCGTACAATCTCCTAATGATATATGACATTGTTATTGTAGGCGAGAGAGTTGAGGTTAGAAACCGCATAAAAACCATGGTGCCGCGCTTCATAACTGTATATAACTGAGCTGGGTTTTCTGCGTGATTATTTTAATGTTGACCTGTAGGATACGAGTTGCACAAAACTAATGAAATATTGTGTATTCTGCTGTGCTTAATTCTCAAGGGTTATCCTCTACAGCTGCCAGATTCAATATATTGCCATTCCACTCTACTCTATATACAGGGAGAAAAGTAAGTAAAAAGAACGGGAACAACAAGTAAGTGCTGACAATCCGGTGAGCGGATCATATACTTCTTCAAAACATACCTTACATTAGCAGGATAATTAATATGGAGATGGTTGGAGGTTATATTAAACAGACTTGAATGTTTGAGTGTTTTTACTGTTCCTAATGCTTTTTTTCCCTTGCTGATATTGTACAATATGCTATGCAATAAGCCAATCTTTGCACACTTGCATGAACAGCTGGTATTAAACCTTAGGTAAGATAGATTTTACATTTTCATCATCTGTTTTTGTGAAATTGCCGGTGTTGCTCAGTCGGTAGAGCATCAGCACTTCTTGTTAAAGGTAGGGGTTCAATCGCCAGCTGGAACATAAAAGGTCACAAGTCAGTGTACTCTGTGTCCATGTTCGTGTACTGATATCTCATTTGTTAGAAAAAAATATTTATCTTAAAAATGAATTTAATCTTTCCCCTCCGTTAGCTGTCAGCACTACATTTATATATATACTTATAAAGATATGGTGTAGGTTTAACGCCAGATGCAACCTTCTCCGATATGGCTAAAACTTAAAGTCATCCACTATTATTTATATTTTAAGCCAACCCAACCTGTATTGCCAAAAGTATTTGCTCACCTGCCTTTACACGCATATGAACTTAAATCCTTTGCAGCTATAACAGCTTCAACTCTTCTTCCAAAGGTTTAGGAGTGTTTATGGGAATTTTTGACCATTCTTCCAGAAGCACATTTGTGAGGTCAGACACTGATGTTACGAGGACGCCTGGCTCCCCTTCACTCTAATTCATTCCAAAGGTGTTCTGTCAAGTTGAGGTCAGGACTCTGTGCAGCCCAGTCAAGTTCTTCTACACCAAACTCACTCATCCATGTCTTTAAGGACCTTGCTTTGTGCGCTGGTGCAGTCATGTTGGAACAAGAAGTGGACAACCCCAAACTTTTCCACAAAGCTGCAGCCTAGGTGCTTGATTTTATACACCTGCGGCCATGGAAGTGAACACCTTGGAACACCTGAATTCAATTATTTGGATGAGTGTATAACTTGGTGCCCCAAATGTCATGTTACTGTATTGTGAACTCTTGATGTAGCCAACACAGCACATACAGTATGTATGTAATGTTTTTATAAGCATGCACACAAAGGGAGAAAAAAGAGAGAGAAAAACACACCATAATAAAAATGATTTTCTGCTCTTCTGGTCTGTACCTTATTACTTTGGGATTCAAATGTAAACTTTGCTCTAGGATAAGTCTGATGTATTGTATAGAATTTTAAATTCACGGCATGACTTGGTAAAGCAAGTTTATCTTGCGCCGCTAGCTGGATTGTTCTGAGATTTGTGTATTAACAATGTCACAAAAATCCATTTCATGCAGGCCCTCACTGATTTGTTTGGGTCCTGACCGCTGGTTTTACATCAACAAGCACTTTTAGCTACTTACATGGTGATGCCTAAAAATATAACATATGCTGCTTTGCAGTTGCAAAAACACCAGATATCACCTAACATCTTTATCATGTGGTGTTACTGTCACAGAGGTTTGTTGTTTAGCTACGCAGCTGGCGCTTTATCCAATCACCTCCTAATATTCTACTGAAAGTCCCTCCCCTCCAGATTCATATAACATGCTAAATCTGCGCTAACGTTACATTAATCTAGCTTTTGCCAGGTTAAATGGAAATAATGTATACTTACATAAATGTAAACTGAGAAACATTTCCCTCTTCTACAAAACAGAGAACATCTTTAAACTACCTATAGAGCTCCTAAAGTTCTGAAAAAGCTGAATATTATGAATCAGTGAAATAGCAAGCAAACAAGATAATTGCCTTGAGCAAATGGTACCATGATGATGTAAAAACATCATGTTTCTTATAGTTATCTGTAAATTTATGTGCTATTTGCAACTAAGCCCTGTTACTAGCCTGGCCAGCCTAACTTTAGGACGGTCTGATTCCCTGGCAAAAATGGCAACATGATTCCTACACGTCTTTACCGTACCGTCATGTTTGTTGTTGATACTAATCATTGCTTTGCTTACGTCCCATCTTTGGTTTCTTTGATCGGTTACACTGCCTCCGTTAGCACCACCCCCTGGAAATCAAACTTAAACCAAGTGATACCAGACTTAATCTTTGTATAGAATAAAAAAATATATTTGTTATACCTTCAATTTCCCTTTCCACAGCCTTCACTGAGTAAACCTACTGTCAGGCCAAAGCCATTTCCCAACCTTTCACAAATAGTTTATTGCCTAAACCTTAAGCCTACATTATCATAAATACTATATCTACAAGCTGTCATTTCACACAGGTATATAGGGCCTTAAGGTCATTGCCTTTTTATATAAATGTGAAACCCATAACATTTTATTAGTTGTTTCTTTAGGGTTGCTTTCTAAGCCACGCTGCCTTGACCACTGACACAGCCAGCAGTTCACATCATTCCTGGAAAATTGCTACATAAAATATTGTTTTTCAGGTCTTGCTAACAGAACTATTAAACATATACATTAATTTATATAGCTGTCCATTAGAACCGTCAGCACATGTAGGTGGTTTTAAAGGCTCAGATAGACACGTAGGAGAAAAAGCTGTAAATGTAGCGCGGGAGCATGAGCAATAGCAAAGGTGAGCTCACAGTGGCAAGGTTAGCCGTTTCCAATATCTATGAGAGGCCTGTCCATTTATGTGATATTGAGTTTTCACCGCGAGACCCATTTGTGTCTGGTTCCACTGCTCATTTTATCTGATTTACAAGGCAGTGTGTGTGCTATGGCATCTATTCATCTATGTTTAACATCTCCAGGGCCACGGGTTCACCTGCCTGTCCGCGCTCCCTCTGGAGCTTATTAACCGTTGTCGCTAACAGGAGCACTCCCAGTTAATTACATAAATGGATATGTACAAGCCAAAATGTAGCACATCCTAGTTTTATCTCCTAAGTCATTTCTCATAAATCTAAGTCAATGTCCCTCTAGCAAGCGCTTCTAATGATGTCTGCCTATTGCAGCTTTTTTTTTTTTTTTTTTTTTTTTTTTTTTCTAAGGGTGTAATTTTTGGCTTGTAAAACAAATTAATATAGTACGGGTCTGTTATCTTTCAGTATCTATATTTTCTTAATAGTCATTTGTAGGGTGGCCAGATGTCCCGTTTTAACCAGGACAGTCCCAGTTTTAGGTTCCTTGTCCCATGTCTCAACACATCTCTGTAAAAACACTAATATGTCTCAGTTTTCAGCAAAGGCTGTCCCAGTGGTCCCCATTTTGACCAAAAGCATAGGACACTTAAAATCATTCATCACTAAAATTATTTGCATTGTCATTGTTTTTTATTAATCAATTGCTATTAAAATTAAAAACATAAGCCTCAGTGCCATGTATTTTAATTGCATGACAGTAAAATTATATATAGCTTTTTTGTTACTCGCTGAGTTCAAATCCATTGTGATTAGTGAAACAATATATGTCGCAGTTTTTGGGTTACCCTAGTCTTCTGTGAAATAGCGTTAATTTGGGCCACTAAAAGCTGGTTTCTGTAAATGGTGTTTTAGTTGATAATTTACGTTGTACTTAGCATTAGGCCTTATCCTTATATTCAGCAAGCTAGCAGAGTTATACAAAAATCTGCTAAGCTATTTGGAAGTTAAGACATCTATGTTTTCCTCCAAATGCATTTTAGTTGACAGTAATTTGAACTAATTGTAGTACGAGTGGTAAAGTGTATAATGTAACTTTGCTTATTTTCCAATACCACAATCTGTTAGCTGTGAGGCTAGTTTGTGAAGCTAACAGTTTGTGCAGATAAAGCACTTGCCTTTTATCACTTTCTAATACTGTCTTTTTATTTCTACCTCATATATCTTTTAGCTCTTGATAAAATGTATACCTCTAGTTGTAAAAATGTTCATATCTCAGTAAATTGTAACAGTCTTTGATAGATAATGTAGCACAAAATAGTTAACGCAATTTAAAATGTTTCAAATTTGTGTGCGTGTTTTTGTATTTGTGAGCGTGTTTTCAAATTTGTGTTTTCATATTTGTGTTCATGTTTCCAAATTTGTTTGTTTTTGTATATGTGTGCGTTTCCAAATTTGTGTGCATGTTTTCAAATATGTGTGTGTGTGTTTTTGTATTTGTGTGCGCGTTTTTACATTTTTGTGCATATTCCCAAATTTGTGTGCATGTTTTGGTATTTGTGTGCGTGTTTCCAAATGTTTTCAAATTTGTGTGCATGTTCTGGTATTTGTGTGCGTGTTTCCAAATTTGTGTGTGTGTTTTCAAATTTGTGTGCGTTTTTTTATGTGTGTTTTTCCAAATTTGTGTGTGTTTCCAAATTTGTGTGCATGTTTTTTATGTGTGTGTTTTTCCAAATTTGTGTGCATGTTTTTGTATGTGTGCATGTTTTCAAATTTGAGTACATGTTTTCAAATTTGGGTACATGTTTTCAAATTTGGGTACATGTTTTCAAATTTGTGTGCATGTGTATGTGTTTTCATACATGTGTGCGTCTTTCCAAATTTGTGTGCCTGTTTCCAAATTTGTGTGTGTGTGTGTGCTCCTATAATTGTGTGCGTGTTTTGGTATTTGTGTGCATTTTTTCAAATTTTTGTATGTGTTTTCAAATTTATTATTGTGACTTGCACTTCAGGGCTACCGTTTTTCAAAAAAACGCTTTCAAAAGTTAAGTGCATGTGACTAATTAGTTTGTCATAATTTGGCATGCTGGTGAACAATAAAATCTTATTCGAGCAAAATTATAAAATACAATGATCAAAATATATGTGCGGACGCTAAGTGTAAAATACAAACTGAAAGTGCCTGAGGTTAGCATCTTTCACAGGTGATGAATGCAGCACAAATTTTGTTCTGGTGTGAGTGTGTACCACAAAAACTTCACACTTGTACCAAAAGGACCAAAGTGTCCCATTGACTTCCATTATAACGTTATATTTTATAACGTCATTTTATTTCTACTACAATTTAGACATAATATAATGTGATACCTATTAACAGATTCTCAATCTGAGCTTCTGGGTTGAAAATTGAATAATTTGACATTTTTCGTGGATTTACATGTTTGGACCACCAGGGGCACCATAGCTCTTTTATATAGAGGTTTTAGTGTTTGTTTGTTTTTTTTTGTTTTTTTTTTGGCTGTTCTAATCCAGGTAACTGCATGACATTGAGAAATAACAAAATTTCAAACTTAAATTGGCTGGATGTGTTGGTGTTGAGTCAGAGAAGTGGTATAAATTGATTTGAGTGCTTTAACTTGAAAAGTAAATTCACTCATAACTCATATACACAGCACAATACAGCCCCCCAAAATCCCATGTTTACATGGTAACGCACTTTTGTAACAAATATGGCCCAAAACAGGAAATAATATTAAAAGCATCAATAAAATGTTCACAGTTCTGGTTGGGAGAGAAGTGGATAAAAGATCTGAACCATTGAAAGTAGAAGCATATTTATTCATTACATATTTATAGCACTTTTTAGGGCCAGGGACCATTTTTGACACTTTGACATATAAACAGGCACTGCTCAAAACACAATAATGCACCACAATTAATTTAGTTTTATTGGCATATGTAAGGCTCTAATAACATCAACCCAAATAATCCACTTTGCGCTTTATTTTTGGAAAATATTTAATATTTTGTGCTTTTATGCTCTAAAAAATTGGGTACTTTTGCAATAAAAATGTCCCCAATAGTAAAAAAAAATATTAAAAGGATTAATAAAACTATTATAGTTCTGCTCAGGAGAGAGGATAAAAGATTTGAAGTTTGGAAAGTAGAAAAAAAATTAATCTGTTCAGTTTTTATAGCACTTTTTAGTCTAGGGTACATTGTGACACTAATGGTACAAGTGTAGTATTTTTTTAAAGAGTGACAGAAGGTTAAAACGAGATATATAGCGGACGCTCAAGATACTTAATTAAAGCAAATGGAAATGCTAAACCTATGTAGCATTGCTCAAACATAGTCTACCAAAAGTCCTGTATAGAGCACAACAGTTGCTGCCCTTTAAACAAATCAAAAGCGAGACATTCGATGAGTTATTTTACGTGTTGAAGCACTGTGAGTTGACAGCAGTACAACGCCATTTAAGCCTAATGCATTTTGCTTTTATTTACCTTACAGGTCTTTTGAGTGAATTGGCGAGCTTAGACAGAACCAATATGTCACCGACAGAGTTTGATTGCTTTGTGAAGCCGCCAGAAGCAACCGGCTTTACTGTACAAACAATAAAGAGGAGAGTAGATGGAGTCAGTGCAGAGCCACGTTAGTTTTTTTATGAACCGTTGTCTTTTCTGAATCATCATTTTTCAAAGCTATCATTGAAGTTTAGCACTTAGAGGATTGTAAGTATATTCTTAGACTGCCTATTAATGTGCTTTTTTACTGCATTTGATATGGGTGTCTACAGGGATTTCACGAAACCCAAAGCGTCAAACAAAGTGACCAATAGTGAAACAGTTATTAATATTTTTCTTTTATGTTTCAGACAGAAAACTCCCACTTCCCCATTACCCTTGTATAATGAATGCATAACCCAGTGAAATAATTAAAGTCATATAAATATGCTGACAAAAGCCTTTGATGCTTAATAATATATGTTGTTCAAAAGTAAAAATAGAAGTCACCGGAGATAGCAACTTCTTTTCTTCAAAAGTTCTTGCTTTCGAGGTAACTTACAAGGAGTAAGCTATAAAAATTGTGTGTTTGTTTGTTTGTTTTTATTATTTGAATAAAAAGAAAGTGTTAAATGTTAGAAATAAATGAAAAAGCTTGGAGTCAAGGAATTAGGAAACAATGTACATACATTTTGTGTACAAAAAGATTTTTAGAACCCTGCAACAGATGATTTATTTATTCATTTATTTATTTATTTTGCACCTACAATGCTAACATGTCACTCACTTTCTATCTGTCTGATCTGACGTGCAAAAAAAAAAAAAAAAAAAGAATCCAACAAGTTATGTAGTCAAGGAGCAAGCAAGGAAGCACAGGTGTTAGTGTCCAGTGATTCATCACAGGTTGGGTTAAACTGAATTTGTTAACTTTGGTGCTCAAGGACTTTTGGAAGTCTCACTATTTTACATTAAGTTTGACCTTAGAATAGTAGTTCTTTGACTTGGAATAAGATTTTTTTTTTCTTTCTTTCAGGTGCACCTGGTTCCTTGGCCATTGTACTTTACGTAACATTGTGTTGCACTGTGTGACTGCAGTAGTGACAGTTTTTCATCTACCAACACAGTGGTTCTCAAATTTTTTTCAGTTAAATACCCCCAGATATATTTTTTATAGCCAAGTAACCCAACTATAGCTATAGGCTATAGCATGTTTGATTGAAAATACCATTACATTATTAATGTATGAACATATTTATTATCTTTGCATTACGATTCAATTAGCATTAGAACAAATGTTATTTTTTAATTTTATTTTATATGACTATATTTACCTTTTTTTTTTTTTTTTTTTTTTTCCAAAACAGTTTCAAGTTTGCCTGGGATGCTTCCATGTGCCCCTCAAGTGATAGACTGGAGTAGCAACTGTAATGTGTAATGTAATACACAAGCTCGTGTACCAGCGTGTGTTTTAGCCCCTCACATTTTTAAGATTGCCCTAACTCTGCACAGTTTGCTTTAGTAAGAAGAAGTCAAACTGAATGCTATGCCCTTTTGTTATATATATTGTATATATACTCACATTACATACATAAACTTGACTTGATCTAAACAACTGTTGCCTATAAACCCCAATTTCCACTGCAAGCACTGGTGCTGCGCTGTGTACTGTGCTTCAAATACACTTCCTCTCTGGTGAACGAGAGTGTTTCCACTGCCAGCACTGTTGCATCTATTTAAATGTCCACATAGTAAATGACAACGCTGAAACATTTTTTTTTCGACCCAGCAGTTGGCTCTAAACCAGTGATTTTCAAGCTTTTTCAAACTAACTACCTCAGAAAACATTTGGCTTTCAGGTACCACCTTCAGACTAAAACTAAATCAGGATTAAACCAGGATTAAACCAGATCTAATCCAGACCAGGACATAACAAACAGGACATTAAATGGACTAAACCAAGTCTAAAGCAGTGGTCTCAAATTAATTCCCCAACCAGAGAAAGACTAAAACATGAATTAAAGTAAGCATAAGTGTGAGAAGCACTGATGTACTTTAAACAAACGCACATCATCATCTACAATCGCATAAGAGACTTCCAGGTCAACTGCTCTTTACTTGACTATATGCTGGTGCTTTAACTTCAGGTTGAAAAGACTGTGTCTACAAAGTAAATGTTATTAGACATTCAGCTCTATTGGAGGAGACGACCAGCCCATGTTCATCTCCCCGCTCTGTTACTCCAGTTATGTCAGGACCAAAGGCTACTCATGCATGGGGCTGGCCTGCCATGCTCGCTTTAGGTCCCACTAGCTCCAGCGTGAATTCAGTATACTATTAATTTAACATTAATATTCATCTGCACAATAAAGTGAATGAGGCTGGGTGTTATATCATCCCACGGTGCTTGGTGCAGTAAAGTGCTCCACATTTTAAATCACTAAGACGTACAAAGGCAGTCAGTGATAGTGTCAAATCCTGCAAACATTCTTGTAAGACTTCTGTGAGGGCTCAAGTTCACAGATACACTTTACTGCGTAGAACAAAAGGCTTTGTACAGACAGTTTGCTGTGTTTAAATGCTCCACTCCTACACAAACCGAAAGGTAAGAAAGAAGCAGCTGCCATCTCAAAGAGATGTTATTCAATATTCAAAGTCACTTGACGCTTTTCACTTCAAAAATATATCTATTATTTTTTCATATGTACTGAGGGTAAAGTGCAGCATTTTCGACATAAGCCTACAACAATATTATGTTTTCCAGGTGCAGTCTTACATAAGATAAATAGAAAAATCAGGAAGTGTAAAATGCATTATTTTTGAGAAATGATTTCACAAAGGATAACCTCGAAGTGGAATAGAAATATGAGTGTGATAAAAAATACAAAAGGGGGAGAAAATGAGATGAGCAATGCGCACTGATGATGTGAAGGTTTTGGTGACATCTGGCAGATTACAAAGCTAAACTCATTCTTTTCCAGCTGAACACCTACAGTAGTCCTGCAGAGATCATTGTGTTATCTGAACAAATCCGAAAATACAGTAGATGAGATGATGGAGTCATGGAAATTATTTAGAAAGCATATACCGTATGTCTTCACACAACAATTTGCTCTTCATTTCTAGCCACGCTAATTTTGTCCTCTGCTGAGTTAAGGAAACAATAAGCACTGAAACTATGTTCAAGATTCTTTTTACAGCATGTTTTGCGTGTGCATTGTGGCAGCACAAGTTGGGAGTTTTGTAACCCAATACGGCAAATTTTGCAAAAGCAAGATTATTTTGGTAAACGGCCACTGAGTGACTATTGGTGCTGTCTATATTCAGCTGTTTTACATGTACTGTACAAACTAGGGGTGGGCAATACTGCGTTTTTAGTTATTTATTATTATCATTCAGATACCAAATAAATCCAAAGGCAGTATGGCTGATATTGTTGCAGATATCAATAGTTTGTACATATACAAGCAGGGTATGGGCTTCCAGTATGTCATCATGTTAAATCTGAATACAGACCACTAAATAAGTGTGTTTGTTACGTGCCAGGGATGGCTAGGGGCGCTGGCACAGTAACTAAAAATAGATTTACGGGTGGTAGAAAAAAACAGGAGAATGGAGATGTTGTAGGATTAACAAAAACACTAAGGTTTATTTACAGAAAAAAAAAAAGAATACCAACAAAGTATACAAAGAACTAATGAAACTAAGGCGATGGTTGCGGCTGCAGCACCAAGGACCCACTGGCCACAGAATGAAGGCAGCTCCGGCCTTTTATACCCAGCTCTCACCCAGGTGTGGCTGATGAGCTGGCAGGACTGGTGGGTGGAGACAAGGAAAAACAAAAAAAAACACACTACAGCACAAAGGCTGTAACACTCCCCCCCTTAAAAGTTAACAAATACCCTTGATAACAGCCTACTATACAGTCAACCCCCAAGTTACCACACCCAGCAGCTACACATCAGCTACTGAGTAGTAACATTGATGGATGACACATTTTAAGGAAGGATATGTAGTCGTTGTGGTCTTCAGTCTCTGGATAGGGCGTCGGCCACAATGTTGTCCTTTCCCTTCTTGTGCCGGATGGTAATGTTATAACCCTGCACCAACAAGGCCCAGCGCATCAGCCGCTGGTTGTGGTTGTACATATGGGCGAGGAACACAAGAGGGTTGTGGTCTGTGAACACAGAGACTGGAACACTGGTAGAACTGACATAAACATTGAAGTGCTGAAGAGCCAGGAGCATGGCCAGAGTCTCCTTTTCGATGGTGGAATAATTTAGCTGGTGCTTCTTAAACTTAGCAGAGAAGTAGGAGACGGGATGGGGCATACCAGCTTCATCATCCTGCAACAGTACAGCGCCAGCTCCAGTAGCACTAGCATCCACTTCCAGACTAAAAGGTTTAGAATAGTCAGGTGCAGAAAGGACAGGGGCACTGCAGAGGAGGGTCTTGGCTGCTTGAAAAGCACATTCACATTCCTCAGTCCATGTGTATGGAACAGAGGGACTACAGAGGGCAGTAAGAGGGGCAACTAGCACAGAAAAGTTTTTGCAAAAACACCGGTAGTAACCGGCAAGGCCTAAAAAACGGCGCAGTTCTCTCCGGGTGGAAGGAGTGGGGTATGACAACACAGCCTCAACTTTAGCATTAACAGGTCGTACCTGACCACGACCAACAACTTTACCAAGGTAAGTGACAGTGGCCTTACCAAACTCACACTTGGCTAAGTTCAGTGTCAACTTGGCCTCAGACAAGCGTTTGAACACCTCACGCAGAGTAGAGAGATGATCGGACCAAGAGTCAGAGTACACAACAATATCGTCCAGATATACATTACAGTTAGCAACATCACTGAGGACTAAGTGCATAAGGCGTTGGAAAGTGGCAGGGGCGTTTCTCATGCCAAAAGCCATAACAGTGTACTGCATAAAATGATCTGGCGTGACAAAGGCAGAGATATCGGACGCTCTAGAGGTCAAGGGAACCTGCCAGTAGCCTTTTAGTAAGTCCAATTTAGTGATGTGAACTGAAGGACCAATACTGTCGATACAATCCTCCATACGGGGTAAAGGAAAAGAGTCTGGTACAGTGACTGCATTAACTTTTCTAAAATCTGTACAGAAACGTGGAGAGCCATCAGACTTGGGAGCGAGAAGACAAGGAGAACTCCAAGGACTATGGCTTGGTTTAGCCAACCCATTCTCTAGCAAATATTTAACCTCTTTCTTCATGGCCTCACGCTTCTCCAAGGGACATCGGTATGCATGCTGTTTAATGGGAGGTGCAGAGCCTACATCAATGTCATGCTCTATGACATTAGTGCGAGATGGCGTGTCACTAAACAGTGAGAGATAGGAGTGGAGCAGACCTAGAATGTCTTTACGCTGCTCGTCACTGAGATATGACAGGTTGGTGTCTATACTGGACATAAACTCAGAGTTTGACAACCGACCACACTGTTGGGCAGCACAAGGCTCTACAAAATCCTCCTCAACTGCCACCTCAGAACAGACTGGGAACACACAAGGCACAGTTAGCACAGACTGTTTAGTTGTCACTTCATCCCTTTCAAGAAATGGCTTGAGCATATTGACATGACAAAGTCTGTTTTTTCTCCTTCGCTCAGGTGTCAGAATAAGGTAATCTGTGTCTGAAACTTTTCTTTCAACATCATATGGGCCAGAGAAACGGGCAGAAAGAGCAGAGCCAACACTTGGAAGCAAGACTAAGACCTTATCACCAGGCTTAAAGTGACGGTCTACAGCTTTCTTGTCAAAGCGTTTTTTCATCCTGGCTTGTGATAAAGAAAGTGCTTCCTTAGCTAAAACTGTAGCCTGCTGTAACCGTTCTCTGCACTTGGTAACAAAATCTGACACACTGGTTTTAGGCGTTGTCATGGACAAAAGCTGTTCTTTAAGTACCTTAAGTGGACCACGTACATTGTGTCCAAACACAAGTTCGGCAGGGCTGAAACCTGTAGACTCCTGTGTGGCATCCCTGACAGCAAAAAGCACAAATGGAACCCCTTCATCCCAGTCTCTCCCAGTGTCAAAGCAGTATTTGCTTAACATGGATTTTAATGTTTGGTGCCAGCGCTCTAACGCACCTTGGGACTCAGGGTGATAGGCACTGGACACAGAATGAGACACACCGAAAGACTGTAGGGTCTGCCTGAAGGTCTTTGAGAGGAAATTTGTACCCTGGTCAGTTTGCACAACTTTAGGGAGGCCAAAGGTGGTAAAAAACTTGGTCAATGCTTTAGTAATGGATGGAGCAGTGATTTTGCGCAGTGGAATTGCCTCAGGAAACCGAGTGGAAACACACATGACAGTAAGCAAAAACTGATTTCCTGTTTTTGTCTTAGGCAGGGGGCCAACACAGTCAACAATAACGTGTTCAAATGGCTCACCCACTGCAGGAACAGGACGAAGTGGTGCCGGTGGTACCACTTGGTTTGGCTTTCCCACAGCCTGGCAGGTTTTACAGGTCTTGCAAAAGTGAACCACGTCAGTTTTCAAACCTGGCCAAAAGAAGTGCTGTAGGACACGGTTGTAAGTTTTGGTAACACCAAGATGACCAGACCACAGGTGTTCATGGGCCATGGATAGCACGTGTCGCCTGTAACTCTGGGGAACCACAATTTGAAAAACTGTACACCAGTCATCTAAAACCGGCTGGCTACCTGACCTAGGGACCCACTTGCGCATTAGAACTCCGTTCTCAACTAAGTATGATTGTTTGTTAACAGGGTTCTCTAAAGCAGCAAAACACTTTGTTAAAGACAAGTCAGACTTTTGGGCCTCAATGAAAGCTTCACAGGTTAATGGAGGTGACACTGGGGATAGCAACTCTGGCTCTGCACTATTAACCTTGACCTTGGTGACTTTCCCCACACCACCAGAAGAGGGCACACTGTCCTCAGAGAAAACAGGGGCCAGCACTGAGTCACACAAATCAACGTCAGCCTCCTGAGCCAACTTACGAGACTGGGCTCGGGTCAAGACACTCACAGAGAACATCTCAGGATGGTTTTTTGCTAACTCATCCGTCTCAGAGCCAGGAATGGGATGGTCAACAACCTCAGGGGAAGGATAGACTTTGCCACCAGCAATGTCATTTCCCATGATAAAATCTACCCCATCTATAGGAAACTGGTCACGGACAGCAACTGGAAACACACCACTAACCAGCTTAGACTCAATGTAGACAGAATGGAGGGGAGCTGGTACAAAACTCATGCCAATACCTTTCACAACAGTGCTTGAGTGACAGTCGGTTTTAAAACTAAGGGGTAACACACCAGATAAGATAAACGACTGGGAACCCCCTGTATCCCGCAGTACTGCAACTGAGCGCTTCGCTTCTCCCGGGACTGAAACGAAAGCCTCAAAAATAAAGGGTTTAAAGCACTCATCTGGAGAAATGACTGGTTGATTACAGGTAATAGCAGAAGGACCAGCAGAGACAGTTTTAACAAGTCCCACCCCTTTTGGTGGTTTGGCCACAGGCTGTTTGCGTTTCAAAGCGTCACATTCGGCTATAAGATGGCCAGTCTTATGGCAATAAAAGCATTGTTTTGGTTTCGCTAACCTGGAGCTGTTTGACAAGTCAAGTTGAAAAGCTTTTTCACCAATTTGTGGTGTAGATTCACGCTTAAAAGCAGTCTTGTGCGTAAGGGCAAATTCATTGGCCGAAACAGCAGCTTGCTGGAGCGTTGAGACTTTCTGCTCATTTAAATAGACAATGAGGCGCTCTGGGAGACTGTTTTTGAAGTCTTCCAATAAGACCAACTCACGAAGTGAAACAAGGTTATCAACTTTACTAGCAGAACACCATCTATCAAACAATAGACTTTTTTCTCGAGCAAAATCAACGTAACTTTGATTCAACGACTTCTTAAGCCCTCTAAAACGCTGTCTATAGGCTTCCGGTACAAGCTCATAAGCTCGTAAAATAGCTCCTTTAAGCTTATCATAATTGAGACTGTCTGAAACCGATAAAGAGGCGCAGGCTTCTAGAGCTTTACCGCTCAATTTGCATTGCAACAAAATTGCCCACACATCACTAGGCCAATGCAGTGCAGCAGCAATGCGCTCAAAAGCCCCAAAATAAGACTCCACTTCGGACTCGCGGAAAACGGGGACTAACTGGATGTTCTTGGTCACATCAAACGTATCGCGAGGATTAACGGACACAAAGTTTTCAGCGCCAATAGGCCGAGATTGCAGTTCTAATTGTCGTATTTTAAATGCGGTCTCCGCCTCCAACCTTTTTATTTCCACCTCTTTAGCGTTGGCGGTTTCTATTTCGAGTTTCTTCAGCTCAAGTTCGCGTTTGAGGCGGAACTCTCGCTCCCTCTCCTCCTTCTGGATTTTCAAACGGGTTAAGCGGACCTCTAAACGAGCATCCCTTTTAGAACTCTGAGAAGAATCCATACTAAATGCTTCAAACGGGGGCAGAGTACGCGGTCCTTCCTCCTCCCCACCTGCGGGGTCCTGTTGAGGAGTTACCGGCAGCGGCTGCTCAGCCGCCCCGCTCGAAGGGCTACGCACTGGGGACGCCACTGCATCTCCCGCCACCACACAAACGAGATCACCAGACTCAGGTAAGGGCAAAACGTCTGCTCCGACCAAACCCGCTAATACAGCCTCCCTCAACTCCCCCTTACGCAACGTAGTAGAGACGGTAACACTGTAATGTCTGGCAATTTCAAACAAGTCGCATTTCCTACAAGTGTTAAACACCGCTAGAGTAGGATTAGCTACAAACGCTTTTAAATCAAAGGTAGCCATAACTCACCGGACAAAGAAAGCCACTGCAAATCCGGATCACGCAGCTGATTAACTCAGTCAGCTGACCGGGGCTACACCTGTGTCTAATTGAGCCACTGCGCGCTCCCGAAGGAAGCACCAGCGCGCGCACCTCACACACACACCACTCACAATGAAACAAACAGTAGACAGGGCGTTACACACACTAGCATCAAACGCACACAACATATGCCATCCCAGATCCCTACCTAACAAATATCTTAGCCTGTGTATCTTCTGGGGCTTGCCGGGCTCGGGGCCACTTGAAAGGCGAAGCACAGCGACCGAAGCCCTGTTGCGCCTACCCCCATCAGAGAATACACTCCGCCCAGGATTCACCCCGAAAACAACAAACTAAAACAAAAAACGGGTGACCGATGGAGTGACTGTATACAGCCAAGCGGGACACCCCCTAACCAATCTGGGAAAGCAATGCCAATTCAAATGTGCAAGCTAGAGAAACACCCGTGACCAACATCAACCGGAGCACACACACACACTCACATACATACCTGATCCATCTACCATATCCCGGACGAGCCCCCAAATGTTACGTGCCAGGGATGGCTAGGGGCGCTGGCACAGTAACTAAAAATAGATTTACGGGTGGTAGAAAAAAACAGGAGAATGGAGATGTTGTAGGATTAACAAAAACACTAAGGTTTATTTACAGAAAAAAAAAAAGAATACCAACAAAGTATACAAAGAACTAATGAAACTAAGGCGATGGTTGCGGCTGCAGCACCAAGGACCCACTGGCCACAGAATGAAGGCAGCTCCGGCCTTTTATACCCAGCTCTCACCCAGGTGTGGCTGATGAGCTGGCAGGACTGGTGGGTGGAGACAAGGAAAAACAAAAAAAAACACACTACAGCACAAAGGCTGTAACAGTGTTCATTGTCATAGTAGGAGGAACACAAGGAGGGAAAAGGACCCAAAAATGCAGACCAAAAATAACTTTAATGCGATGGTACTCACAGAGACAAGAGGTGACAAAACACAGGAGCTCACAAGAGACACGACCAAAGACACGACCATACACGACCTTGAACCAACACAGGGCAGGGGAGAACAAAGGGCTTAAATACACACACTAGGGTGAGGCACAGGTGAAATACATCAAGGCGGGGCAGGTAATCACGAGGGCGGGAAACACAAAAGGCAGGAAGTAAATTAGAAAAACACGCCAAATCAAGACTACAAAATAAAACACAAGGGAAACAAAACACAGAAAACAGGACACAGACACGGAACATGACCTTTGCTTTCCACTCTTCTTCTTTTCCACATGTTAAACACAGAACAGATTTTAAGCAGAGCGTGGCAAATACAAAAATATATTTTATTGACATAAAATCTGGGGGTATGGTGGCAGAGTGGTTATTGACCCTCCCAGCAAGAGGATTGTGGGTTCGATCCTCGGGTAGCGCTCACACAAACTCTCTGGGTTCTCTTCTGGTACTCCGGCTTCCTCCCACCATCCAAAGGCATGCATATAGGTGAATTGAAGCAGTAAGCTCATTTATCTGTTTATCTGTTAGCTCCATTTTATGCACTGTCCAGACCCCACTGTTGCCAGCAGGGGGCAACAGACACCTAATCCAAGTGTTCTCTGCAAAGTCAAAGTAACAGCTCCCCAAAAGATGTTTTCCATGCACATTATTTTATGTTATAAAACATGAAATACTATTGCAAATGTGTCCAAAACTAGACTGAAAAAAGCATAATATTGGCCCTTTAAGGAAAAATGAGTAACCATTATAAACATAGACACTAGCCATTTGCATATTAGGCCTTTGTCTTTTGCAACCTACATGCTCTTTTAAAATTAATTTATATTGTAATTTAGTATGCAGAAAAATTACATTTATTTTAAATTTATATTAATTGCTATATATTTTACCATGAAGGCTCCAAAGCATCAAAGTAAGTAAAGATTAAAATGATGTTTATGATCTTGTAGCATAATAGCATAGCATTTTGCATCCTGTTTGAGAGTTGTGTAAAAGTTTGCTCTGACAGACTGCAAATAATGGTGATCAATGCACATAAAATTAATTAATTGCAGGGCTTGTCAGCAGCCTTATCCATTGATTAGAACATATGAGAGAGCTTTATATAAGTGTCATCCACAGGTTGCCTCCAATCCTCTCTGAAATGTCACCCAGCTTGTCTTTGTCGAAGATATGAAGATCCTTCTACATCTGCCGGAAGGAAAGCCCCAAATCCTTCTCTGATCAAGTCTTCATAAGCTCTGCGGTGTGTTATAAAAAGAATTTCATTTCTGACATAGCGAGTGGCCAGCCGTCCATCTCTCTTTACAGACCTCGCCGCCAGTGCATTTTGGGAAGCTTGGCATTTGCGGTTAACACCTGAAGGAATCTAATTAACAAGGGAGCGCAGTATTTAATCACGTCTTATGAGTTCACAGTGCAGCCTGTACTTCATTTACCAAAAGTATTACGATTTTAAATAAAGCCATCATTCACTGTCAAAGCCCGGGCGTCTGTGCACACTGAAGGTCTAATCTTACAGTGTCAAGACTTTTCGCAGCGAGCTTGTAGACGGAGCTAACTTTGAGCTGTGGGGATTTGAAAGGCTCAAGGCCAAATGACATCTGGGTAAAACAAAACTGAGAGCCTCTTTTACACTGCTTTTCTTGCAGGGTATTGTCATCTTTTTTAAACCATGTTTTAACATAAGTGCTAAAACGTTCTGGCATAGAGGATGTGATGTTAGTCGTACTTAGTTTCCACAAACACATGTAACAGTGGTGCAGCTATTATGAAAGTTCTTCTTTCTTTCTCATTTATACTTTATTGTTCCCTGCATTAGACCCATCCTTCAGTGTTGCTGGGGCAACCTGTCAGGAGCAGTGGACGACTGCTAAGCAGTGCCAGAGGACCTTTTTCCAGATCTTAGGCCAGGATCTTGGTCAGGAGTACCTAGCTGGAGGATTAACCGATTGTGCAGGTTTTAAGTTGATGGGGAAAACTGAGTACCCAGAGAAAACCCACCCAGACATGGGGAGAACACGCAAACTCCACACAGAACTGTCCCGGTCCGGGAATCAAACCTTTGGGACCTTCTTGCTGTGAGGCGACAGTGCTAACCACTTTGCCACTGTGCCACTGATAAAGTTGCAGATTGTTTATGATTAGTCTTTGTTTATTATTTTAGCTATTCATTAAAAATAGCATTTTGCTTTGTATATAATACAGCAGGGGTCAGCCCTATGTTCCCACAGCCCTATGTTCCCAAGATTTAGGATAGGGGTAGGGTAAGGGGTTAGGGTTAAACATGCACGATTTAACCGGAAAATAATCCTAGAAATGTGGGAACATGGGGCTGTGGGGACATAGTGCTGTGATAACAAAGCTGCCGGAATATAGAGCTGTGGGAACATAGTGCTGTGGAAATTTAGTGCTGTGGTAACTGTGGGAACATAGGGCTGTGAGAACATAGAGCTGTGTGAACATAGGGCAGAGGTAACATGGCTGCAGGAACATAATGCTGTTGGAACATAGAGCTGTGGGAACGTAGCAATGTGGGAACACAGGCTGAGAACATAGAGCTGTGGCAACATAGGGCTGTGGGAACATAGTGTTGTAGTAACTGTGGGAACATAGAGCTGTGGCAACATAGACATGCTAGATAAGTAGAAACAATGGATCATCTTTATAGGCCAGTGGTTGAGCATAAGGAGGGCACATAGCTGATGGAAGGCTTCCTAGAGTGTACTGATTAGCATATTGATTTGCCTTTTTTTATGTCGGATGCCCTTCCTGACAAAACCCTCCCCTTTTGTCTGGGCTTGTGACCCACTTTGGCTGGATTAGAGACGCTTACATCAGTGTCATTATTCTGAAATGATCACGTTACAACTATGTACAATAAAGGCCAGCAGATATCTTTTGCCAATTTATTCTAAAATCATCTTCATCATTGCACACTGGAAAAACTTTCAACACCTTGTATAGGGCACATACCACAGATACTTAATAACCTACTAACGATATTGCTACCTTACCACTTTGTGCAAAAATGCATCAGACAGGATATTACAGTGACAGAATATCCTGAAACTAAATTAAAAATGAAATAACTATTAACTGCACACTGCTTTTAAATTAATATTTTCAAGCCTGCCTTCTGTGTACGCATATGGAACATGTTCTGGCAAGTAATTATGTTCTTTACGCAACGCACACAGCCGCAGCAGCTTGAAGTAGATATATGTTACGCGCTCTGTCCATTAATTATATCCAGTAGGCTGCTGGTGTGATTAAATTTGATTAGTCAGACTAGATGCTGATTTATTCTCGCCACTATCCATAGCAGATGTCTGATAATCACACATACATCGGTTCCAAACTTGTAATCATACACATGTCGCCCGCCACCCTCGTGACGCCCAGATGTGTCTGGGACCCGCACCAGGAATTAGCTGAATCACTGACGCATGCATACAGTTAGGTGAGTAAGTGACGCATACATGCAGTCTATAAAGGCAATCAGATGTGGCATATGCTTCTGAAGAGGAACAGTATGGGAAAGTAACAGGATCCTGTAGACAGTCTAAAAATGTCATTTATGAAGATTAAATATAGCAAGACATCTGTGGTATTTGTAGTAAGAAAGTTACTTTTCTGTTATATGGTGTACCGCCAGTGTTTTTTCCGATACACATTTACAGGTATAATTCTAATTCCACTGATATCTTGACTGAAGATTTTTAATAATTTAATCATTTCACAGAAGTGAAAAGGTCCAAAGGGCTCAGGAAGTTTTTGTCCATTAGCTATTCTGTATTGAAGGTGCTCTTTGGTGCTCAGGAACAGAGAACTTGCAAAAAAGTAAAAAAAAAAAAAAAAAAAAGAAAAGAAAAAGACACTCTTCATTCACCTGCAGTTTAAAAAAGCCTTTATTTCATGTGGCTATATGTTTATAAAATCTTTAAAAGTATAGCTTGCTGGGTTTTACTTAGACCCGTATGTAGAGGCCCATAAACAGACATATTTTAGTGTACAGATCACATAATATTTAAGGATATACAACATAGAAGCAAAAACAAAAAGTACGAAAACCCAGTTCAATAAAGAGCAATTCTACTGTAAGAATGGACTAAAATTAATTTAATCATTTTGTTAGGGATCAACACTGTGAAACAGTAGCAGAGTGATTTGACAGGTTATTACACCAGATGCCCTTCCTATGGCAACCAGTGACTGGAGTGGGCAATGTAGGTGTAGTATCTTGCCCACTGCACCACTGTCACCCCATATCTTGTAGGAAGATAACTTTAGTAGAAGCTGGCTGACTTGTATAATTTGAGTTTCAATGCCAAAGTCTGCATCATTTATTAACTCAATGACATATTAATTGCTACATTTAGAAGATTAGACTAAGATCATGTTGCAGTTTGGAATCTTTTATTTTTTTTATTTTTACTACTATTACTGAATGACAGCAAACTTTAAAAGTTAAAGCTATATTATAAAATACATCTCAGTATTATACATAGGTCACTTATATATATTATATATATTGTAGTCAATATGAAACACAGTTAAAAACACCAGCTTCTATTACAGTGATTCTGATAGTTTTTATAAAATACTTAAGTCTTGTTTGCACCAGAGAAGGTCAGGTCAGCTGATCTTTTGAAGGCGCTTCCATTGACAAAAATAAGTAAAGCATCTTAATTCAGCATATCACTTTGGTAACCCTTGTTTTGATTCTAACAATGGGATATAGTTTGTAAAGTATAGCACTAAACAAACAAAAACACATCTTTCATCTTATTCAGGCAGAATTAGAAATTAATGGCAAAGCTGTTTCAAGTGACACATGTCCTGTTCTTCTGATAAACAGACAGAGTATTCCAAGAAGAAAGACTACCAGATGTGTATTTTTAAGGCAGTTTGTTGGCAAAAGCTGTTTCAGCTTTTAATAGAGTTGACGTTCTACAGCTTTATGTTTAATTTATTATTCATTTTTTATACAGTATATATAAAAACCACTGCAAGTGCTTTGTCATTGCATTCAATGTCCATATAACTTGGCCTTTTTGTGAGTTTCTTAAAGAAGGTGCAGTTCTCTAAATTTTATGTTCAGATTTTTTATTACACTTTACAAGTGTACAGCCACTACTTATGAGGATTTCCATGCTAGTCTGAAGCAGCATATTGACAGTTTACAAGTTTGCTTTCAGAAGAATTATGTTTAATTAAATAGCATCCTGTGTGCCAAAAGTCAAACTAAAGTGTGATAATTCAACCTGTACTTTACATAGAAATAAGCCTTTTGAACCACTGTACAAAATGTTTACAGATCTATTAATTACCTTAATTGGCCTTCATTCTATACTTAAACATAACCCTGGGGTAATTTTTAACATCAAGTAATTTTAAATAGTTACAACAAAGGCCATACATCTTTAAAAAACACTGTTTTCTATATGTACATAGTGTAAAGTGTAATCATGGTGCATAATTTGTCTGGTATTGAAATCCAGATGTGTTTGATTGGGGAGATGAGTTCAAAAATGCCCACCCTACTTTTAAATGAAAATCTAAAGGGAGCCAAATTGTTTCTAATGATTCTCCGCTCTGGTGCCGTGCTGCGCAGAAGAACAAACAAATCTAAATTAGAGCTCTCCCAACTTTTGACTGCTAGTGTTACGTGTGCACTGGGAATAATCAGAACAAATGCCATGAATTAGCTGTGCGGACCAGACCTTGGCGGGCACTCGCGCGGTTACGGCCCAATGACTTTCTCATTTAGATCATAACTAAGCAGGACGACAACAACAACACTTATCAGGCCATGGTCCAAGCACGGATTTACACTTTAGCCAGAATTTACATACACTGCACTGTTGATGCAAATGTGATTGGATTCGGCTAGATTTGGAGTATCTCTGCGCACAGGGTGGTCTTTCAGTTCACATTTTTTTACGAATTTAGGAATTTTTAGCTAATATTTTGGTTTGAATGGGCTTATACAAATGCTTGTACATGAATAATAAGTTCAGGTGAAGATACAAAGCAGGCTAATGAATAATGAAACAACTGGAGCAAGAAAATGGAAAAAAAAAAAGTTAGTTCAAAACCAACTATTATTAAAACACATAAGACCACATTCCCTGTATACTTTAGCAAGAGTTTCCATAGCTACTCTTGATGCATATGAGATTCAGTTAGATTTGATAGATTTCAGGAGGAGTGCTGTATTTCTGCACGAGGTGGTCTTTTCTGTTCGACAAAAGTCTCTATGAATCTAATAATGGGTTTCAAACACATTCCTCATACCTTTGTGAATATTTATGCAATATATGATACTCTGGGACTGATAATAATTTGGTTCAAACGGCTTCATTATGTACGCATGTTTACTGAATATATAAAACAGACTTTTTCTTTTTTTTCTTCTCATATGCAAGGACATACATGATTTGCTGAGGCAAGCTCAGAGGGGAAAAGCTGAAAGGAAAGAAGAGATTTTTGTATAGAAATTTTAATCTGGCAGGACAATTACAACCAAACACTTATTGGGCCATGGTCTAAGCACTGTTTTACATTTTAGCATTACCATTGCTGCTACTGATGCACATTTATTGACTAAAGCTAGATTTGGTAGAGGTCATGATGCGTGCAGCATCTCGGTCTTTTTCCATTCAACAAAAGCTTCTTTGAATCTAAGAATAAATTTCAAACACTTCACATCTGAAAAAAATGTGCTACATAGTGGATATTCACACAATCTACTCGCTTAGAACAGTAACGACTGAGAAGATACAGAAAAGAATGATGACTTTTTTAAATCCAGCCACATGGGTCCCAAGTCATTGTACTTATTGTGCCAACCCCAAACCCTGATAAATGGAGAGGACTGCGTATAGGGTATATCCTATGTCAAGTTAAAAATGCAAATCACTCCAAGCTAAGGAAAGCCAAGAAATTCAGTAGAGGTCATGGGGCAAGCTGCGTCTCTGCACACAAAGCGATCTTTTCCATTCAACTAAAGCTTCTATGAACCTTGCATTAATGAAGTCAAATACATAAAAAGATTTGGTTAACAAAAAAAAAACAAAAAAGCCAATACAATTTCAAACAATTCTAAGGGTAAGCAATTTTGAGCCCTTCGTACTTTAATCACTTTGAAAATGAAGCTGATTAGCAGTGGTGGTAGGAGGCACATAGCGTGGCGTATCTCTCTCCGCCGCACCAGCCCCATTCTTTGATGTTGTTGTTTTTGTATGTTGCGCCGCCCCGTCATTTGAATATCACACGGCGAGGGGGCTCCTACTCGGCCACTCGCTGCGCCTTTGTTGCCGTGATTAAAGCAGGTGTCGCGCAGGGTTGTGTTTGTTAATGACAGTTTGCATTTAAATAGCTGTCACTCGGCTGTCAGGGGGGAGGGAGGCAGGGCAAAATGTTGGTTTCCGGGGGCCTCCGACGTATTCGCCATGCATCTTTTTTACATAAACTTAACCCAGCTTTGCAAATGAGATGGGCGAAGTTTGGAAAAAAAGAAGTGTACCTGTATATAAGGCTGATGTGATGAAAGTTTATGGGGGCGGGAAAGTGCACGCTAACCCAGTTGAAAAGTGTTGACTTGTTAGTATTTGTTTACAGCAGAGGAGATCTGAGTGCTTCTCATTCAAATGCATTGCGGCTGCATAGAAGAAGAGATGCAGAGGAAGAAATGCAAAGGGGAAAAAAAGGCTTTGAATCTAAAGGCATGGCGACATTGTGACCCCTAAATCGGTCTTAAAAGCAAAAGCGTTACGACATCCAAGTATATAAATATGAATGTGGTATATGTCATTGACTTGTGATATTTCCATCAGTGTTCAAAGTCATTGGGTTGTTGTGTCAATGGAGGCGCAGTGCAAGGAAGTACTAGTGAACACTGGTGCTGGAGCAACAATATTCATCTCTATTTATATTTTAAATAATACAGATATAGGAAAAAACATGTTTCTGTACCTCTCTTTTTACTTTTTTCTGTTAAATGTAAATCCCCATTAGCTAATATTATATAGTACCTTCACCTCTTATGTTAGTGTCAAGTTAGTGGTAATAGTATTTTTTTCTGTAAATGCAAACACTCAAGAGTGGGCTAACATATAGAAAAGAGGTTACAATAGTTATACATAGTCAGAAGCTTGCAACATCGATCCATCTTCTGCGGCTTATCCAGGACTGTTCTTCCAGGAGTATCCCATGGCATTCCCAGGCCTGCTGAGAGTAGAGGCCCTCCAGTGTGACCTAGTTCTTCCTCAGAGTCTCCACACAGACTAGGAAACGCTACCCAAGGAGGCACATGTGAAACAGATGTTTAAGCCACCTCAGCCTTACTCCTTTCAATGTGGAGGTCACAGCCCCCAGGAAACTCCCAGCCACCCTGTGAAGTAAACTGGATTTTGTCCGCTTGTATCCAAGATCTTGAAAATGCAATGAGCAAGTTGTACATTTTCAAAAGAATCACAGAGTCAAGGGTATTGAAATAAACACATAAAAGCATGTTAAACAAATTCAGACAAAAAGATACGGTCATGAAAAGGACAGTGTTTAAAAGTTGTTTTTAAAGATGCAATTAAAACGATGATGCTGATTCTGCCAGCCTTATCTCCTCACTATGGTAGACAGATGTCAGTACACTCCCAGGATGGAAAAAATGACCTAAAGCATGCGCTGCTCAAAATGTGAAAAAGTTAACTTTAGCATTAACTGTGAAAAAGTCAAATGAAAAGTTTTAAAAACTTCAGCGTAGAGCTACATCATTGTCCATGTAACTCCTGCTACTACTAATGTGTCCATATAGTACATAGTAGATATTTGCACACTGCCAACACTTTGTTTCACATTGCCTTAAGGCTTATAGTGTTGCTTGTACATCAATAGTAAGTTTAGGGACTTTGAAAATACACAATAGAATAAATACCAGTCATATGTAAAAATAAATCCATGTAAAGTAACTGTCAGTCACCGGTCTTTCTGCTTCTACTAAACTTACAAAGTGCCCACGCATGTCTTACAAAACACTGGACTATCCTTTTAATGATTATAGATGCATTCACATGAGCCGGCCTTTTCTGTTCACCAATAACTTCTAGGATTCTAAGGACATCTAAACATAAAACTACTTCAATATCCATTCAAATTTCTGGGACATAGTGGCTATTTAAACAACATACAACACTTGGTAAAATTTTGGTTCAGCCTTATAGAAATGCTTAGTAATAGTAATTTCAGATGACAAATTCAATTTAATAATTTAAACCTATCCAGAAGGGGTACTGTACTTTCTCTGCTGGTCCCAAGCCTGGATAAATGGAGTGGTCTGTGTCAGTAAGGGCATCTGAAAATTCCCAATTAAATTACTACAGTATAGGGAAAGCTAAAAGGGAAAAACGAAGAATGACTTTCTCATTTAGATCATAAACATTATGAGACTGTTTGGCACGGTTGCAGAGTGGTTAGTGTTCTCGCCTCCCAGCAACATGATCATGGGTTTGAGCCTCGGGTCAACTATGTCTCTGGGGGGAGCATGTATGTCCTCCCTGGGTACTCTGGCAGAATCAATATAATTTAAAGATTATACCTTATTACTGTCCAAAAACATGCATGTGTTAGGGCTCCAGTATCCATGACCCCTAATGGGAATAAGCAGAAGAAGATGAATGAATGAACATGAGACCATGGACCAAGAACAGTTTTACACTTACAAAAAACAAAAAATCTACTATTGATGGAAATGTAATTATATTTTCGCCTAGATGTGGTAGAGGTCACTAAGTCGAATACATAAAAAGCTTTAGTTAATAAAAAAAAAAGGGGGGCAATGCAATTTCAAACAATTCTAGGGGTAAGCAATAGAATAAATACCAGTCGTACAGCTGCATTCATAACTATATTGGTTTATGCAACTAAATGCATTTGTTTAGTGGTAATACAGTACTATGGTTTAACGCAGGCAACCATCTATATTTAGTCTATTCTAAATATTCCTTAGATACTTTGATTTACAAATCTGAAAAGACAAGCCTTGTAGCAAGATAGATACTTATCAGTAACGGCTCACTATGCATTTTGTTTGTTTAATTTAAATATGTTCAGTTGACACGCCAGTAGTATGATCTAATATAGGCATTTTTCAGTCATACCAGCTACTTTTCATGATAACTTTCACCTTAGTTGTTTGTTGTAGCCTTAACCATTGCCTTGTTATTGCAAAAAATCTAAGAAGGAATAGCCGAGAGCTACAAATTAGTCTTTGCATGTCGGGTATAAAGCTGCATCAGTCTTCTGTGTACTATAGCTTCTAGCAGGCATTTGAGGTAAAAGTAACAACAGAAGACATGAGACTCAAAAAGTAAACTTGCAGAGAAACCAAACTAATTGAGTGAAGGCAGCTGCAAAGAAATAACCCAAGCTTGTGTCTGCTTTATTTTGTGCAGAAATTTGAGGAGATGATGTTGGTGTCTGCAGCTGACACAGATTCCTCGGTTGTACATTTGGAAGCCCCTGAGTGTTCTGCAGTATATGTCATGTTTCCTAAAGTTTTTCTGCATTTTTTAAAACCTGTGTGTGGAAACAGGATGTAGCCCAGCAAGACAGCATGGTGGCACAGCATAGCATCCTTTTAGTGGGAAGTGACAACTGGGTGGCAAAACATGACATGTTCTGTAAAAAAAAAAAAGTAGTGTTATATCAGGATTATTCTACAGGACACCTTATCACATACGATTAGGCCTTGGAGCAATATGGTACATGTAAGTTTCATAGACTGGCAGGCCATCCTTCTTTTCCTATTTTATACAGAATTACTCTAGTCCCTGTTGATTAGAGCAGAATTTCCAAGGGGCGGAACCAGCAGATGCAAATAAACTAATCAGAAAGCAGCACAGTTCCAACATTGGCAGAGTGAACTAATTGAAGAAACACTGTGTAAAGTCACCAAGTTTTAAAGGGGCTATATTATGCATTGTCAACTTGTTTGAGCTCTCTACCATGTAATAATGTTCAAAAACATACCTGGAGAAGTTAAGGGGAATAAAAAGCTACTTTTCTACGATTCTGTTCAAAACAGCATAACAGCTCTGCACTCTGCTGGTTTCTTTGCCTGATGTAATAAAGTGGATTTTTCTACTGAACACAATTAGTTTTTAAAGGTTGTAAAAAGTGCAACTCTGGGGTGACCAAGATTGGTTTAAACAGATAAACAAAAGCATAATATAGCCCCTTTAAATAAACTGTTATGATTGGAGCTTGAATGTGGGGGTTTCAGGGTCCACTTCCCTGTGCAAGAAAATAAGATAAGATAAGATAAGATAATAATAAGAAAATAATGGGGTCTTGCTGGCCACGCTTAATTTTGAACAGTGAAAATAGTTTCCCAAAAGAATAAAACTATACCACACTTCCAAGTGTCTATACTACTACAGCCCAAAGATAAATATTGAAGAAAAAAAAAAAAAAAAACCTCAAATCAATACTGATAGTGCTTGAAAAGACTCCCCACAGTGCATAATCATTACAGTATTTAGTAGTGTATTTGAATGTGCAGTGACTCAAATGTTGTACAACCCTAACCCAAGAATACTCCAGGAAAAAATACATTCTAATACAGTATATAAGAACAAAGACAAGAATGTCTGAAATGTTCAAAATGTGTAATATGATTAAACAGAGGACCATCTTATTAACTGAAAATTATAGCTTAGTTAGCAGAGCGCATATACTATACGGCAACTACAGCCTGCCTCAGCATCGTGGGTTCGAGTCTGGACCCCAAATGTGTCTCCCTGCTCTCTCCCCTTTTTTTATTTTTATGATTATAAGTTTTCCAGCGTGCAGGAAGTTAGACCACTTAATGGTTTAACTAAGTGCCCTACCTGGGCCACCCCAGTGAAAAAAGTCTGGGCACGCCACTGGGCTGTACCTTCAACCATTTTTATCATTCATCTTCTTTGGCTTATTACTTATTATCCCTGTTCTTTCTGTCTTGTTCGACAATAGGAGGATTTCTTATGATGTCCATTGTGAGTAATAGCAACTTATCTAAGTTCTGAATGTTTGCTTTAAATATCTTTTGGAAGAAACTCCACTTGTGTGACACACTTAGTGGAAACACAAGGTTCCTCAAGGGATTACTCACACTAAACTTTGTTGTACCAATGCAACTTATACTATAGCACCAAAATGCTCCAATAAAAATAGCAACATAACAGCCCAGAAAGATTCAAATGTGTGGTATTAACTTCAATCAACTCCCCAAATGTTGTAGGACCCTGAAGTCAAGAACGATTGCTGTGCCCTTGAAAAGCAAATCCGTCTTTACAATATTGGCTGCTAAATTGCTGTGTTCCATTGTTCAGCTGCCCTTGATGGGTCAGCAACAAACAGCCTTTCATTCATGAGCCACTTTCCATCATAACAAAGTTGGTTAAAACACTGTAGATGGGAAGGAAATTGCCTTCTGGAAGTAATTAACCATCATCATGCTGCTCCATAACTACAGTGGCATTGGCTTTACCTTCGCTCATAATCACTATTTGTTTATGAGCACCCAAGGGGTCTTAAAATTAAATATAAGCAGAGGACTCAAACTGTGGGGAAGACGAAAAGCCCCCGAAATGGCTTTTGTCAGAAATAAAAGGATTTAGTCTAACCCTTCCGTGCACTAAAACTAACTTTGATTGCTACATGCAAGTTTCAAATATGTATCCAGCCTACTTCTAATTCTATTTATTAGCACTGAGAGCCCGGGTTGCTCATTACACTCACCTATTGATCGTCTTATCCTGAGAGAAAGGAGATTAGCGGTCAACTTTCAACACCTCAATCAATAATCATCTCCCTAATTGGGTATTAGCAACAAGAAAGTGGACTTGCTTGTCACACAAACAAGGGAAGAAAGGGCTACAATTCATGCTTTTTAAGGTGGCTGGGGTTAGTGCTGTTATTCATCACAGGCTCACTCACTCACTTAAAAAAGAAGGGTTAAAGCTATTGTGTTGTCTGAGAAATAGCATAATCCACGACTTATGGTATAACGCAGTAAATCCTATTGGATAAGGCTTTTCATTAATTTTTATTCTTTCTTGTGCACCCTTCAGATTCTGCCTGTTTTAAAATTCTACATTAAAATTGTTTGGATATTTTACATTCACAAGCTCGATGACACTCAGATGTCACTTGCGCCCTTCAGTGGCACTATAATCCTGAGACTGCATTCAAAGGCATGTTTCCATTGAGTGCTATAGTGCAGGCTGCATCAGTACGGAACATTTAGTTAAGACGCTACTGAAGCAATAAAGTCACCATGATGTCAAGTCTCACACAAGTTTCTTGTCCCTATGGGATATAAATGATATTTAAAGCAAAGTTTCAAAATGGCAACATCTTGCTAATAATTATATTAAATACAAAAGTCCTTTGTGTATAGCAGCTAACTTATACTTACTTACTTTTGTTATTGTTAATAAGTTGCACCTGTTTCACCTATTTTATGGAATTTATGTGTATGTATGTTTAATGCAATAATAATAATAATAATAATAATAATAATAATAATAATAATGCAAAAGTCATATGTTTCTTTTTTTTTTTTTACACAAAGTCACTTTACAATTGCATTTTTCATTCACTTTCCAAACACTTTCCCACTACCCAAAGGTTTGCAGTTTGATCCCCTCTCACACCATTGTGTACTGTCGTATCCTTGGGCAAGAGACTTAACCCTAATGCCCCCAGTGTCTGCATACACTGGTGTATGAATGTCTGTGTGTTTGGGCATGTGAATGGGTGAATAGTTCCTTGATGTAAAGCGCTTTGAGTGCCCATGAAGGTACAAAAGCACTATATAAATGTGACCAGTTTATTTACCATTTACACTGATGGTGGTGAGCTGCTTCTGTAGCCACAGACTGACGGAAACCTGGCCAATCTGCGCCTACAGCCCCACACAATCATACTAACACATTCATACAGGCAAGGTGGGTGAAGTGTCTTGCCCTAGGATACAATGACAGTATGAAATAGGGAGATTGAACTGACAGCTTTCCGGTTATTGGACGACTGCTCTACCTAATGAGCCACTGTGACCCGACCAAATAGAAGCAATAACTGCAAGAATTGTAAGCCTATACTGAAATGTTGGCTTTGTTAACAGAAAGTACATTTAGTTTTTGTTTTTTTAGATATTCACATTTTGCAAAGCAGAACATAAAACTAATCCAAAGAGGCAGGGGTTGCCAAATTTTTGATGCCTGTACCCCTTTGGCAATAAAAAACTTTAGTCTGTTCCAATCAAATCAAGATAGATGATTAGATTAGATAGATACTTTATTGATCCCAAAGGAAGTTCAGATTCCAGCAGCAACCTCACAAAACTTTCAAAAAGAACTCAGCATACAATATTAGTAAGGTCCAACACAAAGAATACAAAAACAGGATTTTAATTGCCACCTTAAACCAGGCTTGAAAATGCATGCATCAAATTTCATTGTATATCTCTGTGGTGGTGTGGTGTTAATGTGTCACAGGTTCTTCCAGAAATCTCATACATCAGTATTATGTAGCCAACGCACAGATCGCAGGAACAGCATGGTGTTGTATTTATGTATTATTAGTGGGAGAATGGCAGAGAGGTGTGAGCGCCTGCCTTAAGTACAGAGTTTGAATGCAGAGTGCCTGTACTGCCTGTATGTCACTGTAGATCTTTTTAGCATACTTTTAGGGGATTCATTTTGAAAAAGATTTATTTGGTAATGTACTCTTTGTTGCTTAATAAATCTGTCCAGTAAAATTTTAGCTTCATTCATTCTTGGCACTTGGGAGTACTAGCTGCCATATTGTTTTCTACGATCTCCCATTCATTTGGATAATATTTCTGTGACTTTCCACAATCTGCCATTTATTTTTATATATACAGTATATTATTTCTGTGACTTTTGTGCTTCTACCATGCCTGCTACCTATACAAATACTTTATTTTAACTCATGTTTAATGGTATCTGATCTCGTATCTTGTGTATTTCTGCTGGAGAGCCAGACACAGACATGTACTACGCAATGACTTTAATGGTATCTATTATTTGTTACTGTGGTCGTACAGGACACGTACTACACACATAACGTATTCAGTGTAAATTGGGAGGCAGAAGCTGGCATAGTGTTGCAGATATAGCAGGGAAGTGAGAACAGCTCTAAAGTAGATAATGCACAATGCAAGTCAAGTTGGCCACATGTGTCCAAAGAGAAGAAGGCTTTTAATGCAAGATCTGAAGGCGACCTTTAACGTCACTCCACTTCTCCTTAAAAAGCCTTTGCATTCTTCCAGTGGCACATGGCATTTATGTGTAATTGATTTGTCCCAGCAACAACGGAACGCCATAAACTGTGAGAGCATTAGCCGACGCTCTCTCCGCACACATCCCATCTGCTTCCCATGCCCGATCCGAGACGATTCAAAAGAAAAGCGCAGCGTCGCACAGCTTCACACCCCATCTAGATAATTGAAACAAATGCCCATTTTGAAAACCGAGAGTGTCTGCTTAATTTGGAGACAATGCTATTCGAAAGCACTTTTTCGGAGGGAACAGCTCTCAATTAGTCTGTATAGGAGCAGCAACCTCACTCAGTTTGGAGCCACACATGAACGTGGACAGTGTCACGAACGGAGAAGTTGTCAAATAAACACAACAACAGTCATGGGAATACATTAGTTTTAATTGGTGTCGGGTCAGAAAGGAATTTTTTTACGGATCATGTCTTACCATGAGAAAACATGCTTTGCGCTTGTGAATAGCATGCTTATATTGTGAAGGATCAATGTGGCGTGCACAGCCATGAAAACAAGCTGTAAGTTTGACATTGGAGATGTCATGAGAGTGGGTGAAGGTAGTAGGCACCTTCAATTTTATTAAGTTGCACCTGCATTTGCTAATGAAAGTAAAATTACCTGTCACCAAGTCATAACATTTTTATGATTACCTTATCATGTCATGAACATATTCACAAACCCAAAACAAAAACATTCAGCTCTGTAATGACAGGTATTGTGAAGAAACTACCATTGGGCCAATAGAAAACGGCAGCCTGCATAGTAAATACATAGCTCCACAGGGAAGGATGGAGAATATAAAGTGCAGAGCGGCTGCCGGCTGTGTCTTTGTAAACCCATTCGAAACTTTCTCCGTGTTTTCTGTTTTGTGACACTGCAATTAAATGGCTATATTTTTCCCCGAGCCTTGCAATGTTTTCTTCTCTCTTCCCGTCCGTCTCACCGCTACCTCACAATGCATATGAAAATAACACTTTGATAAACATAAATGCCTGGGAAAATGTCAAATAAGCAGCTTAAGGGTTGTGCATCGTGTAACGTTCACCTAACCTACACCTCCTTAAGGCCAGAAGCTATAGACTTAGCAGGGGGGCCACATTTATGAAGACTGGCGGCCCATGCCTTGAGCAGGGGCGATGATTGTCGGAAAAACTCCGGCACCCCTTTCCCCTTTGCCAGTTCATCTTCTCCCCAGAGGAACGCTGGTAAACACTGCGCATCAACCCCCGAAGCCAATTAGCCCACAAGATCAGCGCACCGAGAGGCCCCAGCTCGGCAAAAAGGGAGGGGGACTTAATTCAAAGAGCAGACTGAAGAAGAGTTCAGCTAGCCTAATCGCTAAAAGAGCTAGACCCAAGGGTACGATCCACGCTTTCAAGAAACATAAAGGAGTATATTGTTTATTAAAAGCTAGCGCAGTGGAGAATTTATATAATAATGTGTGGTTGTATGGGAAACGGCACCAAGAGTACAAGCAAAAAAAAAAGGTACTGCTTACTGAGAGGCTGTTAGTCTATGACCCCAAAATACACATCCACCCACAACATGGGCGCTCCTATCTGCAGAATAACCCGTTGCAATTTGGAAAATAATTTAAAAAAATCAAGAAATTATTTGGAATTGGAGAAAGTGTGAGGAAAACCAAAGTTAGCACAAACACAAATCACATAAATTAGGTATGCAGTGTAACCAAGCAACAGTACAAGGGTGCGCTAAGTGAAATGAGCTATTTAGCAGGGCAGCAGCCTGACCCTGTGGACTCCACACTTGACCTCTGACCAAGACAGTCATGGCACACTTCTGCTGTTGGACTACAGCAGACTGATTCTGGGACAGTGCTGCAAGAATTTATGTGTGGTAGTAGTAGTAGTAGTAAGTGAGACACATATATTGTTTTTTCAAGCATGTTCGAAATAATATAACGGCTATTTCTGAACTAGTCTGATATTGTTTTTTTTCACACCATGGCTTTGTTAGAGCTAACTGACAGCTCACCTAAAACACAGATTACATTAAAATCTGCCCAAATCTGCCAGGGTAATGGCATAGTGCTCAGACCTGGACTGGAACCTGAGCTCTCCTAGTCAAGGGGTAAATGCTCTATTCACAAAGCCCTTATACGCCACAGGGTGTTCAGGCTTTGCATATTTGGGGACCTTTAAAGAATTCACAAAAGCAATACTAAACCAAAACATTTGTCTGTTATTATTTCTGACCCTCTCTGGCAATGGTACAGAATTTCCTGTTCTAGATGGTGTTTCAAGTCTACACAAAAAACTTTCTTTGAAAAGTTTCCTGAGACACCTTTTCTGTAAATTTCATCAAAATCTGACTAATGCTTTTTGAGTTATCTTGCAAACAACTTTGAAAAAACATAAGCTCCTTGGCTTTTGATTTTGTATACAGCTTTACATTTTTTTACACATTCCCACTTCACTTTTTTATGTTCTGTAAAGCGGTATCTCTATCTAAACATACCATGTGGGGAAGAATATTGAATGATCGTCAGTTTGCCTTGAGTTTGACGGCTTCAACCATTTGTTGAACTCTACTGGGTTCTCTTGTGTTGACACACATGAATGTTAACATTCAATGTAAAGCAGCTCTAGATTGATTTTTGCATTGTAAAAGTTTGGTTCCATATTTTTATTTTCACATATTCCTAGTCATCTGATACCTGTATGGCATGGCAGGACAGAGTGTTCCCTCATCTGATCTGAAGGCCTGCACACAGCAGGGTGCAGGTTGCAGAGCCATCAGAGACACATGGTGGACTATATAAATAAACTAGACTTAAGTGGAATTGACTTGACTACTCAAGAAGAAATTTGCAGTCAGCTCCAACTCTTTGTCTTTTCGCCTGCAGCTCTGTCCTGACGCTTCCCCGGACGTCATTAGACCAAAGTTCCAGGCAGCGCCTCAAACATCGCTGACTAAATCCATCCACTGTGGGTTTTTTTTTTTTTTTCTTTTTGTTATCTTCCATGTCATGATAGTTGATTGTGGATTTTTTGCTCAACACACACAGGTCATAAACCTTCACAGACTAACAAGACTCCATATCAGTATTGTTCTTCATTTCATTTTTCATTTCTTTGCTTACAAAAAATGAGAAGCTCCTGTGCTTCCAGTACTGGGGTTTTGTTGTTCAACAGTATATTCAGATTGTTATTTAAAGGATAGCTACTATGATTTCAATAGTGTTTATTTAAAGGAGACATATTATGTTTTGCTCAAGCTTTTTGAAAACGCTTAGATTAGATGCCTTACGCTTTGGGGCTCACTCTCTCCCTGCCCACCTCAGTTGATCGGCTTCGAGCTATATAGACTTTTTCACAAAAAACTGAAGTAGTAAAAAAAAAAAGTATGCATTGTGTTATCCCATTTCCGGTATTACCACTTGTGTGTTTTAAACAAGTTCATTAAGATTACCAAATTTTGCATTTGCAGAGGTAGTGACAGTTACAGAGGCAAAGACACCCACCAATAAGCCAGACAAAGGCTACAAATTCTTTCATAAAGAATGTATTCATGATTAGGAAATAAAGTAAAGAAGAAAGCTTAAGTGCTATCAACAATTAGCATTAGCTAACTACGGAAAGCAGATAAACAATATAGTATTCAAGTCTTTTCAACAAAAAATGTCTAAAATGAATAATAATAATAATAAGTAATATATAATATGAAATGTAGTCAAGGGGCGAGGAGCTATTTTATGCCCCTTGCAACTGCTGCCAGAAACAATGAGACACAACTTCTGGTTGAAAATGCAGAATGTGTGAAAAAGGTCTATTCACACGTGACACAGAGCATGACATAATGGCTAATTAGCATGGCTACTAGCAACATGAAGCTTTTTAGTGGCCGTGGATGGAAGTGTTGAAATTATTCATCCGGCAGCAGACTCACGTATCTACAGTGGTGAAACCAAGCACTCAAACATGCATGAAGGAAATGAAATACGACTCTGGGTATGTTTTTGAGCAGGAATCATTATTTTAAAAAGTTGAGAAAAGTCAATTTAGCAAAATAGGTCACTTTAAAGTAATAGAATTCCATTTGAGTGCAAGTTTGGAGTGTTAATTCGAGGACCATGAAAAAAGTAAATAATTTTAAAAATCTGATGAAAGCTCAAAGGCATTTCATGAAGGTGTAGCTTTGTAGAGGGGTCATGGTCAGGAATGCCAATCTATTATAATTATCAAAAGAAAAAAAGAATAAATAGCAATACTAACAGAAACCTTGGACAAAAATAAAAATACTACAAAAATCTATTTTATGACTAATATGATAAAATGGCAATGGTTTGTCTGTTAGCTACATAACTCACATAGTTTTGGTCAGATTTTGATTAGATTTTCAGAAATGGTCAGTTAAGTGCCCACAAACACTTTTATTCATTTATTTATTTGTTTTGAGAGTGGATCAGGATCACTGTCTGGATCCAAGAGTTCAGGATTCTTTACTAATTTGAGAGCTAATTTTGTCTGGTAAAAATGGTACTGGCAGATTTTTAGGAATTTCTCAGGAAAGGCCATAGAAAACGAACAAATGGTTAGTTTTTTTGTTTTGTTTTTGGTGTGGTTCTTGATTACTGACTGGATGCAGGATTCTTTTACATGACATCTGACATTTTACAGGGAGGAACCATAATGCTTTGGATGTGTTCTCTGAGTGCCTCTAGTTCAAATTTGCCCCAGTAGTATTACAGTATGCAGTAGCTTCCCCAGGCGTCATTAGACCAAAGTTCCAGGCAGCCCTTCAAACATCGCTGAGTGGATCCATCCTCTGTGGAGTTTTTTGTTATCCTGTGTGTCATGATAGTTGATTGCGGATTTTGGGCTCGACACAGGCCATAAACCTTCACAGTCGCGAGCAGCCTAACAAGACTTAAGGACGCCATACTGCTAGCTTCTTTCTCTGTATTTTTCCTCCCACCACCAAAAATGTGAAGCTTCTCCAAATATGTGACTCTATAACAGTAGCCTGTGCGTCCCCAAGGATACCCAGCTCGCACGGTCTGCCAGTCTATCACACAGGAGCACACTGCTTTTGTGACAAACTGGCAGACTAACATCTTTCATTCTTGTAGCTCCTCTGTGCTCATCTCCGTCTTGCTAGACAATCCGCACAATAACCTCGGCGCGGAGTGCATGGCTACACAGTGTTCCCGGATGCTTTCTGTTGATTCAGTGTAGCGCACGGGTGGATATCAGCTCTCAAACATTCCACATTCATTAAAAATGGTGTTGAATACTGCGCCCGGGCTGTCAAAACATCACAAAAGGTCAGAATGCAGATTTAATTACTTTTGTGTTGGAGGCAAGTTGAATAACAACACATACCACACAGTTTCTTGAGGATCATTTGCTTGCTGGCAAAAACGTCAAGAGGGTTGTTTTTCATTAGATCAGTGTGGCAACATTTTGGGTAAGTATGGGTAAGTTTTTGTTGTCAAAAGGGGTTTGAAGGGTTTCCCAAAAAAGCTTGCCATATCATACTACATAGGGAATGCAATTTCCCTGATCCCAAATGTGTGGTCACCCTTCAAAAAACTATAACTATACAATGCACTCTGTTTAGGTTGGTAGAGGATGATGTTAGATAATCATCGTTCATCAGGTTAGAATCTAAAAAGCACAAGTGAAATTACAGTAACTTTACAGGAGAAGTATTAAGGACGACATGATAATAAACTTTTTCTACAAATTCCTAAAAATAAAAACATTCACAGACACAGATGTCAGAGCACTTTTTGTTTACCCATTGATAAAATATATTTTAGAGAAATTAAAAAAATGTTGAGATAATATGCTTTTTGGCTTCAATTGTTCCTTCCCATTTCTTTTGGCAATATTATTGTGGTAATAAAAAGAGCTTATTTTAAGCTTAAGTGTTTTTTAATTATTTATTATGAAGCATGTCAATACGTCTAGAATCTGATGATGTCAAAATCTCAGATGGAGGACAGGGGCAGTATCACTGTATAGGCTATACTATTTTCAAAAGAAATATCTAAACAGAAAATGCAGAAAACACAAATGTTAAACCTGATCCTTTTTGTTAGGGATTGGATCCTCAACCTCACTTTATTAATCTTGTTGCTTAATGCCCTGTCTTCTGACAACAATCACACTTGTCTGATTGAATAATGTAACCACTTTTTGATACTACAGTGAAAAAAATAATTTAGGTATGTAATTTTTTGGGGCAGAGAAGACATTGTGGATAGACTCAGTAATTGTGGAGATATTTTATGCCAAGAAACCTGGAAAACTTGGAGGCATTTTAGTCTGGTTTTACTATAGGTGTGTGTCCTTAAATAGGGAGTCCCCAATAAGTTGGAACTTGACACATCTCTTTAACCTCAATATCCACAAAGCTGGTAACAAACCAGAAACAGTCTGTTTTCTGCAATGGCTTTACCTCAAGCCTCTTGCACTGCTGCACATAAGCATTTATTCTCTTCTTTAAAATCATTATTGGCCAGGTATCCAAGTCCACTTTAAATATGGTTTAGTGTAGTGGCAAAATGGTCTCACAGTAAGAAGGTTTCAGTGAACCCAGGATCCTGGACCGCATCAGGGCCTTTCTGTGTAGAGTTTGCATGTTCTTCCCGTGTCTGGGTGGGTTTCCTCCGGGTAATGCATTTTCCCCCCATCAACCTAAAAGAATCCACTGTAGGCTAATCCACCAGCTAGTTACTCCTGACCAAGATTCTTGGCCCAAGATCTGGAGAAGGCTCCCCAGGCACTGCACTGCGGTCGCCCACTGCTCCTGACAGGTTGCCCCAGAGGCAATGACTGAAGGATGAGTCAAATGCAGAGAACTAATTTCCCTACAGGGACAATGAAGTCTACCTTAAAAAAAAAAAACACAAGACTGTGCTATACCAAAATGATCTATAGCATACCACCCAACAGAAACCAGCCTAAGCTTTCTCTGAGCAAGTTTGTGAGTGGATATAGCAGATCTATTTTAACAGGTGAGCAGCCAGGCCATCCTTAAATCCTTCAGAGGCTGTATCTATTACAAGATCCATGAGAGGCAGGGAGCATAGAGGGCCTGCTTCACTGCACACCACACATTCCCACTTTACACTCTAACTGGCAATTGTTAAATTCACACTTGTGTCAGTCTCCTTCACGATTTAGAGCCCTGTCAGGTATCTCCTTGCGGACCGAATCCCCACTTCTACTCATGTCTCAAAAATGAACTAGAGAACTAATTCTGTAGTCGGCGCATGTTGCTTTCACTTCTTTTTTTCTCCTTATTACACAGCGATCTTAAAGATTCATGAGGGAACCTGCATTCAAACAAGCTTAATATCCGTCCCGGTTCATACAGCGCAGACTGGCAGAGGGAGGTGAATCACTGCGCCCTCGTGACTTGGAAGTGCCCAAATATGCAAATGTGTGTATTGGTGCAATAGATTATTCAAATGCATGGGTGTTTTGCCTTTGGGGGTCGCCTGGTTGCTGAGTAGTGGTCACTGCCCATGTGTAATAGGCCCTCTGCGGTGTGTTTTCTCCAGAAGTGGTGGTTGTTGTTTTTTTTAGACAAGCTGGTGACACATGGGTGACATGAGGTGACAGAGTCTAGCCAGTGGCTCTGCAAACCACCCACACACAAGTAGAATGGATGAATGGACAGTCCACTTCAGTTTTTAAGGACTTGGGTCTGTGAAAACAAAAAGCCTATACACTCTCAAGTGATATAGGATTCTGCTGCAGCAAGTCTGTCAATATGAAAAAGCAAAACTAAGAAGTGACTGGTGTACCACAAGGATTAATACTGGCTCCCATAACTTTGTGTATGTTTCTATTGGTTCTTGTGCATTTTAGCCTAATCATGCATTCAAATCAAGCCATAATTTAATTAGCAATGTCTGCCCATGCCATTCTACAAACTTAAGTCATCAGAGAATTTGTGTTGTTTGTAAATACACTGATCAGCCATAACATTATGACTACTTACATATTATTGGTGGTTATAATGATATGGGTTATGACCTTCTGCCTAATATGCGGCCCCATACGCAACAAACTGCCATGTACTGTGTGTTCTGACACCTCTCAAACAGAACCAGCATTAACTTTTTATGCAGTTTGAGCTACAATGGATCAGACCACAAGGATAATTTTTATTAACATTTATATATTTTATTTTGTGTGAACTACTGTTGTTTATTGAAAGGTTCAGGTACTTTATTACTAAAGAGTTCAATTTGGGGTGAAATATCTCACTTTAAGAGATTTTATTTGTGCTGTGCTTACAGACACTTTTTTAAAGGTGCACGAGTGGGATACACGGCCGGGGGTTAAAGGTCCCTTCTCCACCAGTAAATTAAACCACAGCTTGTAACTCAAGTGTAATTTAAGTGAATTAGTGAAATATTTATTCATGAGTTTGTCGTGAGTGTCTAATGTAATGCTTTTAACTAGCAAGCACATTTTAATAAATATGAAAATACCATTGCTTTTGATGCAATACTTGGCATGTATTTTCTTTATTTTTTTTATAATGTCATCATGATTTTGTATGCAACTTTAGGCTTTATTAGCCTGGAAATTGTGAAGGTTAAGTATAACGGCATTGGCATGCACAGTCTGTAAATGCATAGACTCCCAAGACGAATAATTTCTTCAAGTTGCTTGTAGATATAGTCTCTTCAATTCAATTGAAGAAAAAAATTAAGTGGAGAGTTATTTCAATGTAAAAATGTGTAGTATTAGTATAACATTTTACAGTCATGGTTGAATATCCAACTGTTTGGCATTCAAAAGTTGAGGCCTACCACTTCTTTATTAAAAGTGCTCAAGTGCAAGGTGAGGTCAGTGCATTTTCCATGCTTATTTGTCAAATTAGTGACTAATAAGAAACCTTCCCCCCACTGCAGTTTGATCCATCTGCCACCAGTCTAAAGCTGAAACTGCTAATTGCTAACGCCTACACGAGCACAGGCTGGGATATTGATTCCTCATCCTCACATCTCAAACTATTTGAATGACACTGAGAAACCAGTGGAGACAGACCAGTCCATTACAGCCTGTGGTGGTGATTTACTGAGGGTGTGTACATAATGTACTGCAAAGTCCTTAGACTGTAACACCTAAGGAGAGGTGACAAGTGGGAACACACTCTTACTGCCACTGCACACCTCCAAAGTACAGCATCAGCAGATGTAATTAAATCTGGGATTTTCAAAAGTAAAGATTAAGTGTGTATTTAATGGATCGATAATGATGGACAGACAAGACAAAGAAGATTAATCAAAGTGCTGAGAAAATAGAGCACTTAGGCAAGCAATTAATATGTCAAAGAAAGCTGGGAGGGACAAAAAATCAGTTAAAATAAATGTAAGAAGGGTGTTGCGGGCTATTACTTAGGATTATCACTATTGATTTTGTCTATATCTTGTGTGCAAGTTTGATGTTAATATCCCTATTGATTCAGCACTTTTGAGCAGCTTTTGATAGACACCACTCATGCATTGCATCTTATAAAACTTACACTTTGAGTTTTCATTACAATGACTGGAGTCTTCCCACATTTCCTCAAGGAGGGTTATGAACATCGATCGGCTGCAGATAGAAAGCACTCGTTCCTGCACATGCACTGATGAAATTTGTCTCAACATTTTTATGTTAGCATAATAGTGCATCAAAAAACAACTGGGACTGGGGGCCCAGAGTCAATATGGCTGATGGCCAGGACAAGCTAATTTCTTTGGCTTTGCTTCAAGTGTTTTACATAACATGACTTAAACCCGACTGACAAAAAGTCAGAGGGAAAGGCATAGATAGATGTAGGAGTGGAAGCAGAGTTTAGTATGCACAACTTATAAATATAATCACTGCCAAATATAAAGTGTGGCATGTACTGGCTGTTCAGTGTTTTACACTGTGATACATGCATTTAACAGGCAGCCTTTGTAAGCAGCCCCTTAGTGATACAAAATAAATCCAATTGATAAGGGCACTAAATCTTAAATAAAAATGTAATCATCCAGGTCTACAACTGAAAATCTAATCATGGCCTTTTAGTTACATTTTGACAACCAGATAACTGTTCACATGAACCTAGGTTATGTTATTGACTTTGTCTTTTAACATACTCTAAAATGTTTGGCATAGGTTTTTTGGCAGATGCCCTTCTTTATGCAACCCTTTCTATTTATCAGGGCCTGGGACTGACATAAAAAGTATTAAGGCTTGTGACCCTTTGAGGCTGAATTGTTTGGAGTGCATTGAGTGATTTTTTTTATTTTTATTATTTTAATCAAGCAGTGTGAATATTGTGACTTAAGCACCCATTAAAAAAACATCCTTCCTCCTCATACAATATTTGGTTCACATCTAAATAGTTTTTGTGTGTGTGCAGTTTCCACTTTACCACTTTGGTTCCAAGCCATTGTCACATAAGTGTGGCTTTATTGCGTTTTTAAATTCATTTGTATTGATGTGTCTGTTATTCAGCCGGTGTGTCAGTACAAGTGATTTTCACCCCAGTCTATGCAACTGAACATAAGAAGGCTGAGACATAAAAGTATGTAGGTGGGAAGAATAACTTTTACATGGTGTTAAGTGGTAAAGAGATATTAGGCAGCAGGTTTATTTGTCTACTAAGTTGATGTGTTAGAAGTACGGCTGCACCAATACCACTTATTTCCAAACCGATACGAGTACGAGTACTTTTATTTGAGTACTTCCCAATACCAAATACTGATACGAGTACTAATAAAGGGATTACTTTATCTCATTCATCCCATACCGTTTCTTTTTGCCATCTATCTCAGCTCTGCGTCGCTGTTATTTTTACAACAGAATATTTTGAACACAATCACAGCTAAATTTTGCTGAATAAGGACAGATAAAATCAGCATGTGTTTTTTTGCCTTCGGTTTTTGCCATGAAATTAAATGCAGGTTAAGGTAGACATTATTGTCACCGTAGGTAAATTTGTTCTCTGCATTTGACCCATCCTTCAATGCTCATGGGGCAGTGGGGGACCCTTATACAGATCTTAAGCCAGAATCATGCTGAGGAACTCCTAGCTGAAGGTAAAGCCTATTGTACATGTTTTAGGTTGGTTGGGGAAACCAGAGTACCCACCCAGAAACAGGGAGAATATGCAAACTTCACACAGAAAAGCCCCATAAGGTCTGGGAATCAAACCCTTCTTGCTGTGAAGCCTACCATGTTTGAGTTTGTAATAAAACTATGTGGTTTGCAAAAATGTATCCCTGGCCTTTAGGTGGCACACATATCCATTACTGTTTCTCTATCAAAAAAAAAAAAAAAAGAAATGCTCCTGTAGTTTGCTTCTTTCTACTTTTGTATAGTGCCTATACCTATAGTCACTAGTGCTGTTGCAAATTGTATAGAAATACTTCATATGCTTACAGTATATTTTTGAAATGTTAACAGCCAATAAAACAACTGCAAATTATAATCTTCTTATCTATGCTGTTTCGATTATTGTATTATTGTTTACTGTGGTTTTATATGCTGCACCCACGGGATCTGCTGACTCTATCTCCTGTAGCCTGCTTTGTTTCTGGCTCTAGTGAAGCAGAAAAGGTGGATTCTTAGTGGATATCTGGAGGCTTTACCTTATATGATGGCCTTTTTTTTTTTTTTTTTTTTTCCCTCAATGTATTGAATTTTAGCACATTTACAGCCACACTTGAAGAAATTAATCTGAGAAAATTAGGAAATCAAGCAGAAACATAGCTCTGCATCTGCACTATTGATTGCATACTTTAATATAAAGCGCCTTCTATTGATTGCTGATTATGTAAGCGTATCATTTAAGTGTTTTTTGCAGATTGAATGATTGCTTAACTCCTCTTCACCAAGCAAAGTGCACATAAAACAACTGGTGAGTTTGATGAATACAGTCCTATAGGGTTGCATACATTTTCACCTTTTGTTGGCGAATATTATTTTGGCGCTAATGGCTCTCCTAATTAGTCTTTTCAAACAAAGTAATTATTCGCACAACAGATGCGCTGTTACCCAAACAAAATGTTGTTTTTGAGCTCCAAAGGTCGATTATCACCCTCCCATATTTACTCTAATGAGATGGTGCTGCGAAACCCAGGCCGATTACAATGACACGCAAATCACAGCTTCAGAACTGTGAGGCATATCATTGTCTGGCTTATAATATGGGTTTCAAGGGACTGGGGTCTTTGTTTTGACACTAATGCCACATTTTTACCTCTGCCAGGGAGTTCATGTTTAAGCTGGAAATTGGTTTGTTTGTTGGTTTGTTGGCAAGAAAACTCAAAAGGTGGTCAATGGTAAGATTTTGATGGATTAAAACAAATGCCAATAATGTATCTAAAAAGATATTAGCTCTAGCCAAATGTGGATTTTTACCATTGTGGGTTAGAGTAAGGTACGTATTTGTGTTGCAAATGATTGATTGAAGCATTTACCCCTAAACTAGCAAGATAGGGCCATGACTTTGACAGGGATCTGCACTCTACCAGTGCTTCTATTATACAGTACTGGTTAATCATCTCCATTGTCTCAAGACTATTATTTACTCAGAGAACTAAGGTTACAATGTAACCTGAAAGTTTTCAACATGGTTTGTGCAAATTTTGTGTGGGAATAGGAAGAATATATAAACTTTTAAATATCAATATGGGTTATGCTTGGGTTTCTAAAATCTGTTTCTTTTCACTACTTAATGTCGTAACTGCAATGTTTTATTTTTTAAGATCCCTATGAAACCCTTGTTGCTACTAGTGTATCAGTTTCTGTAATCTGATATATCATGTATGTTCAAATTTGGGTGATTGAACTTTACTGTTTTAATGAGCAACACAATGACTGCAAAGAAACAGTATTTTTCATAAAATAATAATTTAAATTAGGATTATGATTCACTGACAGGAATACATACATACATAGGTTTTAGGAACCCGGTTTCACAAAGTACAAGCCAGCTGCCAACTTTATCAAAACCCAAAAGAGCTGTCACTAATAAATGTTAGCTTTCTTCTTGAAGGTACAACACGATGCACTCATAAGTTATTGCCTTTTTTTCTGTTTTTCTTAATTATGGTTTTACTCAACCAATCAAGAGGTTGTTTAACTTTATTTTTTATCAACTGTACCACACTGTTTGCTGAAGTTGAAAGGTGACCAAAGTTGTACGGTACACTTTTTACCCCTGGAACAGCCTCTAAAAGTGTGTCGTACTGACCTGACGCATAATGTATCGCTCCAGTGAATAACACGCCTAAAGGAAGATAATGGCACAGCTTTAAATCTCTCACAGTAGCATCTAAAAACACCACACTGCACTTTAGTTATAAGCAACAACATGAAGACTCCCAATGTGTTTCCCAAAAATCATTGTACATTAATTAATAAGTAAAAGTTGTTTTCCTTGGTGTATGATGATCTATTTGAACATAACTGCTTTTTAAAAGTTGGCAATATAATATATAAAGCTCGGTACATATTACTTGTATTTAAATCTGGTTTATACTTAGTGTCCCAGTTACACCTTGGTTTGTGCAGTTGTCATAGAGCTTTAAGAAAGTCTTGTTAATTTTCATTTTATTGTTATGAAGTATTCATTTTTATCTAGCAAAATATATATTTCATGCAGAAATGTCTTTAATTAAATTAACTCAGTTAACAGTTTTACCTCATTGTTAGGCTATATGTGCATTAAGATTAAGTTAAGAGGCACTTAGTCGGGACACACAATATTTTATTACACTTTTTTTTTTTTTTTTTAAGGAAGTAAGAGGCTTAGCTAAGAATTGTCAAAAAAAAAAAAAAAACAGTAAAATGCAACAAAACTACAATGTCTGAAATCAAAAAAGATCAAACCTATGCAGAAATTAACTATTTGGACCAAATGTGTGCTACTCTTTAGCGCTGTTGGCTGTCTATTAACGATACCTTTGTCCCAGCAGCTTCACTACAGTGATTTAGCTACAAACATGTCCATCTTATTATGTTACAATCCTGTAATAATGTAGCCCCTATGTTTGGTTTCTCTCTTCTGTTTAAAGTATAGACTACAAACGTTAGCAACAACATTTACATATTGGATCTACGTTAGCTATGTTGTCTTATGCCACTCACCACTTCTCTACTTTGCCAAGGAAGAGCCTTTTACCTTTCCCTGCACTTAAAGCCTTTTTTTTGTCTTGTCCTCTGAAACTCTCCAGAAACATCAGGTGTGCTGCTGAAGGCTAACAGCTGATCCCCAGCGTCAACAGTTAGCCGTTAGCTGTTTATTTCCAAATGTGGTGGTTTACTCAGCCAAAAAGGCTTAAAATCTTCTCTGCGGTGCAAAAGTGTTTGGGCAAAGAAATACCACAAAAATAAAAAACATAAATAAAATGACTTGTGTATCTTAGAAAGAAAGACAAAAGCATGCTAGTGTTACAAACTAAGGCAGGCTATTTTATACCTTTCAGTAACCAGCACTATAATGACCATTACTAAAAAGAAACAAATGGTGTTTATTTGAATGCATATCTTTTACGTATCAGTAGACATGTTAAAACCACATTTACGAATTTGATACAATATTCTTTTAAAATGCCATTTAAATTTAGGTTGCTAGCTTTTTACCGCAAGGTACCGTCTTCCCATGGAAAAAAATAAATAAAAAAATTTCAGACTGCCATAAGCAATGTTTTTGAAGTGGAGAGAAAAAAAATCCACATTATTTGAAGATATGTACTCGTAAAAACATGTTTAAATAATGTTTTGAAATATGTGCATTTAAATGTCATAAACTATTGATAACAACAAATAATGTTAAATTTAAAGTATGACTGAAAAAAATATCATGCCATAATGAGCTTAACAGAAATAATCATGCTCTGTACATACATAGCATCAAAGCATTAAATATTTATGCCTAGAGCTATGTCCATAACACTAATAGAAGACTGATAATGGTCGAGAGACAGATTTTTTATTTTTTTTTTATCAACACCATTAATGTAATTGGATGGAAAACCGTAGGTTCTATAAGTAAACAAGAACATCATTCTTTTCTTCCCCCGTTTTATCTCTCTGGTCATTATAAACATTTCGTAGTAGGTCTGTTACCATGTTGCTGCATTATTATGGGCTTGACAACAGTGCCACATACATTTTATTAAGGTCTTCTAAAATTATGCATGGACCTAAAAAGAACTGTCCGTTGGGTTGAGGGATGATAACTATGTCAGTTTGTGATGGCCTGTATACTAAAAACCTCCACAGACCATGCTTTTACAGTAATATGTCTACTCATTGTTTCTGTAAACTGTAATGCATGTAATGGATGATGTCTGTGCTTCTGTTGAAATACCATCTAATTAATCACTATCTACTGCATGTAAAAATGAAACTTATCCAATAAATATGTCATTACGTATAGTGTCTGCAAACAAATCTATTCTGTACTACAGTATAACTCAGCTTACAGCTCATATACAGAGCAACTACAGCTCGTCTTGGTGATGAGGGTTTGAATCCAGATTCTGAGCAATTTACCAGAGTACTAGCTAATAAAGCCTTGAAAGCCCAAAAAATATCTAAAAAGAAAGAAAAAAATATTCCTTTTAACCAATTAATTTTTTGTGCTATTGTACTTTATAGTCTAACACAGGCCCGGGGGCCAAATGCAGCCCACAGACCATTTTTTATTGGCCCTTGTGCTTCCTTCTCAGTTGGCCCAAATTGTAATACTTTTTACTGACTTTTTATAGTGACTGTCTATAATCCAACTGTTTAGAAAGCTGTCATGTGTCTTTTCCTCCTAAGTGGCTCTGCAGCGGTGAGGATTCCAGTTTGTTGCCAGGTCTCAGGTATTATACAGTATATTCACACAGAAGTATGGAGTTATTTCTGAACATAAGTAGCTCCATAACAAACATAAATTTGTGTAAGATGGACCTGGCACTTAGGAAGAAAACCAAAAATTAATGGTTGGTAGCAATAAAGAAAATTTCAGCCATACTATATGTCGTCATCTCCAGTGAGTGGCCCTCATCTTCATTTATTTTTCAGTATGTGGCCCTCATTGAAAAAAGTCTGGACACCCCTTTGGTCTAACACAAGGTTCCCAAAGTGGGGGTTGCAAGACAGAGGAGGGGGTCACGAAATTATTTCCAGAAGTCAAAAATATATGTTAAACTTTATTTAAAAATTGCATACGTTAGTTAATATTGTGAGTAATTTCAAAATAAATTGGCCTCCGGAGGTTATTACAAGTGTAAATTACGTTATACAGTTGGGGGTTATGGGTTATTTTGTGGGTTGTGGACTGAAAAGTTTGGGAACCTCCAGTCTAACAAAAATTTCATTGGCTTTTACATTTTGCAGCAGTAAAAAAAAAATCTGTCTGATAGCATCCAGTGGTTTGACATAGCTTGTACACCAGATTCCCTTTCTTTATTTATCTGGGCTTTGGACTGGCACAGAGAGCGCACTGGTTTGTGAACCCTTATGGCTGGATTTAATATTCTGATAAAATATTATCCAAATTGATTAAGAAGGAAATCCCATATCATTCTTTCGCTACTATTGCTGTTGTATATTTCATGATAAAGTAATACTGTGTAAAACAGACTTTAAAAACAGCTCAAACAGTGAAGCAGAAAATCCCAGTCTTGAGTAAATATGCAGCATTGACTTTTATGAACTTGTTCCCTGACCCCTGTGACATTTACTGCACGGGCCTGCCAGGCAAACTCACGCCATGTGCTACTGCGGGGCGAGTTCAGGCAAATGTTAAAAACCCCGCCGCATCTGCAGACATTATGCGCCCTAGTCACCCCATACGTGCCAACAAAAGAGCTTTCCACCATCCGTGATTCAACGCAACGCTATGAAATGGTGATGAGACATTTAAGCCGAGACACAATGGAATATCACATACCTCTTCTTGGAAATGGCAGATGTTTAGTGGTGTAATTACGTAGAGAAATTGCTGTTCTTTTTTTTTTTTTTTTTTTTTTTAACGTTAGCAATGCAATCACAGTTCAAATGCTAGCCCCATCCCCTACTGCTGTTATGTTCGTGTTTGTCTCCTTTGAGTGCTAATGTTCTGCAATGTGCTGCACTTACTTTTCTATACCTCTGTGTCTATTTCCTTTTTTGAGCTCAAAGCCTTCTGCAAAAAAAAAAAAAAGCAACCAAACCACATTAAAAGCAGCATATACAAATCTAATTTGTGTTTTACATTTCAAGGTAAAAAGAATTCCCTACATTTCTGTGTAAATTCTGTTCTTTAAATTGCATATGAGCTGAACCTGTCCTAAATGTCTCATCTAATTCTTGAGCATTACTGACCTCTAGTGGAAGCCAGTAAAATGACATCAATAAACAGGGTAAACAGCCTGAATGTTGAAATAAAGCTACTGAAGCAATAGGCTAATGGTATCGTTAAGTAAATCATATGCTACTTGACAAGAGTGTTGCCGCTAATGGGATTTTGACTGTTATATTAGATCATTAGAGTCACACAATGTTTAAGGGGGCAGGAATAAATTTGGTGAGTGGAGACGCAGTCAAAGTAGCCATCACTCTATGACTTCACCTGCTGTAAGAATTAGAATTTAATGACTAGAATTAGACTTATTATGGGATTTTAAATCAGAGTGAACGGTGCAGTTGTCATATTGGAAAAAAAAATAGCAGCTCAGTGTTATAGGTGAGCGTTGGTGTTACACTGGTTCCCCTGAATTCAGTGTAACAATGAGGTCAGTCCTATGTTCCCACATTTCTAAGATTTAAGGTTAGGGATAAACCATTTACTGGAAAATCATAGAGCTGTGGGGACATAGGGCCAAATTAAAAAAAAAAAGAAAAAGAAAAAAATATGAAATGTGGGAACTTATGACTGCAGGGAACATAGGCTGTGGGAACAAAGACATGCTCCCCCTGATTTGCTAAAATGTCACAAGAAAAGAAAAACATCTCTACATCTTGACACTAATTTTAAAAATACGGTATATATAAACTTATTAGAGATTAGTGTGACCTATCATACTCACTTTCTCTCAAGTGAAGTAGGTCTAGAATTTCTACCATTTAATCCCATTTTCACTGAAAAATCTTTTATCTATGGGGTTTGCTTGGCACAATTGTTTGATTCAGTGACCAGATTGTATGTTTATCACAGTGTTGTGCAGTTCTACTTGTGTTGAACTCTGGTTTTATTAATCTAGCTGCATTCAAAGGTAATCTTCTACAAATCTAACTCAAATTGACAGACTAGATAAAAGGTTTGGATAAATTAGAAAAATAATTAGGATTACTGGTCAGAGTGATGCCACAACCATATATGTATTTATATTATCTCATTGGTCTGACAAAAATATGTAATAATTTAAATCCAGACAGAAACTTTAGAAAATTAAAGTAAGCTGTGATTATATGCATCCCATAGTTTGATAACCACAGATTTTAGACACTGTGCTATTCAGTATCATTTAAAATAGGATTTGGACAAACATATTTCATTCAAGTAGGAGTAACTTTATTCAGACAATGCAGTACAATAATGGTAGCAAAGTACTACATTTCATTTTGCATTATACTTTTTGAAGTGCGCCCTCTACTGACTGTCGTCCCTCTCTGATGGGAATATTTCAATTTCTTTGATGACCCGGTTAGCGATATTAGCATGATTTGCACACATCATTCTTCTGGACATGAGATCAAATGGGCCACCTGAAAATTTGAAAAGTCAGTTTTAATCTCTTCACTTATACCTGTAGTTCGTAATAAGTTCACTTGTTTTTATAGTACGTACCATCTACATCACAGACTACTCCTCCTGCCTCTTGGACAATGACCGCTCCGGCTGCCACGTCCCAACAGTGGATCCCGATCTCAAAAAAGGCTTCTACTGCCCCGCAAGCCACCATGCACATGTTAGTGGCAGCTGTTCCGGTCCCACGGATCCTGTCAGGACACAACAATGGGGAAAACATGACAATACTGGGTTAGGCTGCAACACAAGAGCAGACAGAACGGTTAAGTACAAGAAAAATTACCCGTGAACTGGGATCTGGAGGATCCTCTCCATAGTGGAGCAGATCTTTTTCACTTTAGAGGGAGTTCGGTCAGTTCCAAATTCCGAAATGATAACAGACTTATTAATTTCTGCAAAGAAAAAACACAAGTGTTAGTGTAGATAGACTGAGAATTTAATTTTACAGCCAAGCCAATGTTTTGTTTGTGTACTTTAGAGTCTTCTGCAAAATCTGAAACAAATTGGTTCAATTTTTTTTTTTAGTAAGTATAATTATGTAAGTATAACATCTGCTTGTCTATGAAAAAAAATAGAACAGAGCGGAAGAATTGCCTGTTTCCATGATGAATTATTTTAGAACACACAAAAAAATGCAGCCTTGTGTATAGCATTTCTTCCATCTCTGCTTTATCTTCAAATTTGGTTGGCTGTGTCATTTCCATTGTGAAAAGTCAAATTTCGGATGACGATAAATTTCATAAAATGTACAGCATGTCCCTGCAGGGCTGCCATAAAGTGTGGCATTGCAATCTGCAATTTTGCCACCAGGTGACGCCAAAACACATAATATCCTACATTACCAATACTTTTAAAGAAGCACAATGTAACCTTTGGTCCATCTTGTGGTCAGGAGTTTTAGTTAACATGAGTATCAGCACTTGGGCCACGTTTTTACGAGCTCACCCACTCTTAAGCTTCATCGTGAGAGGACAATGAGAAGCGTTTAAGGGTCAGGAGAAGGGCAGTTCATTCTTTTAATAATTCTTTCTATAATGCTTTTCTAAACATTTTAGGTCTGAAATGAGGTCCAAATACTGCATAGTGTTGCTTTACCCACCTTAATCTCTTCACTTTACTTAAGCAATATTTTCAGTTTACTTTACTTAGATTTTTCACCTTGCAAGTAAAATAGTAGTCAAATACAGTGTGTATGGAGAAAAAAAGGGTGAACAAAAGTATGCACTGCTTTGAGTACTTATATGGCCTTTTTTGACAAGATTAAATAAGAGATGCCTGTTGTCCATCAGTATACTGTGTGTGGTATTACCTTTGTTATCAGATACTTGGATGGATTCTTCATCACAGTACGCTCCCTGTCCTTTTCTGGCTTTATACAACTTGTCTTCAAAGCAGCTGTACACCACACCAAACTCCAACTGCAAATCCAGAGAGGTATTACAAATAACATTGAACATACTGACTTTCAAAGATTAATTTGCCTTACCTCTTTATTAACAGCAAAGGCAATGGACACTGCCACAAATGGGAATCTGTAAGAAATTCCATTGTTATTTCTATAGCTCCAATTCAAAGAAAATAACTAAACTGGGACAGCATGTAAAATGCAAATAAAAATATTAATCAAATGATTGGCAAGATCAATAAAAAAAGTTTTAAATATTTTAAAACAAATTTATAAACATATATTTATGATAAATACCTCATTGACTTTTGATAATGAATAGCTGCTTTAAAAACACCTGGATGAGCATTTGCAGCTAATTATGTTGACTGGCATCGCTTTGTTAAGATGTCTATTAATAAAAAGGAGCATTTTCTAAAGGCAGTCTATGCTCTTAAAGTTTAAGACCCCAAGCCCATTAAAAACTTGATTTTTAAAAAGAGCAAAAACATTGGTGATTCTGTACTGGAAATCATGTCATGGATCAGGAACACTTTCCAGCCTTTCATTATTTCATTCCAACTTTTTTGAGATGCATTGCTGCCACCAACTCCAAAAATGCGCTATTATTTTTCAGGAAAAGATAAGCCATGTCAGTTTCAACACCTGATATGTTGTCAATGTTCTATTGTGAAGAAAATTGTGACATTTGCAGATCATTACATTTTGTTTTCATTTCTATTTTACAGTGTCCCAACTTTTTTTTTTTTTTTCCAGAATTGGGGTTGATGCTAATGTTTTACCCATGTACAAAGTTGGTGGTTCCATCCACTGGGTCGATGATCCACGTGGGTTCCTCCGTCAAGATGCACGCTCCTTTCTTTGAAGCAGACTCCTCACCAATAAAACTGTACAATGGAATGACCCCATAAGTAAACACAATTAAAAGACAAAATACTAAATGTTTTAATGCAGTACTTTTTCTTACCAATGCACATCATCTCCAAATTTCTCTTTAAGCGCCCCAATGATGATTTTCTCCACTCTCACGTCAGTGGCAGGTGACCAGGTCCACAGTGGAGCTCTTAGTGGAGATCCTAATTTCACTTTCTGAAGCTTTCCTGATTTCCTAATTAAACAAACAAAAAAAAAATGTTGAAATAGAGTTGAGTCCTCTGACAATATTGAGGGTTTTTATAAGTATTAAAATCAATGAATAGCTTTAACTTACTGCTCCAGCTTTCTTTGCAATTTCAATCGCAAAGTTGTATGCCTCAAGCCATGGGTCAGCCATTTCTTTTTCTTCTAATTGAAAATCTGTAAGTTGCACATTGTAAGTTGAAAATATGACAAAAAGCATGATAAAAGTAAATGGCATATGCTTTTTCAGACGTATGGATGTCCCAATACCAATTTAAGTGAGTACAGGTGAGTACTGCATAAATACCAATGCTCAAAAATGACAACATAAATGAAAGAGTAATAGTCAAATTTTTTCCTAATTTTTTTGATTGAAGATTTAGCTGTGGACACCATCTGGATCCAGGAAGTTTAGGTCAAGGTATACTTTATTGTCCCTGCGACAAAGTGGTTATGGGTTACTTCGTCCCATTATTTAATTTGTCTCTTTGTATAATTAGATGCATGCATTTCTTCATTTACAATATACAAGTAAACAACTAATGCATAACTATCCCAGGTTTGTTTGGCGTAGCATTTGTTTAATATGTTACATTTTCATTTTATTACCACATATACTGAATTTGAACCTGGTTTTATTTTGTTAAGATTGTTCATTTAACATTACTTTTCTTTAACAATCTCCACCAAACACTTACCTGTTCCACAAAATGGTTCAGACAAAGAGAAGGCGTGTCTGTTCTTTGCCCTTTTTAAAGGTTTGTGATGTCATCGGTGACGTCAGGGGCTAAACTATGTGGAGGGGGAATCTGGGTTTGTAGATTTGGGTTTTTTGGTATATTTTTGTATGTTGGTTGATGTTTCTTTGTGTTTACTGTTTTAGTTTAAACACATCTGCAATGGGACAGAAAATAGATGATTAAAGAAATGTGGTTACTTACCTGCTTGAGTGAACTTAACTGAACTTACCTGTATAAAGAAAGTTACTTACCTATGGGAGATCCTTGCCTGTTAGAGGGGTATATAAGCAGTCTGGGAAGGGCAGTCCAGGAGGGTTCATCAGTGTAGCTTGGTACATGTGTTTTTGTTTTTTTTCCCCTCACATTTGGTGGCAGTAGTGAGATCCAGGCCAGTGAAAGGCAGTGAAAAATGGCAACCAGACAGAAGAAACCTCAGGCTGATGCAGCAACAGATCCACCTCCAGATGATCTGCAGGGGGTCGTAAGTGGACAAACAGAGTAAAGACATTTCAGAACGGTCCGGTCTACTACAACGCCTCATGCAACAACAGGCCGACTGGGATGCACAGGCAAAACAAGACCGGAAACGACAGGATGACCGATGGAAAAGAATGCAGCAGGAGTTTTTCCAGCAACAGCGAGAGATACAACAGACTTGTGAGGCACAGATGGAAGATCCTGCAGAGCTGAGAGCAGACGAGCTTCCAACCCAGACCACTCAGGACGATCAAATGCATTCTAAAAACCCGAACTGGAAAGGCCCAAAGATGCACCCCTACACTGATGATGAGGACACTGAACATTACTTATGCACTTTTGAAAGAATTGCACGTGATTGCCAGTGGCCATTTGATGAGTGGGCTCTCCACCTTGCACCACTGTTAACGGGAAAAGCTTGTTCAGCCTATGTCGCAATGGATATTGATGATACAATGAACTATAACAAAGTGAAACGTGCCGTGCTACAAAAGTTTGAAATCAGCACTGAGTCTTATCATTTGAGGTTCCGTTCCTGTGAGCTTGGAGAGGAGGAGACTCCAAAATAACTGCCGGTCCGACTGAAGGAGTGCTACAACAAATGAATGGACCCCAAGACAAAGACTAAAGAACAAACTGGAGACAGTCATCATGGAGCAGTTGCTCAAAGTCTTGAATCCTGAGCTTTGCACCTGGATTAAAGAGAGATCCAAAGACTTCCAAAGAAGCTCCAGACATGGGTGAAGCTTTTCTGGCTGCTCATCGCCAATCAATGACTCACTTTCCTACCCGCCCCATTGGGTAAGACAGTGGGCACATACGAATCTAGAGCTAAACACACTAGACTTAGTTATGCTAATGGTACAAATTGAAGGCCAATCCCTCATGCTTTTGGTAGGGGTTCTAGACCAGCTGCCGTACCAAGTGGTGTTATGCCTTAATGTACCTGTACTTCCTGAGCTTATAGCTAAACATTCTGCTAAAGCTAATGCGAAAGATTGTTTGCTAGCTGTGACCAGGTCCAAAAGTCAGAGACAAACTAGTATAGCAGGATGGGAGGAGTTACCTTTTGCTAATGGGGAAAAGCTAACTGGTAATGTCAAAAATAAGAAAAGTAAGATGCAGAGAAGGCAAGAAAAAGTAAGAGGAACAAAATTAAAGGAGAATTTCTTAACCATGTGAGCCCAACATGCCTTATTTGTAGTGATGTTGGCAAACTACAAAAAAGGACCCTTTATTTACTAAATGTGTCAGAATCAACTAAAGTAAAAGGACAGGGAAAAGAAGCTTTTGTTAAGGTGGATAAGTTGTACAGGCGCAGTAAGATTGGTGACCAATTAGTCATCCCACAAACTTTAAGGCCTGCTATACTTCATCTTAGTCACTCTGTAACATGGGCAGGGCACTTAGGCCAGGCAAAAACATTCTCTAGAATGGTTCCTAGGAACTATTGGCCCCAACAATATTCAGACACTGTAAAATATTGCCAGTCTTGTCCCAAGTGTCAGCTGACCGCTCCAAACAAAAGGGGAGATGGAGCACCTCTTATTAGCATGCCCATCATTGACACACCCTTGACACGCATTGCTATGGACAGTGGGCCCACTGCAATGAAGTAGCACTGGCCATAGATTCATCCTAGTGGTATGTGACTATGACCCTAGATATCCAGAAGGTTTGTTTGGTGCAGCATTTGTTTAGTATGTTACATTTTCATTTTATTACCACACATACAAATATTTACTTTAAATTTGCTCTATTTTGTTGAGATTGTTCATTTAACATTACTTTGCTTTAACAATCTTCACCAAACACTTACCTGTTCCACAAAAGGCTTCAGACAAAGTGGAGGCGTGTCTGTTCTTTGTCCTGTACTGGAAATTCATTAATTCCTGTGTTATCCTGTTATTGTCTAAGCTTAGTGCTGTACAAGGACTAAGACATGGGTAGCAGCTATAAAGCCAAAGGATGTTGTCTTGGTGCACACAAGGCCAGGACATGGTGCCTCCTTACAGATTAGAGCAAAGTCTTAAGATATGCTTGTGACTCTGGGACACGTACTCTTTTCCTGTGTATGCTTGGTATAAAAGCTACCTTCTGCTAAGGGGTGGAGGGCACTCTGCGTCTCTCCTTTGTGCTGTGTTTTCCTTGTAAAATAAAGACACTTGCTGATTGATCCAGACACTGTCTTGTTGTCAAGTATCTCAATCTAAAATTTCCATAACAAAGGAAGGTTGGTGATGTCATCGGTGATGTCAGGGCCTAAACTATGTGGAGGGGGAATCTGGGTTTGTAGATTTAGGGGTTTTTTGTATGTTGTTTCTTTGTTTTTAATTTAAACACATCTGCAATGGGACAGAAAATAGATGATTAAAGAAATGTGGTTACTTACCTGCTTGAGTGAACTTAACTGAACTTACCTGTATAAAGAAAGTTACTTACCTATGAGAGATCCTTGCCTGTTAGAGGGGTATATAAGCAGTCTGGGAAGGGCAATTGAGGTGGGTTCATCAGTGCAGCCTGGCACACATGTTTTCTTCAGTTTAGTTTGTTTTTTGTTTTTAACAGATTATTTTTGTAAATATAAGTGATTTTTACAGTGTCCAAGGTGAGCATAAAAATGTCTGGTAAAGAAATCAATTGAGTCTGCCTTCTGCTTATGACCACATTGGCCAGCTTCCCCACAGTCCCCTTAGGGAAATTTGTTTTCTGCATTTGACCCTTGACCTTTAGTAGTTACCTTGCAAGATAGGGCCAGGTTTAGCAGTTAGCAACTTAACTCTGAAATGTAGTACCACATTTTCGTGTCACTAGGAAAGGAAGATAATTAGTTTTTGGTGTGGCTCCAGATCTTTATCCTTTAAGATAAGGAACGGTTTAGGTGGAAGAAAAAGTCAGGTTGTTGGACTTCCACAAAACTCAATTTACAGTTTGCTTTGCTTTCTATACTGTAGTTATGTCCATACAACTCTTTTATGGTAGTCCTGAATTACAGAGTGTGATATCAAAAAGGGAAAAAAAAGCACATACCGTACAAAACATTACAACTGAGAAAAATAATTGCACCAAAATATTTTAAGTTTAGTTTTTTGTTTGTTTTTGTGTTACAATTTTGTTTGGTTAAAAAAAAAAGTCTCACACTGCAATGAATAAGGTACTTGTGTGCCAGTATCTCAAGAGGTTGTATGAGTTCAAGATGTTACACACAAGGACTGAGCACTATTAACGCTAGCTGCACAATCTGCAAATACAGTCAGAATTACAGATCACTATTGCAGATGTTGTCCTTGGTCTAGACACACCCACAGTGTGAAGACAGTTTTATAACAGAACTGGTTGCATAACACTTCCCCTGCAATATCGTCTCACTTTTACATATCCTCCACAGGAAGCTGCTTTTACACATCAAAGACGTGCAACGGCTTTACAAAATATTCTGAAAGATGAAAAACTAACCAATGGGTGCTAGCAGTCCAGAGGCTGTAAAAGCATCATCGACAGAGAGGCAGTTATTTAAGAACCACATATACTGAAACTCTGCTTCAGTGAATCAGCCTATTACCATGTTAGTGATGGCTGCTGGAGATAGCTCGCTATGCACTAATTATAACACATTATTTTGACACAATGCCCTTTGGACTTAACAGAACATTCAAGTAATGCAACTCTAATTAGAAGTCATGATGAAGTTGTTTTTGTTTTTTTCAGCCTTATATGTGTTCTTGTTTTTGTATTTAGCTTTCTTTAAACATTAGATTTTCTTTCTGACACTAAAAGCTTTTGCTGTGCACAATTTTGTGTCATGGATAATACAATTTGAAGCTACTGGTTTTAAATTTGTATTTTCACTTGGTATTTCAAATGGTATAGCTGCTTTAATTCTTGCATTTTGGAGCCATAATGTTAAATTAAATTTGAAAATATTTAAAATACTACAATTAATGGAATGCCAGCCACGTCACAGTCTGCCCCAGGGCAGCTGTGGATACAGAAGTAGCTCATCACCACCAAGTTTGACTGAGGAGTGAATGAATAATGCACCAAATTGTAAAGCTACTTGGAGTAGCTGTATAAGACCAATGCATTATTATTATAAATTAAAGTTAGCTGTTATTACAGTTAGGGTTCTAGTTAATAAGGCCTGCCAAAGTAGTAGTAGGCCTATTAAAAATGGCCTACTCAATCTACTCTACCTGTTTATTTAATAATTCAGCTTGGTAAAACTAAAGGAATAAATGCTATATAGACAAATAATACACCTATGTAATTGGAAACTCAGCTATTGCATGCAGAGTATATTTGAAAAAAATCTGAAAATTCAAAAAGCAAAAATAGGTGAAATTTGCAAGACTCTTACCTGGGAGCAATGATCAGGTGTGTAGTAAAAGATGCCTGTGCACTTTCTGGAAACAACATCAAATTCACTTTTTTAAAGCTGGCACAAGAGAATGGGAAAAGTACTAGCCCCGCCTTGATGCATGTCTTCAGCCCCAGAAGAAAAAAAAACTGACATACCTGCAAAAACATGATGCCACACGAACTACACAAGGATTGCATATGTATGTCCACATTGACAAGTGGAAAATTTTCACCACCTTCTAATGTATGCAACACCAAATGTCACTTCCAATTATAGAAAAAATATTTTTTTTAAGTGCTTTTTTTCTGTTTCCGTGGGACTGGATTTGACAAACAAAGCTCCTGTCAGCTTTATGTTTCCTGACACTTTCACAGCTATGGCGCTTTCCCTTTATGTCCCTTTATTGTACTCGGCTGCTGCAGGAACACTTTGAGTGGTCCCCCGGTGAGATTAGATGTGTATGGGCTGTTCCTTACTGTGCCAGCTCAGAGTCGGATAAAGCCGAGATAATTTAGCTGGGAAAAGTACATTGTATTATATTCGTCTTTTGTTTGCTTAATTTTCTTTTGTGTTCTTACGGTTTGTACAGGTAAAAGCAAGCCATTATCTCACTGTCAGCTGAGGTAAGTGTAAAAACTCATAAAAATGTACTCATAACCCTCCCACTAAATATTTCGTGACTGTTCTGTAGCATGCTCTAATTACACCAAGCCATAAGTATAGGCAACAGTAGCAGCAACTTTGTTGATTTTTTCAAAGAGACAATGGCAGCCTGCCATAGTCTAATTTGCACAGCAAATATGTTGCATTGCATTTTGTGTGATTACTCTCTCACATTCATTTAGCAGGGACAATTCACCTAAGGCACGTTGCTTCCTTGCACCACCTAAAGAGCACCGGGAGAGAACCCATGGTAACACAATTTATTGGGAGATAATGGCTTGGTTTCTAGAGTAATCCAGTAATCTGGTGTTGAACATAAAGTGATGTTTCTTTCACGTTTATATTCACCAAAATTACTGGTAATTTGGGATGTGACAAGGCACAAGATTTAGACAAGATACGAGATATATGAATGAAAATGTGTATTTTATTCACCTGAAATGTGAAAAATGTAAGAGTCATACAGATACTGCCAAAAATTTTGTCAGAAACTAAACTGACTGGCTTCTCCCCTGTAAAAACTGCAAACAAAGTCTGATTCTGAATCCACAAGACCTTCACGAGAATTTAGAATGAGAACATTTAGATCTTGCGAGATCACAAGACTTTGTCACACCCCTACTAGTAATTTGATGTAGATTTGTATCCTTTCTGTCACAACCCTCATCATTTATCTGGCCATTAAACCAACATGAAAACACTGGCTTGTGACTCTTTGTGGTTGGCATTGAAAATATAATACAAGTTTATTGTTATTGTATGGTACCATTTCAATAACTGTTCAGCCCTGCTGTACTGTACATGCACAGATTCGAGAGCTTAAAAACCTGCATAAAAAAGCTCAATAAACTGCAGAAACCAGAGGAGCACCAGGTCGCTGCGTCCTCTAGTACTGCCATCTTACCTTACATGTTATTGTCCAGCCAGGGTCTGAACACCAACCCTCTGTTTTGATTTAGTGCCTCTCTCACAAAACCTACCCTAAACCTTGCCAATCGGTTTTCTATTGGCTATGTGTTTATTCATAAGCTTTTTTTTTTATTATTGGGAACGAGAAAATATGGCAGCATCAAATCTTCACTTAAAACTCCAACAGTGCCCCAAGTTTATCTGAAACCAGTCAAATTGTATGTACATACATTTTAATTATCTGGTCAATTTAAAGTTTCCCCGGACACATTAAGTTCACCTTAAAGCATAAACACTACTCTGTGTTCTCCTTCTGCAATAAAAGCAAAGACGGTTTATGTCAGGGCCCGTTGGGACATGATGTTATCGTTGCCACACCTCGCGTTGCTGAGTTTCATGTGTGTCGAAATAACCTGTTCTTGTTATGTGTTAATATTGCCAAATGCAATGCTCGAGCAGTGAGGAAGCTCCCTCTGCTCCCCTGAAAGGTTCACAGTGGAGTGTCATTACAGGGGACTTGTTGAAAGTTCTCTTTGACCCGAAGCAGAAGTGCAGTTGTCAACCCGTTGTCCCCGTGGTGCACTAAATATAAGAGGCTTCGGAAAATGTTGGGAGACGGGGCTGAGGGTAGTGATAGGACAAGCAAAACAAATACATCAGTCCTGCTGTCTGCCTGGCAGGTCTGTTATGAATAATTTATCCGCCATGACGGATGTTTTGGATGTGCGCTCCGTTCCGTTCGCAGCTGAGGTTTGGGAGATGATGCCGAAGTTGCTGAAGGTCAACGGTGCAGCCAGACTGATGATCAGAAGTTTGAACTGAGACGTTTAGGTCGTGTTACTAAATGTCGACAGGAACCATCTTTCATCTCTCAAGTCAATGATTTGGAGGTTATGTCGATATAGAAAGTTTTCTTTGCAAAACCACTAACAAGTAAAACCAGAGTTATATCTGCAGTTACTTGTTTGTGCTAAAATATACTTGTTTGCATATTGTGTAGAATGTGTTAGTAGTCCTCAAGGGGGCACCATGTACAACAACAACTACTGCTTCTAATTTGATTCTCTCACTCATCAACACCAGCCATAGCACTTCAGAGATGTGTTGAGAATTACTTTGCGACTATACGCACTCAAGCCTAACATTAGGACTTTTCTCTTCTTCACAGCACATGTTGTGTGCAAGTGAACATTTTGCTGTCAAAGATGATGTGTTAGAAGCAGGAAAAGTGGGCAAGTACAGGGATTTGAGAGGGTTTGACAGGAGCCAAATTGTGAGGTCTATAGACGCCTGGGTCAGAGCATCTCTAAACTGCAGCTCTTGTGGGGTGTCCCTGGTCTGCAGTGGTCAGTATCTCTCTAAGGTGGTCCAATGAAGGAACTGTGGTGAACAGGCAACAGATGATGCACATGGGGAGGAAAGGCTGACCTGCTTGATAATAATGCTTGAAAAGTTAATGCTAGTTTTAATACAGTTTGTTGCGTATGGGCTGTTATGACCACCAATAATAGCCAGGTGTATAGCTACAAAGTCACATTGTGAAGAAGCGTAAAAATGCAAACTTCTAAAAGGCAAAGCTCTCAATTTACCGGTCGATCTACCTTTATACTTTCATCTATGACCCAAAGCTCAAGATCTCAGATACAAGAGGCTGAACTGAGTTTCCTCTGCAGGGTGGCTAGGCGCTTTCCTAGGAACTTGGTCACCGAGGCGGAGATCAGAATAGAGCCGCTGCTCCTCCACACTGACAGGAGCTAGCTGAGGTAGCTCAGGCATCCCTTTTGGATGGAGTTTTTGGCTCCATATCGAGAAAACCAATCCAATCCCCTGAGCTCCAGCACCAATAAAAAAGGAATTAACCACTTCACAACAGGAAAGCCTTGTAATGTACAGTAATTCCTCAAAAAATATTTTTTATTTTTGAACTGTAGTGTAGATGCCTTGGACACAAACCTCTACTCTATTGATTTGATATCCTTTTTTAATTCTCTGTCCACTACTATAATTTTGGACATTTTATAATAATGTGCTTAAGGGAAGACTCTTTACTGCCCTTGGATCTGCCACATAAACTTTACAATAAAACAGTAGCTGACCGTTCTTTTCCAAGTCACAGTTCAAAGAACGTAGAAACACATCCTGAACTATTCATGACATAAAATGCTAGTTTAAAAATGTAAAGCAACATTAAATATCACAGTTGCTTAATGATGGGACATAGGATTTTTCTGCACATCTAGCAGTAGGCTGGCTTAAAAAAAAAATAAAAAATCAGGGAAGTACACAGCTCATTGATTTTTGACCATAGTTTTGTTTGCAAGTTTAGTGTTTTTTATTCCATTTTAGTCGTTGGCAAAACAAAACAAAAATGGTGATTTCATAGAGCACACAGGCCCAGGGGGTAGCGCAGTGCACTGTGCCATCTTCCTTGGTACTGAATGGAGAGGCCAGGGGAAATGCGGTGGAGAATTTTAACACGTTTTTATCTCACCACTAAATCACAACTGGAGGATTTTTATGGAGTGTCACAAGCCCGTTTGCTGTTTATTTGGTTTCCCATTTTAGGCGATTTTTAGAGTGTTGTTTTTGCTTTATTGCCGTCATCAGATAGAACATGGTTTATCATTGTTCTAGGTCAGAGATAATGGATGATGTAAGCTGGTGTTGGGACGTCATTGAGGAGGTAATTTAGAAGAGGAAATTTAAGTTTGCAGGCAAAAAAAGTATGCCTTTTGATTGTATGATTTCTTTAAACTGAGATGAAAAGGTACTATATATTTTTACAAGTATTTTACTAAGTACATTTTTGAATATAACATTTGTGAGAACATAAATTAGTGGTAAAGTGGTGGTAGTTATCGTAGTAGTAGTAATTACAACAATAGTAGTAACTGGGGCGTCAGATTGGGGGGGGTAAATGTTGCAGGACCGTTGCAAGGAGGGGCCCTAAAAAAGCCTGAACCATAAGTGAAAGATAATATTAATCAATAATATAATTTATTGATTAATATTGATAAAATTTTGTATAAACACTCTTGGTGCGCATAGGTGCTCACCAAGAGTGTTTATACAAAGGGCCCAGAATAGTAGATCTAGGAGCTGCAGAAGTAGTATTAGTAGTAGTTGTAGGGGTAGTAATTTTTGCTATAAAAAAAAAAAACTTTTCAAAGGTACTTGTTTGTACTTTTAATGACTACTTTTGCATTTTTGCATTATTATAATTTTTAAAAAGTTAATTTGAATTTTTTTTTTTTTTTTTTTTTTTACTTTGCTTTAGTAATATATTTTTGGTTGATTGTTTTTACCTCTACATGAGTAATTTTATTTGGAAGCAACAGTATTTTTGCTTGAATACCTTTTCCATCTCTGAGTTTAAGTTAAGTAAGTTAAATAGGTTTTGGATTGTCTTCTCATATTTTATTCTGTCTACTACTAAACTACTTTAAATTTTTCATTGATGAGTCCTACTGTATTTAGTCATGTGAAGTACACAGTCAGTGTCAGCATTTCTCTGCAGTTGCACATTGTTCTCTTCTCTGAGAAAGCGCACACCACATTTAGTCATGTTGACGCTTGTTTGCACACACCTCTACTGTTGATGGATCTGTGGCAGTCATAAAAAAGATGGCCATTAGCAAGAGATAGTTTTGTGTTTTTATTACATCTTAAGAAAAGCACTCAAACACGTGTGTAATAATACAAGGCTTATTGATAAAACTTTTATAATTTAAAAACATAACATTCTATTCAGTGAAGTATTCATGAGGTAAATAGACACGTTATCCCTTCATACAGTTGCCCCGAAGGTCAAGCAATAACAACAAATCTATAGTATAGATTAGGGATGTCCTAACACTGTTTTTTTTGTTTGTTTGTTTTTCAAAACTAGTTTAAACATTGAGAAAATTGGAACACTCACTGATTCAGTATTTTACACAGACTTTACCCTCTTGCCATTTTTCAAATGTTTATCAGAGGCTCAAAACAGTATCAGTATTTGGACAACACTACCAACAAAAATAATAATAATAAAAAATAAATAGCTAAATCAAAGTGTAACAACTGACAAAAAATTAAAACAGAGACGCCAGTGTTGGAAAATGGAAAATGCAGGACCTTGTGTGTATTTGCTCTAAGCTTTTTTTTAAAGAAAAAAATCTTTTTTACTTTATTTTGTGTTATCTAATCTCTTCTTTCAAGGCCACCTTTCCTTCACTGTCTACACAAAAAACATAAAAAATATTCTAACAAAAATTCTGTCTATATTAATGTTTCCTTAAACTTTTTTTTAAAATTATGTCTTAAATCAATGAAATTTGCAATTTTATATTTCCATTTTTTGTAATCGGTTTGTCATTTTCAAAAAGTATTTATTGCCCCAAAGGTTTTCTGGTTTTAGAGCCAGATATCTAATAAATCTCTAATAGATATCTAATAAAAGTCTTAGACGACAAAACTATTCCTCTTACAAATATATTATGAATATGTATAATGAAATATTTATCAGAATACTGCAGTTAAATGTGCTGAACTGAATTTAACATTTTAAGACTACTTCTCAACAATTAAATACACACATTTTGCAGTTTAATTTGGCAACATTTTAAAACTTTGCTTTTAAAATTGTTTAAATACTGCAAATAACAGTTAGGGCATTCCACAATAAATATTTTAACTATAGATATTTAATAATTTAATGTCAAATATCCTATGCTAAAGATGTCACTGATTTGTATGACAAAGTAACACAAATCTATGGCTCCCAGTGCCTCCTCCTGTTGATTATAGATTCCTGACTGTCAATACATATAGCTCCTTTAAGTGCAACAACATTAGACCACTGCTTATTTTCAGCCTCAGTGTAATATAGCTGTGATTTAAGGCAGAGTTCTGACCAGGGAATAGTAAAAAATTTGAGTGCATTTAAATACAGTACGTGATTAGCAGGCCATAGAGGTTTTACTGGTCATCTCTTCCAACTGGAAACTCCTTTATCTCCTTCACGAGGCGTTCGGCGATGGCTCTGCTGCTGGCTACAATCAACCTCCGAGACATCAGGTCAAACGGCCCACCTGCAAGGAAGGAAAAAGTTGGTTAGAAAAATTAAGCTTTGAATCCTTAAACTTTTTTTTAAGCAAATGTTAAGCAAATTTGATTTTTTCTGTAAATTGTAGGTAAGACTACAATTTACTAAGGTAATGTGGGTAATGTTCAGATTTTTTCTAAAGCAGTACTTAAACGATACCTGGTTTTCGATACCAGTACTTTAACAATACTTTTTGATACCTATGGTGTATTAATTCATCTTCTACAACAGTATTGAATAAAAGACCCATTTTTGGAGCAAAATTCTTAGCTTAAGTTAAAACAAGTAGTTTGTATGATTTTTTTCTGTGTTACTCATTTGATTCATACATGGAAAGGCTCATTAAAGGTCCCACTAGGTACTGAAACTTGATATCGAATAATTATTTTTTTTTTTTGATACCAGTAGTATCATAGGTTTTCTGTTGATACCACAAAGGTATCTTTTAACGGTACCTAGCCCTACCTGTCACTGGTTTAGCACTGTTTCCTCCTTGGACCACTTTTGATATTGACCACTGCAGACCAGGAACACTTCAGTTCTGGAGATGTTTGGACTAGGGTTGCAAAATTCTGGGAATTTTCAAAGTTGGAAATTTTCCATGGGAATAAACAGGAATTTATGGGAATAAATTGGGAACTTACACAATTAAAAGCTGTCCCATGACAGGGCAATATACTATAGCATAAAAAACACAAACACACTTCAGTATCTGTGTTATTCCTCAGTCACATGCACATGTGGTACATGTAGTAACCTGCTCTGCATACACTTCTATGCACTCTGCATCCCCCTATCACATGCACAGCTCATCTCCACAACACTACCAAACTCAAGACTGCAGACTCCATATTTCTGGTTAGCTCAACTATTAGGGTTGTAAAAATGTGTTTTGTGGTATATTGTGATATTTTGGGGGCACAATATTAAGCATCATAATTCTTTATAAGTATTAATACATTTGTGACAGCATCATGCATAATTAATGAGCTACATCTGTTCTGGTGGCAGGCCTATCAACACTAGTTTGGCTGCAATTCCCAGGCTGGCCACTGGGGGTGGTGCCGTTTTTTGAGCAGATTCATGTAATGTGGTGTTTTTCCACTGATTAAACTGTGTCAGCTCAGCACATTGTTTGACTGTGCCTCTATAAAACAGGTGGGTGTTTGCTGTGTACTGAGGCCAACTCTGTTGTAGTTTGAATTGAAATATAATTGCAGAATTGTATTGACCTTTATACCAAAAGTTTAATTTGCTTATTAGCAATATAGCTGCTGTAATATGCTAAATGATATACCTAAAAGCCAAGCTAAAACCTTGGTGCATAAAATCACCCTTACTTTAAAAGTCAGTGGCAGAAAATATTGCAAAAATTAATACTTAAAAAAAGAACTGTTTCTTATGCTTCAACAGCCATTATAATGTTTGTTTATTTATTTATTTATTTATATATGGTTTCCAAATTAGAAAATTCCCAAAATTTCCAAGCTTAACTTCCCATGGAAAGTTTCCGGAAATTTACTGGAAATTTTCTGCCCCTTTGCAACCCTAGTTTGGACTGAGTCAACTAGCAATCACAATGTGGCCCTTGTCAAACTCACTCAAATCCTTATGCTTGCCCATCTTTCCTGCTTCTAACACATCAACTTAGAGGACAAAAAGTTAACTTGCTGTCTAATATATTGCACCCACTAAAAGGTGCCATGATGAAGAGATAATCTGTGTTACTCACTTTACCTGTCAGTGGTCATAATGTTATGCCTGATCGGCGTATTGTCATTGCCATAAATAGCCACCTTGAAACAACAGATCTCAACATGATGGAGTCTGTCTGGAATTCATTTGACAGAAGGATTTGTAGAACCCCAAGGTTAGAATGTCCAGTAACTTACCTGTCCCTCTCAAAAAGTCAATATTTAGTGTACCATAGTGACTCACATGATCGTAATCTTATGCCCAGCACCCAGCAGCCATGTATATACAGCAAAATACTAAATAATCATGCTGTGGATAGCACTATTTTACCCATAAAAAATGTCCACCCCACGCCATCTACAAGTACTGCAAACAGTGCAACCCTAGATTAACTTCAGGATATAAACAATAGATCTGTTTTGAGTGTTATTAATACAAATCCAGCATTCATTGTCTTCTCATAATTTTTATCACAAGGACAAGCTCCTTTTTTCCAAAATGGAGGATTTTTTAAATTCCCCATTTCATTGATAAATTTGGCATAGAAACAACCCTCCTTCAACAAAGTGTTAGATTTCAGGTGCCTCAGTATAAGAGCGCTAAAATAAGACCAGTGTGCCACGCTTATTTTGCCACCCTTCAAACTCTGACAACCCTAAAAAACATGTCATTTTATACTGACATGAACTGTACTGCAATAAAAGCCACAAGAACAGAGAAATGTCCAACTGTAACCATTGTAATAAATATTGCAACAAGCTGCTACACTGTCGTCACAATTATTCAGCAATTTAAAATACACAGTTATATGAATTATTTTAGTGCCATGTTGGATGTTGGAAATGTGTCCTAATATGTTAAACTGCCTTGTAGCAGCCCATTTATTTTGGAACTTTAAAGTTGACCGATTTCCAATGCTCAGAAGTAACAATACAGCTTTGCATCATCCTGACAAAACAAGGCTAGCCGCATTTCACAGTGTTAATTTCAGATCCTGTTTCCTAAGCCCTTGCTGCTTCCTGTTTCAAGTACAAAGCCACCAGCTGCCATCCCTCACTGCGTTGCACATGCAGCTGTGCCGAGGAAGGAGAAAAATCCAATAACAACAAGAATTAGTGACAATAAATAATTCATACACATTAATAATGTGTTGGCACTGAAGGAACAGCAGTCTCCTCTCATGGTTTTGTTCTCTCCAAACAATCTCCAATAGCCCGCTGTTGGCCTTTTTTATATTCTGCCCAGTGACTTGAAAAGTTTGGCTCTGTGACTCACCTGAAATGTCCATTATGACTCCCCCAGCTTCAGTCAGTACAGCTGCTCCTCCAGCCATGTCCCAGCAGTGGATGCCCATGTGGTAGTATGCATCTGCAGAGCCGCACGCCACCAGACACATGTTGATAGCAGCGCTGCCTGGAGAACGGATACTGGAGGGAAAAGAGAAAACAACTTTAAAATGGTACATATGTGAGAATTTTTTGGGAGATTTGGTTCTGTACATACCCATGTACAGGGATGCTGAGGATAGTCTTGATATTGGCCATCATTGTGTCGAACTGTTCGTGGTCCATTTTAAATCCCATTTCTGTCAGGACCATAGATTGCTTGATATCTGGAAAGAGAAAACATTAAAAGTCAAACAGCTTAAAGGTTTGTTACCAGACAAGTGCTCATAAATAACATGGACACTATGTAGACATAAAATAATGCCATGTCCACAGCTCTGGCTACATACAGTATGTGTACTCATGAGATGGTAGCATGCCTTTAAGAGGTTAGTTAAAGAGGTTAGTCTTCCACTGTGATGACAAGAATCCATCAGAAAACATGTACTGCTCTGTTTTGTTGAGGTAAAGAGGCACTAAACTGTCTACATCAGTGATTCTCAAATATTTTACTCCACCACCTCAGAAAATATTTGGCTTTCCAAGCGCCATCTTGAGTGGACTAAAATGAGCCTAGATGTTGACTAAACCAAGTTTATACCAGGACAAAATTAAAACAAAATCAGGATTTAACCAACATAAAAACAGGGTAAAAAACAAGACTAAATAAAAACTAAACAAGGGCAAAATTAGTCTTTAACCAGGTACAACCCTGGATTAATCCAGGACTAAACCAGGTCAAAACAATAAATCTGTCTTTAAAATCAACTAAAGCAGGACTTGAAAAGCAAATACTCCTGAGTACCACTAGAAGAGACCAGCAGTGGTACCTGTACCGCAGTTTGAGAACCACTGGTGAACATCAAAACATGAGCCTGAAATCGCTGCAGTATCTAGTACATGTACCCATATATTACATTATTATAATATAGTACTTGGTATAATGTATAAAAATGGGTAACTGACATTTGGAGGTGTAACAACCTCAGTTTTTTTGTCCTGTAATGTGACACAACTTTAAAGTTGAATAGAAGGAATATTAAATAACAATTTAAAATATAAATCAGTTTTATTAAGTTTTCCATAAGCAATTCATAATTTTAGCATAACTCTGTTATTTCTACCATGTTTTAACAATGTCCCTTGGCGTGACGTCACACTGCAGGACATTTTACAGTTTAATTTTAAAATACCAAAAAATAACACACAACTTTCTAAAATTTCAAAAGTTTTGCAGTAGGGCCTATGCTGCACTGCTGACAGAATTTTAAAGGAGGAAAAACATCATTTAGCAAAAATTTCAAGTGATTACAAGAAAATTGGGTGTCACGTCAACCACCCTGTATTTACAAAGCAAGTACTCAATTAAAGCACTCATTTTATGAAGAAGCATCAAGCACCATAGAATATCCAACGCAATGTTTGTAGAGACCACTGAGATGGGCAACTCTATCTCCACATTTACATTTGTGTTTGAATGAACTTATTTAGTTATAGTTATAAATGTTATTTATTAGTCTTTTTAGTTTTCTGCATCGTCTTATTTTCTGTGCCTACTCATCTATAAACCTACTTCTATAGGAATCTATATTTGGGAATCAAAGACCAAAAGGCAGAGTGTTTCTTGTAGAATTGGTCTAAAAACTTAAGTTAGAAAAATGTAATAATATAATCTTCAACTTAATAACATAGTCTTCAAAAACATGCCTTTGTATCATGTTCTGATACTAATGTGTTAGTTACTGCAAATGTACATGTTTTATGACAGTGGTTCTCAAACTGTGGTACGGTACCACTGGTGGTACGCAGGCATCTTGTGGTGGTTCTCAGGGGTCTTTTTCACTTAAAGTTCCAATTTAGTTTAATTTGTGTTCTAGTGTAGTTTTGGTTTGGGCTAGTCCTGGTTCAGACCTGGTTCAGACCTGGTTCAGACCTGGTTCAGACCTGGTTCAGACCTGGTTCAGACCTGGTTCAGACCTGGTTCAGACCTGGTTCAGACCTGCTTTAGTTCTGGTTTAGTCTCTATTAAGTCCAGTGCTTGTCCTGTTTTTATACTGGTTTAGTCAAGATTTCAGCTCATTTTAGATGGCACTTGTGAAAACGAAACATTTTTGGAGATGGTACTTCTATGTTCTATGGTCTTCAAGAGAAATATCATGTGCCCTTGTCACCACCTGCTGGATTCCTTTACCCACTGCACCACAATGTGTTGTGTGTTTTGCATCTTCACCTTGTTGTCCAGACACTTTAATAGGAACCCCATTGCAGAATGCTCCTTTCCCTTTCCTGGCAGTGTACATTTTGTCTTCCACGCAACTGTAGACGATGCCAAACTCTATCTGCAAGATGAAACACAATTAAATTAGAAGTTTTGTGTGGAGGAGGAGAGCTAAGAATAGAATGGTTTCTTAATGAGAGAAAGTGGGTTTAACTGGGGAGCTCATCAGCTGTTCCTCACAACAATTACCATTTGAATGCATCCTATAATTAGGAAGATACAGTGTCATTTACTTTTACATGATTTATAACAATAAGACCTACCACTTTCTTCACAGTGAAGCCAATGGATACGGCTACGAATGGAAACCTGCACAAAAAGCAATGTAAAACGCCCAATTAATGAAAACTCAAGAGAATCAATTCCTATTATAGATTCGGTTTCATCAAGTGAGGCTAATTTTCCAAGAGTGAAGCTAATTAAAAGATAAAAATAGTTGAAGAGGAGCACAGATAAGAAAAAGTCAGTGTTATCCGGATTCTTAATGGTTGTTACAGTGGTCTATGCAAATGTTACCTGTGCACAAAGTTGGTGGTGCCGTCGACAGGGTCAATAATCCAAGTGGGATTGTCGGTGAGCACGCTAGGGGCCCCGGCTGCTACCGACTCCTCGCCTATGAAGCTTTACACAGGGAAAAAAACAAGTGTTAAGTGTTAGGCATGTTTTATCAGAGTGAAGCAGTATGGGTTAGGTCACTAAAGGGCATTTTTACAGTCTAAGGGGTATGAAGCAGCCTAAATAAGCAAAAACTACTACTTTGGAAAACCCTTGATCTGTGCGTCCAATGTGGTCTGGATAGTAAGTGAAAGTCTGTGTTTTCTGAAATTTTGCAAGACAAGTCCAGTTCTATATCATGAGCACTCTTCACCATAAGCTCCTCTTACTATAATATGGTGAATTTACACTAATCGCAGAATAACCAAATACAATATGCAGCTTGCTAAGAACGTCTTCTTGAGTTCAACATAAGTCCTAGTTTAGAGATTTTAGCCTTGGTTTATATGTGCTTTAGACTACTCTAGATTACTTACTAGGGCTATCAATTAGCAAGAATCTGGCAATACGATAAGAGCATCAAAATACAATATATGGATATCTCACAATACTGTAACAAAGGAAAAATATTGCGATTTTTTAACACTATGATTTTGAAAAACCTCACGACGCAGAGGTTACGCTAGAGATAATTCCTGTCTGTCATTATGATGGACAGGGTCAAAAAAATTCCGTCATGAGCTATTTTTGGCCGTCTTTGCATACGTGCATTATTAATATTAATATAGGCTTTTAATGATGGCGATACAATTTTAGTAATAATAATACTAAATATGCATATGCCAAAACAATGCTTTAACTGCTTTACTGTTCTTTTAATTAATTAATGTGTCCTGAATCATCTAAAATACAGCAGCCTATTGAACGCTTGTGCTCCACATTCAGTCACTTAGCAGCAGCAGAACAACACAGCCTGGTGAGCCCTGAAAACGCCAAAATACTTTCCTCTGCTCACTGAGCTGCAGGGCACACTGCCTCAGACCAGTGGCGTCTGCACCTGTACTGTACACACTGCATGTGGCCTACCTTTAGATGTTCCCTGTTAAATTCTCATAGCGCGCAGAGCCATAGCAGCATGTGTATTTGGAAACGTGTGTGGAGCTCCTGCTTGTAGTCAGGACTCGGTAAAACTGTTGAAGTGTGTCCCTATCTGACTTTGGTTACACAAAGAGGACCTTACATGACTGCACTCTGAATGTACCGCTTTATTTCCCCTCTGTCTCCCCAGAGCACACAGGACACAAGTCACAGTGGTTTGTTTTAGTCAAATGCATATTGAAGCTACAGACAATGCTCTGTTGGTCACAGGATGAGAGCCAGAAGGTCGTTTTAGGCATAAAAGACTGTGCGCTCCACGGCAGTTACTAAAAAAAGCGGAAGCAAAAGGAGAAGGGCACATATATTTGACCCTTAAAGCTCAATGCACCACTAATTTGTGCCCATTTCCAAACCATGCAGACCAGACTGCTGAGCGCAGCAGTGTCTGTTCTTAGTCCACAGTGTTTTAGGGTTTTTAGGTGTTTAACTTTTAACAGCCTGGCGCCCACACACGGATAAGTCCAGTCCAAGAAGTGTGTGAAGTTGAGACAAAGACTATGACAGATAGTTATTTAATTAACTCGCTCTGTTGCCATCTCATGGACAGAACTGGTAATTGCAACTCCACCTTCCTTCATTTTATTCTGTCAAAAAGACCGAAAATGTCTTCTCCAAGTGCAAATAAAGTGCTGCCAGAATTTATTTTTAGTAAAAAAAAAACCATGAAAAAACAAGAAAATACTAAAATATAAATACTAAAATATTGATACGGCCTTGCTTTGATATTAATACAGTATGTATGCTTGAGGCTGCCTTTAAATACCTAATGAACTTTTTTGTCCCAGTGTAATTGTAATATTGTGTAAAGAAAGTGTCTATTGTATACTACTGTATTATGCTATTGAGTACAAAGTTGTGACCTGAGTACAACATTTTGTTTCTTAATCTTTTATTCATATTCAGTCATATAAGAAAGCATGCTAAATTTAGTAAACTCAGCTAGCATATTGTATTAGCTACAGCTGTAGCTTACTTTGTGAAGAGCAGTGAGTCTGGTAGAGAGTGGTGAAGCACAATACATTTTGTTTAAAATCAATGCATAAACTGGAAAAAACATTCTTCTTTGTTTATTGCAGTGGGAATAGCTAAACCTCAAGCCTCTCAATTGAAATACTTTGTTTCTTCTCTGCCTAATAATAATGGCAATGCATGTTTCTATATTCCATACACCTCATAAAACAACCCAACCCATGCTGTTACACAAAACATGACCTATGCATCAGTGAATCTCATTCCATCTGGAAGTAATATTATTGCAAGTCTGTCTAAATATTCTACCAGAGCATGTAATATGTTTTTCTTGCTTGAAAAAGCTCTTCTGAGAATGACGATGTGTATTCAATTCGGCAATCTAAATGAAAAATGCCAAAGAGACATACTGATGGTCCTTGAGAACATATTTCCCCTCTAAAGATCTAAAAGCGCAGCATACTTTGCCCATATTTGCACCTGTGAGTGGGGTACTTTTCTCTGATGGACGATATAATGAGCTGTTCCACTTTCTGATCCGTCTCGGTCACCAGGTCGACCGGTGAACTCTTCTCCATGATGGTAATGTCCTTTTGCAGCGCCTCACGGATCGTCTGGCAAAAACAAACACAGCAGAAAAGGATTTAGCACATCAATGGACATTGCTAGAACTGCTACTTGGAGTGGGATTTTGCACAGTCAAGTTTTTAAAGCTCAAAAAAGAATCTGACAGTAAGAGTATATACCTTGTAATTAGAATTTGCTCAGTCAGAAATGCCATCTAAACAGCACATTATAAAACACATACACAGTGTTTTTAGTATACTTTTGTAGTTATTTAGGCAGCTTTAGTTACACCTGAGCATTTTTAAGTAGCAATGTTTTTTCATCAATTTTGGGGAATCAATACAGTTGCCTCAGGGTTCTTGCAGGAATCAGCAAATCTAATTTAATGCTTTTTAATGCCATTTTAATGCAATTTTTTAAACATTTTTAAGGCCATACACATACAATCAGAGTTCCGCACTTCCAGGACTCAAGGAAAAAATGGATGCCCACCTGCACCAATTGTTCGCCTGCTCCAACAAGACCAGCAAGTTCTTAGCCCTGGTTTAGACCTAGTTTGGCCTTGGTTTATTCCTGATTTAGTCCTGGTGAGACCCATTTTAGTTCTGATTTAGACCTCGTTTCGCCCTTGTTTAGTCTTGGATTTAGTCCTGGTTTGGTCATGGGTTTAGACCTGGTTCTGTCCTGAAATTTTTCCTGTAGTCTTGAATTTAGTCCTGGTTTAGTACTGGTCTAGACCTGATTTTATGCCTGGAATTAGTCCTGGATTTAGTCCTGGTTTAGTCTCGGATTTAGTCCTATAATCACTGCAGTTTAAATTGACAAAATCTATTTAAAAGCACCAGTTATTCTGAAAGTCAAACATTCGATGTTTGGGTATTTTGGTCCCAGTGGAACCAAACATGTTCATAAATGCATTTTTATAGTCACAAACAAAACTAATAATGCCAGCGATTTTACTTAAGAACTATTTAAAATTTTAATGCCTGTAAATGCTGGAATCAAATTTGAATGCTTATTAATTGCCCGCACGAACCCCGCTTTCTAGACTTAATAACAATAACAATAAGGGATTTTAAAAATGTATTCTCTGAAAGAATAATTTTAACTAGGGCTGGGCGATATGACCAGAAATGTATATCACAGTATTTTTCAGAAATTTGATAGTATGACAGTATATCATGTTCAGGGTTTTCAGTGGTAATACATACTTCAGATTTTACTGCTTTATGATTATGTTGTCTTAAAAAACTTGATACAATAAAAAGTATAGCCCAAACAAAATAATTTATATACTGTCAAATATTCAAAGATGTAATTCTCAAGGGTTGTACTTGAAATTATGGCCCAGCCATAACTTTAACTTGAGAAAATCTGTTGCAACACTTTTAATGACTGTTTGTCATTAACTACAAAGTACAGCAATTACCTAGCTAATTAGGTTGGTTATCAAATTATTTTCCAATGTTTTGTTTTGTTTTTCAGATTTTGGCATGATTGTTTAATTTTGTTTTGCAGCACCTGTGTCTTTCTGTAATTGACTCTGTAGGCTACTTTTATCTTATCACTTTCCAGTGACAGCTTTTCCTGCAGAAAATTGGTCAGTTAAGGTAACTTATCATACCTCAAAATTATGTATCAACAAATTATTGCCATTTATATCTCGACTTCGCAAAAAACTCTCATAAACCTTACAATTAACATAAATACTGCATCTCAAAAGGATCACACAATATCCTATGCTTTTTCTTATTTCTGTAATATTACAAACATGCCTGCTTTACCAACCTCTGCATATCCTGTATGTCAAACACGGTAGCTCCAGGCTTTGTGTTGTGAAATTTAAGACCTTTTTAATGGCACTTAGAATCAAATTTAATGCCAGGGTCGCCTACAAAAGAACAATAATCTGTATACATTTTACACTGATGAAAGGGTTTTATTTTGAAACCCTAATACAGATCACATAGCTGCATTGAAAAAATTAAACTGAATTATAAACTTCAGTGATAAAGTTCTTTGCAACACTATGCAGCAATTATAAACAGTAGAGCCGTCATATAAGCTTCAAAAACACACAAACTAAAGGCAAATACGAGGGAGGAACTTTTGAGACATTTTTTAAGTTATAGTACTACTCCAAAATTTACTGAACAAGTACATGCTTCTAGTTGGGGATGAACATGGGTGTTACTTCCAATGACACTTGTAAACATGTAGCATTCACATTTAATACTGATCATTTAATTTAATACCTTTAAGGCCTTGATTTTGACAATATCCAATTGAATATATTTTTAATGCTTTTAAGACCTTGGGGCTATCCTGTCAAAGTAAACAGTCCACCCTCTGACAGAGAAATAAATCAAGAGACTTTACCTGTCCAGCCCGTTTAGTCACTTCCACACAGAAGTCCATACACTCCTGCCATGGGTCACTCATTTTCAGCTGGCCAGTAAAAGCTATTATAATGAATTAAACAGTTTAAAGTACTCAGATTAATACAGCGCTACTACAAATACTCAATCCTTCAAATTCTCGAGCAGCACTTAAGCAAACTGAATGGTATATGTGTAGTTTTATCGCTAAACTGAATAAACAGCAAACCGCTTTTTATTTTTAATGAAATGAGTAGTAGCTAAACTAGCTTCCGGGTGCTAACTCGAAGCTTTTTTGTCAAATAAAAAGCATGAATACGCGGTTAATTGATTGAAAACTGCGACTACAATAAGCGCGATGGTGTGCACCTTTTCTGGATATGAAAAGATATTTAATGGACTACTTATTTACTACTAAAGCCTAACACCGGAGAGCTAAGTACGCTAAAGACTACAAGGTGCGCGGGGGTGTGACATTTGCTCTGATTGGGCAACGATTATCACGTGGTATTAAAACAACATTCTTATTGGCTGTTGGTAACGCAGTGAGAATAATGAAATAAATCAACTAGAGCTAGTACTTTACCACTTATATATGAATTTGAGTGGCAAAAAAAGCGTAAAAAATGTATCAGGTTTATCAGGTCTTGTTAATTTAATTTTTTTTGTTGCAACCATAATTCATTATTATCACTTGGATTTGGTTTGGACAGTATCAAACCTCCCCAGCAGATGGCAGCATTGTGTTCACTTTTTTACTGGATGTGTAGCGTTCATGTTGCCAGTTATAAACCAGAGGAAGTTATTACCCAACCACAAGTATTGTTTGGCTTCCTATTTCACTACCTGTACCAATGATAGTACCCTTATCACCGCGGCCAAACATAGGAAAATGGTTAAAAATGCAATTTCCCGTGTGAATTTTGCTGTTATAAATTTTGCTGTTATAAATTGTTGATAACAAAATTTCCTCATGGCCTTTATGAGGTTTAAAAATATTCCCTGGTGCAGTTTTTTTTTTTTTTTTTTTTTTTTTTTTTTTTTTTTTGTAATATGATATGATATTTTACTGCACATGCACAGGGATTTCAAAAAGGGAATTATTTTTATAAGCCAGACATTATACAATTCCGCTGCTACAAAACATTAGCTTTTAATTGTTGCTTAAGGTAAGTCATTATTTAGCCTACCCGAATTTTATAGATACCAGTTGTTTTATAGTTTGTCATTAAAAAAGGGGGTGCAATATTTACAAGAAAGTCATCAATTGTTAGAAACACGTTATTCCTTGATTTAATTCTGCAAACCCAAGTACTCATTCTCTAGCAGGCACCACAGCACAACAACAATGAAGATTTCAAATGTTTTTTGATACTGATGTTTGTTATTGATGTTTACTGATATTTATGTTTATGAGGATATACTGGATAAGATAGAGGGATGATGAAGGATGAGGGATGTAGGATGAAGGATGCCGGATGAGTCCTAGATTAGTCTTGGTTTAGTTTTAGTTTAGTTCTAGATTAGTACTGTATTACTACTAGCTGTGGATAAGAGGAGGCTGCAATGAAAAAGTAAACATGATGAGAGACATAAAGGTGAGAGGGAGGGTGGGGCTGAAAGAACAGAGACAGTGTTGGATGAATTTAGCAGGTTTGCTGGGAAAATGGGGGGTGTGGACTTGCTCCCAAACCCCATAGTTAACACATCAACTTAATCTGTACTCAGGCAACACTACTGTCTGTATTTGAGTAAATGACTTATGCAGAGAAATGATTGTATTTTCTCACGAGACAGTGGTTATCCCCTAGCAATGATTGACAAAGGACTTTCCCATATATACCACATGGCATATGTACTTTTTGTTATAAAAACACAACATGGAACTGTTTTAAAGCTAAACCTACTGCCATCTAAGAATATATTAGTGGTTCTCAAACTGTGGTACAGGTACTAATAGGGTTAGGCAGACTTTTTCTGGTGGTACTCGTGAGTCATTTAAATTTAGAGCCAGTTTTGCCTCTGCTTTTGTCATGCTCAGGTTAGAGATTAAACTTGAAGTGTAGAACAGCCCCGGTTTAGGCCAAGTTGCACTGGTTTTGTTCTTGTTTAGTTCTAGTTTAAGCCCTTATTAGACCTGGTTTAGTCAAGGTTTACTCCGATTTTAGTCCTGGTTCTGCCCTACTTTATTCTGTTTTTTCCTTATTTAAAGATGGTACACTGAAAGCCACATTCAGTATTTTCTAAGGTATGACTTTCTTGGTATAAATGGTCTGAGAATCCCTAGTCTAGTAAATGAAATTATGTCAAATGTACCAATTAGACCAGTTACTCATCACATCATGTGAGTTGGGGATTTCAAACACTGCAGTCTATCTAAGAACACTGCATAAACCACATGATGCTTCCAGATAGCACCAGCTTTAGCAACCTTTCCGGCCCTTAATCAATGTAAATGTTATTGTGGTCTGGTCAATGAGGTCACATCAAAATTCAGTGTGAAAAGTAATGACACTGAAGATTGCTGAAGATTTCTGCCACAGCTTTCTACCAATGGAGAACAGCGCCCACTCTGTCCCAGGAAAACATTTTTATTGGAGTCATGTGGATCTACTCTTCGTTACAGGAGGCTGGTAAATAGCATCCTCTGTCCTTAAAGAACTATACTGGAGAACTAAAAGGAGCTGTGTGCATGGACCTATGAGAATAACAGCCTCTCTTACATGTGGACCACTAGCTTAGCAACATCGCGGCTTCATGTCAGACCACAACTGCGCTGGGCTTGAAGATTGACCCTAAATGTGGGGAGTGTGACCTTAGAATCACTCACACAGTTGCTGGAAAATGGTAGGCATGTTTATCTTTGCATTTTTCTTTTGCAGTTGTTTGCACTGGTTATACTTTAATCTGCAAGTCTCCAAACCAACTCCCTGCAAAGCTAACAATGGTGTTAGACAGCAAAGGTCATGCTTTATCAAGAGTAATAATTAAAATCTGCTAGAGGTGATTTGAAAAACCCTTAAAATGATGTAACATGACAACCTGACATTAAAAGAACATTTTTGTGTGACATTTAACATTGAAAAAACATGTTTGTCTTTTTAATCTGCAGTAACCCAAAGGGAAGGGTTAGCACGCCCCAACCTGCATCATTTCTAAAATCCAATTCCTTGTAAATATTTCCCACTTTTGACTCCAAAGAAAATGCATGTCAAGTCCCGTGTGATGAAATGTAAGTATCGACCACACAGCTTTCACTCTATTCTTTGATAACATGTCTCTTCATGTGCCTCTCCCATCATTTGATATCATGTTGATTAATGGGTTCTTTGTATGTCTTTCTAAGGGTTTATAATGGTCCAGCTCTGCTTTTGTCAGTTGGGAGCACAGCTTGGGACAACCCCCAACATTCGAGACATTGTGGTTGGGCGATGTTACAATTACATGACGCTTATTAACCCCGGCATAAGGTAAGGTCACGCAATGGAGATCAGAAAAATGGCATGTCAATAATGACTTTCTATTGTGGAAAACTGTACAAGTCAAAGAAGAGTCATAGACGTTAGAGAAGTTTTAATTTTGCGTGTAATCCAGAGCCTATGTGTTTTCCCAGTAAAAAAATACCATAAAGATTGAATCAAATATTTTTTTACATCTTTTTATGAAATGCCAAACAATTGTTAATCATACCTTGGCAAATGGGACTCACTGTACCTGGGCATAGGTGATTACAGATGTGTAAAACTAGGAATAAAAAGAGGAATGTTTCCGAAATCTACAATCCATGCAGGGATCATGAGGAGCGTAGCACCCCTAAATCTCTAACATTAAAATTGCATGAATTTTTACAACAACACTCCCCAAACTAGCTCCCCCCCCCCTTATGAAGATATAGAATTTATTTATCATGTATTTAAAGGTACTGGAAGCAGCATATGCGTCCATACTGTAGTGCAGTCTAAATCAAAACAATGGTCTGTGGGTGGCCAATTTTTCTGCTTTTCTGACTGAACGATCAGCAATGTAGGATTTTAGAACCAAAACAAAAAATGTAAACATAAACAGCTTGGACCTTATGTTCAGTATTTATAAAAAAAATTGATTAAATTACCTGTTATATTGTTATCAGTAAAACAAATATTTAAACATGTTTACCTCATGTCTTGGGACACATGGGTAATTTAAAAAAATATATATATATACTGCTCATAGCACCTTTAAGTAACAAACATAGACAGTCTAGGAAGTCTACAGTCATTGGTAACAAATAACCACCATAAGAATTTTTTTAAATAATAATAATAGCAATAATAGTGGATCGGTCTCATATAGTGCTTTTTCCAGACACTCAAAGACGTTTTTTACAATTAGTAATACGGCCACTCCGACCACCACTAATCACACAATCAATGACATTCATAAACCAATGCCACAGACCCTGGAGGCAAGGTGGGTAAAGAAGTGTCTTGCCCAAGGACACAACAGCAGTATGCAGTGCTGGTAGCGAGGAGCAGTCTGCCAGTCTTCCAGTTAGTGGGCAAATGGCTCTGCCCACCGAGCCACGGCCGCCCCGATCCCCTATGAATATCAGATATCATACATTATATCTGAGATGTGCACTGGGGAAAGATTGGAGCTGTGGTCAACTTTGCTTTGATAATATGCCCAATATGTAACAATATGTATGGCTCCAATAATACATAACAAAAACTTATTTTACTGTTCTTATATCACTTTCAGTTCCAATTTCTCTACCAATACTGCATAATACTTCATAATAAATATGATTTGGTTAAATGTGATTTCCCAGAATTTTGGATGGTGTGATGTTAAAGGACATCCCAGATAACTTATCACTTAAGAAATCTATTCCTCAACAGCAGCGACCTAATTAAATAGAAAGCCCTTACAATTTATCCGCTTCAACATCTACTAAGTGTTGAACATAGGTTTAGTTTCAGAGTGTTGTTTCTAATAGGAGCATGCTTTAATATACAGTATACAGGGTTTATACACGTTTTTTTTAACCAATAATTTTCCATGACTTTTGAGTAAATTTCCAAGAACCGAAGAATGACTTACACATTAATAAATAGTATTCAAGATGTCCAACATGGTACATTAGAAATCATATTTGCTCCAATTTCATTTGTTAAAATTGGAAATTAGACACTTGGGGGAAAAAAAGAAAAATAAAATGATTGGAGAAACATATTATTCCACTAATTTTACAGACCTTATAGCCCACACCTACTGATTAAAAGATAATTATGTTTTGTAAGTTTGTTCAGAATGCGATATAGATTTTTTTTTTTTTTTTTTTTTTTTTTTTGCTGCCACAGGTTAACTAGTACTGGATAAATGTTACTAGCAATGTTTAAGTTTTCAAAACTTTACACCAAAACATATACTTCCAAAACTTTTCAAGGGCATGGAAATTGCTTTTTTAAAATTCCATGACTTTTCCATGTTTTCCATGACTGTACGAACCCTGAGTATAGTTTGAGTTTTATTCAAGTGTTTTTATATATCAATATTATGAATACATCAATGTCATATCAGTGAATGTTGGGTGCAGGTGTGACTGTGCAGACATCTGGAGTCACTTCGAGACCGCCATTTTCCATCAGCCATCTTGTAACGTGACGGTGGGGGACTACCATAAAATGTTCCACTCAATGACACAAAACTGGCCATGTGACAGGGTAAGCAAGACCCCAACTGAAGGGTCCTGGCAGATCTATTGATAAGTGGCTGTCTTGTGGTTATAACCAACTCTCTTCTCCACAGTCTCTGTTCTGGAGTAAAACCAGGACACTGATGCACAGCTACGCCACAGTCATGCGTCACTTCTGGACTCTTGAGGACACACTTGTGGGATACATGTTCAATGACCTCATCTGGTGCAGGCAAGAGGAAGACTCGGGTAAATATTTCTCATAGTGCACCGTTGTAAGCATTTAATTGTCCAATGCTTGACAAATCTTAAAAGTTTTCTTTGTAATTTTGACATTCTCAGCTTACTTATTTGCTTAGGTTTAACTTATTGTTACTTTTTTGGTGCATTAGTTGAAGGGTAAAAACATAATTACAGTTAATTAAAACATAAATATTTTTAGAGTCATTTCGGCTTTATTGGATAGCGTGGTCGATGAAGTGTCAGAATATGGATTCAAACCTACAACTTCGAGGCAGGCTGTTGTTGCAGTGTACATGTGACACAGCTCTGAGCTATACCGCAGCACCTGTTTTAAAATGTTTGTTTTACACATTATACTTAACTAAGAAAACTGGCTTATTCCTGTAGATCAGTGTTTTAGGCACCCTGCGGAGGAATAGTAAATCATTTTTCTCTAAATACTGTTATTATTTAAAGCAACATTTTGTACCTTTACTCCTTAAAAAATGTAACCCCAAAGTCAGTTGAGCGGTTCCTTGGCCCCAAAACCCTCCCCCCTAACAGTTAGCACCATAGCACCTGCTGAGAAACTGCACAATGTAGTTTTGTTTGGATGCAACCTGGTGTTTTTTTATGACAGATTCCCTTTCTTTCCTTACTGTTAGCATCAGATTATAACCTTGCAAATTCTTTACAGCATGTAATAAATGCCATCTCATTTGAAAATGGACTTTTTTTTGCCACAAATTAAATTGTGCAAAAATGTCTGCACATAGTACACAGACGTTCAGGGCTTGACATTAACACTAGCCAACAGGCCAAATGATGGTAGCTTTTCATTTTGGCTGGTAACTCATTTACTTTCACTAGCCACTTAGAATAGATTGTATTCATGCATTTTTAACTTTAGAGGTCCTTAAAGGTATTAGGGAGGATTTTTTCGACTGCTGACAAACCAGCAACTGTTTGTCCCTTTTTGAATACTGCGCATGCGTCAGGCCCCGCCCTTCACTGTTCCTTTCCAAGGAACTCCTCCACAGCGACGTGCACGAGCGTTGGAACACGAGTGTTTGTTTACAGCTGGCATCAGCGGAGATTCGTCTAAACCTAGACCTGCACTGTTTGTCTGCGCGACCTTTGACCTAGTTGCCCACACAAACCCAGTCATGCACAGCACAAATATCTGTTCTCCTGCTGTTGGTAGCATTAGCAAACTGACGTTGCTGTACAGTTGAAATGGTTCAACAGATAAAGAAAAAAAGGCTTTTTTTTTTCAAACAATAAGATAAACGTACCTGTCCAGCAGAAACTTGACGACCAGTGCATCGGTCTGAAGCCCTTTCTGTTCCTACAGCGCACGCCAACGTTGGAAAGAATTGCCAAGAACCACACAGTTTTCCTCAGCCATTGTGCTCTTCGAAGTCAGGCTGTCCGCGGTACGATGAGGCTCAGCTAACGCCGTGCTATATAAACAAACTGTGTATGCATGCAGCAGGCACAAGAACGCGCACGTATCGCCGAAACCAGGAAGATGAACGAATGAATGGCAAGTCCAGTGGAACAATGGTTAACGTACTCATGACGAAAACGATTGGTTGAGGTTTTGTAAGTTCCACAGAGTCCACAGTTTATTAATATTATTATTATATTTTCTAATACACCAATTTATAAGCCTTATACAGGGCAATGAAGGTAGTTTTAATTAATATTGCAAAAAATGAATTTATAAAGATCCTCCCTAATACCTTTAATTCTTGTTGCCATGTTTGAGTGTGTTCACTATGATCTGAAGAAAAAAAAACAAAACATGTATTTTCTAAATATTTGATAAATCGCTGTCCATACATAAAACCAAATTCTATTTTTCTGTAAGTTTACTGTATGCCATAAAATAAATACAAAAACATTAAAAACTTATTAAATTCTGGCCAGTGAAAACACTAATTGGCTACTAAGGTTTGAAAAGTGGAAATTGTATGTATGCTCTTTAAACTTGAATCTCCAGTGTAATTCACAGCTGTCTATTTGGCCCAGATTTCGACTTCAGTGCATGTCCGGAGTGGTCAGCCTGCAAAAATCATCCGGTCTATTCCCTTTGGAGACAGGCCTCCCAAAATGTTAGACACACCACACAGCTGTATCATTTAATCTCACCAAAAAAATCTACAATCTTACTTTGACTCTGTCTTATCTAATGTCACCACTGTTTTAGTTTGCAGAAATGGCTTGTGGCAATATCACTGTACTACTGAACGGCTCTATCAATGACGCCTTCAGCAGGAAAAGGTAATGACTGAACAATGATGTGGATGTGTTTTAAGGACCAGGGCATGTGTTCAAAATAGTTTTCCGGATTTCACAGCATGTTTGGAAGTGTTGAACTCGACAGCCTCAATCCACAAAGAGTGCATTATGTCAATATACATGTGGTGGCCAGCCTTAAGGGACCCCAGATGTGAGCTGGAAACATTAACATTACCATACATTGTTAGAAATATGCTCAAATATGTATTTTTTTATTATCTGTCTGCAGAGAATCATGTAGGTCAAGGATCTGTGATGGACCTGATTAGCGTTCTCCGGGGCAGGGGCTTTCGTTGGACATGCACAGACAATGACCAGTATATACATTTATATTGCCTATAATGCACTAAACTATTATGTATGGTCAAAGTAAGAAGCATTTTTTTTCCCCCCACAGGACGCTAATGATGCTTCAGTGCCTCCAAAGTCAGTCTTCCTGTCTGCCAGACCTGAAAAGCCTGTTACCAAAGCAAACTTAGTTCAACTTAAAGTGATTTTATTGTGTTTTTAATGTTAATTTCCATTACTTTTATACATTTTTGTCTTTTAATAAATAAAAATTGAAGTGGTATTGGGTCATTTTCACCCTGTTGTGGTGTTTTTATCATACTAGCACATTACCAGCCTCTAATATATATCTTTAAATAGTGTCTGTTGCTGATGTCATGGCTGGGGGTAAAAATGACCTACTGAAAGTATCAATGCTTCAAATGTTTATTTATAGGCTCAAGTGTATCAGGATCCAGTTTTTCCAGAGCTGTTTTACTGTCTGTGCATGTGTTTATGGGGTTTAGGGTAATTTTTTTTTTTTTTTTACACTGATGAGCCCTCTGAGGTTTAACACACCTATGACCCAACAGTATGTAACATGAGCCACTTGATTATAAGGCCAAAGTGGAATGTGTGTGTATTGTTAAAATTCCCTGTGGCATGAGTTCTAGGTTTTTCACCTTTAAACACTTGGCAGTGGGCATTCATGTATTATTATTTTTTACATAGCAACATATTGACTAAATATAAGCTATTTTTTTTAAGTAATGCACATTTTCTGAGTTTGCATATGCATTTTCTACACTAGTTTCATGTTGATAAAATATAGGGAAATAGATTGGTCTATAGAATATTAAAATATTCCACACAAAACTATTTCTGAGTTAGTAAATGATAATTTAACAAAGGTTAGTATAGGAAATAACTAGCAGAAGTAATCCGTGCCATTCTCAATTTTTCAAATACAGCATAAAATTATAATTCAGACAGAGGATCTTATAAAATGGAAGTAAACATATTTAACAACCCTTGACTAGGGTGACCATATTTCCAGACTTAAAAACTGGGACACAGATTTTACCACAAATAACGATGCATTTGAATTTTTAGGTAACAAAATAAGCTTTAAAAAAATGCAGTTTCTTTCTTGTAATCCACTGTTTTTACTAGCCACAATTTAATTTATTTTTGTGTATATAGTATACGACATGCATAATAAAATGTAAATTTTGGTTTTATATGTGGACAGGGATTTACGAAAATTAGATTTTTATTATTATTCAGAATTAACTGTATCTCTGTGGATGTGGTGGTCACATTTTTTTAAACGATGTTTATTTTTTAATCATGATGAATTACTACTGAATGATGTTCACAGCATTTGGCTGGTTGGCTAGTGTTAATGTCAAGCCCCAATCAATCTATTGATAAAAACAACAACATGAATGAATGAAGTGACAAAATTCTTTAGACAATTTTTTAATTAATTTTCCTGTACATTTTATTGGTTGAAATGGGGACAGGTGTACAGTGGCCCTGAGTGTTTTTGTCCACACTAGAAAAATAAAAGCAGTAGTAGATGGTGCCTTTAAAAAAAAATCCATCCCTCAAAATAAATAAATAAACAATACACAAACATGTAAAATACACGTCTGTATTAAAAAAGGACCAAAAAAAAATTGTCCAACTAGAAAAATAAAGGCAAAGGAAGATTTTTAATGTAAGCCCAAGTGTCACTTTGTAGACACGCCTTTCTGTTCTAAAAGCCATGAAAGTAGCAGTTAATAGGATTTCCCATGGGTCTGCGCGCAACCGCTGGACTGTGCCTCTGACAGATCCTCGCCTCTGATTGGCCCAGAGTCGCTGCACGCGCTCACCCAGCTCTCAACCTTGTAAATAAATGTCCAAGCGACGCGTACCACTGTCAGTGTCCAGTCTGCGGTCTATTTCAACTCTTAACTTTATCTCAAGTTTTTTTTATTTTTTTTTATTTTTTTATTAAATGGAGGAGGGTCAGTATCGCCAAAAATCTAAGAAGAGGAGAAACCGCGGCATTATTTTTTGTGTCGCCGTTGTTATTGTGGTGGTAGTGGTCGTGGCTCTGGTTGTGGGGCTAAGTCTTCAGAAAACGTCAGAGCAGGAGGACTTTAAACACGTTTTTACAACGAAATGCGAGACGTTTAAACAGTAAGCACTGCTATAATATACAGTAAGCATGTTGCTGTCTAGAACTCTAAAATTAACCTAGATATTTTTAAAGCGGCTATTTTTGTATATGGCTCAGTTTTGTATGTGTTATGTTGCCCTGCTTTAACTTATAGATTGCATTTGTTGTATTAGCATTGGGCTTGTTCCTCCTGGCTACCACAGTACAATATGTGTGATAAAGTTATCAATAGTATTTCATTGTAACATACACTGTAGATATGATACTGCTTTAATGCACTAGCTTGGCTTATAAACTAATAATATGCATTTGTGAACACTGGAATGCAAAGGAGTGTGTATTAAGAATGAGGAGCAATCACATTACTGACACAAAAACCTTCATTGCACTTTTTCAGTTATGACTGCCAAAAGATATGGGCTGCATTTGAACAAGCCTATGTGGGCAAGGATCCCTGTATGGTACCCCCAGAGGCGTACAGCGCTCTTGTGGAAGCTGCACCCTTCACACCTCCATGCAACAGGGTGAGCCTCAGTCATCACTTTGTCTTTGTGTATGTGGCAGGCTTTTTGTAACAAGCAATCTTACACCAATCTTGCCATTTGCCTCATTTAGATGATGTTTTGGAGCAAAACAAAGGATCTTGTCCATGATTATACCACAAAGAGACACTGCCAGGTTACCTTGGAGGACACGTTTTTGGGATCAGTGCTGGATGGATTGACCTGGTGCGGCAAGGAAGGGAAGAATGGTAAGATTATATTGCAAAGTAGGATAGTATGACTTTTCTATCATGTTCTTTCTCCATAACTTTGCAATTCATGTTACAACAGCCAGCTTCTGATAGAAATTGGTGGTTGTCATATGTTACTCTGGCATTTTTTTTTATGTTTTCACCGTTACTGGGGCGTAATCTTAGCAATTTTTTGACTTTTATGGCTGTTGGGCAGGTGGACAGCTCGTCTGGGTGGAGGGGCTAATGCATAACTCAGTATTAACTACTCAGTATTAACACCAGGCCATGGACAGCTAGTGTTCAACTTCCACACCAAGAAAATATTACTTAATGTGTCCTTTAATGCGTAAAGTTCTCACACAAATGCTTGCACATAACTTTATGGTACTACTCAACATTTATAATCCAAATCAGACAATACACAACAGCACCTTACCCCCACCATTTTATTCAAATATGTTTCATCCAACAACCTGACAATAACAGAAGGACCAGAGAGCAGTCCCGTTAGCCTAAAGTTACAGGTCATGTTTTGTAAGGGAGGTGGAGAAATGTGCAGGTTACCTTAATTATATTTATTATATTATATTACTTTATTATAAATGAAGCTCACATCTCTATTCTTCTTTTCAGCAAGGCAGTTTCTGTATAATGTGCGATTGAAAGTGCAGTCAATGTGTTCAGGAAAGTCTGTCATAAAAACTTCGGAGAAATGATTTAATCCTCTTCTGTGTTCAAAAACATGGGTCTGCTTCGGGTGTAATGGTGATTTAAGTTAATTTCAGTGCCTTTGTAAAATCCTCTATACTCCTCGCTGCTGTAGATTATCATTAATAAACAACTTTGGTCAATATAGCTTGGGTTATTACCGCCCCCATCACTCAAAAGTATAGACATAGGTTTGCGTGCTCTGTGATTGGCTAAATCGAGATCTCTTGGCTAAAATTTTTTAGCCCCTAATGCTGTAGATGGGAGTGGCGGCGAGACTCTCCTCTTCTGTGGAAATTCATACTGTCTTCTTAAGTAAACTACTGTTCAAAAGTTTCTTTTAGTCAGACAGTAGTGTTTGTTTACATGCTTTACTAGTTTCAGCTACTTTCTTCACGTTACGCTTCTGACGAAGGCTACAGGAAGTAGCCGAAACTAGTAAAGCAAACACGTAAACAAACATGTAAACAAACACTCCTGTCTGGCTAAAAGAAACTTTTGAACAAGAGACTCTCTCCTGTCAATCACTAATGTAAAGTGCGGCTTTTGGGCTAATTAAAAATAGCCACTTTTCCATTCTTTGCGGCAATATTGGTTTCTTTTAAAACAAAAAACAATAGCAAGCATGTACCAAATATAATACAAGATTAGATAAGATTATTAAAAATTATATATTAATTTACTATAAAGACTAAGTACGTTTTGTCTTTGAAAATGACAGGGGCTTAGCCCCCCTAGCTCATTGATACCAGCTGTCCCTGATGTTCCTGATGAGGTGGCCCTTCTGCATGCTCAACCTGATGTGCAAGCTGCCCGGCTGAGACGCTAGGAAAATGTGGTCCAGAGAAGAAGGGCAAGGTGCAGAAGGCAGCAGAGGTGCAGGTTCTGTTTTTTTCCATGGCTTGGCCCTGAGAGGCGGCGGCAGTTTGGTCTTCACGACCATTTTATTCCTCATACTTTACCAGACATTCGATGTCTGCAAGACGTTACTCATAATTAAGGCCCTAACCTTTCCAAATGTATCTAATAGAACATTTACAAAATACTAAACTATCCCTCTAAGAAATATGTAATCTTAATCTACAAATGAAAAGGGATAATTACTATTTATTAGTATTGCTAAGGCCTACTATAATTACTATTTAAAGGTCTGTACTTGTTTTACCTAAGGTCAGTAATGTAAATGTGTCTGTGCTAAATGTATGTGTGAGTCTGTCTGTGTCGTTTTTTATGTAACATGTTCTGCTGTAGTGTTAATTATGCATATTGCATGATGCTTTTACTAATCTATGTTGCTAATGTGTGTGGCTATTTTAACATATCCCATGTACTGTTGTGTGTCTTGTAACATCAACCTGCCATGGCACAGCAGATGAAAATTAGCCTGTATGGCTAAATCTGGCATATTTACATGTTCCATTTTAATGTGGTCATGTTAATGAATATAAATAAAAATAAATAAATAAAACATTTAAAGAGCAACTCAACCCTAAACCACTTTTTTTTAGCTGGTCAGCTACAAACGGGGCTTTAGTGATATATCTCACTTTTTATAGTTGTATCTTCGACCATTTTGTAAAAAAAGGTCTAAATATACATTTTGTGGTGAAAATCGTCAGAGTGCTGCCCTCCTAGGATCAAACAGTGGGTCCTGCTGCTCAGTAGTTCCAGACAGACAAGTGTTATGTAGTATTTGACCTCGTTACCACACCTGTCCCAGGTGTCTCCTCCCATGGCCCCATTCTCCTCACACCTTTGTCATCTCTCTCCACTAAAGGCTTGTCCCAGTCCTGTAGTTGCCAGGTGTGGGTCGTTTTCCTAAGAACGCCACGCAACCCTGCATTTCAGCAATATACCTGGCCCTCCCTCCCCTCTCACTGGGGGAGCACCGGACTGACTCTGCTCTTTCCTTAGGCTCCATGGAGGAAAAAAAATACAAAAACAATCTGTTGCCTCCAAAATTAAATTGTTAAGGCATTTGTGGAACAAAGATGACAGTCTGACAGAAGGCTACATGAATGAAGTCACCAAAGGATTTACTCTCCACATCCACATGACTTGTGATTTTAAGGTTTAGACACGTAGTCTCATAGAAAACAACTACAAGTACATTTACACAAACGTGGCCACTTTTCGGATTTTTTTTTTTTTTTTTTTCTGGGCCTTGGCAACCCTGCTGTGGAGGATGTCCATGACAGTGCTCTGACAGCTGTCAGTCACAGGTCCAGTTCTTTGCTCCTCTCTCAGTTCTCCTGCTTTGTATCTGCCTGGTTTCTGCCCACTTTTTGAGCAGTTTTCAATCTCTGGCAATGGGCGGAGTCAGGCCTGGGCCAGGGTTATTACATGTATTATCCTGACTATAGAATAATGGTCATTTGAAATTTCTTAGTAATATAGGCCTAGTTTTATTATGAAACTGAAAAAATAACGGCAGAAAATCACAAGCCACATTGGCCTGTGAGATAAAAAGTTTGTCAAGCCTTGATTATGTCTCAAATGAAACAAATTTGACCCTGCCTAAGGATTTATGATTGCACAATTCATTAGATGCACATTAGCAAAACACGGTGGCATAGTGGTTAGCACTCCTGCCTCACAGCAAGAAGGTCCTGGGTTTGATTCCTGGACTGGGTGGGGCCTTTCTGTGTGGAGTTTGCATGTTCTCTCCGTGTCTGTGTAGGTTTCCTCGGGGTGCTCTGGTTTCCCCATGGGGCCAGGACTCCCCTGCAAAAGAGATTCTGAATCTCAGTGGGACTTTCCTGGTTAAATAAAAATAAAAACTAGTGAAACATTTTCTCCTTTGGAAATTATGCCAGACGAGGGAGTGTCATTGTGTTTTCGTTTAAATAGTGGTTCAGTATCAAGTATGTCCTTCACCTGCAAATTATGCTAGATGGGTTTTTAATTGACAAATGGATATCATTATCTCTAGAGCCTACTATCTACCCAACTCCATATTCTCTGCAATGCAAATAACATAACATAAAAATAAAGGCCTAATAACTTACTCAGTATTTTTTTCCCAAAAAGATCTCCAGAAATTACACTACTGTGGTTCAACAAATTTCACTGAACATAAACATGTATAGTGATGCAAAAAACTAAAAACTAAAAACTTTAAGCTAGAGCAATTTACAGAAGAGGACACTTAAAATGCTCTTATCAACAGTCACGACTTGGGCTGCATATGACTAAATATAAGGCTCTGTACAATATATAAAATGTTCTTAAAAGTGAAAGTACTGTAATGATAATATTACTGTAATAGAAATAATGCATAATTTGTAACCCTATTACTTATACATATGTGAAGTTTTACTGGGATGATTAGTCAACAAAATTACTACTCAAATAAAATAAAAAAGTTTTGCTACTGCCACTACTACCTAAATCTGGGATTAAACCCGGGATCTTCTGGTTGCTAGTGTACTACTCACCTTGCCACTGAAAAAAACAACTACTTAACACTTGCTCATTTTGAAAAAAAAAATTCTCAAGAAACAGTATGATTTTAATACTCAGAAAACACATGATTTTCAAAAAATGTTTTACTTAGTTTTGCCATCATTAACTACTAAGACTGTAAACATATGGATCCTTTCTCTTGCAATTAAAGATGCACCACTTTATATTTCCACCCCTTGTATTTAAGGAAAACTAATTATTAAATTAATAGCACAGCATCATACTCAAATGGGCTTAATTATAAAGCATTTTTTCACAGAGGGGAACCAGAGCAGGTACTGAATTGTTTGACCAATCACATACAAAGGGGGTTAATTTCATTGGTTTAGTCAAAACTTGTCCACGTCTGTTTAGAGTAATGGCAGCAGCCAGTTCAACTGGAAAGATACCAGTTCCATCGCTGGCTCCAATGGTTTACACAACAAAACATCAGGAAAAAAAAGAAAAACAGAGACAAAAAAATGAAGGCCTTTAACCAGTATCTCTCAGCTGGAATTAAAAGAAGCCATCTCATTGTTGTGCTCACTGCTGTAGTGTACAATCACTTACAACTGTATATCTGTGCAGATTTCACCAATAACAAAATGCACTGTGCCACTTTTTTTTTACCCTTAGTTTGTTTGGACAATTCAAATTAGACTACGACTATCACTCCAGTTCTCTGCAATGTATGGAGACAATAGACTTTATTGTTCCCCAAAAAGATATAGTGCTAACCACTTTGCCCAAACACTTCAAGCCTAAGATGTAGTAACATGTTTCCTTAACCTGCTATTGAACAGTGGAGACATGTTTTGTTGCAGAGACATTCACTACTGGCTGCCCAGGATGGTCAGACTGTGTCAACAATCCTGTCCGCTCATTTTGGAACCAAGTTTCAGCTGGGGTAAGATATCAACTCTGCTTTTGCCAACTACCACAACAGTAGTTTTGGGATTGTGTAGAGGCTAAAACAACACACAACATAAGAAATCAAATGTAGAAAAGTTTAGTAAGGCCAGGAGAAAAGTCAAAGTCACCCTTCGTGGTTGTTCATCAATGAGGCTTTGTGTCAGTTTCCATGGAGCTCTCTCCTGACTGAGCAGCAGCCCACTCAGTCAGAGGAGCTGCTGGCATCTTTGGGAAAGTACACTCATTAGATATTTACTCTGATCATATCAAACATTTAAAATATTTTTATTGTCTGAGCATAGATTTAATACATAGGAAATTAGTGGTATTTCACCTGACACTTTTGTTGTCACATGTTGTCACATCAAGAATGTGAATTTGGACACAGTGAATAATTCAAGGAAATGCTTTTGAAGAGTTGGATCATGCTTGCAGTGCCATTTGACCTCACCTACTCATTATCATCACATATGTTTCTGCACTGAGGAAACTGCTATCAAAATATCTGGATGTATTTGTATACTATGACAATTCAATTTAATGTAATTTAATTTTACAATATTTACAATTAACAACTAGAACCAATCAGAGAGCGCATACCTCCGCCAAGCCATATAGTCACTCACCTGAGAAAAGATTATAACATCTACCATGATGTCATCTTTTAATTTTTTGCCAATGATTCTGGGCAGTATTTATTGAGTTAGTAGGTCTAATGGCAAAATTAGCCCCATCTCCCAGTAGTAAAGAATCCTTCCTGGATCCCGATGGTGATCCGGATCACCCCCAAAATGTGATCACTAGTTCCTTATTCCATGTCTGGCATTTCCAAAAAATGTCATAAAAATCCGTTCATAACCTTTTGAGTTATGTTGCTAACAAACAGACAAACGAATGCTGCCAAAAACATAACCTCTGTCTTGGCAGAGGTAATAATAATAAGATTTATTGAAATATACAATATACATGCATAGCTGAACGTACTGTGTGTGCAAGGTATATACAAAATACAGTAAGGAGTAGAGATGAGAAAAATAATAATTTTTTCAATGCATCAAGCGTTTCTTTTCGATTCAGAAAAGCAAAGAATGGGAATATTGTAAAGAAAACACATTATTAAAGTAGGCTATGTCCAATACAAATCCTATGCGACTGGCAAAGAGTCAGCTCTGGCAACTGCTAACAGAATTTGCTACTGCAACATATCAATTGTTAGTTCTCTAGTTTGGGTTTTTGGAGTAGAAACTGTTTAAAATGATGGTTCATATTTAAAATATACAGTTAAAATGAATTATTGTTGAAGAATTAATGCTGACATGAACCAGAAAGGTGTCTGATGCATCACTTATGGATCGAATCGTGGGCCAGTGGTTTTGGTGAGGATAATGAATTAATGAATATATATATATATATATATATATATATATATATATATATATATATATATATATATATATATATACACTATTTGCGTGTGTGTAGATGTTTGTTCTAAGCTGTTTGGTGCATTAAAAGGGACAAGGTTTATGTGGGGCTGCTGTCAGGAGGGGGAGCCCCCTAACAACAGGTCCACCCCTTGATCCCCTTATTTTTTTCCCCTTGCCATCAGCACCACTGCCAGAGATCTTTTTAATTTTAATTTTGGTTTGAAAGGGCAGGGTAACAGCTGTAACATTTTTTATTTTATACCAAGGACAGTGAAGAGGACAATGTTGTTGTATATGTTGGTAGCTACTTAAGCTATAGTCATAACAGCATTAATACAATGAACAAGGGTTGAAAATATTTTTGAGACGTGACAAAGGGACAAGTTTTATGTGGGGCTGTCACCTCTAACAACAGACCGACCTCCTTGCTTGCCCTATTCTTTTATAGTCATAACAGTATGATGACAAAAAAGCAAGGGTTGAAAGTGTTTTTGAGACTAAATAAGTCTTTTTGTTTGTACAGTTTGCAAAAGGGGCCTGCGGTGCTGTCTCTGCTATGCTAAATGGGTCTATAGTTACTCCTTACAGTCCAGCCAGGTAAGCAGTTGCCTGTTCTGTTGAAGTCTCTTTATTTGAACAACTCTGGCTTAGTAGCAACACCTACTGGCCTCCAAGTGAATAATCTTTCTAACTCTTATGTAACATAAGCAATACAGTGAGGCCAGTTCAACAGCAACACAATAAAAATATCAATATTATCTACATCATTTAACAAGAATAATGAAATGAATATATTCCTCTTTTGCTTTCAGTATATTTGCGAGTGTTGAGGTAAAGAATTTTAACCCAGCCATCATGAAGAGCCTGAAGGTTGTTCTAGTCACACAAGAGAAAGAAGTGTAAGATTTTGTGCTAATGCAGAAAAACCACTACTTATTTAAGTGATAACTAATAATGTGTTTTGTTTTGTTTTTTGCCTCAGGTCAAACTGCACTAATGCATCTTTTAAGGACTTGCAGAAGAATCTGGCTCAGGGCATTGCATACAGCTGCCAGGAAGTGCCTGAGTGAGTACAGCACATATGATCTCAAATAGTGTGCATGTGTCACTCTGATGTTTTTATTTTCCTCTCGCTGCAGATCACAAATACGAAAATGTGCCTCAGATCCAGAGATACCCTGTGGATCCTGTTGGTGAAGGGGCAGACAAATTCATGTTCACTAATGTGGACATTTTACTTGTTTTTTTAGTACATGTCAAATTTAGAAATCTACACTTGACTAACCAATGTGATCAAGTAATAATGTGAAAAGTTCAGTAGTAACTGCTGGTGCATTTTATTTGGTGAAATATGCATTATTTATGCAAGCCTGGGTACAATGGGGAAACTTTTTAACATTTTTTATTACATAATAAAATACCTATGCTGCTATCTTTTTACACTGAACTGTCATTTTCACTAAATTGTAAAATGTTTTCAATAAAAAAGTTAAAGTTGTAAAGTCAACAAGTTGGTCTCTGGTTTCAAGTGTTATTTTATGGGAACTTGTATAGGACTTTGTATTTTTAAATCTGTTTCACCATAGTACACTGCTCAAAAAAATAAAGGGAACACTTAAACAACAAAGTGTAATGTAATCAACCCCACTTCTGTGAAATCAAACTGTCCACTTAGGAAGCAACACTGACATCAGTTTCCCCTGCTGTTGTGCAAATGGAACAGACAACAGGTGGAAATTATAGGCAATTAGCAAGACTCCCCCAGTAAAGGAGTGGTTCTGCAGGAGGTGACCACAGACCACTTCTCAGTTCCTATGCTTTCTGGCTGATGTTTGGTCACTTTTGAATGCTGGCGGTGCTTTCACTCTAGTGGTAGCATGAGGCGGAGTCTACAACCCACACAAGTGGCTCAGGTAGTGCAGCTCATCCAGGATGGCACATCAATGCGTGCTTGGCAAGAAGGTTTGCTGTGTCTGTCAGCACAGTGTCCAGAGCATGGAGGCGCTACCAGGAGACAGGCCAGTACATCAGGAGATGTGGAGGAGGCCATAGGAGGGCAACAACCCAGCAGCAGGACCACTACCTCCTCCTTTGTGCAAGGAGGAACAGGAGAAGCACTGCCAGAGCCCTGCAAAATGACCTCCAGCAGGCCACAAATGTGCATGTGTCTGCTCAAACGGTCAGAAACAGACTCCATGACGGTGGTATAAGGGCCCAACATCCACAGGTGGGGGTTGTGCTTACAGCCCAACACCGTGCAGGATGTTTTGCATTTGCCAGAGAACACCAAGACTGGCAAATTGGCCACTGGGGCCCTGTGCTCTTCACAGATGAAAGCAGGTTCACACTGAGCACATGTGACAGACGTGACAGAGTCTGGAGACGCCGTGGAGAACGTTCTGCTGCTGCAACTGAGCACATCTGGGACATCATGTCTCGCTCCATCCACCAACACCACGTTGCACCACAGACTGTCCAGGAGTTGGTGGATGCTTTAGTCCAGGTCTGGGAGGAGATCCCTCAGGAGACCATCCACCACCTCATCAGGAGCATGCCCAGGTGTTGTAGGGAGGTCATACAGGCACGAGGAGGCCACACACACTACTGAGCCTCATTTTGACTTGTTTTAAGGACATTACATCAAAGTTGGATCAGCCTGTAGTGTGTTTTTCCACTTTAATGTTGAGTGTGACTCCAATCCAGACCTCCATGGGTTAATAAATTTGATTTCCATTGATAATTTTTGTGTGATTTTGTTCTCAGCACATTCAGCTATGTAAAGAACAAAGTATTTAATAAGAATATTTAATTCATTCAGGATGTGTTATTTTAGTGTTCCCTTTATTTTTTTTTGAGCAGTGTATGTAGTTAAAAGAAGACTTAGCAGCCAGAAGAGGACAATGTTGTGCAGCTCTATTTTAAATTACCCCAAAATTGTCAATCAGCCTCCAGGTTTTAGAAGATGTCAGCTAGACAATTACATGACAAGTTGATAGGGACTTGTTGTGTGAAAATAATTTCCACTATGGGGTAGTTTAAGAGAGGAAAGTTTACTGCACTACAAGATACTTCACCAATATTTCTTTACACCTTTTGGTTTTGTTTTTCCTGCTGTATTGTTTTATGTTATTTATATTTGTAAGCATTAAAAAAAAAAATAAGGTGAACATTGAAACTATATTCAACCTCCCTGGCTGTGACCCACTGTTGAGGTGCTGAGCCTGATCCAGGACTGTGCCTCTGCTAGATCCCTCGCCTCTGATTGGCCCAGAGCTGTTGCACGTGCTCACCCCGCGCGCATCCTTGTAAATAAACGTGCAAAAGACGTTTTCGGCAGTTTCGGTTTCACATTTTTTCCTCAACTTTTAAAATGGAGGACGGTGCGTTTAGCCAAAAATCTAAGAAGAGGAGAAACCGCGGCATTATTTTTTGTGTCGCCGTTGTTATTGTGGTGGTAGTGGTCGTGGCTCTGGTTGTGGGGCTAAGTCTTCAGAAAACGTCAGAGCAGGAGGACTTTAAACACGTTTTTACAACGAAATGCGAGACGTTTAAACAGTAAGCACTGCTATAATATACAGTAAGCATGTTGCTGTCTAGAACTCTAAAATTAACCTAGATATTTTAAAGTAGCTTCTATTTTTGTATATGGCACAGTTTTGCATGTGTTTTATAGCCCTATTGTCTGTAACCTATATATTTATTTATGTATTTATTTCAGGGACAGTGCATAATAATAGACATTTCTGTAAATATGCCAGAGTTATCCAAAATGTTATTTTTCATCAGCAGTCCCTGGACATATGTAAGTCACCCCAAAAACAAGAAGAGTAAAATGACACAACTACAAGAAATTACAATCAGTAAAAAGTACTATGCTCAAATGTTACAACAGAAACACAACAGACCAACAAACAGACAAAACATGAGACAAAGATAAAAGCACAAACACACAGGCAAGATGCCAGCAGGGGGCGGCGAGAGCAGGTCTTAGTGTTGTCAATTAACCTTTTTTTTTTTACTGGATCTTAAATGTATGTGTTCAGGTTTCTGATTGTAATGGGTGTGATATGAAAGAGTGCTTCATCCAAGCAGTGATGTTAGCCATGAAGTTTGTGAGCTTCTCAGCCACCTGAGTGATATTACTGTCATGAACATAGACCACAGTGTCATTGGCATACATCTGTAAAGAAACATTAGGGCATACGGTCATTAATATAAAGTGGAGGAACAAAGAAAATTGACCCTTGGGGAAGACTGTAGACAGACTGAGGGCTGCTGATTGATGGGCTTGATCTCGGACATGTTGGGAGCGGTCAGACAAATATGACTCAATCCGTTTAAGTGCATCTAATGAGAGGTTAAAGGTACATCATTTTGTCAACAAGATTTTGTGTCAAAAGCCTTCTTTAGGTCCAGGAACACAGCACCAACAACCCCAACTCAGTCCAACACCACGCTGATATTTTCAGTAAAATAGCAAGTGGCTGTCTCAGTAGAGTAACTGGCTCTAAAGTCGAACTGCATTTGATATAGGGCATAGGCTGTGGTGCTGAGATGGTTGATAATTTGTTTTGCCACCATTTTCTCTGCAACCTTTGACACTATGGGCAATATGCTGATGGGTCTATAGCAGGGGTCTCTGACCTTTTTTACCCTGAGACCTACTTTTACAAACCACAAATGGCAGGGCGCTGCTCATGCTTTGTAACATTTATTTAGTAACTGGAGCCTATCCCAGTAACTATCGGCCTAGGGCGGGGTGCATGCTGGACTGTAGCCCATTTGTTGCAGAGCTGACACTTTCACCCAAAGAAAAGTATATTTTGTCTTCCCTTAACATTTTCCTGAACAATTACAAAATGCTGGTGTACACAACTCACATTTTAAATTAAAACAAGAAATATTTAATTCTCTGCAGGTACATTGTGTGTCTGTGTGCAGCAACTGACACAGTTATTGTTGTGAATCCAAACTCTAGTCTCCTAATCTGAAAATACAGTGGTCGATCTAATATCACTACTCACTCATCAAGCAACTGTTTGACTGACAACTGGCATATTTTAATCTAATACACGAATGGGTCGGGCACCTTTGAATTTGATTGAGAACAGTCAGAAGTTGGTTTGATAAATGAGTGATAAATGAAATTTGACAAAACAAGTTTATGATTAACTTAACCATAAAGCCTTTAGGGAGCTACTTGGAAAGTGGCTGAGAGCTACTGGTAGCTCCCGAGCTACAGGTTGGAGACCCCTGGTCTATGGTTTGCCATAGAGTGAGGATATCCACTTTTGAAGATGGGGACAACAACAGTTGATATCCACATGCTTGGAAACATACTTTGTGAGATGGACAGACTGATGATTTTGGTGATGGTGACTGATGCACTGAACTCCTTGAGCATAACTGCATCCATACCAAACATATCTTTACATCTGGATGATCTGAGTGATTTCATGGTCTGTGATACATCTGTTTCTGTGATAGTCATTAAACTGAAAGCTGGTGTATTTGTATGTAATGAGCAAACGTGTGTTTTCAGGTGTAAAACAATTTGCTATGTTAGCCACAGAATCTACAAAATAGTGGTTAAACGCCTCAGCTTCAAGTGGGGAATTATTTGTCAGTTGTTCATCTATTTTAATTTCTAGAGTTTTTTGTTCTTTGGGGAGATCACCTGTCATTTTTTTTTTTATCTGATTCCATATTGTTTTAGAATTTCTATTAGATTTGTCAGTTATAGTGAGAAAGAAATCTGCCTTTTTTTTTTCTTCAATGATCGAACCACTTTATTTCTTAACATAATGAAATGTCTTCTGTCATGCATTGATTTAGTTTTAATTGCTATTTTGAGTGCATGGCCTCGCTTTTTCATGAGTTTTATGATGATTTATGATGAGTTTATCCATGGAACAGTGTTTTTATGCCATTTATGCTTGATTTTCTGTGTTCTCTCTAGTGTTTTTAGAAATATTTTGCTGTCCTTTTCATAATCAATTAAAGGCAATATGTCATCCCATTGAATTTGTTGAACTGCTGCTATAAATGTGATGATGTTTTTTTTTTTTTTTTTATTCCAATAGTTTCATTTTCTCTAACACAAGAATGGATATATTGCATTTGTTACAATGACTCTTGCATTAGTATTGGGCTTGTTTATCTTGGCTACAGTAGTACGAAATGTGTAAAACATCTTTTATCAATAATATTGGTTAAGAATGGCCCAGCATATCAGCTTGGTCATAAACAAACTTTAGTGCACTAGCTTGACTTGTAAGCTAATAATATCCATTTGTGAGCATGGGAATGCCAGGGTTTGTGTTGGGTCCTAAAATGTCTTATATTTAAAATTTTGAATTTAAGGCCTTAAAAAGTCTTAAAGAGATGCGGAGTACTAGGTTTTAAAAATGTTTAAACAGGTTTTAAATATGTCACGTACATTTAATGTAACTATCTGCATTCACAGCTTATTCTAAAATGCCCACTTAATTTCTCCAAGGAGTATTACCGTTGCCGATACGAGAGCTCATGGAGAGCTTTTTTCTTACCAAGAACAAAATGCTTCACTGTCATCAATATTCACAATTAAACAACATGGCCATGTTTATGGCTCAATGTTTTGTGCACTGCAAGCTAATGAAATAGATAATTTTTTTCCAGTAATGGTCTTAAAAAAAAAAACAGTCTTAAATTCAGCTTGTTGAGCCATGCAGAAACACTGGAATACATCCAGACCACAGAAGTTACTAGTTTTGCTTGAGGAGCAAACACATTATTACTAACACACAAACCTTCATTGCACTTTTTCAGTTATGACTGCCAAAAGATATGGGCTGCATTTGAACAAGCCTATGTGGGCAAGGATCCCTGTAAGGTACCCCCAGAGGCGTACAGCGCTCTTGTGGAAGCTGCACCCTTTACACCTCCATGCAACAGGGTGAGCCTCAGTCATCACTTAGTGTTGTATGTGGCAGGTTTTTTGTAACAAGCAATCTTAAAACATCCTTGTCATTTGCCTCATTTAGATGATGTTTTGGAGCAAATCAAAGGATCTTGTCAATGACTACACCACAAAGAGAGACTGCCATTTTGCCTTGGAGAACACACTTTTAGGAGCGGTGCTGAATAACCTGATGTGGTGCAGCAAGGAGGGGAGCAAGGGTGAGATTATATTCCAATCCAGGACTTTTCTATCATGTTGGCAATCTACATTACAAGCACTTTATAGCTGTCTTTCTCAGCACAACTGTTGCAAAATGCAGTTTTCCTGACTGTGTACAGCAATATATGGTTTCATCTCAGCTCTTACAGCAGAATGTGCTTACAGCTATTTACTGTAAGGAACAAAGCTTTCCAAATGTATCTAATAGAACATTTACAAAATACTAAACTATCCCTCTAAGGAATATGTCATTTTAATCTACAAATAAAAAGGAGTAGTTATTATTTATTAGTGTTGCTATAACCTACTATAATTACTGTTTAAAGTTCTGTACTTGTTTTACATAAGTTCAGTAATGTGAAAATGAGCGGGATAGTCTTAACCCATGAAGTTTATCAGAAGCAACTAATATTGTCCAAAAATTCAAAAATCAAATTAGAGGTCGACCGATATGGATTTTTCTATGGCCAATGCCAATTTTTAAAATTCAGAACAGCTGATGGCCGATAAACCCTGACAATTTTTGGACCAATATGTAGGGCCGATTTTCTTCATTTTATGAAAGAATTTCATATTATATAGCCATTTGTCTCAGTAAACGCAAACAAATGTGTTGAATGTGACAGTGAGAACAGATAAAGATTTTTTTAGTATCAAACCTGCTGTGCCATGAGAGAGCTTGGGGAGAGATACAAAATACTTTTTAAATTTTAGTTCTATGAGGTTCTATGGCAGAGATAGGAGCAAAATCTTTTTATTGCCATTTTGAGCTTTTCAGGCTGAGATAAAGTGATTTTGGAGGTTTAAAATGAACTGCAGTGTAAGAGCCCACACTGCTACCAGATGGGTGGGGAAGCTGGGATCCTTCAGTTAGTTGCCCAGACATGTGCCTAACCAAAAATCGGCATTAAAGAGCAAGAATTGATTAAAAAAGGCAATTGGCCTGATATATCTATCAACCTCTAGTTCAAATTACAGTTCAAATTAGACTACGGCTATCACCCAAGGACTCTGCAATGTATGGGGAAGACTTCAGACTTTATTGTTCCCTATAGAGATATAGTGCTGCTAACCACTTTGATGTAGTAACATGTTTCCTTAACCTGCTATTGAACAGTGGAGACATGTTTTGTTGCAGAGACATTCACTACTGGCTGCCCAGGATGGTCAGACTGTTTCAATAATCCTGTCCGCTCATTTTGGAGCCAAGCCTCAGCTGGGGTAAGAAATCAACACTGCTTTTGCCAACTACCACAGCAGTATTGTATAGAAGTTAAAACAACACACATGCTAAACATAAGTAAAGTTAAATGTAGAAAAGTTTAGTAAGGTCAAGTAAAGTCAAAGTCACCCTTCCTGGTTGTTCATCAATGAGGCTTTGTGTCAGTTTCCATGGAGCTCTCTCCTGACTGAGCAGCAGCCCACTCAGTCAGAGGAGCTGCTGGCATCTTTGGGAAAGTACACTCATTAGATATTTACTCTGACCATATCAAACATTTAAAATATTTTCATTGTGTGAGCATGGATTTAATACGTAGAAAGTCAGTGGTATTTTACCCAACACTTTCCTGATTTTCTGTCACAGGAGAATGTCAATTTGAATACAGTGAAAGCCTTGAACCAATATCTCAATATCTCTTTTGAAGAGTTGGGTCATGGAATGCCATTTGAACTGACCATGTCATTCTTACATTTGTCTCCGCACTGGGGAAACTATGACAAAAAAAATCTGGATATTTCCCTCTATATACTATGACTATTAACTTTTTACTTTATTTTAGCAACAATATTTACATCTAACAATAATGAAAGGGGTTTGCAATGGGAAATTTCTGAAAAAGAGAGAGGCTTGTGAAGAAATAATAATAATTATAATAAATAATTATAAAAATGATAATAATAAGATTTAATACAATATATATACATATGCATAGCTGAACATGTGTATGCACAGTCTTTACATAAAATATAATAACGAGTATTGTATTGTCCCAGTGGTTTTGGTGGGAATATTCAATCATTTTGCATTTGTGTGTGAGTAGGTGTGTGCGTGTTCCAAGCTATTTGGTGCATTAAAAGGGACAAGGTTTATGTGGGGCTGCTGTCAGGAGGGGGAGCCCCCTAACAACAGGCCCACCCCTTGCTTGCCCTAGGGATCTTTTTTTTTATTATTTTAATTTTGGTTTGAAAGGACTGGGTAACAGTAGTAACATTATTATTGATTACAATTATTATTTTTTATTTTATTTTATACCAAGGAAGGACAGTAAAGTAAGACAGTAAAATAACAATGTTGTCGTATATGTTGGTAGCTACTTAAGCTATAATCATAACAGCATTAATAGAACAAAGCAAGGGTCAAAAGTATTTTTGTTTAATTGTTTATTTTTAAGTGTTTGTTTATTGTGTACAGTTTGCAAAAGTGGCCTGCGGCAATGTCACTGCTATGCTAAATGGGTCTATAGTTACTCCTTACAGTCCAACCAGGTAAGCATAACTCTTATAATATAACCGAACAGAGTAAGGCCAATTCAACTGCAGTACATTCAAAATATCATTATAATCTACATCATCCAACAAGAATGCTTGCATGCTTTTATGCTAATGCACTTTTTTTTTAATCATTTTTATACTTGACATTAATATATTCCTTTTGTTTTTAGTATGTTTGCAAGCATTGAGGTGAAACATTTTAACCCAGCCATCATGAAGAGCCTGAAGGTTGTTCTAGTCACACAAGAGAAAGAAGTGTAAGATTTTGTGCTAATGCAGAAAAACCACTACTTATTTAAGTGATAACTAATAATGTGTTTTGTTTTGTTTTTTGCCTCAGGTCAAACTGCACTAATGCATCTTTTAAGGACTTGCAGAAGAATCTGGCTCAGGGCATTGCATACAGCTGCCAGGAAGTGCCTGAGTGAGTACAGCACATATGATCTCAAATAGTGTGCATGTGTCACTCTGATGATTTCATTTTCCTCTCACTGCAGATCACAAATACGAAAATGTGCCTCAGATCCAGAGATACCCTGTGGATCCTGTTGGTGAAGGGGCAGACAAATTCATGTTCACTAATGTGTGCATTTTACTTTTTAGAAAAATTTAAATTTAGAAATCTACACTTGACTAACCAGTGTGAGAAAGTAATTCCAGTAAAAGTTACTGCTGGTGCATTTTATTTGGTTTCATTTTATTTTACAGTTAAATACTGTACTTATGCAGCCATTCTTATACATTAAACTGTCAATGGTAAAATGTGTTTATAATAAAAAATAAAATAAAATAAAATTTGAAATTAATTAATTAATTAATAAAAAATTACTGACCTCTGTAAAAAAATATATATTTCATTAATCATTGGCAAGGCAAGGCAAGGCAAGTTTATTTGTATAGCACAATTCATACACAGAGTAATTCAAAGTGCTTTACAGAAAAAAGGCAAGTTTAAAAGTACAAAGACAAGAGTCACAATTAAAACAATAAAATCAAATTTAAAAAGTATAATTAAGAATCAATTTAAAATTAAATTAAAAGAGAAGAGTGCAGATAAAACACTTTCAGTTGACACATGCACAGCGAAAAAGAAGAGTTTTAAGTCTGGACTTGAACATTGTCAGAGTAGAGGTCTGTCTAACATCGTCAGGAAGACTGTTCCAGAGTTTAGCTGCATAAAACTGAAACACTGCTTCATCGAGTTTAGTCCTGACTCTGGGCACCAGCAGAAGACCTGTCCCTGAGGTCCTCAGAGTCCCAGATGGTTCATATGGGACCAACAGGTCAGAGATGTACTTTGGTGTTAAGCCATGGAGAGACTTGTACCCAGCAGAGATGTTTTAAAGTCTATTCTCTGAGCAACAGGAAGCCAATGCAGAGACCTGAGGACAGGACTAATATGGTCATACTTTCTGGTTTTGGTCAGGACCCGAGCAGCAGCGTTCTGGACGTCCTGCAGCTGTCTTACAGCTCGTTTAGTGAGTCCAGTGAGCAGACCGTTACAGTAGTCTAACCTGCTGGAGATGAACGCATGAATAAGTCTCTCTAGGTCTGGTTTAGACAGAATACCTTTGATTCTGGCAATGTTTTGAGATGGTAAAATGCTGATGATGTTATAGATTTAATGTGACTGCTGTAGTTCAAGTCAGAGTACATGATTACCCCGAGATTTCTAACCTGACTTGTAGGTTTTAGTGAAAGAGGCTCGAGGTGACTACAGACACCTTGTCTTTGTTTCTGTGGGCCAAAGATGATTATTTCAGTTTTGTCTGTGTTTAGCTGGAGAAAGTTGTTTCTCATCCACTCATTGATCTGTTGGATGCAGTGACAGAGTGAATCCACAGGTCCATATTCACCTGCTGTCAGTGAGATGTAAATCTGAGTGTCATCTGCATAATTGTGGTAGGATATGGTATTGCTGCTTACTAATTGGCCTAAAGAGAGCATGTAAAGATTGAACAAAAGAGGTCCCAGGATGGACCCCTGGGGCACCCCACAGGTCAGGGCCATTTGGTCTGAGACACAGTTACCGATTTCAACAAAGTACTTCCTGTCTTCAAGATAGGACTTACACCATTTAAGGGCAGTACCCGAAATGCCTACCCAGTCCTCTAATCGTTGTCACAAACATTTTGTTTAAACATTTTTGTATGATCTTCAACATATTTTTTTTAACTAGTCTAATTGTCTTTTTTTACTGCAATTTTTACAGGACTTTGTATTTTAAAATCTGTTTCTTTATTTTATTTAGAACATTAAAGCATCACATTAGGTGAACATTGAAACTATATTCAACCTCCCTGGCTGTGACCCACTGTTTAATGCCTAAGCCTGATCCTGGACTGTGTCTCAACCAGATCCCTCGCCTCTGATTGGCCCAGAGCCGCTGCCCCCGCTCACCCCGCTCTCGTCCTTGTAAATAAATGTCCAAGAGACGTGAACCATGGTCAGTGTGCATGTTGTGGTTCCACCTTTATCTCAACTCTCACCTTTATCTCAAGTTTTTTTTTCTTAATGGAGGACGAAGAGAAAAAGTCTAAAAAGAGGAGAAACCGCTGGATTGTTATAGGTGTCGTCACTTTTATTGTGGTGGTAGTGGTCGTGGCACTGGTTCTGGGGCTAACTCTTCGGAAAACGACAGAGCAGGAGGAGTTCAAACACGTTTTTTCAACGAGATGCAAGGCGTTTAAAGAGTAAGCACTGCTATTGTATACACTAAGCACATTGCTGTCTAGAACTATAATTTGATATTTTGAAACTAGTGTCTATTTTTGTATATGGTCAGTTTTACATGTGTTTTATGGCTCTACTTCCCTTTATAGCTCTATATATTGCATTTGTTACATTGACGCTTGCATTAGCATTGGGCTTGTTCATCTTCATTATACAAAATGTGTGATAAATCTTTTATCAATAGTGTTGCATAAGACTGACCCAGAATATTCAGTAAGTTTGGTCATAAACAAGCTTTAGTACACTAGCTTGATTGTAAAGCTAATAATATGCATTTGTGAACACTGGAATGCAAAGGAGTACGTATTAAGAATGAGGAGCAATCACATTACTGACACAAAAACCTTCATTGCACTTTTTCAGTTATGACTGCCAAAAGATATGGGCTGCATTTGAACAAGCCTATGTGGGCAAGGATCCCTGTATGGTACCCCCAGAGGCGTACAGAGCTCTTGTGGAAGCTGCACCCTTCACACCTCCATGCAACAGGGTGAGCCTCAGTCATCACTTTGTCTTTGTGTATGTGGCTGGTTTTTTGTAACAAGCAATCTTACAAGTCTTGCCATTTGCCTCATTTAGATGATGTTTTGGAGCAAAACAAAGGATCTTGTCCATGATTACACCACAAAGCGAGACTGCCATTTTGCCTTGGAGAACACACTTTTAGGAGCGGTGCTGAATAACCTGATGTGGTGCAGCAAGGAGGGGAGCAAGGGTGAGATTATATTTCAATCCAGGACTTTTCTATCATGTTCTTTCTCATAACTTTGCTGTCTTTAACCTCTCTTGGTTATTTCTAGAACATCATTGCGTGTTTTTACAACCTTTAAAAACAATGACTAAAAGAAAGCAAGTCCATTATTACTTAGAGTGCATAGCTGTTACGTCTTTTGAACATAATCACAGAAAAAAAGAGCTGTTTATTTCCTTAAACTTTTTGTGTGATGCTCTTTTACTACAAAATGAAAAATAGGGGCTCATGGAGGAGGCAGCGGTTCATGGATCTGAGCGTTTTGAGGGCTCAAAAACACAGTGCCAGATACTACAAGGTTACTTAAACATGTCTGAAGGAAGCAAAACACAATTCCAGGTATGTTTTTGATGAGGGAACATTATAACATGGTAGAAAGCTCCAAAAGTAGATTTTGCTTAACATATTCCCTTTCATCCAAAAGTTAGGCCATTTCTCTGCAAATTGTCAAATAAGTACAGCAGCATATGGTTTCATCTTAGCTCTTTTCTGCATCTCTAAATTGAGTGTGTGCTTACAGGTAAAAAACAAGTTGTTCAAATGTATTCTATAGAACCACATTTACAAAACCCTGAACTATCACTCTAAGCAAAAGGAAATCGCAATCTACGACTGAAAAGGGGATAATTGCATTTTATTCAACATTTGTGTACTTGTTTTAGATAAGGTCAGGCGTGTGAAAATCGAATGACTGGGATAGTCTTCACCCATGAGGTTTGTCAGGAGAAACTAATATTGTCCAAAATTTCAAAAGTTAATACTCTCAATACTTCATAGTATTAAGTCACAGGGGAAACAAATTGGATCCTGTAAAAAGTTTTGAGATTGCACAATTCTTCTCAAGCATAACAAAGCATTTCTTCCTCCAGGAAACAACACCCAAGGAGAGAGTGTTAGTCTAGTTAGAGTAGTTTGTTTTGGTTTCAGCAAAGTTTTGGTTTAAGTTCAGGAAAGTTATGACCTTGACCTGCAAATTATGGCACCCATGTTTTTAAATGACTAATAGATATGATTTTATTACCTTTATCTTCCCGTCTCCATAGTCACTGGAATGCAAATAATTCTGGTAACAAGCCGAAACTAGTGGTTTAGAGTAAAAATAAAACTTAGGGTTAGTTTGTAGTGATTGTAAGTGGTTATGACAACAGCCAACCAAATTTCAATGAATATTAACATGTAGTAAAAAAAAAAAACTAGACTTTTCAGCTGGAGTTGCTGGAGTGCTCAATCAACAGTCACCACTATAGGGCTGAATATGACTTTTTAAAGTGTAAGTAATAGGTTAAAGTTAAAGTACACAGCTCACTTATGTCTGTGCAGCAATGGATTGGACATTTCAAATTATACTATAACCTTCTGCCAATGTCTCTACATTGTATAGGAACTATAGACTTTATTGTTCCCTATAGATATATAGTGCTGATGTAGTAACATGTTTCCTTAACCTGCTATTGAACAGTGGAGACATGTTTTGTTGCAGAGACATTCACTACTGGCTGCCCAGGATGGTCAGACTGTTTCAATAATCCTGTCCGCTCATTTTGGAACCAAGCCTCAGCTAGGGTAAGAAATCAACACTGCTTTTGCCAACTACCACAGCAGTATTGTATAGAAGTTAAAACAACACACATGCTAAACATAAGTAAAGTTAAATGTAGAAAAGTTTAGTAAGGCCAAGTAAAGTCAAAGTCACCCTTCCTGGTTGTTCATCAATGAGGCTTTGTGTCAGTTTCCATGGAGCTCTCTCCTGACTGAGCAGCAGCCCACTCAGTCAGAGGAGCTGCTGGCATCTTTGGGAAAGTACACTCATTAGATATTTACTCTGACCATATCAAACATTTAAAATATTTTTATTGTCTGAGCATAGATTTATTATATAGAAAGTTTGTGGTATTTCACCTAACACCTGGTATTTCACCTTACGCCTTGAAGCAATATCAAAAATCTTTTTCCTAATGAAGGAAATGCTTTTGAAGAGTTGGGCCATGCTTGGAATGCTATTTGACCTCACCTAGTCATACATTTCTGCACTGGGGAAACTACTACAGAAAAACTGGAAATATCATATGACAATGCTGTTTTGGTGAGAGAAGAAAGATGTGTGTGAGGGTTTGTGTGTGAGAGTTAATAAAATATACAATATACACAGCTATGTATAACCAGTATGCACAGGTTATACATAAAGGGCCATATTTATCAAAGGTTTGCGTGCACGCTAACTGAATAAGATGCGCTAAAATTGGAGCAAACCCAGATGCAGTTGAGATTTGCGTGTCTTACAGGAGCAGAGCGAACGCAATGCAGATTTTGCTCCTGTGACCTAATGAATATGTAAACTGAGGCGTTCTTCCTAGAGTGCGCAATATGGAAGGCGGAGAAAATGCAAATTCATTCATTTACCGCCCGCAATATTATTTATCAAGGCTCACCATGACTTTGCATGCGAAAATAGTGTATAAATTTAGCACGTTGGAGAAGGACGTGCTAATCTTTTGCACAGATATGGCTGCTGTGATTCCTGTGAGACGAGGGAGAAGAAATGAAGAAATACGTAGGGTTAGAGTGTTTGCCACGCGTGCAGATCTATTTGCACTATATGAAAAAATTATTCACTAGCACTTTAGCTCTTCTTGGTTAAATTTTTGCTTCTGTTTGTGTTCCACTTCTGCACCTTCCATGACGCGAAACAATACACGCAATGATGCCTTAAATAGTTCCGCCCCATCTGTTTGCTCTGTCACCGGCCACGCAATTTGTCTTAGTAATTCACGCGCAACACGCCCATTAATAGGAGCCGGATATTTTCTCACTGCACTCGCAGTTTAGCACCCGTCTTAGTAAATATGGCCCAAAATGCAGTAACAAGTAGTATATTGTCCCAGTGTTTTTGGTGAGGATAATGAATCATTTTGTATTTGCGTGTGTGTAGATGTTTGTTCTAAGCTGTTTGGTGCATTAAAAGCTACAAGGTTTATGTGGGGCTGCTGTCAGGAGGGGGAGCCCCCAACAACAGGCCCACCCCCTGCTCCTCTTATTTTTTTTCACTTGCCATCAGCACCACTGCCAGGAATCGTTGTAATTTTAATTTTGGTTTGAAAGGGCAGGGTAACAGCAGTAACATTAATATTCATTACAATTATTATATTTTTGTTTTATTTTATTTTATACCAACTATGACAATTTTCATGTATATGTTGGTAGCTACTTAAGCTATAGTCATAATTGCAATAATACAACAAAGCATGGGTTAAAAGTGTTTTTGTTTATTTGATTATTTTTAAGTGTTTGTTTATTGTGTACAGTTTGCAAAAGTGGCCTGTGGCAATGTCTCTGCTATGCTAAATGGGTCTATAGTTACTCCTTACAGTCCAACCAGGTAAGCAGCCACCTGTTTTGCTGAAGTCACTTTATTTATTTTATTTATTTAACTGGCTTAGTAGCAACACCTACTCGCCTCCAGGTAAATCATTTTTGTAACTCTTGTAATATAACCAAACACAGTAATGCCAATTCAACTGCAACACAATAAAAATATCAATATTCTACAGCATTCAACAAAAACACTTGCATGCTTTTATCCAAAAGCACTTTATATCATTTGTTTATTTAAAATGAATATATTCCTCTTTTGTTTTCAGTATATTTGCGAGCATTGAGGTGAAGCTATTTAACCCAGCCATCATGAAGAGCCTGAAGGTTGTTCTAGTCACACAAGAGAAAGAAGTGTAAGATTTTGTACTAATGCAGAAAAAATACTGCTTGTTTTAGTAATAAGCAATAATGTGTCTTTCTTGCCTCAGGTCAAACTGCACTAATGCATCTTTTAAGGACTTGCAGAAGAATCTGGCTCAGGGCATTGCATACAGCTGCCAGGAAGTGCCTGAGTGAGTACAGCACATATGATCTCAAATAGTGTGCATGTGTCACTCTGATGTTTTCATTTTCCTCTCACTGCAGATCACAAATACGAAAATGTGCCTCAGATCCAGAGATACCCTGTGGATCCTGTTGGTGAAGGGGCAGACAAATTCATGTTCACTAATGTGTGCATTTTACTTTTTTTTTTTTAGTAAATGTCAAATTTAGAAATCTACACTTGACTAACCAATGTGATCAAGTAATAATGTGAAAGGTTCAGTAGTGACTGGTGGTATATTTTATTTGGTGAATTATGCATTATTTAGACAAGCCTGGGTACAATGGGGAAACTTTTTCACATACAAATACCTACATTGAAGTCAGTCCCACAAAAAGGTAGATTATGTTTTGTTTTTTGTTTTTTGTTTTTTTGTAAGTTAAAGTTGTAAAGATGATAAACTAAATTCAATTTTCCTGGCTGTGACCCACTGTTTATGTCCTCATCCATCAGTGGAAAATCACTGCATAACATGTACCACATTTTTTTTTTTTTTTATTCTGATCACACAAGAGTGCTTCTTAATGCTTCTTAAAAATGATGTCCAGAAACATTACACTGTGTTAAAAAATTATATTACATTTCCACTGTAGGCTCAACTAGTCATTTTCAGTTTCACTTTTTTACCTAGAAACTCTGCAGCTTTGTGCTCAAATACCAGAACTTGTGTTAAAAATTATTAGGTCACCAAAATCCCTCTCAACTTCCGTGTGAAAACAGCGTATCTTGAGGTAGGACGTATTTACATGTGTGAGACTGCTCTGGCAGGAAGCAGGGGGCACAGGTTGCGCCTCTTCTTTCCTTTACCTCGATTTGTGCTTTGTCACACCTAACAGTAATCTAGCTCTGCTGCTGGGAACACACATTTTAGCTGTGCACTGAACAGGTGTGACATGAAAAAGGCCCCTTGAGTCAAACCACAACATGGGCCTCTGAGGACTGTAATGTCGGAAAGCAATGTCACAGTTTTAGTCACGTTTGTCACCAGTAATGCACCACCAATAATCTCTTATTATTGTTATTCTTATCAATAAAAGTCATTGTTATGGTCAAAAAGGAGTTACCCCAAAGAAATTACCCAATGAGGCATCCTATGCCAAGCATTTCTTATTATATGTACTTTTTTTTCCCAGAAAGCAGTACATATTCTGTATAAAATAACTTTAAACCAGGTTCATGCCAGGCCCACTGACAGACTTGATGGGGCCCTGGAAAAAATCTCTTGAGAGGAGGCCCTATATACATGTGAACTATAGGACGAGCTAATCTTGAACCTGAGACCAGGGACAAATGTACAGTCTAATTTTCAAAGCATAAGATCTACAAAAATGATCAGCAATAAGTTATAAACTTTCATTATAGTTGTGTTGTGCTATTGTATCTTTTGCTAGTAATGTGTAGTTAGTATACACCTTTTACCACAATATCATTAAGTTCAAATAAAACCTGGGTAAATGTACAACTTGTTAGGCAAACAACAGCAAAATAATAAACTGCAAAATGAGGTCACAGCTACTGATAACAGGCTTATCAGTAAACTTATTTATATCACTTCACCTAATTATTAGTGATATAAAACTCTATTCTTTTATTGTAGGCCAGCTATTCCCAAAGTCAAGAGTCGCGGCCCCCTTAAATTTCTGAAAATCCCACGCGGACCCCCAACAATACAAATTCTTCTTTCAAAAGACTTTTTTTTCTCCATGTATTTATATTAAAATGTTACCAAAAACACTGACTGTTGGCTAAAAATTGTTTTAAAGTATATTTTTTAAACAAGTATATTACTGTATTTCATTTCAAAATTAATTTCTTCTTATGTACTTAATATCACGAGCCTCCCGAGTGACCATGCTCCTCGCGCTAGCTCTAAGGGAGCGCCTAGCCACCCTGGGGAGGAAACTCAATTCAGTCACTAGTATCCAGGATCTTGTCCTTTCAGTCATGACACTCGGGAAGAGCTCGGCGTAGAGCCGCTACTCCTCCACATCGAGAGGGGCCAGCTGAGATGGCTCGGGCATCTGTTCCGGATGCCTCCTGGACACCTCCCAGCAAATGTCAGACAGCCATGCAGCTATAGTAAAATGTTATGTACTACACAAACACAGCATTGATATATTGCTCGTGGGCATGATTATACCATGGTGGTCTTTGAGGTATCGGCAGTTTCCTGTATCTGTCAGTATAATATAGTATCACGATGAAAGCTGTGATTTACACACCTAGTGAATTTGGCACTAAATTCTATCAAAAGTAGTTTTACAAATATCTTAAAGTCATCTCTACAACTCTATAAGTCTTTTGATATTTTAAGAAACAGGGCCACTGTTTATATTTGCTTCATAATGTTGCAGTCATAGGAATAATAGACCTATATAAACTTCCTGAAGAACCTTAATCATTGTAATTCATTCAGTGACTTTTTAGCACAGAGGTTTTTCATCTGTAATAGGGTTTTAAAATAAAACCCTTGAGTTTCAGAGAGTAGTACGGATATTTCATAAAATGATTAAAGAGTACTGATGCTGTCTAAAAAGCCTGAAAGAAATCTTCAATTTCACCAAACAAAACTTGGAGCTACCCTGGTGTGTGGAAGTTATAATGGCATCATGAAGTGGGACATCCCTGCTGAAACCAGCTGAACATCTGCTGAAATAAATGGAACTGGAAACTTCTGCAAAAATTCACATCCATCTGCAAAAAGAGAGTATAAAATGCATATATTAGCTGTGTATGAATAAACATTTATTTAAATATGTGCTGACAATTTCGGAACAAAATTGGCTGTTGACAAAAGATAGATGTTTGACTTTATTTATTATTATTATTTTTACTTTAATTCCACAGGGCTGACTCCTGGAGCAGAATAAACACAAAGCCACACCAGGGAGTTGTAAGTACAGTATGTAACCCAAGGGAGGGCTGCACCGAGAGCATGCTGTGCTACTGGAAGAATGACGTTATTTCCCCAACACTCCTTCCTTGAAACACCCTCTGTGAGTCAACAACTCTCAAAGCACACTGCAAGGAGATTATTTCAGATGATACGGTTAGTACGATGTGTGACTTTCCCAGAGTGCACTGTGGGTTCAGTTCATTTGAATGTTTAAATTCATTTTGTACAGTTTCATATTGGTATTAGTCACGATTTGGATCCGCCCTGAAGCTTATACAACAAGCATGAGTTCACTGTCAATGGAACCTCGTGGTAACAATACTGGAATCAGCTTACACCAGGGATGTCAGTGTATTATTATAATTTTTTTTTTCTCTTGGGCCCTGCTGGTAAACAATCATGATACATTGGCTTCTGTTATGTAATGTTATGATATAAAAATACAATGACTTACAAATTTGATGCACAGTGCTTTATCATGTAGCATGCACTTGATATAAATCTCTTGTAAATTCCATGAAAGCTCCTCAGCATTTAGCGAACTTTAGTGAACTAACATCAGTTCAATGACGTGACATTTTATAAGTAGTTCAAAATACAACATTTGAAACTTCCTTGTATTTGATGTTGGTATTGTTACACATACTTCAGTATTAGGATCTATTATGTCAAACACAAGAAACTAGGTTTTTGCGTACTAAATGTATCAGATTACTTATAAATTCAGCAATTACCAGTCAGTTGTGTGACTTGGGCTTTGAGTGAAAATAATATTCAGGCCTACGTTTTATTCTATTGAGGTAGGCTAACAAAGCCATGTAATCGACTGGCAAAATGTAAAACCAAGAAACTGGTTAGCAACTCTTTGCTTTAACCCTTAAGCTGTCTTTGGTACCTTTTTGATACTTTTTCATTAGAAATGTTGAATCATTTTTTCTGTGTTAATACAAAATTTTCCAAATTTGGTCAGAGTAACTATTTTTATGAGAAGTTTCAAATTTTAGTCTTATTTGTCAGTTCAGGTCTATAATGCACTGTGTACAAACAATTGTTCCACTCATGGTCTTTAGTACCATTTTGGTCCCATTGACTTCCATTAAAACGTAATTTTTTGATTGAAGTGTAGTGTGTAGTGTACTCTACAGGTCACAAACATTTCAATAGAAGCTTCTGGTATGCAATTTACATTTTTTCATGATTATTCATCAGATAGCCTACAAATGACTGTGTGGCTAAGGACTCTATAATACAGTGATGTCAGTTTCTCTTGTAATATCCAGTACTGTAGAAATGACTCCAATGAAAATGGTCTGGGGGTGGAGAGGAGGGGTGTGGGAGTATGTGAGTGTATGGGTTGGGGGGTGGGGAAAATGGATGAAGAGTATGAAGGGAGACAAAAACTGTATTGGGTCATCACCTGTCTCTATCTCTGCCTCTAGTCCTTGACTCAAAATCAGACTTAGAAACTTTTAGAGGCTCTCGCACAAACACTGATGTTTGAAATGTTAAAAATATAATTGTTATGATCAGAACTCAGGTTGACTAAAGTTTTTGAGTGATTAAAAGTGGAAAAAATGTCTAATAATAATAATAATATAGCCTACATTTAAGGATGTAAACAGTTTTAGTACTAATAGACAAAAAAAAAAAAAAATCATCAAAATAATTTTTGGTGTCAATCAATGACATGTCCAAGACCACAAAAATCTGTTTATAAAATGTTCACATAGCACTTAGTATGTTCAAAATCATTCATTTTTTGTGTTTTTCTAATAGCGATTTACCGTAACAAAATTACAGGGTTAAAAATAAATAATAAATAAAATCAAAAATTAAAATATGATAGTTTGAAGAATTGAAGTTAGTTAAAAGAACTGAGTCATTCAAAACGGAAAAAATATATACAATATTTTAATGAAGGCACTTTTGGTTTTATTTTAAAGGGTAAAGGAGTAAGACATGTTTACCGCCAACTGGGAGCAGAAGAATGGAAAAGGAAACCTATGGTCGGTAGTACACACCTCTTAAAACGGCTGAGTCAGACTTTATCCCCTGTGTGATATTTTACAATGTGGCGCAGAGTTTTTTATTTGTAGTCATTCATACCAGAAGTGGCTCTCGTCTTACCGCTCGCGCTGTTGATCAATCAGCTTGTACTTTCCTTTCCTTCGATAAACTCCGCGAGCGTCTCTGCGGCGTCCGTCCGTGCGAGGGAATCCCAGCAGCTGATTGGATAACGTGGGTTTTTACAGCGTCATCACGTCACACGCCTACGCACTTTTAAACTTAGCGTGAGAGAGGCGAGGGTGACAAATCTGAGCAGTTGGGAAGAACAAGCGTGAAGGAGCACAACAACAGCACATGCTAGGTGAGTTTATTTTGAATGGCTACGTTACTTATTTTTGTGTACGATTAGCTACATTTTTACTTATTACAAATGACTGAACATAATGGTCATAAGCTGTTTTTCTTGCTGTATGTGCAAAATCATACCTTTTATTATCATGTATAGCATAGTTTTGATGTAGGCTATATATGCTACTATTTCATCTGTCTAATGCATACAAAGCTGCACCATGCCCATAAGATAAGAAGTTTTGATTATAATTTTTAAATATTCATTCAAAATATTAATTCAAGATTTTAAAATAATAACAAGTACAACATTGTTTTTTCCATTTGATCCCATTTACCACACAATCACATTTCTAAAGTTAAAAGTGTGGAAAATGAATGTTATTTGAAAACTTTGTTCAAAAAATAAACCCAATACTTTTCAGTTGACTCTTTCAAAATAAGACATGTTGTAAATATTAAGCAATATTTAAAATATGGTGAGATACAGCAATTATCAAAAAAAATGTATGAGAAGTTATCTGTATGTTATGTTATCTGATACACAGTATAAATATGCAAGTCTCTTAGATAGATAGATAGATAGATAGATAGATAGATAGATAGATAGATAGATACTTTATTTATCTCCAAATGGAAAGTCAAATGTCCTGTAGCCCTTACATACAATTCAAACACACAATAAATATAGTCAATATAAAAAAATACAGACAATTATAAACACAAACTATATTGCATATGCCAAGTTTGCGTGTATATTCAGGTTAGGAGAGGTTAAAAAGTCTAATGGCTGTGGGCATAGTAGCAATGTATACAATTTTAATATAAAATAGATGAAAAAAATCTATAAAAATAAAAAAAAAAAGATTCAAAATGTAAGTGAATGAATATTTCCAACCTTTACAGATATGGTGATTTTTCTGACCTGACACTAGATTAATTTAAAAATTACTCTATATTTATTATTATGAAAAATGCAATACACATTATATTTATTGTTTAGAAAAGTAATGCTCATTGTAACCAAAAGAAAATCTAACGACCGACTGTTTATGTCTTGCTCCTTTTTGCAGGACAGCAGAATGGACCAATCATGGACCAAGAGCGCACAAACGACTGAACAAATAGAGAGACTGTATCCATCAATACCCAACCCAGACAGGTAAACAGCATGCCACACTTACATATATAGTCATTTTAACTGTTAATGTACGAAGTTGTTATTGTTGTGTCATTAAAATTGCTTTTATCTTTAGGTATGAGGTGTGTGTATTGAACGGCTCCTCGGCAAACAAAGTGGATCCGATTGCTGCTCATCGTCTCGAGACTCTGCAGGGAAAATTGCAGGTACTTTAAAAATCATGCAACACTGGAAGGTACCACACACTCTGTAGCCTAATGATCACGCTGCCAGGGGATAACTCACTGACCACATCCACATAGCCTTGCATTACTGGAACCACAGCGTATCAAAACTTCCACAAATATGTAAAAGGAAGTCTGAAGCTACATTGCACAACTACATTCAAATGGTTGATGTATGTTTGCCATATTTGAGTGGTTCCTCTTTAACTGTGCTTAGGCTGAGGGGTGTGCTGCCAGGATGAAAGAGCAGATACGTGTTTTAGAAGAGCAAAAACAAGAGGTGAGCAATCCAAATATTCATAATCGTCTTTAAAAAATTTACATAAAAAGTGCTTATGTTGTTTGTTTTTGGTCTTACTCAGCTACTTTCCATAAACGAGAGATGGGCAAAGGAGTACCGAACCATGGTGCATTATTACAAAGATAGGGTAAGGGGTAGCAAATATTCCAGGCTGTATTTTGTATTGAGCATTTGTTTTGTAAAAAATAGTACCACAAAGGGAAGTGGGAGCAGAATTGCTGTATTGCCATAAAGTTTTTGAACCACTCTGGGTTAAGTTGGCATGCGTTTGCGGTGCAGTGGGACCGTGAGAAGTGGGCGTGAGAACCGAGACTGCTGTAAATAGATATGAATAATGAGTTGATGAGTTGGTTGGTAAACGCAATGGAAATCAGTGAAAAAAATGTTTGATTTAGATAAGTCACCCACATATTCAGGTGACAATATACAACTATACTGTACTATTTTATACTATACACTATACTCTACTATTCTATATTATACTCTACTATTCTATACTATAATACACTATACTATTCTATAATATCCTATACTATTCTATCCTACACTATACTATACTATTCTATATTATACTATACTTACTCAAAACTATAATACTATACTGTACTACTCCATAATACACTATCATATTCTATTCTATACTATATTACACTATACTGATCTGTTCTATAATATGCTATCCTATACTATTCTGTCCTACACTATACTATTCTATACTATAATATACTATACTGTACTATTCTATACTGTTCTATACTATCCTATACTATACTATTCTATATTATACTATATAGGGGAGTGACAAGACACAAATCCCACAAGATAAGACATGAGACTGGGTTAACGAGAATGAGACAAGATCTTTTTTACACTACATGAAACATTTTTACACACATGAAAAATGTTCACCTGAAAATTATAAATGGCAAAACTATTTAGGTGCATTTTAAAACCAACTTTTAATGACTGGCATTTACTTGTATTATATGAATTATATGCAATAGCAGAACATATCCTGCCACATGTTTTGTCACAAACTCAAATGAGTAGCTTCTCCTTTGTAAATGCAAACATAATCTGATTTTGACCTTTACAAGAATCTTGTGGCATTTTGATCTTGTGAGATCACGAGATTGCAACATCTTGTAGGTAGGTAGCTTATTGTCCCCATGGGGAAACTGATCTGCAGTGAGCTGAAACATGCAACACATAAAAACAAAAACAGAAACACCCACATGCACACAACATACAATAAATGCAACATATATCAATTCATAAAAATAAAAAAAAAACAGGCTCTGGCCAGGCCACACAGTTACTAAAGGCAACCTCAAGGATGCCAATATACTATACTATTCTATATACACAACTCGACCCACCTCTGACAATACTAATATACTATATGTGAAATAACTGATAGTTTTTTGTTTGTTTGTTTGTTTGTTTTTATCAATGCCTGGATACAGAATATTACCATGTGGCTTTATATTGAAATTATTTATTTATAGCAGAATTTAGGACTATATAAGCTCAAAGCTACATGCTAAAAATTGTACGTTATACTTGCCAAGTACAGAAGCATTGCAGACAGACCACAATAGTTTATAAATCTGCAGTTAGGCTCTATTTATCAAATATATCTACAAATCCACAAAGTAAGCTAGGCTAATGGAAACGCACTACATGTGTTAGTATGTTGGCAGCAGTTACAAGAAAGTTGCCCAATATTAATGTAACAATATACACTCTATAATACACTATACTATACTAATAAATGTTTATTTCGTTCCTCAACATAGGTCCACAACCTAAAGTCATTACTACCACAAGAGAGCTGTCACTTTAACAAGGACACAAGTGAAAAGGATAATCCTGTGTGCAAACTGAACACACTCAAAGACAATTCACAGGTGAGTAGCATTTTCTAGGTACATTTTCTGTAGTGAAAACTTTCGTATGTATGACTAAATGTGTTATCTTTTAGGCAGGATGTAGTGATGTCCTTGTAAAAGCCCAAAGTGAAGCAAGACAGTTACAGGAGCAGAACAGGACTGCTGGCCAGGAGGGGGCAGCACCAGAATGCAGAGATTGCGCGGCTAAACAAGGTGAGTCATCTTTTAGACAAGGTTACATAGTTTACAGACAGGTACATAGACCAGAGTTTGTTTGTTTTTTTATGCTTATTAAATGTTTTTACCAGGCCCTGGAGGAGGCACTTCTGATTTCTTCATCTCAGGAAATGAGCAGTGAAACACTACAGGACATCTGGAAACATCAGGTATGTATTGTTTTAAGCTAACACATCTGACTAAATTGTCAATACTGTTCGTGTTTAATCATTATGTGTTCATTCCTCCAGGCTGACGTCTATAAGGAAGACTTCCTGAAAGAGAGGAAAGACAGAGAGGCTCTCAAAGACAAATATTTAGAACTGGAGAAAAAGTATAAAAAGATCCGCAGTGAGCTGTATGCCATTAAACCTCAGGTACAGATTTGATGCCACCCTAAATAAATGTCAGACTAATGATTGAATTATGTTGTGAAAGCCTAATTGCTCTGTCTTCGTCTTCACAGGCCACATGGACAACAGCATCACAGTCGCAGTGTAAATGTACCTGCACACAGCCAGCTACCTGTCCAAATGAGAATAAGCTGCCAAACCAGTGCTCCAACAAGCTGCAAAGACGCTACACTTTCAAAGACAAATTGTAAAAAGGAAAAAAAAAAAAAAAAAACACTGTCCACCTCATTCCTTAAAAGGAGTCAATAGAAACTGTGAGCCCTTGTGTGCAAGCGTAACTACACTATGTGACATATATGACGTATGCACTGACCATTGAAGGAATATGTCCTTTTTGCCTGATCTTAGTCAGAACAATGCTGACATGCTTATCAATACAGTAAATGAGGAATTTACAGTACTTCTGGCTGTGTAACAGTAAGTTTTGTACTAAAGGAAGTCACTGCCACCCACGCTGCAAACTGTATCAGGTTCACTTCACTCAGTATTAGCCAATTTGCACCATGCAATGTGGAAATATGAAGCATTACTTTTTTATATTCCATTTGACATTTTCTACTATGTACAGTGAATGTATCTTATATATTTTGGGATATATTGTTGGATTTTTGAGTTTTCTTGTGTGATTTTGTTACTACAAATCAATATGCTTTGTAATAAATGTGTAAATAAAGAGAAAACACTGCTGTATTGGAAATGACGTCATTGATGATGCTTCTTAAACAGAAAAAAAATTCTGCCACACCAATTTTCTCATGACAGCAAAATTGTTTGCAAAATGAAATCCCAAGAACTCTTACGCAAACCTGAGAAATGATATGAGTACAGTTTCATAATATTCCAAGGGATCGCTTACACAAAGTTTGGTGAGTTCCTCATGTGAAAATCTTCAAAATTCTCTTGGCAGGAACATTTGATAAGATTATTAAGAAAACATTGATGACGAAGGCCCACGTCCATTCTGATATCCAACACTGTTAATTATTCAGTGCCTACATCAGATGGTTTTAGCTGTTAGCATCCTTATGTTTTTAAACAATCTCAGGTACAGCATAAACTGTGATTATATCTTTGATAAAATGTGATTTTTAAAAAAATTTTTGGCATATAAACATGGGGTATTACTGTACATTTTGTGGTCAAAATCACTCCAGCCTGTGGAGCCTGTATTTTGTACCTCTAGTGACATCTAGTGGAATAAATGACTATGTACAAGTGACAAGGATACGCTGTGTCTAAAATTAAATGCTTTTAGTTATACATTTTGCTGCCCCTGTAGGCAAATTCTTTCTCTGTATTTAACCCATCATTTCATTGCAGCTGAGGCAACTTGTCTGGAACAGCCCACAGGGATCCTGTTTTAATGGAGACACATTGATGTCCTGGACAATACATTTTGCAGAGGTTAGAGAACGTAACTTAGATTAAAGCAGTTTTACAGTGGGAAATGGTGGTGGATATAAGCTTCTAAGACCAAGATAAGAATTTATTGCAGACTTACCATGATATGTTGCTGTAGTCTGGACTTCCTTACTGGAAGACTACAGTTTGTTTCACCTCTGGGAACATTGACCTTATAGACCTCAACAGTGCCCACCCCCCTTTGGTGCCAGAAGTAAATTTCCCATTCATTTTTTTTCAATAGACTTCTCGAAAAATTTGTATATTTAAAAGCTCGGCAGGGTCATGATGATAACATGATTAATTTATGTCAAAAAGATTAACGGAAACTTGAAAATTCAGCAAAATGTGTGTGTAACTTTGCCTTTTGACAAGTTTCAGATACGTGTTTATAGCTAAATTAATTGTTTTATGGCCCTGAATTACCAGCCTCCCATGAACTTTTAATGTATGGATTTTTCAAAAAGTCAATGGAAAAAAATTATTGGAATTTCACTTCCAGAGCCGGGTGTGGCCAGTCACTGTTGAGCTCTATACTGGTACACCACAAGGCTACGTACTTAGTCCACTGTTATTTTATTCTGCTCCCTGTTGTACTCAATGAATCCTGTTTGTCCTCGCTTCAACTTTACATACTCGCTTGCTTTTATCCGTAGATGTGTTTATTAGGCACATTTCCAAAGGACCAAAGCTTTCTTACATTCTTTTACATTTATACTTCCTTTTTGGAATTTTTATAGCACAGCGTTTTTTCATATTTTGGCCCATTTGCAGCTGCACTGTATTACACTATGTTTACGGGCTGATTGTAACCATTCATCCGCTGCCAAATTGAGATCCAATTTCCCTTTGGCTGGAACAGGATCACTCCATTTACAAACGTAAGCGAACATTGTAAGTGATTTATACATGGTTCGGGCTGGAGAAAGCTTTGAAGGTCCGGATATAGTGTATTGTATACATTTTTGAAGGTTTATACATACTCATGTTGCTATGTGTGAAGGGCTGGCAAGAGCTAGTGTCATAGTAGCTCAAAGTGATTTAGAAATTGGGAAAATATGAGGATTAGTGCTTACCGTTAGCAGGCCCTGATTAGTGAAGTGGCTAGTTACCCTGCCTTTGGTGTGTTAGGTCAGGGTTCAACTCCAAAGTTAGCATTCAAAAAGGACTGACAGAGGAGGTGTTGTAGTTGTAATTTAGAAATGTGGAAAATATTTTGTAGCATTTAGCATTAGCATTTCTGCACAATTTATAGCAAAAGCTTTATTTATATAAATTTAGAAATAAGGACTTTATACTAATGCATCATTAGCATTTAACATTAGCATTTCGGCACAAGATACAACAAGAGCAAGTGTCATAGTAGTTCCAAGTTGTTTAGATATGGAATAACTATATAAGTGTTAAGCATTCTGCATCATTTATGGTAGTAGCTGGATTCGTGGTAGTTCAAAGTAATTCAGAAAGAGGGAAAATATATTTAGGTTAGCAATTAACATTTAGAACAAATGAATAGCTTGTGTAAAAATAATTAACCCTTGTACCCTAAAGAGGACAAAAGTGTCCTCTTCAAATTTTATTTATTTTTTGATAACTTTGAATACTAATTTTGATATTCTTAACACAAATCTAATATTGCTTCATTTTTTACACACTCTAACTGCATCTGTTATGTTGCTCCTGTCAAGTGACAAAAGTGTCCTTGTCAAAATAAACATAAATAACAAATATTTAATTATTTTCTGAATTTTAATCCTTTTTATGTCAGTGTATGTAATAGCATCTCATTTTTTTTGTAAAAAAAACCGATGCAACAAAATGAAATATTTTCCATATTCTCAATGCAAAGTTCATTTTTCTAGAGGGGATTAGTAGAGCCTTGGGTCTGTCAGAGATTACCAACAACAATGAATTAAATGGATTTGGGATTATTTATTTATTTATTTGTTTATTTTTTTGTAGTAACAAAATGTATGAAATGTATGATGTATGAATGGAAGTTGGTTTAGATGTACATAGCACAGGAAAATATTATCCCTAAAAATAATTGTTGGTAATCTTTGACAGAAAAAAAAAATCCACTTTGCTTAGAAAATATAAAAAAAATATATATGCTGTATATATTTTTAACAAGTGTTAAAATTCAGAAAATAATTAAATATTGGATATAATTTGTCACTTAACATTACCAACATAACTTTTTAAAATTAGGGCGCAAGGGTTAAGAAATGTGTAAAATAAATTAGCATTTAGCAATAGCTATTCTGCATAAGATATGACACTTTCTACAACTCCAAACCAAATCCTCCTGCAGTACACAGGTGCTTTTATTTTTGCCAAAGCAATTAAATTGTGTCCTTAAAAGAGTATGCACCATCTTGAAAGCCCATATTCGGTGTGCTATGTAGTTTCAATTGCTCTAATAACTAGTAAACATGCACACATCAGAATAGATTGTAATAAAGTTCAAAGAAAAACGCTCACAGTTGTGGAGGCGCACTTTGAAGGCATTTATTGGCACAGATTTAGCAGCAATGTGCTCTTGTTTATGGGATTGCATACCTGTTTGATTCAACTTGGCAATACAAGTTACTACAACAATGTTGACTTGGAGCTCAGTTGAAGTGATTGTCAGCACAATAACATAAAGTGCATATGAACACAAGGTGAAACTGTACAATGTGGATCTACTTACTGCTGCTTTGTCGCTACATTCTTAGTGGTTTGGTTGAACATACCTGTTTATAAATAGCTGTATAAAATATGCTAGTTATTATGTTCATATAGTGATGAAGACCAATGATAAATATATTACAATGATTTTTAAATGGCAACACAGCTGTACCCAGTGCTCAGTATTATAGCAAGGTGTTACAATAATAACTACTGTGATGTTGACAAGGCAAGATGCTGAAATAATGAACTCCTTCCTTTGGTTTTTTACAGATAAATATGTTAAATACATTCTACGAAAGTATTTTTTTTTTTTTTTTGAAATAGTATTATCAACAACAACAATGTAGGTCTGGATTTCTGGTCTCTATTGCACACCAGTTTTCTGACACAAGAGGGGTATTTCATAAAGTGAGCTGACTTGACTGACCAGATAACTGATTACACAGCCATCTGGACAAAGAAAGTCTACTTTTATATTAATACCAGGAGATGATAGAGTGAACTACCTGCAATCCAGTCAGAGCAACATTGTTTTGTTAACAAAATAATGGCAAAGAGAAGTTTTACCTTTGTTAGGCTTAAAATATCCCTGCAAAGGCCAGTACTGCTACACCATTGGTGCAAACAAGTTGCAGTTTTGTAGCAAAGCTTTCAGATAGATAAGTTGGACTTACATGTGTTTGTGACACAAATCTTGCATGAATTAGCAAAAGCCTGTGGGTAGACTCACACCAAAAGTGCCAAAAGCGCTTTTCTAATCTCAGTTCGCTCTTCTTGTGTTGCCAGGCCCCCTCCAAGACGCTGACGAGGGGCAGGGGGTTTAACATGCAACTTTGGGCCTAGACCTATTTCTCTTGAGTGTCTGTCAAATCTTGCTCCATGGAGTTGACTTCAGTTCAGCTCAAAACTACACTCAGATTGCTTGATTCTGTTTCATGCAGTTGCTCGTCATGTTGTGTTGCTTATTGTTTCTGTGTGTGAGCGTACATAGGAAAGGAATGGTTGCTGCCGCCGGTCACTTCAGTCGCTAATGTAGCTTTTGGCGTGAGTCCGCCCTAATGGTGTGAGTCCAGGTTCGTCTTTAGAATCACTTTAGCCCAGGTTTATACAATATTGCATGCTAGCCGTGATCTGTAAGCTTGATTTTCTTAAGCTAATTTTATGGAATACCCCTCAGCTCTGCCAAAGCTATAGCAGGGATAATACAACATCCACTTGTCAGAATCCCAGCCTGGGACATCTCCCTTTAGTAAAAAGCTGGATTTGTATGCTCGATTACACAGCGGCGACAATGACGTCTCACAAATCTCAGCGCCTCTGGAGAAACCTCACAGTCCTGAACGTTGAGAAGCTGAAGCTCGCAACAGTTTGCCGCCAGAGCTTTGAGTCCTCTTCCGGTGACGCTCTCACACGCTCTTAGGCTAACGCGCCTCAGTCCTTGGCAGTACATGGCCAGCTGCTCCAGCCCGCTGTCCGACACTAGCGGGCACTTTCCCACATCTAAAGACTTGAGTTTTGAGCAGCTCCTGGCCAAATGACTCAGGCCGTGATCTGTGAGGCCTTCGCAACCCCGAGCGTTCAGATAGCGCAGTCTGGGGCAGTAGCGGGCCACGTAGCGTATGCCGACGTCCGTGATGCGAGTGCAGTGGGCCACGCTCAGGTATCGCAGGCAGCCCTCCAGACGGGCCACTTCCCTCAGGCCGAAGTCCCCCACCAGGCGGCAGTCGCTGAGGCTGAGCTCGCGGATGGAGGGGCAGTGGAGGGACAGGTGGCGCAGGGCCTCGTCTGTGAGACGGGTGCAGCGCCGGAGGTACAGGTGGGTGAGGCGAGGGCAGTGGGACGCGATGGTCCGCAAGCCCTCGTCCTCCAGGGAGAAACAGTCGGTCATGTCCAGGAAGTGGATAGAGATCTGCTGACCATGCAGAGGGGACAGCTGCAGGGTGGCCTCCGGAGTGAGACTGATGCATGTCACTTTAGAACAGCCTGTGGAGAAGCAAGGAGAGTTTAGAACCACAGGAAGGTGACAATTTTATGTACTAAGATCACTTGTGGTCTTTAATGTCATTTCATTTTCCAGTTACCTTACTTGTAGACAAATGTAGTTTTAATGATTAGGTGTTTCACTCATGATATTTTTCTACAAGATATTGTCACAACAATTTTATGTTTGTGCGACCCTCTTACTTCCTGACCAGTCATAATTATCTCAAATAAGACAGGTTTTGGTTGTATGCTTTTCAAACTGAGGTTGTATGTTGGCACTTCTTTCAAAATGGATGCATTTGCATTTAGAAGGAGTTTAATGTGGGTGGTTGGGACAGTGTCTGTCAAGGATGACACTGATTTTGTCCACCAGCCTTCCTGATATTTAAGTTACACTGGATGGATGGATTATAAGTTTGATGTACAGTGTGTTGCAATTAAGATTTTAAGAAGAAGCACAAATATCTAATTTCATACTCTATGGGCCAGCTTTGCTAAGAAGGGTGCTAAATTCCAAGTGCAGATTAAAAATTAACACCTGCTATTTGTGGTCGTGTTGCATTTGATGTACTACAAGTATCGGCGCAAAAAATTGCTTCCACACATCTGATATTTAAATGACAATTTATCATGTGTCAGAGTGGGACTGCTGTGCCTCGCCCCAGCGCAGGCTGTGTACTTCTCTAACGTGCTAAACTTACACGCGGGTTTATCTCACTTAGTTGTGACTGTCACACAAGCAACATTTACACTGCGCTCATTAAGAACTTGTGACAGATGCTAACCTCAGGTCCACCTGGGTTTGCTCCACTTTTAGTCTTATTCATTTGCATAAAAGTGCATAAAAACGTTGATAAATCTGGCCCTGAATACATTGCCTTTACAAAGACATAGCAAATTGTCTCTAACTGACACAGTTTTTTCAACCTAACTTGACAAAAACATTAGTATGCAAAATTACATGTTAATTGTGTGCCTAATTTTCTTTTTTATATTTCAACAAAAGTAAAAGCAATGCAGGCAGTGAAAAGTGTTTGTGCAGATCTCAGATACAGTACATTCAGCTCCACATGAGCTCTGAAGAAAGAACAATCTGTACAGGCTTGAAGAAAACAACACTGTATTAGATTTCAAGAAAAAAGTCTAATGTCCCTTCCAGTTAGAAATGGTCTTGATTTCATTATTTTCAAATAAAAGCGACAGGTTTACTCTATTTTTACTCCAGAAAAGCAGACTTCCTGATGCTAATGGTGCAGACAGCGCAGTGCTACCACAGTGCTGTCCAGCTCAGTGTTATTTGTGTCACTTCCTTAATGAAAGCAGCAGACCGTTCCTCTCTCGAGCTGAGGTAAGCTGTGCTCTCAGCTAAAGAAAGCCTTTTCTTCTCCCACATGGGAGCTGGAGGTTGGCAGAGCTTCTGCTGCACCCCTAATGGTTTTCCCAGCTTTAGAAGAATGACAGAAAAGGACCGAGGAGATGAAGTTGGAGGAAAATCCATATGATGTAAGCCACAATCCAATCCTTCATAAAAGTTATAAAGCCCACCTGTAGCTATTAGACAACTCGGTTGGGTTTGGGAGATTTTATTATTGTAGTGGCTTTAGAATGTGGTTCACATTTATGCTCAGAAATGTACCATATATATATATATATATATATATATATATATATATATATATATATATATATATATATATATATATATGTATATATATATATATATGTAATACGTTCTTAAGAGGAGAATAGTAGCATGGTAAATTGTGTATTCTTTGTTTGTAAAAAAATGAAAAATTGAAAAGTTACACATTTTAAAAAGCAATATAACCCATTATATTCAGCTAGTTTATAAAAGAAACATGCTCCCATCGGTGTAGGGCAGGGCTATCCAACTTCATTTGCAGGGGGGCCAAATTAGAAAATTACAAGGTTTGTGAGGGCTGGATGGACAATCAACACATTACTGTTTAAACAATATTAATAATACTAATACAATAGTACGTTACACATGGATAATAAACTAGTCATACACATTCTTCTTTTCTTTTCCTCTATATTATTAATTTTTTGAAGAAAAATGCACTATAAAGCTGCCATAAGTGTGTAAGTAAAATGCAAATGCAAAAACTGTGACGCACTTAGGCCTAGCTAAAAAAACGAACAAACAAAAAAAAACATTTAAGGTATCAAGCCTTTAAATGTGATATTAATATTAACATTCAAAATGTATCCAGAATTCTTCCCATTTTTTTTTTTTTTTTTTTTTTTTTTACACAATGTTAAAGTTAGCAGCTTAGCTTTTTTCAATTTTGCCACCGGACTGCATGTTGAATAGGCCTGGTGTAGGGTGTACTTTTTAGACTCAAAATATGAGATAGTTTCAAGAGCCTTGTCTTCTAGCAGGTCCAGGACACTCCTACTTGAATTAAAATTGTTTGTTATTAGTTAGTAAGTTATTTTCCTAATGAAGATACTCATGAGCATTTTTTCAAATGGGGAAAAATGAGTGACTTGATAGTGCTTTACTCCAAAATGTAGGGGAGCTCCATAGAGAAAAATGTAACCAAAACAGCAAAGAAATGAGCAAAGTTACATGGTTCCCCATTTAAAAGGTAAGTTAGTACGCCTTTCAAATTCATGTACAGTATTTAGTTACCTGAAAGGTTTAGGTGCTCCAGGTTGGGACATCTCGACACCACCTCAAACACAGCCTCATTGGAGATGTTGTAGCACCCTCCCACCTCCAGGCGGCGCAGCTCGGGGCAGCACTGAGCCAACACGTGCAGACCGCGGTCAGTGAGCCTCTTGCAGCTGTTCACTATGACCGTCTCTAAGGTCAGGCACACGTTGGGGGTGTCCTGACACAGCCGGTGGGTCAGAACCCTAATGGCCCGGTCCACGTGAAGCAGCTCTCCCGTCAACCGCACCGTACCCCACAACCGAGGGTCCCAAGCCAGGTTGTACCAGCGTCGGCACACCCGGGCGCAACGGCACAGCTGATTGGTCGGCAGGTGTGAGAAGATCTGGAGGAGGATGTGGTCCGGGAGCAGGTCTATGGGGGCGTGGTGGTGGGATTTGGATGTTCTGGAGCGGGTGCCCGGCTGGGGGTGGACCACGGCGACAGTCTCAGCCACAGCGGAGGAAGAGGAGGAGGAGTTGGTCTCATGGCCATTACTGGACAGGGCCGGTGAGGATAGAGAGGAGGACTTAGACGGCAGGATCAGGCCTGGACTGGGGGTGCTCAGGGTTCTTGTGCTGGAGTCAAGGCCTGGAAGAAGACAACACAAAAAAACACAAAAAAGTCTCATAACATGACATGACCAGAGCTGGCTAGCAACAATACTCAAGCTGATAAACATGAGTGTCTTTAGGAGAAAATCAGTTTAGTTTAATTTCATAAACATACATCAACATACTTTTTACTTTACTCGAGTAACAATTCAAAATCCATAAAGCAGCAGAGGTCGGGGTGTAATATGCTTTTGCAAAGATACGATATGTAGAGATTAGAATTGTTTTGATTCGATTCAAGAATGATATCGGTTAATTTAGAACGATACAATTCGATACAATTCAACACCTTCATATTGATAAAAGCCATACAGTAACTTTTGCCAAAAATCATAAAAGTTTACTGTCAAATCTAGCATCGCAGCTGGGGTTATGTCCAAGAGACAGAGAGTGAAGAAAGGCTGAATACAACATTTTATTTCATTAAAAACACAACACGGCTGTGAGAGCTGGCTCCCATCGGTAAGCTGTTTTTTTTTTTTTTTTTCCTGAAAGGATCATTTTAAAAACAGGGCAGATAATAACAAAGAGAAGAAACCAGATGAGCCCCTCAAAGCTGAGACACTTGTTCTTCCTCAGGGCTAATCTCCATGAAAAAATAAGTTAAAAGTTACAGTTAGATAGTTGATGGTGGTTAGTTCAGAAAGAGACACCTGAAGGTTTGGTGCTGCTGTTTTTCCTGATGCAGATTGCAATATATTTCTGTTTTTATTATTTTTTTATTAAGTTATATTTATAATAATACTTTTTGAGTTTTGAGATCAGCTGTTGCTGTTTTTATTTTTTTTATACTAAATAAAGCTCTGATTTTTGTTAGGGGCATGTGTGTGTTTCATTTTTTAAAAATTGACTTTTTTATTCTTATGCTTAATTATAGGTGTTTTTATATGCTGTGTAGTAGAGTGGTTCTGTAAGCAAGTCGGTTCATTATTAAGTTTCAAAGCATCAAAAACTTTTCAATACTTCATCACAGTCCATGTATTTGAGTTATATATAAGTACATAATACAACTCTTCAGTCAAAATTATCCTAGATTTGACTGAAATATAAAAGACATAGGTGATAAAATGAAGAGCCATTTGGGATCCAAAAGAGCCAGTTCTTTTTGACAAGCTGAGCCAAATGATCACTGAAATGAGCCGAAATTCCCATTACTAAAAATTACATCCAAAAACACGCACATTTCTAATATCAATATTTCCATTTTTTTCATGTTTATCAATATATGCTAGTTAGAAAACAATGCAATTCGATACAAGGTAATACATATCAATATAGTTGTATTATAGGAATAAAAAACTGATCAATATAGTAACTGTATCATTACACCCCTAAGTAGAGGTACTTTAAAATTACCTACAACATATAAAATAGTATAAATATAGAGTAAAATGCAACCTATGTTAGCATTTGTGGGTTGAAGTGAATGTTTCCAACTATTTATGACCTTGTGACCTCTTATATCTATGAGAGGTCATAAGGTCATAACCTGTAACACATTAAAGAGACGCCAGTTCTCCTGCCTGACCCCAAAAAAAAAAAAAAATGTCTCTAGGCCTATTCATCCGACACAAAACATTTTTTGAAGATTTGATATTCCACTTCCATGGCTAGTAATACCATGTCTCTGTTTGATGTTTATAATATCTGTGCTTAAAATTCTGACGTAATTTTCCATTCGCCCCTTATCTCTAAAAGTAAATAAAACTGGAATAATTAGTCAAAAAGTCCACATGCACAAAGGCGGTGCCACTCCAACAGCTTTATCATCAATGTAGAGGAGTTTCCATGGATTTCTTTATCGTGTTTCGGAGATGTTTGGAGGGAAAAAGTTCCATTTATCTTGCTGTCGCTGTAGTAACAGTCACATGGGCTCTCCATCAGATGGACTGTGGTGTTTCAAAAGACAACAGCTGAGTGACGGAGCAGCATTAGTCCTGTGTAAACACCGAGGCCTCCGGACAGATGTGTGAGGAGCTGGGTCCCATCATGTGGTTTAGTCTTCACTGTCAGATCCTGTTCCCATTACAGGGTTTTCACATTAAGACCAAGATAGGATCAGTGTCCCGCATCATCCCCCTCAGCTTGTCCATTTAAAGTGTCCATTCATAAGCGGCATTTCAAGGAGTCACATGGGTGAAGTCACGCCTGGTGTGGGCATCTTAGGAAGTGTGGCAATGTAAATATAGCAATTTGCATGTTGACCCATTTAGTTAATAAGAACTCGTTTAAAAATGAAATGTGTTTTTTAAGGTAGAGGCTTTAAAACAGGGGTGTCCAGACTGTTTTTAGTAAGGGTCACAAACTGAAACATATATGCAGAAGAGGGCCACTCATTAGAGGTGAGGTATTACAACTCCCTAGGTCTAATTTTATCATCTCCATATTCATCCAGGACTGGGACTGGTTCATAGTATGGATGTTTTTTGTTTTTTTTTATACCCCAACCACAAATTTTCATTTTTTTATTTTTTTATTTTTTATTTTTTTACCTTTATGCTTGGTTCACCTCGCACAAATATGAAGCTTTTGCCTTGTAATAAGAAGTAATTGTAATTTGGGCCTACTGTGAATGAAGCCCAAGGGCCAACAAAAAAATCGTCCATGGATGTAGTTTGGACACCCCTGCATTAAAATAGGCCCTTTTGGTCTTCTGCCTCTCCCCTGCATCTATTAAATAATTCTCATTGTAGTTTTTATTAGTGTAAACTTTTATAAGTGTACTTTTTTTTATGTTTTAGTCAAGTATGTTTTTTTGATTGGGTAGCCCTTGTTACCGTGGGTTCTCTCCGTTTACTCCGGCTTCCTCCCACCGTCCAGAGACATGCATGTGTTAGGTGAATTGGTGACTCTAAATTGCCCCTTTTGGATGAATGTGAGAGTGAATGGTTGTCTGTTTATGTGTATCTCTATGTCCGCCCTGCGACAAGCTGGGCGCTGTCCAGGAAGTACCCCACCTAAGGCCCAGTGTTACCGGGACAGGCTCCAGTCACCCATGACGGGAATAAGCGAAAGAAGATAAATGAATGAATGAACTAGTTATCTATTTTTTCTTACAACAACATTTTGAAACATTTTCTAAAAGTAGTAATGGTACTAGTAGAAGCTGATTTTACTATGCAACCTCAAAATATCTTTCGAGTGAAGTTTATATTCAGTACTTTTTTACTTTTACTTAAGTAATAACTAGTTATCTACTTTACTTACAACATTTTAAAAAATTTTTCACCTTTGAACTTTTTATTTGGTGGTCCCCTGGATGACTGAGAGTTTTCAGTAATAACTACTTGTATTAAGTGGTTTTATTTTGAAATAGCAGTACATTTACTTGAGTACAGGCTTTGAGTCCATCTCCCACATCTTAGCTCTTTAATAAAGCCAAATGAACCGTGTTTGTCTACTGACCATCCAATGCATTTTTGACATGAACCCATTCGGATACGACCAAGTATTTAGGACACACTGGAGGGGGGGGTTAGAAAGCACAACTGAACGGGAGGACATGTTCCCAGAAGTCTGTGGATATCATCAGAGACGAGCCAAAAGGAAGAGCGGGCCAACGTCTGGAATCCACATCTGCAGGACACTGGTGTAAGGACCGTCACTGGGCCAGCTGCCTGTCCCTGCTCCACACAAATCCAGTCGACAGGCGGGACGCTCTTCATTAGTCATGCACCCGCTGACATATGGACGACCAGCTGATTCACTGCTCAGACATCCATTAGCCAACACGCCTCACCAGTCCCTTTAGAAAGTAAATACAGAGACATTGCATACATATCTTGACTTACTGCAATTCACTTTGAAAATATGACATGCACTTTGGAGATTGATGGCATTTTTGACTGGACATATCCTCAAACGTTACAGGGTCTGAATGATAAAGTGAAGTTATGGTATTAACATCTGCTGAGTGAGGACATAAGCAGCTGTTTGATAAGGGGGGGATATTAGCATATGGTACAATTGAAAACAAATGCTCAAAGTACAAGCCATATACAACAATCAGCCATAACATAAAGACCATAATGGGTGCTACAGAGTAGTGTGCCCAACATGTTACCAGTTGAAGTAAGACAGAAATACCCAGTCCCAGTGTATCACATTCATTCAGAAGATTAATGCGGCACACAACAGTCAAATTTTGTAAAATTTTCTAAAACTGAACTCTAAAAATTTTCCCAATAAATACATACATTATGTACTGCTGGTGCTACAAATATACACTAACATTATAATAAAGAAAAAAAAAAAACATATAAATAAAATAAAAAAATACAATCAAAATATAAAATTAAATGAATAAATAAAATAAAAATTGGAATGTTTTGCTGGAGCTGAAATGGTTCTAAAATGTACTCTCATAGACTTAATATAAATAGATAGGAAACCCTGTAGTCTGTCAGTTGTTTTAAAGTTGTTTTTGAAGGATTATAAACCAAATACTCTGGCTCTCTACCTCTAGCCAAGCACAAGATAGTTATTTGTAAATTTGGACAGGGATTCCCCTGTTAATGAGGTGGTTAGGTCGAGTGCATTTGGTTGAAGAAAAGGAGCAACAGAAAGGATCTTTGGTTGCTACCTTTTATTTCAAGAGATGCCATAGCACATCATTTCACTGGTAATTTGGCATAGGTCTTAACACCGGACGCCCTTCTTGGCTGACTTGGGACTGGCACACTCTTTTAGCTCCACATCAGGGGAATTGAACCCCAGCCCTCTGGCTCCAAAGGCAAATTAACTAACAACTTCACTAACATGAGAGCCAGCAACTAAAGCTAGGTTAGCAGCATAATCCTGCAATTAGTAAGGGATATAGCAGTTAAGATAAAAAAAATAGGTTCATGGGTTTTTCAAAAGTGAATTTAGACATTGATTAAAACAGAGCAGAGCAGCCCAAATCCATAAATATTTGTATTAATTTGGTTGTCAGGTTACAAGAATCACGAAACGGTGCAAATAAGACAGGATTTCCATGTGCAAGTCATGAACAGTCCTTCAATCATTAATTGTGACTTAAGACAGAGGCTTTGAGTTACTAGTACAATAGATTGTGAATGAAGGAGACACACACATTGCCACTGGCTGAGAAGCAACTTCCAGTAACAGAGCAATTACACGTGTCACTGATCAGAGGAGAGCTGCAAGGCCAGAAAAACACTGTGCTTCTAATCAACTCTAGACATACACAACTCTGGCTTTCAAGTTACAAGTTAAAACAGCTGGGAGAAGGATAAAGACAGGCTTGCATTAATTGAAAAAGAACAATGGATGACACCTTCTACTCTGTTCTATCCAGTTTGAAGTACTATGGGAGCGCAAGGCTATATATAAGATCAGGCCCTTCTTTGCATCACTGGTTTAGTCCTGGTTTTGGACCTAGTTTCCTGTTTTTTTTTTTTTACATATTCCTTGTTTAGTTTTAAAGTTAAAAGGGATTTATTAAGCAAAATTGTAATCCTGCAGCCTCTGGTGCTGAGTTTCTGAAGCATCAGAAAACTCAGTCCCAAATCTGCAATGCTGTTCTAGAGGTGACCAAGATTGGTTTCAAAATATGAATAAAAGCATAATATACGCCTTTAATGTTGGCATTTTTTTTGTAATAGTATTAAATTAGTAGTAATATTTTGTAAAAAAAAATCAAAATCAAAAAATCTTGTAATAACTGTGTAACTAATGAGAAAGAGTTGAATGCCAGCTTTTCAAGATCTAGATTCGGCTCATACCCTAACTAACTATCCTTTTCCCCCCTGATTTTCAATAATAATCAATATTATTTGCAGGCACCACAGCCTCATTGACACATTCCTTTCAATAAATAGCATAATTAAGAGCTTAAATGGATATAAGCATGTGATTAGGATGTTATGATGTTTACAGAGAACCAACTACATCCTGATTTGACCAAGGTGACCTAAAAATGCATCCTAATGACCCTAAATGTGTAAAACTGACCTGTTTAGATCTGATTATGCACTAATTTAGGAGTCAACAGTTAGTCCATTGCAACTCAATCTAGAGGAAATAGTCTGCTCACGTTCTACAAATCTCAGATAGCGGGCAGGGTCCAATATTATTGTACAGGCTAGACGCTATTTTTAAAAGAAACATCCAAACAGAAAATCCACAAATGTTAAACTGAATAAGTTTTTCTTAGTGATTGGGGCCACAAAGTCACGATATTTATCTTGTTGTGGCTTAATGCCCTGTCTATTGACAACTATCACGCTAGTGTGACTGAATATTTTGACCACTTTTTGAAGCCACAGTGAAAAGACAATTTCACCTTAGATCATTTGTACTGACAGAGAAGACATTGAACTTTGTGCCAGTTTATTTTTTTATGTGAATAGACCCAGCAATTACAGAGATATGAACCATAAACCAGGTCAAGGCATCTTTGCAGCAGATTCTACCATAGAATTCTAGACTGCCCTTTACCTCAGCCTCACACTATGGGCCCTTTAAAATGTTACGACCTCACATGAATGCAGCCAATTACTAAAGCATTGTCCACATATACACATATGACTTAGAAAAAAGTCAACAGAGTCTAAATATTTCTGTCCAAGTAGCATCACTACAGTTGTCCAAAATGAACCCTCCTGACCCCAAAATAATGTGCGGTCGGCTGATAAGGTTCAACTGTTGTCTAACGTAACAAAAGTGATCAAAATTTTTATATATCCCTACTTTCTCTGTTTTGCAGGCTGAAACGTTTTTTTGCATGTGAACAAAAAGGCTAAGAAAAGGCCTGTTAATAAAAATATCCGGGTCTGTGCAGCCAGTGCCTAAAAGAGTTGGGTTCTGTCAGGGTACAGTTGCTTATTGGCAGGATATTGAGGACTATAACTTTCTCTAATAAGTGAACAGTCAGTGTTGTGTTTTATATCGATGTATCACTTGCAAACCTATCATTAACCGAACAAATTCCATGCAGCTGTTAAACTCCTCTTCAGGGCACGGCGAGAGCTGCACATGGCGGACCATTCAGAGGCGTTTGGGAAACCGGAGTCGAAGCGGAGGAACATCTGGTTTGTACCCTGGACGGAGAACAACGGGCCCGTGGTGAAATGAAAGAGAATCTCATGCATTGTGAATGTGCACACAGCCACAGAAAGGCATACTTGGCTTAAATCATTTGCCACTAATACGCAAATCTACGCTTGAACCAAAGCAATGCGGGCAGCAGGATCCCATTAACATCTTACTTCACATCTGGATGGCAAAGTCTTATGTAAATCAATCCAAGTGATCAAGGGACAACCAGAAAGTGCAGCTGGATGTTTGGATGTGATGTCGCTTTAATGGCGGATTCCAAACAGAAGAAATGCAGATTGAAAAGCAAATAAGAGGGAAGGAGCAAGAGGGAAGATAAATTGGCAAAGCAGCCTTGGAGACTTTAGCAGACAGAGACAAGTGCACGAGAAGGGTCACTCTCGATTTTGACGCACTCCGCTCATAAACTTAAGCTACAGGGATTCACTCTCTGGATCTCACGGCGCTGTGAAGCTCTGCTAAGTCCACGTCTGGAGCTCGCTGGATTATTATCAGCCGCATCTGGCAGGACACGGCGATCCATTACCTCAACGCTATTAGCATGACACGTTCTTGCACCTAGTCCCACACTAAAAGCTGATTCTTATGTGCAGTAAGCCAGGAAATAACATCCATAAAATACAGAGCTCATATGCTAACTGGATATATGTCCAAGATTAGATGCAAAGGAGGGAAATGAACCATTAAGTCCATAGAATTTCCTTCAGACTGATGATGCATTCATTTGAGGTAGAGAGTTTTGAGGTAGCACATCTCTTAGCATTTAACCATTGTTAAAAAGAGAAAATAAGCTAACGTTAAACAAGCTAATGCTAATAAAACGGACTATTGCACACCATAAACATTGATTACTGCGAGTTAAAAGCACATGAACACTAGAAAAATTAAAACTTTCCCTTTGCATGAGCACAAAAAGCATCAAGCTAGAAAATCCCATTTGGCTGTTTGCTTTGCTTTAGGGGTCACCACAGTGAATAATTTATATACATTTTTTTTTTACACCATATGCCCTTCATGGAACAAGTCAGACAATTTTTGGGCACCTTGTTGGAGAACCTAACCCACAGTCTAAAAAAGGAAAGGACTATTGCTCTAAAAACAGTCTCCATGTTTTTTACGTTTATATTTTTATTTACACGTGTTACTCTGTGCCACTGCTCTGCTATAGAGCTTACTCACAGAGCTTTGTCCAGCCTGAGTCATATAAATTGTTTGCATTCCACAATAATCTGACAAGAAGTTGCAAATCACTGCCACCAAATTGGAGTAAGATGTGGTGTGTCTAGGCAATAGTTTAAATTCCTCTACCTGCATGTAACTGCGCTAATTGATGCAAGAGAGAAAGATGGAATTTATCTGATTCATTGTGGTTAAACTGCTACTCCGACTTGTAAAAGGAAACATACAACTTGGAGGGATACAAAAACTTCTGGGTCTGTCTGGATTTATTGAATACATGGAAGTTGATATTAGGGTCCAGTGCTATCAGCAAAGCCTTCACTACAGGAAGGTGTTACGTCACTGGAAGACAATAGGGCTGGCTGCTTCCTTTCCAACGTGCACACTCGGACAGGAAACAGACTCCTTACAACTCGCATAACTCTCACAAAATCCTGGACTACAGTATTCTCACACTCACTTAGCTTCACAAGTTCAGGGTTCTCACATATTTTCCATATTTACCTAAAACACTCTCTTATCCGGACATAAATTTCCAAGTCAGTAAATGCATTTCCCATACTCACAGAAATAAGGCATAGAACTGAAATTTATAGCCATCCACATTTGAAGAAAATGACCTCAAATGCCTCAAAAGTTTTTATTTTGCGCTCATGCTGTATGTAACGTTACAATGATATATTTTAATGGAATAATTATTTTGTTACAAAAGAGTATAAATTAACCTAGATGCTGGATTTTGAACAAATATCTCTTTGATGTTTAAGAAGTATAGCCTATTTCAATGATTCTCAAACTTTGCACATCTAGCACCACTTTATAAATATTTGTCTTTCCAAGTACCATCTTAAACAATTAAAACCCAGGTCTAAACTAAGGCATAAAATAGGGATTAAAAATGCATCATGAATACGTAAGAACAAAACCAGGCCTGAAACCAGGACTAATCTAAGAAAACAAAGGACTAAACCCTGAGTACCATGAGAAGAAGGCTACATACCACCTGTGGTACCAGTACCACAGATTTGAGAACCACTGTTCTACTGCCTTTTGCTAAACGTTTTCAACTGTTTTCACCTTTTGAAAGCTTGTCTATGGTACAAATACTAACCTTAGTGAAAACAGAGTCACTGAAACATTATTTTCAGGACCAATGAACACTGCTAGTTTTAACCAATCATAGATATGATGAAATATCAGAAAGTACAAGTAAGAAATATTTAAGTATTTGCTATGCAATAGTGTAACCAGTGTGTGAAAATACGGAACACGTTTCCATAAAATATACAGTGAGATACAGTATTTTTTTTTTCTTTTTTTGCCACCCATGTAAACACAGATGAGATTTCTTTACAATGTAGGCCATTTTTGTTTAAAATAACTGAAGATTTAACTAGTTTTTATGTCAGATTCTCCCAAATTTGACATGCAAAGAGTTTGGTCTTCTCATCTTATACAAATGTGTTAGCAAGGTGTTAGACATGTATGTCTTCAACTGGAAACATCTTATGGCATGAACTGATGTTTATAAAAGTATATAGCCTAACTCTCAAAACAAAAGTGACAAAAGTCGAAAACAACATCAAGCAAGTGTTGTAAAATTTAGGGAGTTTTGCGCACGCTACTGTTTTCTTGAATCTTTTCTAATGCAGTATTTTAAATGTTAAACTTGCTAATGTCAGCTGTTTGAATGTTAGCATTCGCAGCGTTTCAAGTTTGAAATATTGTCAGGCAAATGTGTAAATCCTATTTCTTTCCAGGGAACCATTAGAGTTATGTTAAGGCTATATTTTCTGAAGTAAAAAAGGTGCTTTAATGCCAACTTTTCCCAGCTTGAGATCCTGGTATTCATATTTTTACCCCACAGCACTCATTTTCTTTAAGGGAGGCCTTAGCTGTCTTCTTCAAGGACAAAATTGATGACGCAGTCTGCCCTCCTCACTCCATAAATCATCAGCCAAGGAGGACACCAGAAATCTTTAATTTACCCGTATGATTAAGCCCTTCAGAATTTAGCCTTTTATGCATGCCAGTTTTACAACACATAGTCAATAACAGACACGTGGGAATTAAAAAAAAAAAACTATTTGGCAATGGAAAAAAAAAAACATAATGGGACCTTTGCCTGATCATGACACGTGGGGTGATGTCACTTTTGCGAGCTGTTAAATCAGGATGTCAGAGAGAGGTTAGCTGAGTTTTATTTATTTTTTTCCCCAAAAGCTTGCATGGGATGTCTTTCTGTGTAGTTGATCCTTTTTGGCAGTAGCCTTTAAAGACGAGTGGCGTGCGACCATTGTGGTAAATGATTGGAGAGGCTTGGACTGGCAACGTGCAGCCGTAAGAAGTGCACATCACACGGTGGTGGAAAAGCAGGCCCTGACGGTGGATCTGGTTTGATGAAGAGCAAATGTAGTGATCTCATGTGGTCGACGCAAAAGAACTAGGGAAGTGCTTAGACTTTTGTGGTTAAAAACTTGACTCGAAACTTGACTTGCGTTAAAGTAAAGACAGAAGTTATTTTGTCTTTCTGACTCGGATTTAATTTCACATAAAGTAGGAGAGAGTACGGAAATTTGCTGCGTGCAATTTTGGAGACAAATGAAATTACTGGTAACAGTTACTGCTTTATTTGACATGCACGTTCCATTTCCATGACTGTATGGACTGCATTAGTAACCAGTATGAAAAAATACATCATATGGCTGGAGCTTTTTTTTTAACTAATGGATCAAAAGCTTCTTACAAATGCTTTTGTAACTGGTCCTGATAGTAATGCTTTTATAATTATACAAAATTTAATCTATTCATTTTGTTCTACTGTATGCCTTCTGTATTGGGTTAAGAACTCCAGCTCCACTTTTTTTCTTCTCCATTTGTCCCAGAAATGTCTTTCTTCATCTACAAACACTGAGTTGTCCCATTCGGTTTTTCCTTTTGATTTGTCCCACAGGGAAATAGGTCAGTTTGTGATCCATTGTCATCCCATCATTTATTTTGTCGACATGCATTTTTTTATGTATAAACATTGAATGATATTGCATTTACTTTAATTGTTTTAAGGCCATTATGACAGTTGATGGTGGTAATTGTTTAGCATTTATCAAAATCAGAATGGTATTTATTGCCATAGTAAGTGAGAGGTTCACATCACTAGGAATTTGCTTTGGTCCTTGGTGCAAACATAAAAGAAAATAAGTAACATATGATTATAATAGTGTGTGTGTGTGTGTGTGTGTGTGTGTGTGTGTGTGTGTGTGTGTGTGTGTGTGTGTGTGTGTGTGTGTGTGTGTACAAAATCCGACACCAATAACAGACATTTCATCTTGAAAAGCAAGTTATAGTAATAATAGAATAGAGAACAACAGGCTGGATAGCTGTGTGGTTTGCTAACGTAACACACTGATGGTTATTCAGCTACATGAAGCATAAACAACGAACTGAACAGGACTCGTATGTTAACGTAATATATTAACAGTTATTCACATAACTATAGCATAAAGAACATACTATAACAAGTTCACCAAACTCACCATCTCACTCCTAATCACTAAATCCTTTAAATTCTTCATCCTCGGTGTTGCTTCTGAACAACTTCACCAACTCCGGAGGTAGATGAAGCGCCGCTTCCTCCTCTGCGTGGCTGTCGTCAGACTCAGCATCAGTTCCATTTCCAATTATTCCGCTCTTTCTCAGTTGTCTTTATAGCCTAAGTTGTTAGTAGGTAATGTTACATTTTAAATTGTCAGTGGTACAGGTGCAGCAGATGCTGGTACACAAGCCTAGAGCGCCCTCTAACAAACACGTGACATATTTTAATATATAAGTCCTGTGCACCTGTGCATACGTCGCAGCCCTAGCCAGACTATGAAAAAAAGTGCGACTTATAGTCCAAAAAATATGGTATGTGTATTCACAAAAGAATATAACAGTATAGACTATGACTATACAGATGATAATGAACAGGAACCAGATATGATTATGTACATTATAGTGCAACATGAAAACAATGCGTGTCCGTAATAAAGTAATAAAGTATAACTAATGTGTTAACATGGTATATTATTTTGTATAGATTGAGCTTGCGATCTGCTAGCACGTGCTACGTGCTAAATGGTATTTGTTCCTGTCAGTCAGGTGCGATACATGGAGCGCACCTCCAAATGCGTGTCCTGTGGGTTATTCAGCATCGTCAAATCCAAATTACCCATAACGCAGAAGTTGGTCACACTTGGTGATGTGTGACCAGTGACATAAGCAGCCACATTTTGCATGCACTTCTTGCTCTGAAATCACAAAGAGCTATAGCACAGATAAGTAAATTAATCTGCAAATAAAAATGGTAAAAAATGAAATGGTAATGTCATTTTGATTTTTTTAACAGTTGACTTTCTGCAATTCCTTGGTCACTTATTTTCTGTCTTGAGTCTGTGTCTTTTTTCTAGCCACAGCTGTCCCTTGCATGTGATGAAATCTCCAAAGGCAAAATATAAGAATAGAGGGGAAGTCCGGTGTATCACTTCAGCTGTTGCACCGCACTGCTCATATTGCCACATAAAAGTGTACAGACCCAGGTGTATCACGGTAAAAACATCTCAAGTGTGCCAAATACCTTAAGAAAGCAACATGCGTTTTCCCAAACGTGGTCTTGTGTTTAAACAGACAAATGCAATGAATTAACAAGGCTTCTTCTTGTAGACCCAGGACGACTTGAGCCTTTATTAATCACACAGGGGTTACGAGTTGGAGCGCTGCACTTTTCTTCCCCTCCTCCTTTGCTTTGGCTTGTTTTCTTTTTTCTTTCACCACCCCGTTCTGTGCATTTTCGCTCAGATTTCCTGGCTCTGAAGGAAAGGGGGAGGAGTAAGGACAGCTGATGGAGAAAATCTGTGGAAAATAGCACTGGCATTATCCTCTGCAATGTCCTCTCTGAGATAGAAGATTATAAGTAAAACCACTGAAACTTCACCACCGACTGAAAGATTGGAACGTAAAAATAGCTTTCGTGCTTTGAGCATTGCCTACTAAGCAGCAACAGATTTCTCATTAGTCCACACCGAGTTGCGAATATGCAAATACTTAAAATACAACTTCCTGTGATCCCCCGCGAGCAACTGAATCCAAGTTTAATGGCTATCACCTGCTCTAAACATTTCCCTCCTGAAAACAGCTGCTTCCTCGACCAAACAAACCGTTCTGCCAAGTCCCAAGCAGCTGAAGACATTTGGAAGCCAACTTTGTGACCCTCGCTGCGTTTACATGACATAAGACAAACTTGTGTGATTGTTTTATGTGTTACTCCAACTGAAGACATACTACAGCTTTACATACATAGAATTATACATTAAACGATTAATACTGAGCTAAATCTAATTTTATTTGACAACAAAATTAAGAGAAAAAGGGAAAAAAAAAAACAGAACTTGACAAAAAAGCTGTTCTTTAGTTCTGGTTTAGTGCTGATTCAGATCTTGTTTAGAGGGTTTAGTCCTGATTCAATCCTTAGTCCCAGTTTTGTCCTTATTTAGTAACGCTCATTTTAGTCCATTTAAGATGGTTCTTCAAAAGCCAAATATTTTCTGAGGAGGTACTTGGTGTGAAGAGTTTGAGAACTACTGCCTAAGAAGATGAAATGACAAAAGAAGACCAACAACCAAAACTAACTATTAATGGGCAGTTAATGGACTTTAATATGGAGTCCAATATTTTGTCAAATATTTGAAAAGGCACTGTTTATTAGCAATTTTAGATTGGAAATTGGCTTCACTGGCTCACCTTGTGCAGCAGCTAAATGGTAAAAGATAAATTTTATGTTTGCACTTTTCTACCTCCATGGGTACTCAAAGCACTTTTCATCAAGAAAGCAATCACTACATTTATACATCAGTGTGCGTTGTGTGGGTTAAGTGTCTTGCCTAAAGACACAATGACAGTATGCAATGATGGGAGCAGAATTTGAACCACCAACCTTCTTTACCAACTGAGCCATTGCAGCAGCTGGATTCCTGCTAGATTTGTGAGTTCACAAACTTACTGAAATCCATCTTGTCCTGCTCAGGCCAATCCTTTTGCAACTGAACCACTGTTGACTAATAATTAGAGCCCGAACGATATGAATTTTTTGAGGCTGATGCCGATACCGATATTAGGCAACAAAAAAAAATACCGATATCCGATACATCGGCCGATACAGTTATACATTAGGAAAAAGTAGTTTGAAGCATTTTTCTTTCTGCTCTTGTTTACATGAATAAGGCATGTACACCCCAGGCCACTTTATATATATAATAAACATCTTTTTAAAATGTTGTAGAAAGCTGCTTATTGTTCTTTATGCTGACTGTTATGTATGTTGTAGTGGGCATTGGTGTAGGGGGTATTATTATGTATTATATTTATTTATTTTATTTAGCTTTAACTAAATTTAACTTAAATTTCATTTAAACTTGCTCTGCAGGTAGAGCATGTGGAGAACTACAAAATGCATTTAGAATTTTTGTTCGGAGGTTTTATTGCAGAGAAATTAGCAAAATACTTTTATTGCATTTTTGAGCTTTTCGGGACATGGGAAGGTGATTTGGGCTGTTTCCTATGAACTGCAGAGTAAAAGCCCAACTGCTTGGAAACACTGATTGACAAATAGTAGATGGCCATCATTTGCATGTAAACAGGCTTTATTCCAGTGTTCCAGCACAAGGGTAAAAATAGTACTAAATATATCGGTGGATATCGGCCAGATTTCAGCCGATACCTGATAATTTTCTAATAGGCTATATTGGCCGATATTATCGGCCGGCCGATATATCGGTCGGGCTCTACTAATAATGTGGCTTTACTAACACATATGAGATATTATTTAAGTTTGAAGACAACTGCAACCATTTTACTATTAATAATGTAGAACATGGTCAGTTATCCAACCACTGATCAGGTTTTCATCTAAAGTATTAACTATTGGTCTCAGAAGACTCTCAGTCATCCAGGTTAGTTAAATAGATCATCTGGACTTGGTTTTTAAGATGAAGGCATTTCACTTCTCACTCAAGAGGCTTTGTCAATTCTGAATTTAAACAGGTAAGAGAGCTGAGTTTTATGCCCCTAGGAAGGTGGAGCTTTGACGTGAAACAAAATTTTATAAGTCTAGAGTGGATAAAAACCTTAGCCTGGTTTCAGGTTATTAGAAATCATTTGTCAACTGTCAACTATTGGATTTCGTCACGAGTCAGACTACTTTAAATGTGCATTCTGTAAGATTTTTGCTACAATTGGGTAAAAATTGTACAGTCACACTATGGGAATAATCTCACATGTTTGATTTCTGTAATGCACACACACTGCACCTGTTGTAGTCATTTTTACAAACCATAATTAAAGCCCAAGAACATCATCAAAGAGTTCTTACTCAGCTGTCTGACTGAAAGAAAGAACAATATCAACCCCCTCTCATGTATGTACACATGCTTTAAGTTCTTACATTCTTACATTGCTGGGGAGAGACAAAATAAACGCAACAAGTCTGATGTAAGGGTTCACATAACAAAGTAAATCTTTGTGGGATGACACTCGGGTCGTTCCTCTGTAGCTTCTTCTCATATTTGGTTTAGAAGATTCAGCAGAGTAACTCTATACATCTGCTTGAATAAACACAGCTCAATGGGTCAGAGTGTGCCGGCGGTTTACAGATGAAGTGTGAGGGATTGTGGGAGATTTGGCCATACAGGAGACAGGAGCCGCTGGAACTGAGGTGTTTAGACTCAACGGTTGACCTTCAGGGGTTTCTCAGAGGAAATGTCGGGGAAAAAAAATATGAAAAATATCCTGAAGAGCTTCCTTTGCTTCTCAGACAAATGGTTTATACGTGTCCAGATACATGTCAGAATGAATTATAGATCTGAACTGGGTTAAATCATGAAGACTTGGGGATGACCGTGACATTTTATGAGTTACAGATGAGGGGAACATAATGCGGTCAAGAATGACTTAAGAAATTGACGCTTTTATGAATGACGTCAATGCATAAATTTGTAGATACACACAGCACAGGGAGATCATATGGTTAAAAACACTAATATAACAATTATATTCAATTTAACCACAACAAAAGCATATGAAACTTTTCTGGAGCTGTCAATGTCAATGTTTTTGTCAATAGATAGATTTAGAACTTTAAAAATATGTCCCAGTTTTAAGGTCTAGAAAAGTGGTCACCCTACCATGGCATAAAATAAAATCCATGTCAATATTGTACTGATGGACTACTTAAAGGTCCCCTATTATGCTAAATTTACTTTTTTGAGCTTTTAATCATGTTATAATGTTCCTACCTCAAAAACATACTTGTATCTATAGTTTTTGGAAAAATCATGTCTCAAATAAACTGAATACACAATTTTGCCCTTTGTTTAAAGAAAGAATGTTGTCGCAAAAATACATTTGGCAGGGAGGTGATGTTTCTGCCAGCATGGGTTGGTTTGATAGTGTGATAGACAACTCCAAAAAGTAATGGTGGGAACTTAATTACATTTTCAGGAATGAACCAAAAACTGTTTAGTTCTTATTCCAACAAAGACAATCTGGTGTAATATGATTTGACAAAATAAGAGTTCTTCAAGGAAGCATGGGCTTTAATGGGGGGACCTGCTCTGCCTGACTTCAAAGTAACACCATATAAGCTTGCAGACATGTAAAATAATATTAGATTTATACAGTAAGACCTTGGTTTAAGATACTGTACAATAGACAATAGACTGTTGCCACTACTTTTTTGCCTTTCTCACGTCCTAGCTTGGGTTCAATCTTTTAGCTCCAACCTGGGGGTGTTTCAACTACTATCTACTGTTGGCTATACACTCATTTGGACCCCATACAAGAGAATGCTTTATGTGCTGTGTTTTTGGAGTGTACAGACCGACTGGATGTTATCACTGTTGCTTTGCTCCTTGGCAGACCGAGAGGAAGCTGGCCTTGTTCCCACCATGGCTACCTTCCTGGTGCCATTATATTCGGGTGAAGTGGCCGACCCCAAGGCTGCAGCCCCGGTTTGATGGACACAGTTTGGAGTCTGTGTTACATCAGCGGTTTAGAGCTTGGCAACTGCTTCAGCTGATAATTCTGAATCAAACATGTTTTAGGAGTTACAGCACAGAGGCAAGACCTAGTTTGTTTACATGGAGAACTTAGACTATGATAGATAGCTTGATTTAGTCCTATAACTTGGATTGAACTATTGTGTCCACAGCATTCTGCTTAATGCTAATTTCATAGAAAAAAAGCTAATTCTAAACCTGACTTGTGTGTAACTCATAGATAGTTTAGCTGGCTTAAGAGTGACGCAAAATACGTTTTTACCAGTCTAAAGGAGTCAGTATTGCTCTAAACTCTGGTCTTCATGTTTTTCATATTTGTTTACATGTGTTACCCTGCGCCACTGCCCACATCTAGAGCAGTGGTTCTCACCTGGTAGGTCAGGACCCAAAAGTGGGTCGCAGAACTGTTTTAAGTGGGGTGTGGGCTTTGACAGGGCAAAAAAAGTTTAATTTTTAAAAATATATAATTGATTTACACTCCTTAACAGTAGGTGGCAGTATGGAACATTAGGTGTATTGTGTTGAAGTATTAAGTGTGTTGAAGTATGGTGGCCCTAAGGTGCAAAACCAAAATTGTTTTTGTCCACTGGATAAATAAAAGCAGAAGTAGATTCTTTTTAAAATCGAGCCTTAAAAAGAAACCTGTCCCTTAAATTTAAAAAGGAGTACACGAAAATTAAATACATAAATACATGTCTATATTAAAAATGTGTTTTTGTCCACTGGAAAAATAAAAGCAGATGATTTTTGAATGTGTTGCCTCAAAATAAAAAAACAAAACAAAACAAAAAAACACCTCTAGAAATTAAAAAGATTACATTAAAATAAAGCCATGTCTTAAATTGTAAAAAGCTTGTTTAAAAAACTCATCTAAATAAAATAGGTCCCCATAAAAAGCTCCTCAAAACCCCCTTCCCCCCCAAAGGGGAGGGGGTGGTTATACATTTAAAAATCTTCCTCCGCTTTAATTATTTTAATGGACAAAACATCAAAATTGATGTTGCTCCTCAAAATCAGCATTCTGAAGTGAGTGCTGCCTAATTTTCCTTAATATCTTATTTATTTGGGTCATGGCTTTTCGTTTTGAGTGATAGTGCTTCCCGAAACCAGACCAGCTGAAAACCACTCCTCTGGAGAATGTTCAGATCACTTTCTTTTACCATAATCCAATTAAGCCAAATGCATTTGAAAATTTAGACTCTCTAATCAGATTCAACACAAAGACTAGTTATAATCAGACTATAATAAGAAAAACTTCTTTCCTTGCATGTAAAAATTCTAGTTTTACACCTGTTCCTTCCTCCATTTATCCAGGCTTGGGGCTAGCTCACAGAGTACACTGGTTTGTGACACTGTGCTGTTTTTTTGCTTTTTATTTAAGAATTCTGTCAAGTGTTACTAAGGTTAGGCTATATACAGCTTCAGCACAGAAGCTAACCTGCAAACTATGAAGCAACTGTGAAGTAAGAATCATAGTGAATGTTTCTGTCAACCATATAGTTTAGGGTGAAAGATGGGTCATGGCAAAATGGTTGGACCCCCTAGAGCTCTGCATATTAAACTATCAAACTCAAGACAAAATATAACACTAAAGTCTCATAATAAATATAAATGCTCAATATTTTGTCTACAGAACTACCAACTAAAGCAGAATTCTAAACAAAAAGTACTTATTCTGCCAAAGACAGACCAACTTAGTGTTTTACCAAAACAACTGTTTTACATGAAGACTTGTTATAATCAGACTAATCCAATAATAAGAATAACCTCTATCACTACAACATTTTACAATTAAAACAGTCCAAACAACACAGTAATAATAATAACAACTCTTTTGCTTGCACGTAAACATGTCGAGTTTGCGTTGCTATCATGTCTAATCACATTCCTTATACTGTATACCCCCCAGGTCTGCATGTGCCAAAGCAAAACCCTGGGGCCTAGTCAGGGTCACCCCCGCTGGGAGATACAAGTTTCATCCCACAGGAAGGATTTACTGGGGAGGACTGGCTTTCGGTCTGCAGCTCATAAGCAACTGGGTCAGGCCACCGCAAGCCTGTCTAAATAATAAATGAAAACAGAGAGTTGGTGGAAAAAGCTGCCAGATTACTGCTCCACTCTGTTTGTTTTCAGGCGGAGAAGGAGTGAGACTTCCTCTTGTTGATTTTGTGGGAACACATGTTGGACCATATAAAGCAAAACGAGCCTTTAGTCATCTATTCTCATATTAATGCTGGTGGAGCAGTTATTAAGGCTTATTATGGTTTTGGAAGTACCCGAACACATGGCACATTATGATATTATGTAATTCCATATTTGGTATTTTTAATATGAATTTTAATCATAGCCAACAGTGTATCAGAATTAGACATCTCAGTGTTATTTGAAAGTGTGGAAAGTTTGAACAGAACCACAAATACAGGTTTTTTAACAAGATGTGGATATACTTTACACTCACCAAGTTTGTTCGCACCGGGCTGAGAACTTTCCACAGTCATACATCAACACAAGAATTTTTTTACAGTTTTCCAACAAGTATGAATTCGTCTACCCATTTAACTGTCCATGTAAGAGTATGGTGACAACGGTTTGGTACACAGGTCTACAATACACATTCAATACAAGGGGCAAAGGAGAAAAGTTATACATGTGAATCAGCCATTAGTGTTCATCAACTTCTCTTCTGCTTTTTAACACAACTTTGGTCCTTAGGCGGGACACACCCTAGTAAATAGTTAGTACGCAGACAACCGTTACTATCACATTGCTCCACTAGCTATATGTACTATATATATACTTTTGTACTATATACTTTTGACAAGACTGAGCCATTTCTCTTTACAGTAGTTACTATGTTTACACACAGGTAGAAAAAACTGAATGATTGTGTTATAACAGGAGCTTGAAACTGCATGTAAACCCGGGTCTCCATTTCATTTAGTAAAGTACAAGTTTTACTGTTTATATTTATTCATAAACCTATGATTGCAGATTTGCTGTATAAATTAGCCCAAGTTTTAGTGCTGCTGGTAAATCTCCAGATCACTTCGCTGTGGTCTGAGTATTTCAACTGTCTGCTCTGCATGTAGACTGAGACAAGAGTGGTTTGACCAGCTCAAGAAATCAGAGTAAAAACACACAATGACCATAGTTGGAGTATGCTCTGCATGTAAATGTAGTGAATAAGTCTGCCAGATTGGACTGTTGCTGCGGGTTAGCCAGAGAACTGCAGCAACAAGCACCTAAGGCAGAAGTTCTCCAAGAGGCAAGAAAAAACATAATACCATTTATACGGTTTTCATGAAAGAACAAACTATTGGTAAATCTGGGCTTGAAACAATCGTTTGGGATATTGAACCTAGGTAATTTTAGCATGATCAGAACTTGGTTTGGAAACCAAGATTTGTATAAAGGTTGGTTGATGTAGAAGAGGCATAAATATTCCCCAATGGCGTGACTGTTTGACTAGTCCCTGATGTCACATAATTTCCCCTAAACTTCTGTCATAGCTAATGTTTTTTAGTTGACTGCAACATCACTAAAAAACTTCCAGAAAAGCATCTAAGTAACGCATTACTAACCTAACATGCCTTTGACAATAGCACTATCATTATGTTGTAATGATTTTTTCTCCTCTGGTCTTGTGGGACAGAAGTAAGAAGCCAGTATTTCACAGATGATTACGTTAAAACTGACTATATGATTATATTAATAACACAGATCCATTGCGGCCTCACGCAGCCGGTGTGCCCTCTGTAACCCAGTAACAGCCCAGACTGCTTCCTGATTAGTTTAGTGGACCACAGGACTCGCAAGCCAACGATGCTGCGCGAGCCGACCATGTGAATTCAAACGTGCATGCATGCATGTTTACGTTAGGAGGGGGGATTTGACTGTGGCCGCGGCGGTTCAAGACCATGTAATTACTCCCACTTAGGATGGAGGAAAAAAAAAAAACAATTTGAGTCATATCGCAGGAGCAAAATTATGGTTGGGAAGCCACTGACCATGCTTAAGGCTCTGTCTGTATACTTTTATCTGCACAGGTTGTTCTCCAGTTGGACATGCTGAATGCAATTAGCAATTTCCCCAAAATACCCAGGGTGCACATCCAGCAGCTCTTTGGCGGAGACATTTGTGAGTCAGCATCTCTAGTAAAACAACAGTAACACAAATATGCATTCTCAAAAGGTTAATGACAAACTAAAGAAATTGGTGCATATCTTGATTCCAGCCAAACACATATCTCTTCACCTCATTCCTTTCCATTGTTTTTCGAACAGTACCTTGAAATCTTCGTCTGACGGACAGCTCTAAACACAGGCTCGAAAAGCTATTTGTTTTCTCGTGGTCAGTCGTAAACCACAAGAATACTACGTTCACAATGCCAGAGCAAATTTAAGATTGTTGATGACAATGCAGAGGAACGCAGTGTGTGTACAGTAAGTGGGGTCAAAACATGCAACAGGTAGTTTTCAAGAAAACAAAGGCAATGTACAAAGTGAGTGGAGCCACCGTTTCTTACCAATAAAATCTGAACTTTGTGGACTTGGAGTTTTACACTGTTTTTACTGACTGAAAAGAGTTTAAATGTCCATATGTTTGTTTCAGTTCCTATATTATTTATAGAAAAATCCAAAAGTAAACCTTATAGTAAAATACTCTATGCTTAGAAGCTTGCCTCTGAAAATAAATGGGTAACAAATTCTGTCAAATTATATATGGTATCCACAAATAATTATTCAAAAGGCACATTTATGGGAACAAGAAAAGCAGCAGTAACCACATTAATTCATCTTAGAGTCAAAATTCATACTAACGCAGACTCTTTAGAGGTAGCAAAAACAATTGTCTCATGCACATCTAATTCATTCTACCAAGTACAGTTGCTGCAGTGTCCTAATCTTACCTGACAGTTATTGGTTCACAGAGATTTTGAAAAGGCTTGGAGTACACACTAACAGACTGGTTACAGCGCCTTTGTTTTATGTCAAAAAAAGGACTGGGGACACACATTTAGCAAGTGCACCTGAGAGGGATCACACACTACAGGATTTCTCAAACCAACTCAAACTCTTGCGAAGAGGTTGGTCAGTAATTAGTAAAATTTAAATGTTTGATTGACTGCAATGGGGATCTGGTCGAGTCTGTTTTCCCCACACACTTACAGATTTCAGTCTTTACACCTCATACACTTAGAGATTTCTGGGCCAACTAGCCATGTAAGCTCTCCCCAACTAGTGCTGACTGGTGCAGACTCTGCCCAACTGTAAATCCTTGGTAAACTCCGGCAAAAAATATTGTAGTCCCCAGCTTAAGCACAAGTCCTAAAAATATCTGTCAGCTCTTATAGCCTTAAGCTAATGTAGCATAAATGCTTATGTATAATTAGTGACACAAGGGAAATATAAAAAAGTCTCCAGAGTTGATGGTAAAAAAAAATTGAATATTCTGGCAGAACAAAGTTATGACTACTGCAGCAAAAAAAAAAAAAACAGTGGCTGTACTGATTTTGGGCACAGATGAAACTTGCACTAACGCTTAAAGAGTATATTGCAATGGCTTTTCAAGTCTTTTTCATTTACCTTTAATAATATTACAATATTATTATAACATTATTATTTAATACATAATTTAACATTATGTAACAGTACTTTTACAGTTGAGTACAGATTTTGAGTATTTCATCCACCTCTGGCTGTTGTTTATGTCCTCACAGTGAACTATAGGCCACTCAGAGTGCATAGGCCCCTCTGTCCTGTAATTAAATCAAACGCCCTATTTCACAAACGTAAGAAAAAAAAAAAAAAAAAAAAAAAGACCAGGATTCACCCTTTTGACCAAGCTCTGTGAATCTTCAACAAATCTGGTATTTGGTTCTCAAATAGGACTTAAGTGTTATCCTTGTCTGACAGCTGCCGACAGCCCGGTTTAAAAAATCTATCAGCTGCATAGTATCCCTAAAGCTCTACAGCTTACATTTGTACTTTTGACAAGATGGAGACGTTTCTCTTTACACTAAGTCTGCCAGGTTGGACCATTGCCGAGAGTTAGCCAGAGAACTGCAACAACAAGCATCTGAAGCAGAAGTTCTCCATTCCACTCCCTACACCTTCTCCGTCTCACGAACTGCGCCTCCCCACCCGTCTTCTGGCAACGCTTTGAGCCTGATACCAGTGTAGTTTAGATAAGCATTCCCCCGCCGTGAAGCATGTATTTTGTTCGGAACAAAAGTCCAAGAAACGCTTTCGGTTTGGGCCTCTGATGGGAGCTCTGTGTTTGTTTTCAATTTAGGGTTATCCCGAGAACACGCACATTTCTCTCCAAAAATAGGCAGCAGTAGAAAGCGAAGGAGGGCCGCCGAGGAGGAGAGTGGTAGTAGTAGAGGAATAGGAGGGAAATGAGGAGGGAGTTTGGTTAATGAGCACCAGATGCCTTACCTTCGGTGGTAGCCACATTCTTGGGAGCTTTGGTTGGTGTGTGATCTGTGCTGGAACTTATGTCAGAAGATATGCTGGAGCTCCCTTTACCTGCGGAGAAACAAACAGGTTGGAGCCTTGATCATCTGAATGTGTTATGTGTTACATGTGAGATCATAGTAAGCTATGAAAATCCAGTGCACTTTCCAAATGTGAATTATATTTTCCTAAAATCCAGTAAGTGGTGGGTGGCTATTGTGAATGTATTATAAAACCTGGATATGGTCTCTAGGTTTGTCAGCAATTCCACCAGTGCAAAAAAATCAAATGCAGCCCAGGAAAGATTTACCTCATAGACCTTCAATGTCAAAAGTGATGTCCGGTATTGGTCTGTTTTAATATTACAGTATAGGCCTATTTTTTTTGTTAAAAGACATTTTGGTTGGATTGGCTCATTGATGCAGCACACGATGGCAGATGAAACAAAAGACTGCAAGCATAAACCCAGAAACCACAAATCTTTTGCACCATGACTGACCACAGTTGTCATAACTGACTTTGGATCCACCTCTTTACAATACATCCATCATGTTTGGCATCTGTATAATCCTAAGCTTCCAATGACTCTAGCTTGTTTCATGTAGCTGGTGTTGTAAAAAAAAAAAAAAAAAACACTTCAAAATTATCCCCTCCTCTGTGTGACTATGGTCTGTTCTCTGCCAAATAGAAAAGCAACAGGCCTCTCCCTGCAAGTGTGGAGCCTACATCCTTAAGATTGATGACATCAGCCTTATTATATATTTATCTAATCAACTCTTCATCTTAGGCTGCCCCTATTAAAAAGTAACCTTTTCAAAGTTTATTTTCCGTAACATTTCTAGCTTCAAGGGAGCTCAACAGTGACCGTCTAGCTCTGGTTCTGGAAGTAAATTTCTCATTCATTATTCCCATTGACTTAAAAAACAACAACAACAAAAAAGTATATTAGGAGTTTAAAAGCTTGGCGGAAGCTAATTAGCTATGGGGTAACTCGTGACCATAACACGATTTATTTTGATCCCAAAAAAATATCTGATACTTGAAAATACAGTAAAATACATGTAAAACATCTTGCCTTTTATTAAGTTTCTAATAATTATTTGGATCAAAATTAGATGTCTTATACCACAGGTTCCCAAAGTGGGGTCCAGGGCCCCCTGGGGGTCCGTGAAGGTACTGCAGGGGCCCCCCAGAGGGGGGTACTTTATTAAGTACATAAATAAATTGTTTAAAATGAAGTACAGTTATGTACTTGTTTAAAAATATTACTTTAAAACTATTTTGTTTTTCAGAAAGTTTTTATAGAAAGTTTTTATAGAAATCTATGAAAAAAAAACATGACAGTCTTTTGAATAGAGGGAAGTTGTATAGTTTGGGGGTCTGTGAGTGACTTGTAATATTAAGGGGGCTATGACACTCTTAACTTTGGGAATGGCTGTCTTATACATATGGGTTACCCTCATAGCTGATTAGCCTCTGTCAAGCCGTTATTCTCTTATATGGAGTGAGGAAACTGAATAGTAATATTTACTTCTGGCCGGTCACTGTTGAGCTCCAAACATTACATGTCACCACTGTCATGGCACTAATTATGCTAACGTCATATCACTACTTTGTAACCTAACTGTGAAATAAATCCTTTCCCCTTTTACACAGTGGCAGAAACTCAGCGCATACAAACAGTGCAGTCAGGCAGCTTCTTCAATTTACCACATTTACTATACGGTTCTTGCTGACATTATTAGATTAGAGCTTCAAAGAGAGTCTTCGAAGGAGCTGCACTACCGTAGCCCAACTGTCATGATGACTGTCTGTGGATGCGTTGTTTATGGCCTTTCATTCCACTGTCAGATCATAAATGCAACTTTGTGGCTTTCCCAAACCCAAGTATGCACCATTCAGCCGGCATGACAAGCTCAAGAGGTATTCCCAAACCTTCACAGCCCACATACTTATCAAACGCAACCACGTAAACAGACTAGACACACACCAAAATATACGCTACATATGAAAGAATGCATACGGAGAGAGAACTGAGCCAAAAACCTTCCTAAAGTAGGCAGGATCAAATAAATACATTTATTAACATTGAAATCCAACAGGGCTCATATGGTAAGGGTCTAAATGACATTTTGTGGTGACATCACTGAACCAGCACATCTGCTATTGCTTCCACTTCAGCTTTCAGAAATGACTCAGAGATTCATAAGGCGCTTACAGATGTTGGAGCAAAAAGTAGAGTTCAGAAAGGCTTTTGGTTGATGTGTGTGGATGCGTGCAAGGCCTAATGTTTCATGTCTTTCACTAAAAAGCCAGTCTGTAAGACTCATACTGCAACTTGCTGTCTTATGCCTCTTATGATGGTTGCTAGATGCAGCTATGGATACTGTGCCCAGGGAGAGTTATAATGGAAGTGCTAGCTTGCTTAACTACCTTGTTTATCCTATTTCTCCTCTCTGGTCTTTGACAGCTAATGTGGAAAACTAGCTGCTGTTTCTAACGCTGGCATATACAGACCTAATCAAAATTTTGAGACCATTTGAAAAATTGCAAGAATTGATATTTTGCACTGTTGGACCTTAAGGAAATGTAAAGAAAACGGAGTAAGACAAAAAAAATTGAGTATGCAATTTATTGAAAACAACAGTTAACGTGAAATAGGCCTGTTCATCAGCTGATCAAAAGAGGCTAGTTGCTCCAAGTGGTGAAGATGGCTTCACGAAGGGCATCCAGTGTCTGGAACTGATGTCCATTTTTGTAAACTTCCGTTGTCAATCATCCCCAAATGTTCTCTATTGGATTTAGATCAGGGGAACACGCAGGATGGTCCAAAAGAATGACATTATTCTCCTAAAGTAGTCCTTTGTCAAATGGGCATTGTGAACTGCAGCGTTTGTCCTGTTGAAAAACCCAGTCATTACCAAACAGACGAGGGCCCTCAGTCATTACCACACAGACGAGGGCCCTCAGTCATTACCACACAGACGAGGGCCCTCAGTCATGAGGGATGCCCGCTGCAACATCTCCACATAGCCAGCTGCCATTTGATCCCTGCACAACCTGAAGCTCCATTGTTGTTGTCCATTGAGTGAAAAAGCAGCCCAGATCATGATGGCGCCCCCTACACTTTGCCCCGAGGAAAACATCTCCAGTGGGATCTCTCCTTGTCCTGCCAGTAATGTTGGAAGCCATCAGGACCATCAAGGTTACTTTTTTTTTTTTCATCAGAGAATAAAACGTCCTATGTTCGGTGCTCCCTTGCAAAGTCCAAATTTTGTGGCATTGATGGAGATGAGTCCTTTGGATATGTTTTTATTTGTTTATATGTTATATTAAAGCCTGTCAGATGGTTAGTGGGCTGCAGTCGGCACCAGTAATGGCCTTAATTTGGGTCGGGGGTCGTCCCGTGTCTTGACACACAGCCAATCAGATCCTCCGGCTCAGCACCAGTGAATTTTTTTTGGGTCTATCTTGACTTTTTTGTTCCATAAGCCTCAGGATCTTTTAAGAAATTCAAAATGACTGTCTTACTGCATCCAACCTCAGCAGCGATGGCGCGCTGCGAGAGGCCTTACTTAAGCAGCTCAACAATCCAACCACGTTCAAAGAGAGAAAGCTTTTTTGCCTTTGCAATCAGCAGGTCATGGCAGTGTGAAAATAACACTGAATCCACAATTTTTTTGGCTTTTAAAGGCTGTGGTCTTAAACTTTTGATCAGCTGATGAAGAGCCTGTTTCAGTTTGTTATTTTTCAATTAATTGCTTACTCATTTTTTTTTTTTTTTTTTTGTCTCACTCCCATTTCTTCTTTTTGCATTTTGAAACTCTACCTAGAACCTCCTTAAGATTCAACAGTACAAAACGTAAATTCTTACAATTTTTCAACTGGTCTTAAAATTTTGATCAGGTCTGTATGTATGTTGTAAAAACAAATTAGAAGATAAAGAAATATCCATCAAGTTCTTACATTGTAACTCGATTATATCAATCACCTCTTCATAGCTATATGTCCAAGCTAATGTTAACATCACAGTGTAAACAATCATGCATGGACACAGAATTATACAGACCTCTGCCTCTGAAATGTTCTGTTCCCTTCTGACACACTAAGCATGAGCTGTTTTAATCATCTAGTTACAATTACTGTCCACTACTTCTGCTTTCATTGATAAAAAAAATATATATGATACTTAAAGTAAGCTTGAATTGTCAATAAACTATGTCAACTTTATAACCATCTCATCTTGAATGGCAGTTTAGGTAATATCTGTTACATCAGGTCTCCAGTCTGTTAGAACCTGGTTCACCCTAGATCCAGCCGGGCGGAGCTTGTCCACATGTTATTCCGACTATGGAGAGATCCAATCTTTTTCTTTGCAGTTATTGACTTAGAAAGAGAGCACACTGGAATGTTATTTATCCAAACATTTCTGCAGTGTTTTCTAGACTTCTTTTGAATAAGTAATGCTGCAGATTAGATGTGGAGGTGAGTTAAACATTCCAGAGGTTTTAATGCTGCTCTGAGAGATTTTATCAATATTTGGCTATGAGACTCAACAGACATCGACTTTAGTGTTTGTAATGTCACAATAACAGTCGTAAAATGTTCCTATACCTAGATTTTAGATGACTTCCAGATGCAAGTAACGCTCCTGTCTGCTGACTCCAAGTGAGATGAGTGAAAACCTTTCTAGAGTGTAATAATATGGGACTAAAGTAACACTGAAAATGTGGGAGATTTTATTATCTTATGATGCCCTATCTTGTTATGAAATGTACAAGCAACTGTAGGACTCTCAATAAACTTATTTTATCATATCTTGAGGCTGAATGTATGATAATAATCCGTTGGTATAGATGGCCACGAGGTTGTGGAGATTCATAGCTGATGAATATTTTTATTAAAGAATCATAAATCATATAGCCTCAGAGGAAAACATGTACTCCTATTGCTGAGTGAATTGGATAAGACATTTTGTTCATTGCTAATTTCTCAAACTGAATGAAAGTTCCTGTTAAAATATAGAATGTTATGTTGTTGCCACTGCCATTGGAGGGTTGCAACTTTGGACCATGAAGGATAATACAATGTTAAAACCAGCACATTACTTCACATTGACTTGAACTTGAAAATGCTTACCAGTAGCCATTGGCAAGAGATTCTTCATTACAACTGCTAAAGTGTGCAATCATGGCTAGTTTTAGCTAAACTACCAAGGTACAGCTTTTGATAATGGGACCCCAATACTTACTCAGGCTACTATACTTATCTATAGTATACAAAAAGGTATATCCAACATGATATGATTAAAATAAATGCTATGTAACGTTCATTCATTTTCCCAAATCCATCCTTTGAGTTTGTACATTAGACAGTTAATTGCAGCTGCTATACTACTGTTTATACTGACAACCGTTCACTCTCGCATTAATTTGCCATAGCCAGTTTAGACATGACCTACACAAATGCATGCCTTTGAACAGTGACAGAAAGCCAGAGTGCCTACACTCCATTCACCAAAAATCCTGTGGATTTAACACAGCCCTCTCACTGCCACAATACCTTATAGCATATATATTCGTATAATAAAGAAGCAATCATAAAAATAAATTAATTAATAATTAAAATAGCTATGAGTCCTAGCCCATAAGGGTTCTTACTTTGTCTCATGGCATTCTACCAAGTTACAGAACGGTGCTTATCATGCATTAAAAGAACTTCACCTGTCTTATGGGCGACAGAGCATATTTTGATGGCCTGATAGGCGAACAAAGACTTTTGCTAAGACATCGAACTATGCTTGATAACGTTAGGACGTAACAATAGTACAGTATGCTATCACTGTACTGCATGACCCCTGGATATGGCCGCCAGGTGTCCCTCGTCTGCAGCGAGGATATGGACTAAGCACATCTTTGTAACGGTTCTATGGAGCACAGCCATTCAGGACAAAGTATAATTTACAGGCTACAAGCAGTACCTATATGGTTAGACACCAGTTTTATATTCATTATTTCTGTCACAGTGAAATACGCACTTTTACAAACTTTAAAGGAAATAAAAACTTTACTCCATTGGCCAACTGCTGCGCACAAAGTTGAAATAGAAGGTCTTTTAACTGGAAATAGCAGTGGCAGTGAATACAAGTGAGTAATTATATCACAATGCCTACAAAACGTGCTATAGGATACAACTGTGCCAGTACTCACCCTCGCTTCCGTACTGTTTTCCATTGTTCGCACCCATTTTATAGAATACATAATCTATGCGCGACTCTCCGCTGACCAAACACACTTAAATCCCAATCCAGAAAGCACTCCTTCCATCGAGATACTGTAGACACTCTGAAAGTTTTGCGTCGGCCCGTTAACTCTGACTCCAAATCCAGATGTTGAACAGCCTCAAAAAATTACGCAAACTACGCTCCACGTTGTCCACTTTTTACGCGAATACATCCACGGATAGATGAAAAAATAAGGCAAAAAAAAATCCCACTTGAAGAAGTCGAGAGCAAACTTTAGAAGTGGCCTAAATAGTAAGCAGCTGTTTATCGGGAGTATGTGTGTGCGCGCAATCAGAGCAGCCAGACGAGTCGTGAGGACGCGCAGCACTGCCAGCGAAATGTGGATTTAAAGAGACCGCACACTGGCCAGAAAAGTGTGCAGGAAAAGATGAGCCAGAGAAGAGACGGAGAGGGTTAACAGTAAAAGCGAGCTGGATATCACACACAAGTGGTTGGGTGCTTTTGTAGTAGAAATTGCAGCTTTGGTTTATTCTTAAAAGAACGCTTATGTCTTGCTTTAGAAACCAAACTGACGTGTGACCAAGTGCATTCCCTGTGGCTAAACACAATGGCTATTACCAGTAAGTGTCACCACGAGTTAAGTGTGCATTTTAAGAGACAATAGCAGAGGAGAGTAAGTAGATATTTTTACTTGGGTAATTTACTTGAGTATATTTTTATCATACCAGAGGAAAAAATAGACTTTTTACTGATTCTTTTAAATGTGTTGTTTAGTAAAAGCACTTTTTTTTTTTATCTTGGTGGCAAAGTATCCTTGGAGTAAGAGAGTAGTAGTAGAAGCAGTAGTAGTAATATTAGTTGTGGTAGTAGTAGTTACATAGTAGTAGCAGTAGTAAGTAGAATCAGCAGTGGTATGGAAGATTTCACCTTGCTAAACTTACTTCTTCATGAAGTAATAATTGTAAGTACTATTCTACTTGAGGACAGTGCTTGAGCACTTCTTCCACCTCAAAACTACTTAAGCAGAATCAGGGTAGCTCCAGGTTTTGACTTGTGAAATTGAAAACATTTTTAAGACTACTTAGAGTGAAATTTAATGCCAGCATTGTCAACAATAGGAATAATATGTATGATTTTTACACTAAGGAATTATCCATACTACTCTCTGAAACTCAAGGGTCAAAGTCTAATACACATGAAAGAACTCCAGTGGAGCATTAAAAATTCATGAATAAATGAATCCTGCATTTCAATGATAACATTTCTTCAATAAACCCAGGAAGAATCCTTAAATAAACTTTAAATTTTGTTATTGTGATGACAATACTTTTTGTAATATTAACATATTGTTTTCACACATTTTACGACCTACTTATAATATTTCATACTTTTAAGGCCTTGATTTTTGACAAGCTTAAATTTATTACCCATTTAATGCCTTTGAGACCTTGGGAATACCCTGAGAATGTCTATTTCAGTGGTTCTCAACTGTGGTACGTGAGCTTCTTTTGGTGGTGCTTGGGAGTCTTTTGGAGTTATTCAATTTAATTTAGAGAAAGCTTTATTCCTGTTTTATTGCGGCTCTGGTTGCTTAGTCCTGGTTCAGTCATAGATTAGTCCTGTTTACACCTAGTTTTGTTCTGGTTTAGACTTGGTTTTGTTTTGTTTTTTAATTGGGTTTAGATTAGTCCTGGTTTAGTCCTATTTAGTTGTAGTTTAGTCCTGGCTCGGTTCTAGTTTTATTTCCGATTTAAAAACGTTCATTGTAGTCCATTAAAGATGGTACTATAAAAGCCAAATATTTTTTGAGGTGGTGCTTAGTGTCAAGAGTTTGGGGACCACTGATCAGTGAGTAAAAATTTTGCTGATTATGTTCACTTCTACAATGATATTATATTAAAGTAGCCATACTTTTGAGCTTCTTCCTCTTCCTCTGGACAATAGCTGATAAGAAATGAGACTAAATGTTGTAGCCACATAGTATGTTTCTAAGAATAGCTCTCAAACAGGTCACTGGATATCTTCAAGACAAAAGCAGTTGTTTAGCGTTGACAGTTGGCATATTAGTTTCAAAATCTATTTGTAACATAGATTTATTTGAAGCTTAGCCGTGGTATTATAGTCAGGCTGAATTACATCATAAATCTGGATTTCTGGGCTAATTCGGTTTGACTGAGGGCATTGTGCATTCGGAGTTCTACAACATGAAATCAAATGCTTATCCTAACAAAGTGATATTTTTACATGCCAGTCGTTTAAATGAGTTGTGTGGTCTATACTTACAGACCATCAAGAATGCATTATGTACTTTACCAAGGTTTGATTGGCTCACATGGTACCAATCAACTGGGCTCTTGGCTGTCTAAAGCAAGGTCAAATGCCAAACCTCAAAACCTTTACAGCCAAGCTATCTCTGCCACACTGGAATGCACTGCAACACAGAGTCCTGCTTTGTGCACAGTTTAACTACAGCAACTGATCAACCCAGTGCATCTAAAATTGTATATTAAATAATAAAAGTATGTGCTTATGGTGCTACACTGAATGTAAGAGAACATTTATTGGATTATAAAGGTTTAAAAACTGTGTATTATTATGATAGATGTTTAAATGAGCTCTGACAGTTGGCTGTTATTGGTTATCCAAGGTGGAAACACACCCACGGGAGGTAAGGGGTAGGGGCTGACAGGCGGATTTGGATTTATTTTGGGAAGTAGCTCTGGTTGGGATACAGACATAGCGGCATAGCACGCTGAACTGGACACTGCGAAGCTGTCCTCTGGCACAGCTGCACTCTGGGAGAATGTGGTCAAGGCGCCATTCGTGTCCATCATAGAGACGCTGGAGGGAGATGAATGGTCATTTTGTGCCTTTGTGGTGGCTGTCCGGCTCGGGGAAACTGGGCCGGTGGTGGTCTCATCCAGCTTACTGTACAATGCCTGCAGTGTCACAGGAAGGGAATAGCACCTGAGGAGAATTAAAAACAGCAAATGCTATACAGTTTTGCAAAAAAACAAAAAAACAAAACACACAACCTTAAATGAAAGAAATTTTTTTGGTTCCCTGGCATTACTTCTAAACAAAATGACTTCAGACAATACAATTATCTCCCTGTGTTGTAAATAATAAGTCGCAAGTGTAGATAGTAAGAGACCTCTTCAGGACACTAGAGATGCATTCCTCCATCAATGGATCATTGAGCCCTGCCCCGAACAGTCTGCAAGTCACCTGACGGGATTCAGGAGCGTCCACCACCACTGTGGACACAGAGTAGTTTTAGACTGTGTATTAACAAAATGACAAAGTTTAAATTTATCATTCAAATGCTCAGATCTATGCTTTAAATCCCTCCTCCTCTACTGCATTGACTTGAACTATATTAGCAAATTGCCCTTTTTTTTCCATAACAGGAAAAAAGGGCGGGCGGAGCTGGGTAAAGTCTTAATTAGCATGGCAGCTAGCAACACAAAGCTAACAGATAAATGAGCTGAGTCCTTTGCAGCAACAGCGATTTAAGCGCTGATATTATCACAATGTTTACTTGACTTAACACACATCTTAACAATACAGAGATAGGTAAAGCACAAATAAGGTGTGGAGCGCACAAAGCTTTACATAGAGTGCATTCAACTCACGTCTATATCTGTAAAGCCCTTGGAGGCAACTGTTATATTATTTGAGCTATACGAAAAAAAATTCATGATGTCTATATCTACTACTATAAGATTATGCCTATGAGGTGTCTCACTATAAGGTCGGTGTCATTAACAATACTAATTATGCATTTGATAGTTATTTTGTACAAGTGACTGTCCTGGAGTTTTGCACAGTTAGCTAGCTGGGTCCAGACATGGCATAATTGTGTGCATGAGTACCTGCATCATTTATTCCCACAGGTTAATTTATAATGCACTGGAGACTGTTTAACTATAAAAGGTTGTTGTTTTTTTTTGTCAGTGAGCTGTCCTTTATAACAAATACAGCAGATATGAGTTAAAATTTTGGTCCTGACGGCAATATTTAGTATAAAAATACTACAGAACTTTTATAATAACATAACTTCAAGATAGCTAGAAGTGGCAACCGTTCTGTGGAGAAGTGCGGGGGACACCTTATACTGAGTACATCACAAATGAACAACTACTGTAAGTGTGCCCTATGTCAAAATAGTTAAAGCCCTCCATCACACTATAAGTGACTAAGCTTAGCAATCAATGATTTCTATTTGGCATGTTCAGTCAAATCTCATGAAAGATGCTCACAGACACCAAGGGAGTCTGTGTCAGGTCGACAGAAGGTCACAGTAAAACTAGTGTTGGTCTCTGGAAGGACTTCAAAGTGCAGCTCACAAGGTAGACCTAACAAGAAAATCCATCAATAGGTTGCATAATCATGTCAAAATAGGCTTCAAACTGTGGATGAAAAAAATGTAGTTCAAAGACTCATACTTGGTCTTGCACATTTAGATGTTATTGCACTGCTCAGTATCGAATTGATGGCACACTGATGACGCAGCAGCTCTAATAAGGAAGGAACGTGGGACAGATGGGTGAAGGGAATTTTATCCACCAAAGTCCCTTTATAGGCAGGCACCTCCCATACTGCTCTGGGGAAAACATATGTGTGCAGCCTAGCTTCAGGAAGAGACTGGACACAAAAGATAATTAGTTTGGATACAACTTTACTTATAATTTTTTACTTTAATTACATTTTGTAGAACCTACCACACTAGAAATGATATCCTGGTCATCTGACATCTCTCCATGGCTGTTTGCACTCATTAGAAGATTGGGGAATGGTGCCCACTGCAGGTCAACATCTGGTATTGGCACATCTAATGCATAAAGAGCAGGAAAAAAGTAGAGGAACCCAATTCTGGTTCTATAAGATAGACCTGGATTGTGGTTTAATTCTAGTAGATACAGTGAATATAAAATGGGGCAATGAAAATTAGACTTGAAACACTTAACATTTAAAACATTAGACTACTTCAGTATGGTTTATGGATGCTGAAAAATGGCGTGATATTGGTTCAGACAGGGACACTGAGCTGCTTGTACAAAAAAAAAAAAAAAAAGATAATTCCTGGCATTTATTAAAAAGTAGCAGAATAATAAAAATCTATGTAGAGGAAAAAAACATATTAAAACCTTCTACTTATGTAACATGCATTTGCACTGATAGTATTTTTGAAGATTTAGAAATATTAGCGTCCAATAACACAAAGCCTACTATATGTAATTGCTATTGTCTGCTTCTCCAAACTGAGGAATAGTCTACCACCCTCATGAATCAATAGGAACAAACATTACATTTCAAAGTATATCAGAAATCAAATTCACCAGTAATCTGACTGAGTTTGTTCCAAAAAGATGGCATCATTGCAACTGCAGGTTGCAGTTTAAGCAGGAAGCAGGCTGGCACCTGGTCACATGATACTTCATTTATGGATTTAAACATGGGGTAGCTGCAAAGATCAGCATAATGTTACCATATTAGTTGTTCTGAGGTTTGGATTCAAAACACCATGACAAACGTTATGAAAGAAGGTTTAACCCCTGTGCATCAAGCTGTGGAGGCTGTGAGATGGATGAGGCCAACTGAAGCTGACAGGGAACATCACAGAGTCCAATGGTCAGCTGGGCTGTGTAAACCAGCGCTTCTGGGTCAGGTTGTTGTGGCATTTCTGTAAAAATGTGAAATGACGAAATATTGTCCATGTTTTAAACAAGAAATACATGTTTGGTGTCAAATTAAAGGAACAGTAGGTTGTTTAACATTTGATGGTAACGTTGCAAATTCAAATAGTCTGGCCAGCCATCCTTATTCTTGCTGTGTATGCTATTCTTTTCCGAAAATGAGTCTGGTCCTTGTTGATTTGAGCTGGATTTCCAGTGGAAGGAGCAAATCAAATCAATCAAGCAATTAAAACTACCTCTGACATTCACAGAATAAATTGCCTCAGAAATAACACATTTAATATGACCTCAAATGTATTTTAAGGTAGATAATATTTAACATCTTACCCAAAATTGGTGTCTGTAAGCCATTATCAGGCGAAACATAAAACTGGACAGTCAATGGGCTATCTGTAGAAATACATTTTAGAGATAATACAACAGAAATACAACACTAGCTTACCAACATGCACTCTTCTTTCTTAAATACCTTCTTTTCCAGCTATTACAGACCCAACAATGCCATTATTTATGTGCTCTGTTTGAGAACTGGGGCTATTCAAGGTCCTAATAGTCAAAGAAAAGAGTAAAATTAAATTGTTAGAGGTATTTTGGGATTACTTATAAAGGCACTTACCTTGGCAACTGTGATATTTGCTCCAAATCTTTTCCAAGAACATGTAGAGATTCAAACAATTTTAGTTTTAATTCACTGCGAAAAAAATGACAAAATAGAAACATCAAAAGTAATGATGAAAATGGCAGTATATTTTAGTACATACTGGTCTCCGGGGATGTTGTACTGGCTAAAAAGGTCTCCAAGCTTCTTAGAAAACTTGGCAAAATTTTTAGATCTAAAACAGTAACCCAAACAAATTAATTTCCACTTGTGTTAAACAATTAAATGGCAAATCCTCTGCTAAGCAAAATGTCAGTGTCTTAAATTACCACAACTGTTACCTTAACAGCTCCAGAAAGGACTCACTGGGCTGCAAATCAATTACATTTCATCAGTGTAGAGACAGGAAATGTGGCAAACAGTTTTTTTTTTCTTTCTATGAAATACTTCACTAACCACAGGGGCCCCTCCGTGTGGGGCTACTTTGACCACTTCAACCTCACCGCAGGGCAACAACACCACCTCCAGGTAGAAGAGGTCTGCTGTGAGGTAGCATGTGGCATCGGTGATGTGGAATCCAAGCCTAGAATACAAATAAGTGAAGGGGGCAGGTTATGATGTGTTGCTTATCAGTAAAAAAACAGCTTACCCTTGTTGTTTGGCAATCATTTCCAGGCGAGACTTCATGGCATTTATGGTTGACACTGGAACAAAATCAATATAAAGTAAGTATTAGAGTTAAGGTGATATTAGCACTTGTGTCTAGATTAGAGAGTTCCATGTTTAACAAAGACACAATTTGTGGTTTTATTATAATTTGAGGATTTTATTAATTTTCTAAATTATCTTACTATGACATTTGACACATTTTTTAAATTCTAATTATGCATTTTATGTAAACAAATTAAAAGGGAAACAATGTCACTTTTCCCTCTACAGCTTTGTTTCCACTGATTCTGCACCTCATTTTTCATTTTGTTCTAAAATGGCACCACACAAAAAGTTTAAGGAAGTGAAGTGCTTTATTTCTTTGAATATGTTCAAAAGACAGCAACACTCTGTTGCCCTCTGCTGGTCTCTTCACCTGTTTCTTTATGGCACCAGTAGAGTACTAGTTAAAAAAAATTCATGGCAGAGCAGCCAAAACACAGAGGGAAACGTTTGTGCAGATACGAGGAGAGGCAAACGAGAGTCACATTGAGCAAAAGGTCACACAAGAGACACCCAGATTTTACAATAATGCTCTCCTCCAAAATGTAGGGGGCACTCCATGGAGAAAACTGAGACCAACACAGTGAAGAAACAAGCAAATTTACATTGATTCCCTTTAAAATAAGTTGAAACTAGATTTAACCTTCCAACTACCCGCTTTGAGTACTGACCCACCAGTTGACCCACATTGTCCAAACTGGAATTTTGCGGACAATCACTTGCTGTAGAATAAGGTACATATGCATAAGTGCCTCACAGACCCATTTCCCCATAATACTAAGCAATGCCTTTAATATTGATAATCAGATTTTGATGTATTACCGTTAAGCACTTCCTGGAGCCTTTTCATGGATTTAATCAGTGGTTCACATGGTTTGGATTCGTCTCTGGATTTGTCCTATTGTGAGACGGGGGGGGGCAAGACACACAAAAAAGACACAAAGAACCTGTTGTGTGACAATGCATCCTTGTATAAATACTAGTTATGTGGTCCTTCCCTACACGCACAGTCACAATGTGGAAGAAATTTTTGACTTTTAGCTTTACACTGTGGGATACCCTATTTTAACCACCTATTGTGCGAATGCATTGAGCACCCTAGAGCTTCATGCCCATTACTTCTGGCTTTATGAGAGCCTAAGAAGCATCCCCACTGGCAAAGAAAAGTTTATGACTAGGGTCTGGTTGCCTTATCCCTTTTGGACCACACATTGCTTCAGACCACCAATGTAAATCAAGCCTCGAGAGACTGACCACTGCCAAGCTCCACTCTATGGTAATCCAAAGTATTATCTCCACTGCTGCTCCACCCATGACAAATCTTATTAAAATAACCCGCCCTCCCAGGACTTTGGTTATCAGCCCTTCTCACATGAGAAGACTAAACAGTTGATTTCTTCTCACAAAATAATCTACAAGAATGTTACATTAAGGGAGCCTACAATGTATTGAATAGTATAATATTTTCATAACTCTGTTAGTTGCAGTGTGAAAACGAAATCCCAGATGTGATGAGCCAAATTGTCAATGCACACAAAGCTGATGACAAAACAAAGGGTTGAGTGTTTTGGGGTAAATGACCTCATTCAGTGCCCAACACCAGCTATTTGGGTTAGCGACATAGCTTGTTTGACACTGAGATAAGAAGTAGACTGTTTTCATGCTATTTAATCAAAAAAAAAAAAAAAAAAAAAAAATTAATTAATCTGGCAAAATTGTAGAAATATGGGTTGCCAGCTTGCATTATTTGATACATTACCATACATCTTCTCACGAGTTGAAACGTTTCATTCCACGACTTCTCTGAAAATTTGGCTCGCAATTCAGAAATGATAGCTTCCATCTCTACAAAGAAACTACTATTAAACATTACTTAATTTAAATTATTTTTATACAGCTTTTTACCTGGTTTTGTTTGTTTGTTTAATTTGCTTGCGCTGACTTCACCAAAGTCCTTCTGCAAGACAAACGTGTCAAACATTTATCAGAATTAGCCAATTAACGTTAACCCTTTCAATTAGCTAGTTTTATCAACCACTTTAATTTCAGTTTAGGCTAACATGTATATTTGCAACATATAAATCATTATTTTAATTAAATTGTATGCAAAAACTTCTGGCAATGTGGAAAAAATGACAAATACAATACATTCAAACAAACTCGGTGTAGTGAGGTTTTCCCAGGCGGGCGGGCGTTGTCAGACAGAGCCAAGCCCACAGGACGTGCAGTCAGTCTGCTGCTAGGAGCTACCAGCCAAGTCTCCGGAGTTAGCTTGAGAGCTAGCCATGAGCTAACAGGCGGCAAGCTAGGTCTTTTCATTTCACCTCCTAAACGCCTTCGTCCAGCGCTGTGCCCTATCCAACGCCGTTACATTACAGGTACGTGGTGCCGTGTACATGTACATAAGTAGCTTAAAGGGCACGTTTGGGGAGCGAGTTTGCCTTTTTACGTTGCATCATTTAGTTGTGATTATTAGCAGCTTGTTATCGTTCGCTAGCCTTTTTATTAGCCCGTGTAGTCAGTCACCGGTTAGCCAAAAAATACTTCAATTAAAACACTCAGACAAACATCTGTTGCAGTGTTTTTATGTCGGAGTACCTATGTCTTTGGTGTTAAATGATAGTGCACTAAGATGTTACTAAGGCGGTTAGGTTAGCCTTTTAGCCTCGTCTCTCACTATATGCAATCTGCTAGTTCTTTTATCTGCGAATGTCATCTAACTAATAGTAGTTTCTATCACTTATAACGATGTCGATAAGATGGCATCTCACTTGTCAGCTGTATGGTTGATTTACAGGCTTCACTCTTAATTAATATGCAACACAGCATTTTAGTCATGGCTTTGCTGTAACTAGTGGCCAATTTCCTAAGCCACGGAATAATTAACTAGTTAATTGCTCTAATGATGTTAATGTGATCACAGCATTGAGGCCTATTAGTTAGGAAATTAAATATAAAGCTTACGTTAAAACATAACGGAACATATCTATTAACATAACCTTAGGCGAACTAAAAGCACTAAATTCTTTAAAGTGGTCTACTTAATGCAAGTGCATTCCACTACTAATGGCTGCCTTTAAAATGCAGCTCAGAGGCAGTTTATTTCCTCACTAAAAGAACTGGCTGATAGGTGAACGACAGTGCCTTCAGGAAACTAGTAAATTGTAAGGTTGTCTTGTCAGAGTTTAGCATTTTGTTAATTTGTATAATGACCTCCTGGCTTGATTCCCATCCTTATCACTGCTTACCAAAGGTCTTTCTGATGGGAAAGCTTAGCATACACTGCTACACACCATGCTATTCCCACAGATTCAAAGTGACAAGTGTGTGTGCGTGCTAGTGTTGAATTGTGTTGGCACATGTCATAGTGTGTTCACTCTTGTCAAAGTATGGATAACACTGTCTGGCCTAGAAGAAACCGCTACTAATATTGTGGTAAAAAAAAATTCCCAGCATTTTAGTCAAGGTTACGAACAAAAATGGAACAAACATATACCTCAGAACATTGGAAAAACATATTTAAGCTGGTGAAGAAAGGTAACAATAGAATGTTCTTTTAAATGGTATATACGCAGACCTCATATGAATAATAGCATTTAACAACTTTACACAGAAAAAATGCCTTTAATTCCACACTTAAAGCCCCTGTAACAATAAGCAAATATATTTGCAAATCAGCTGTCCTTGGCCTAGTAAGATAATTTTGAATGTATAGCTCTCACTCATCAAGCTACAATAAGGAAAGAAAATATGACTCTCACTCACTGTTGAGAACTAAGACAACTAGGCTGTAGCTAGTTTTGTTTACAAACATTTTCTTTGAATTCCTGCATAGTATGTGTTTGATTTCTAGATGAACTCTGGTTTTACTTCCAGTATGTAATACATACATTTCTATTAATATGAGCCATTTATGATGATATTAGACACTTCCCAGTGGAAAGTAGTCGTGGCATACATGGCAAAACAGTGTCGCGATGGTTATGTTTTGGTCAAGGAAATGGCATTTATTGCTGTGACACATTGCAAGCTAATCACTAAAATGGATTCCAGAGTCTCAGAAATGATGATGAAACAAATTCAGATTTTTTTTTTCTTTCCTATTCTTGCAGCAGCTGGGACCCTGGGATAGATTATTGCGGCTGTCATTTCATAATCCTTCCCTCCACCTTGGAACTTTCACCCCTCCACACTCTGATCTCTTGGTACACAAAGCCATGGCTGCCGCTAAGCCTAAAGGGCAGAACTCTCTAGCCCTCCACAAAGTGATCATGGTGGGCAGTGGAGGCGTGGGTAAATCGGCTCTCACTCTCCAGTTCATGTATGACGAGGTGAGCTTGTGCTTTAAGTTTTTTTATTTTTTTCCTCCCAAGTTGGCATATTGAATTTCTGTTAAAGAAATTGTTTCCTCTCACAGTTTGTGGAAGACTACGAGCCGACCAAAGCAGACAGTTACAGGAAGAAAGTGGTTTTGGACGGAGAGGAGGTACAGATCGACATCCTGGACACAGCTGGACAAGAGGACTATGCAGCCATTCGGGACAACTACTTCCGCAGCGGCGAGGGCTTCCTCTGTGTGTTTTCCATCACAGAGCTGGAGTCATTTGCAGCCACAGTAGACTTCAGGTTCCGTATAACACAGTGTGCTAGACAAATTCAATATGATTGGAGGAAGGAAACAACACCGAACAAAATTATTCTACAAGTAAAGCTGTTGCCTCCCTCAGCTCGTACTACAGAAGTTTAATATCTCAAGCCATTTTTAAAAATAGGTGGCATTTTAGATACAAATGCAACATCTGATTGTCTTTCGTAACCATGCACAGATTATCCAAATGAACACCACTGCAGTTTGTATACTATAGAATTACAATAGGATTATCCCAAATGACTGAGTAACTTCTGTTTGTTTTTCAAGAAGCAGTAGCAGTGTATTTGGACCAATGTTATTACTGTTCTAAGGTGGTTTTGTGCAACATGGCACTAACTTTCGGATAACAGGCAATTTAACCAGGCAGAAGTAGGAAAGCTACCCTGGCTACCCAGTCCCATTTACCCCATGGAGTGAAATGTGTCTGGTGGTCAAGAATCGTTTAATTGTAACGTTTTGCTATGAAATGGGTTGGGCGTCATGCACTTCTTTCTTATTTGGATTGGTTGTTAGTTTTTCAGATTGCTTTAGTTTAGGGGACAGAACCAGTTTATTTTCCAATTGTTGGCACTGCATATTTTTTGTTGCAATGCATTTTTTTTTATCACCTTTAGCTGCTTCCTTTTTTGTTTGGGGTCGCCACAGTTCAGTCCTGTCATTTAGAACCGGTTATGGGCGAATACTTAACCTACTGGTCTACCATTTTTTTGTTTTTTTTTTCATGTATGATTTGCAATAATATTTTGTAACCAATACTAAAAAGAATTAGCATTGCTGACCATGTCACAGAGCCATTCAGTTTTAAATTAAATTGTATTTATGTTCTAAACTGGTTCTACAAAAACACTGGGAAACACTGACTTAAAGCACCAATAACCAATGTTATTCTGCCGTCCCAGCTAGTCTTACGCCAAAATCTGTTTCCTAGCATCCCAGCATTTTAAAGCCATTAATAATAAAGCCTTTTTTTTCCCCCTTTCGGTTGTTCCCTTTTTGATTTGGGTATTGACGAACTAGTGGCATGGTTTTTTAGCAGGATTTTACGCTGGATGTCCTTCCTGGCTTAGCCATGTTGGTCTGTCTTGCCCAGTGACACAACGGCAGTATGCTCTTTGAGCAAGGTTTGAACTGCCCAACCCTCCAGTTGGTGCTGCTTTCTCCCATTAATTATAAATCCTATATGACATCTTTTTTTCACAGATGATTTATATTACAATATGATACAGATTATTAAAATTTCTCCGATCCAATAAAAAAGTTGTTTACTTTCTTACCATTTATTAATATTGTTTCTATCTAAAAAGTACTCTTTGTTTTACAGAGAGCAGATTCTGCGGGTGAAAGAAGACGAAAATGTGCCCTTTCTCTTGGTCGGTAACAAGTCGGACTTGGACGACCGGCGGCAGGTCAGCGCTGATGAAGCCAAGGCACGCGCAGAACAGTGGGGCGTGTGCTACGTGGAGACCTCTGCCAAAACCCGTGCCAATGTGGACAAGGTCAGTGAAACTACCAAGGGTTCACAACTTTGTTGACTTTATTGAACTGAGAACCAATTTGCTCTGTCTGTGACAGGTGTTCTTTGACCTCATGAGGGAGATCCGGGCACGGAAAATGGAGGACAGCAAAGAAAAGAATGGGAAGAAGAAAAGTAAAAGTTTGGCCAAGAGAATTCGAGAGAGATGCTGTATTTTATAGTGGTAAAAGAAAGCAGGTGGGCTGCTTGTGTATATATACATTTCTCAGACTTTTGCATTTATTTTGTGCCCATACCTGACCATGACTTTCAGCTCCTAACCAACAGGACTCCTGATTGTGCATCAGGTAGTAGTAACGTGGCACCCCCATACACCATTTATAGCTCTAACTTTTTATGTGCTGACACTCCAAATAATTTATGTACTCTCGCTCTTTTAACCACTTTAGAGTGTAATAAGTGGATGGTGTTTTCATTTAGGCCTAATCTTGACAGCCTTGAAATGTTACAAAACCTCTCATTGTAAAGTTTGATGTGTATAGTATATTCAAACTACTGTGCTGTGCAAAAAAAAAAAAAAAAAAAAAGACAAGATAAATGAGGCAAAACAGCCACAGTTTCAAAGGGGAAGGTGAAACTAAAATTTAGTTGTGGAAAGCCCCAAAGTCAAACACCATTGTGGTTTTAACTCTAAGCTAACAGCCATCTTTATTCAACCCAAAACTCATCAAGTGCCACCCCGGGACATGTCCATTGCACTGCTTAATCCGTTATGCTTTTTTTTTTTTTTTTTTTTTTTTTTTTTTTCTCCCCCCTTCACACAAATGGGCAATTGTTTTAACAAAGCCAGAGCTGAATTTTGATGCCATGCCTGTTTGTTCATTTTTTTTCTCTATACACACTTATTTTCATTGTTTTTCTCATTTTAAACTACTTGCTAATGTTTGTTTTTATGCCCCTATCTTAAATACACAAACAACACTAAGCATTATCCTAAACCCTACTCCATAAGGGATTTTTAGCTTACTTTAACTTTTTTAGTTCAATTCAGTTCAAATTATTTCAAGTTGTGGCTTTTATTGCCTTTTTGTATTGGATTCCCTGGTGCTCTGTATTATAATCTTAACACTACATCCTTAAATGTTTTAATTGTCTAAAATGAATGGACTTACATTTATGTAATAAGTCTTTTGCGTCATACTTTATCCAGTGCACATTGTTTCAATCGAGCCCCATAGATTTGTTAATATGAAGGTGGACATGACTGAAAAAGACTGGGTTTTAAAAATGGGTCTCTTTCTTGTCCAAAAAAGTTCTCAGTCACCAAAGAAACATGCTTGCTAGCACATACAAGTGCCCATCAAACAGTTGAGGTGAATGATGCTAAGTAGACACCAACAGTGAGCGTTCAATGCCGTGGTTGGTGTGTATGTAAAATATTTGTAAATTTCTGGAAGGGTTGAAGAAGGGTAAGGGAAAGACTTTCTTAATGGCCAGGGTTGTTCTCTCTGGAATGGAGAGAGGGCTTTAGTCATTCATGTACAGTGCATCACTGTTGCCTCTCTGTCCATTGTGAATGTGATCAATTCTCCCCTTAGCATTCTGCTTGACTGTATAGTTATGATGTGAGTTGGTTTGTGGTCACAGGCGTTAACGTATTTATATTTCTTTACACCTCCTTGGGTTAGAATGCTGTGGCTTCTAGTAAAATGAAATGATGGATAATGATCCTGCTCCAGGGACAAAAGACTGGCACAGTGTAAGACATTGGCTAAATATTCATGCATTATTTGCAAATAATTTGGTTAACTTTTTGACCTAAATGCACTGTGAAACAAATGTTTGCTTTCCTCCAACAATCTTTAATCTTTATAAATGTATAGATTTCTGTCTGATGTAAGACAGATGCTCAAGGTTGTCCCACATTTCTTTTCAGTTCATTTTTTTCAACTTATTCCTGTTAGAGGATTGAGGGTGGGGGGTCAGCCCTATGTTCCCCAGTTTCTTTGTTCTCCGAAGAACAATTATGGTTAGGGAACATCAGCACTTACCAGAATGTGCAAGTACCTTTTTTCTTTAGTACTTATCCTCCCTGGTTTTTACAGTCTGAGAACATAGATACTTAAACCTATATTTCCTGTACCTGTACCTGTACTCTTCACTGGTTCATAGAAAGGGAACATAGATACTGGGTAACATAGGTAAGGACTCAGTGGGTGGCTAGAGCCGATCCTAGCAACTATGGGCCTGAGGTGGGATTTACCCTGGACAATGGCCAGTTAGTCACAGGAGCTTCAGTTATTGTTAAAAGCTTTTATTGTGAGTGGAAGATGCGTGTTTTGCCAATGGCATTAACAGACAATTGACATAAATTATATCCATGGTGAAACCAATTCCCGTCACTAAAGTCTATGCAAAATGATGATTTGGAAACAATTACCTAATGTATCTATAACACTACCTGTAATATATACTACAGTCACACTCCCTAACACTTAATTTAAGCTTTGGTTTTGCTTTGCCTGTAAATTAAACCAGACCTTTTTACTTGTGTTTCAAACTCTGTAACATAGATAGCCATGAATTCAGATCATGTTGTACTTGTTCATTGAAAAGCACAGTGTGTTAGGATGGAGGATAAGATATGAGGCATGTTTTGAACTGAAAATCCAAAAATGCCATGGTTTTAGAAGGATTAAAAATTTGTTTGGACAAATATGTTTTAAGGGCTAACTCGCAGTTATCCAAGACATGACTGAAACACCTCAGCATTTAGGCAAAAGGCACCGACAATAAGGTCTTGATATATCGTCTATGTTGCTTTAACTGAGGCGCTATGATAATTCAAGTTGACATCTCCTTGTTTGCTTATATTAAACATTGATTACTCTGTTTTAGTCATGTATTGTTTACATTTGGATTTGTCTATAGTTTACTATAATGGCCCAAATGTTTTCAACAAGATTTTTGAGTGATATTTTAAAAAAATATATACGTGTGAAAGCTTTGAGCATTCTCTCCTTCTGGGTATTTAAATAACTTGCCTTTTATATAAATAACATTATACCAGTTGGAATTGAAAAAATTATATCTGGCTGTATGTATGCCATTAATAACATGTTCCCTCCATGTTTACTTATTTTAAACATAACCACTAATGTAGCTTATATGTTGGTGAATGCAAGAGGTGAAGCTTACATTTCAATTCATTTTGTGAGTTATTTGGAAATGGCAAATAAAATGGATATTACTAATAAGATTTAGTCTTGATTTGTGTGTGTGTTGATTTCATATACGATTTGATGTCATTTGTAGGTAAACTTTTAAGTAATGTGTTGAGATATATATATATATATATATCTTTTATTTTGAGGGTAGGGGTTTCCCTCGGCGGTGACGTAGCCGCTGATCTGGATTACGCTGAGGGGCGTCATTGGTTCACGCCGACGCACAAGGCCTGCAGTTTGAAAGCTGTCTGGGCCCGGACAAGCTGCACCGTTAGCTACAATAAGAACAAAGTTCTAATATTTTTAATTTCATTCAAGGAGTTGTTGGGTCAGTTTGCCCCGAAGAATGTATGCTGTGCGTTGATAATGCATTTGGCAACGCAAAGAACAACTCACCGGATTCCTGAATGCAGTGGGATTATTTGCTTATTGTTTTTATTGCATCTTGATTGAGTTGCTTGGACTCAATGTACAGAGAAAGAAGCGGCTAATGTGCATGAAGCTAACCTAGCGGCGGCTATCCGGCTAACTCGTGTGGTACCCACTTCCTTGTTGCACAGCGTAGAGTGATGGAAGGCAAGAAGTTTGAGAAGAAGCAGGACTTTTTTATTCCAATGTAACGCCATCCATTGAATGGATTTATGTGTGGACACGAGCAGCAACATTCCAGGACAGCCGGTTTTTAATTTTGAAAGGGCTTCAGGTTGGAGCTTAGACCATGAAATGGAATGCGACTGACTAGCCGGATCCAGTTAGCTAATGGAGGCTAGCTGGCTAAGCACACTAGCATTGGCTAACTAATCTTGTGGGCGCTTTTTTAATTCAAATTTTCTTGATCGACTACTATGAGGAATATAACTAGTTACTTGTAACACATTTTACCGGTACCAGGCTGCCACCATAAGTCATCTATGGTAACTAATTTACCTGATATATTTATGAAGTTAGCTTTAGAATGCTAACATTAGACTCGGCATATAGCTAGCGAGCTGGCTTACCAATTGTGAGTTTGCTACGCTGTAAGCTATTTAGCCTGTTCCCAGCCATCCGAATGTTTTGTTCGACGGAACAAGTGACACTGCTGGGAAGACGTACATAATACAGAAATCAACATTAGTAACAGCCACGGCGCATATTCGTGTCTGAAATAAATGCCTAATACAGAGGTGCTTCGGGAGGGCCGGGGTCGCAGCCCCTCTGGTCAGAGAAATGCTAACAGACAGGACAGGCGGAGTAGCAGCCAGCGAGATAAACGCCGTGAGAAGAGGCGCTTATCTGCTTCTGAGAGAAAGAGGCGTAGACAGGCCAAGGAAAGAAACTTGTGGCGTTCAGGTCTAACAGGGGAACAAAACAATGAGCGAAGAGACCTTTTTGAAAAAGACGCTGAACTTCAGACATTGGTAGAGTATGATGACGTGAGCTCCCAGTCGGAGCGCTTTTCTGGGAGCCCATCGCCTAAACTTGACCCTCGTGCTGACAGTCTGTCAGGGGATCGACTTAGTGATGTTGACTTAGGTGAATATAACGGACCAGCATCCCCAGACAGAAGTTTCTCTAGAAGTCGCGAGGCAGTATGTCTCACTAAGGAAGAGCAAACTAAAAGGCCATCAGAAAAGAGCAAACAGGATAGGGAGCTGAGCAGGAAAAAGGAGCACCAGAGCCGTGACAGAGACTCTAAAGTCAGGACTGGAGCCAGCATAAGTGGCTCTAAAAACCACAGAGACACTACAAGGAGCAGTGACCGAAATGGTAAGAGGACCTCATCTTCTCAAACTGCAGATAAAAGGGATTCAAAAGGACATCGAAGTAAAACGAGAACTGACAAAGAGCCCCCATCTGCATATCGAGAAGCTCCACAATCTTACAGAGACGACAGAGAAGACCTCAGGGCGTACAGGAGAAGTCCTGGTTTCAAAGCAGAAAGTCCCTATGGGACGTCATATTCCTATAGCTACCAATCTCCTGGTAGTTATAACCAGCTGGTATCTAGAAGAAGTCCACCTTATAGCAGCAAAAAACTGTCTCCCGTTACCACTTACTACAATAGAGATGTAGATACATATGGGTCATATGGCGTCTCAAAGTCTCCCAGTTCATACTCTAGCAACAAGAGAAAGCGTTCCTCGGTCAGCCCAGCCAACTGGCGCAGGTCCCCAAGTTATGGCCGACATAGCCCTTATGAACAAGGAGAGTTTGGATCCAGTCCTTATGGAAGCCGCAAGAGATCCAGAAGTCCATATAGAAAGTCTCTAAGCCCAAGTCCAGATGTCAGGTAAGGCATTATTGCTGTCTAATAATATAATATTTTTTCTTATGTTTTTCTTGGATTTGCTAATGGGTTAAGGGTTACAAGAATTAACCTTGCTAAACATTATACATATAATAAATAAAAAAGTTATGCAAATGCTGGTCTTCTTTTTGTTAAAAAGAGTCATGTTTTTCTGCAACTCTCTTGCCTGATACAATAAGATACAGTACATTGTACCTAAAAACATGAGGGCCTTTTAAATGTTGGTGCATAACAACATTTCACATGAGTCAAGGTCCTTTTTCTATACTTTTTCTAGACGATCTGCTAGGTCACGCAGCAGAAGTCCGTATTCTTCCACCAGACATTCTCGCTCACGGAGTCGCCACCGCCACTCTCGCTCTCGCAGTCGTCCATCCAGTCTTTCGCCAAGCACTCTCACCTTCAAATCCAGTCTCGCTGCTGAGCTCAGTAAGCAGAAAAAGGCTAAAGCTGCAGAAGCGGCTGCAAAAGCCAAGAACTCCAGCAACACATCAACTCCTACCAAGGGCTCATCCTCTGCGCACCAGCCCAGTCCCAAGTCCAACCACACCTCACGAAAGGGACGTCCTCCTTCCCCTCCTCCAGAGAAAGGCCCCCGAACCCCTCCACTGAGCCAGCCACAGTCTCCCGCTGACCGCCCAGCCAAAAGAAGTGGCGAACACCACTCAACTAAGGACAGAGACGGGAAGGGGAAAGACGATTCACTACAACGGGACAAGAAGAAAGCACCAACATCTGGACTAGTGAAGGAAAAGGACAAAGGCCCAGGCCTAGTAAACTCTAATGTGTCGTCTTTGCCAATGCCCCCAGCTGTAGCTGAGCACACAGATAAAGGAGAAAGGTAAAATATCAGGCCAATTTAGTTTAAATATTTTTAATAGTATTCAAAAATGTTGATGACCATCTACTTTTAGCTTGAAGGACAACTTGCTCTCAGGGAAGAAGAAGCCAGAGAGGAAGGCTCGAACACTTCTGACTGATTTGCCTCTGCCACCTGAACTTCCTTGTGTTACATCATCTCCACACAGTCCGAGTGATGAGAAAAAGTCTCAAACTGTCCGCAGAAGACCCAAGTATGTTGTCAGGCAGTTGTATTTTTTCTCAACATTGATATGCTTGTGGCTAACAAGACTGTTTTATTTTTTCAGAATTTGTGGTCCAAGATATGGTGAGATTAAAGAGATTGAGATAGACTGGGGTAAACGCTGTGTGGACAAATTTGAGATCATCGGAATCACAGGAGAGGGCACCTATGGTCAGGTGTACAAAGCTAAAGACAAAGACACTGGTTTGTATTTCAACAACTGTCAGAAATCTGGTTTGTAATTTTTAGCCATCAATAGCAAAGTCATTTTTTTCCACAGCTGAAATGGTGGCTTTGAAGAAGGTTAGACTGGACAATGAAAAGGAGGGCTTCCCAATCACAGCAATCCGAGAGATTAAAATCTTGCGACAACTCAACCACAAGAGCATCATAAACATGAAGGAGATTGTTACAGATAAGGAGGATGCACTGGACTTTAAGAATGATAAAGGTACAAAGGTTACTTCACAACATACCCAAAGACATTTTGATGCAGTTTTCATCATAGATCTTGCCCTTTTTCTTTCAGGTGCTTTTTACTTAGTATTTGAATACATGGACCATGACCTGATGGGTCTCCTTGAGTCTGGCCTGGTCCATTTCAATGAGAGCCATATCAAGTCTTTTATGCGTCAGCTGCTGGAGGGCCTTGATTACTGCCACAAGAAGAACTTTCTTCACAGGGACATCAAATGTTCCAACATTCTGCTCAATAACAAGTGAGTTCCTAAAATGACTCCACATGCCTACATTTAGAGCATGAGAAATTGCACTGAAGTGTTTAATGTTTTGTCTTTTCCAATCAGAGGTCAAATAAAGCTTGCAGACTTTGGGCTTGCCCGGCTGTATAACTCAGAGGAAAGGTGAGTTGATTGTGTCAGAGCAAGTATAGCATCTACTTTACTCTATTAATAACAATAGGGCTGCATATTCTTCCGGTAAATATTTGGGAAATGTATCCCTTAAAAATGCCCCTTTTAGAGTATTTTATTTGTCTAATAAAATATATTAATTGTAACAAAAGCCAAAAAAGTATTCTTATAAATGTTTTGATTAGAACTTTCTTCATCTCAAAAGAATAAGTTTCACTGTAGGCGGGAGATCACACTATCAGCTTTAACTGTCATCCACCAATTTCTGCCCCTGCTATGACAGGAGGCGTGTGGCAGGTGCAAGTTTTCGGTCTTATATCAGTAGGCTTTCCTTCCTGTGAAAGGAATGTGTGAAATTGTCTGAGAAATAGCATTTATTCAAGTGCATTTGGATTAAATCTTGTTGTATTGCAACAATATGTTTCCCTATATTTAAGGACAGCCTTTAGTTGTGCAAACTTCCAGTTTATTCCCAATGACCTGAAACTACTGTAGCCTTTCATCCGCTCTAGAACAATAAAATTTTGTTTCAAATCAAAAACTCCTCCTTTCTGGGAGTGTAAAACTAAGATCTTACCAGTTTAATTTCAGAATTGACAAAGCCTTTTGGATGAGAGGTGAATATCTTCTAAAATCACGTCCAGATGACTTCTTTTTAAACCTTTTTGTTGATTCAATTGACTGAGAATCTTCAAAGGCTTCATTCCCATTAATTCGCAATAATCCCCAAGGAAAACTTCCGACTGAAAATTCCCAAAATATTGTAACCCTGTTAATAATTGTGCCTTAAAGTCTTATTTTATACCAATAATGCCTTTTCATTTGTAGTCGACCATACACCAACAAAGTGATTACACTATGGTACCGACCCCCAGAGCTGCTGCTGGGTGAAGAGCGGTACACTCCTGCTATTGACGTATGGAGCTGCGGGTAAAGATGTTATTAACATACTACTTACAGCTTGATGATGTTTTGTGAATACTGTGAACTTCAATAGATCTTGTCTTTCCCAGATGTATTCTTGGAGAACTGTTCACTAAAAGACCTATATTTCAAGCAAACCAAGAACTTGCCCAGTTGGAACTAATTAGGTATGCAACACTAAAGTCAGATAAGAAAAATCCAGTGTTTTATGTTTGGTGAACTGAACCTCCACGTTCTACAACCTACAAGTGTATAAAAGTTCCCGCACTTCGATAGTCTGGTTATTTTATTTCCAAACAACTACGACAGGCCAGTATGTTATTAAACAGTTACAGTACAAGATCAATTTGGAACTTATATTTGAAGTTCAACAAAAGCCAGTGTTACGCAGATGTGCAATATGACTAAATGATCAGTGCTGCCCAGTTTCAACATTGTAAACCTAAACCATAAATTTGTGTCTTCAGCCGGATCTGTGGCAGTCCGTGCCCTGCTGTCTGGCCTGATGTAATAAAACTTCCTTTCTTCAACACCATGAAACCAAAGAAACAGTACAGGAGACGGCTACGAGAGGAGTTCGCTTTGTAAGTTTAATGTTCCTGGCACAGCTATATATTAAGTTATCCCTCTAGGCATGGACTTAATAAGATATTGTATTTTTCTGTGTTAGTATTCCTCCAGCAGCTCTGGATCTATTTGACCACATGTTAAACCTGGATCCCAGCAAACGCTGCACAGCCGAACAAGCATTAGGCAGCGAATTTCTCAAGGACGTGGACCCAGACAAGATGCCCCCACCAGAGTATGCATATATATACTCTATATATTAAAACAATATCTTATTTAATTACACACAATTCTCACATGTGAACTTTGGCGCTCCCCAGTCTTCCGCTGTGGCAGGACTGTCATGAGCTGTGGAGTAAGAAACGTCGCCGTCAGAAACAGATGCCAGAGGAGCTGGCCGCTCCAAAAGCCCCCCGCAAAGAGCTGGGGCTGGACGACAGCCGCAGCAACACTCCCCAGGGCTTCCCAGCCCCTGGGGGTCTCAAAGCCCAAAATGCAGCTGCTTCTGCACTGCTGGGTTAGTCTCTCACTTTACTCTGTCTGTGTGGACTTTGTTGTCAACTTATGTGCCATGTCATTGTTTTGTGTGAGATTTGTGTCTGAATGTGGTAGCTTATTTAGGGAACCATGTTTGGACAAAAATATACATTTAGTTATTTTATTTACAAAGAGGAGGGTGCATATAGATATCCTATATCTTCAAAAGTCTATATTAAATGTCAGCATGGATATACAGATTACCATTATTTATACAGTTCATTTGTGATGACTAAATGCCGCAATACCGTAACCAACACAACATTTAAGACATAAAGGCCACATTCATTGATTGCATGAACTGATTTGTATCTCCACTGTGTTGAATGGTCGTATAATTTGTAAGTAATGTTGAATGTTGTATGGTTTTGTATGAAAATGATTTTAAGACCCTGATAAAAGTTACATTTTAATAGTATTGTTGTCACCTACATCAAAGTGAGCATTAACTCATATTTTCTGTTTTCTCACAGACCCCA